>CAMZMU010000060.1:31016157-31616157 GCA_947311845.1 Poa pratensis | reverse complement strand
AGTATTGTGGATGAAAAAACTTCTTGTAAGAGTTGTGCATGAAGCAAGATAAATCTGGTGTGTTTTGTGATAGTCGAAGTGCTATATTTCCTGCCAAGAATTTAATCTTGCACTCTTGAACAAAGCACACTGATTTGAAGTATCATTGCATTCGAAATGTTATGAATTTTAAGATGGTACATCTTGAAAAATCCATACCGACAATATTTGTTTGGATATGCAAGGTACCGTGCAAGAGATTTGTTGGGTATCCTTCTCATGTGGGTTGTGAGAAGACGGCTATTTGAAACCTGTCCGGCGGCCCGAACATGTGCAGAACCCACTGCCCATTAGGATCATGACTTCGGATCATTTTAGACTTTGCACATGATGGATGGGGATGTTAAACCTCCCAGATATACACCACAGCTAGAGTGACGAAAGTCTCAGGTTAGCCTCCATTGGAGAAGAAAGAAAACCAAAAGGGATGGGAAGGAGAATAAGTTGAAGGAAGAGTTTGACATCAAGCACCGGGTGCTACTCACTAGGCTGTGAAGTTTAGATCCACTACCTTCTCTCTTTCAATCTGTGGTTCCATCATCATTGATGAGATTGCTCCAGTCCCTAAGAGCATCTCTAGCAGAGCCCTCAAAAGCCGCGGAACCTCAAAATAACCGTCGGATACGGTTTTGAAACTTTAAAAACGGACATAGCAGAACCCTTAAACGCCGCGGACCCTTAAACGGTTTTGAGGGGACACGGCAAATCGGCCCGTGGAACCGTGAAAGCTAGGTTTTGGCCGCCGACCCATAGGATGAACCTTATCTTTTCATTGTGTTGGCGGGAGGGAACATTCAGCCTCCCAACAACCACTCTCCTCCCGCCGCCGCCGCCGAATCCTCTTCCCTGACTCCGGCCAACCGCGTCCTCGCCCCGAGCGCCGCCATGAGCACCTCGGATCCGTCCCTGGTCTTCGTCCCTGTCGTGGCGACCTCATCGGTAGATCCAGCGGGGCGGAGAGAGTCCGCCGCTCCCGTCCCGGCGGTCGATTCGACCGGTGATGCGTGTAAAGTCACACGTCCGTTGGAAACCCCAAGAGGAAGGTATGATGAGTGCAGCAGCAAGTTTTCCCTCAGTATGAAACCAAGGTTATCAATCCAGTAGGAAGTCAACGTTGCTCCGAAGGTGTTGGTGGAGGAATGTAGTGCGGCGCAACATCAGAGATTCCGGTGCCAACGTGGAACCTGCACAACACAATCAAACTACTTTGTCCCAACGAAACAGTGAGGTTGTCAATCTCACCGGCTTGCTGAAAACAAAGGATTAGGCGTATAGTGTGGAAAATGATGTTTGTTTGCAGAGAATGTAAAAGAACAATGATTGCAGTAGGTTGTATTTCAGATGTAAAAGAATGGACTGGGGTCCACAGTTCACTAGTGGTGTCTCTCCATAATAAAATACTAAACATGTTGGGTGAACAAATTACAGTTGGGCAATTGACAGATAGAGAGGGCATAACAATGCACATACATATCATGATGATCACTATGAGATTTATTTGGGCATTACGACAAAGTACACAGACCACCATCCAGCATGCATCTGTGTCTAAATAGTCCACCTTCAGGTTAGCATCCGCAGCCCTTCCAGTATTAAGTTGCAAGCAACAGACAATTGCATTAAGTATGGTGCATAATGTAAACAACACTAATATCCTTAGACAAAGCATTGCTGTTTTACCCCTAGTAGCAACAGCACATCCACAACCTTAGAACTTCCTGTCACTGTCCCAGATTAAATGGAGGCATGAACCTACTATCTAGCATAAATACTCCCTCTTGGAGTTACAAGCATAAACTTGGCCAAAGCCTACACTAATAACGGAGAATATGCAAGATCATAAACAACACATATATGATAGATCAATAATCAACTTGACATAGTATTCAATATCAATCGGATCCCAACAAACACAACATGTAGCATTACAATAAGATGATCTTGATCATGATAGGCAGCTCACAAGATCTAAACATGATGGCACAAAAGGAGAAGACAACCATCTAGCTACTGTATGGACCCGGAGTCCAAGGATGAACTACTCACGCATCACTCCGGAGGCAGACATGGCGATGTAGAGCCCTCCGGTGATGATTCCCTCTCCGGCAGGGTGCCGGAGGAGAACTTCTGAACCCCCCGAGTTAGGGTTGACGGCGGCGGCGGCAGCGGATGTTTTCTGGAAATATGGCTCGGTCCTTTAGGGTTTTCGCGTCTGCAGGAATAAATAGGCGAAGGGCGACGTCGGTGGAGGCGCGGGGCCCTCTCCCCATAGGGTGGCACGCAGGGGGCCCACCCGCGCCGCCATAGGTTGAGGGCGCCCTGCTGCCCCCCTTCGTCTCCTCTTCGACTTCTAGAACGTGTCGGGAAAAATAGGCGTCTGGATTTTGTTTCGTCCGATTCCAAGAATATTTCCAGAACAGCTTTTCTGAAACCAAAAACAGCAGAAAACAGGGAACTGGCACTGTGGCATCTTGTTAATAGGTTAGTTCCAGAAAATGCATAAAAAATGCTATGAAGTGTGAATAAAACATGTAGCTATTGGTATAAAACTAGCATGGAACATAAGAAATTATAGATACGTTGGAGACGTATCAAGCATCCCCAAGCTTAGTTCTACTCGTCCTCGAGTAGGTAAACGATAACAACAATAATTTCTGAAGTGACATGCTACCAACATAATCTTGATCAAATAATATTGTAAAGCATATGTCATGAATGAAGTGACTCAAGACAATGGTCTATAGTTTGCTAACAATAGATAATGAGTAAACACTGAATCATATAAGCAAAAGCTTTTCATAAATAGTACATTCAAGACAAGCATCAAAAAGTTTTGCATAAGAGCTAACTCATAAAGCAATAGATTCTAAGTAAAAGGCATTGAAGCAACACAAAGGAAGATTAAGTTTCAGCAATTGCTTTCTGCTAGCGCTAAGTTGACGAGGGAATATCTCCCCGGCAACAGCGCCAGAAACTATGCTTGATGCGTGTAACGTCACACGTCAGTTGGGAACCCCAAGAGGAAGGTATGATGAGTGCAGCAGCAAGTTTTCCCTCAGTATGAAACCAAGGTTTATCGAACCAGTAGGAAAACGAGGTTGCTTCGAAGGTGTTGGTGAAGGAGTGTAGTGCGGCGCAACACCAGGGATTCCGGTGCCAACGTGGAACCTGCACAACACAATCAAATTACTTTGCCCCAACTTAACAGTGAGGTTGTCAATCTCACCGGCTTGCTGAAAACAAAGGGTTAAACGTATCGTATGGAAGATGATGTTTGTTTGCATAAAACAGTAGAGAACAATGATTGCAGTAGATTGTATTTCAGATGTAAAAGAATGGACCGGGGTCCACAGTTCACTAGTGGTGTCTCTCCAATAAGATAACTAACATGCTGGGTAAACAAATTACAGCTGGGCAATTGACAATTGATAAGTGCATATACATGCATGTGCGAGTTGTGGTGTCTACTATGAGATTCATTTGGGCATTACGACAAAGTACATAGACCGCTATCCAGCATGCATCTATGCCTAAATAGTCCACCTTCCGGTTAACATCCGTACCCCTTCCAGTATTAAGTTGCAAGCAACAGACAATTGCATTAAGTAATGTGCACAATGTAAACAATACATTCATCCTTGAATAAAACATTGATGTTTTACCCCTAGTGGCAACAACACATCTACAACCTTAGAACTTGTTGTCACTATCCCAGGTTAAATAGAGGTTGAACCCAACTATCATGCATAAATCCCTCTCTTGGAGTCACAAGTATTCACTTGGCCAAGACTTCAACAAGTAACGGAGAGCATGCAAGATCACAAATGACATAGACATGATAATATAATATTCAGCTCCACATAGGTATCAATATAAGTCAGATCCCAGCAAACACAACATGTAGCATTACAATAAGATGATCTTGATCATGATAGGCAGCTCACAAGATCTAAACATGATGGCACAAGTGGAGAAGACAACCATTTAGCTACTGCTATGGACCCATAGTCCAAGGATGAACTACTCACGCATCACTCCGGAGGCGGGCATGGCGATGTAGAGCCCTCCGGTGATGATTCCCCTCTCCGGCAGGGTGCCGGGAAGAGCTTCAGAACCCCGAGTTAGGGTTGACGATGGCGGCGGCAGCGAATATGTTCTAGATGAAAGGCTCGGTGTTTTAGGGTTTTCACGTCTTGGGAATAAATAGGCAAAGGGGCGATGTCGGTGGACCCCCGAGGGGCCCAAACCACAGGCTGGCGCGGCAGAAGGTGGGCCGCGCCACCAGGTGGTTTGGCCACCTCGTGGCGAGTCTTCGTCTCTCCTTCGGACTCCGTGTACGTGTTGGAAAATAGGGACTTGGCTTTTTGTTTAGTGCAATTCCGAGAATATTTCCAGAAGTAACTTTCTGAAACCAAAAACAGCAGAAAACAGGGAACTGGCACTGTGGCATCTTGTTAATAGGTTAGTCCCAGAAAATGCATAAAAGTGATATGAAGTGTATATAAAACATGTAGCAAATGGTATAATATAAGCATGGAACAACAGAAATTATGGATACGTTGGAGACGTATCAAGCATCCCCAAGCTTAGTTCTACTCGTCCTCGAGTAGGTAAAACGATAACAACAAATAATTTCTGAGGAGACATGCTTTCACACAATCTTGATCAATATATTGCAAGGCTCATGTCATGAATGAAGTGACTCAAAGCAATGGTCTATAGTTTGCTAACAAATAGATAAAGAGTAAACAATGAATCATATAAGCAAAAACTTTTCATGAATAGTACTTTCAAGACAATCATCAAAAAGTTTTGCATAAGAGGTAACTCATAAAGCAACAGATTCAAAGTAAAAGGCATTGAAGCAACAAGCTCTACGGTAGTTCTCCACTACTAGGCTTTAACTACATGATGCAAGAGCTTAAACATGATCTACTTGAGAGCTCAAAACAATTGCAAAGTATCAAATCGAAACAAGACAATGATCTACAAGAATGCATATGTCTTTTCCAATACCAACTACTACATGTAGCATTTTCTTTCTTCCAAACAAACACCAATCAATTTATTTAAACATAAACTCTCCAAATGATAATATAATGCAGCAAGAGAGTATTTATAAACAAGTGCTAACAGCTCGAAGAGATGCATGAAAAACAGGAGCTAAAAGCACTGCAGTAGCTAGTTAAGAATACTCAACAAATATAAGTGAAGAACATGAGTATTCACATGAAAAAGCGGAGCGTGTCTCTCTCCCACACAAGGATTGCTAGGATCCGAATTTATTCAAACAAAAAAAAAAAAAAAACACACACGCTCCAAGTAAAGCGCATAAGATGTGAAAGAATTAAAATATAGTTTCACTAGAGATGACCTGATAAGTTTGTTGATGAAGAAGGGGATGCCTTGGGCATCCCCAAGCTTAGACGCTTGAGTCTCTCTGAATATGGTTGGGATGAACCACGGGGGCATCCCCAAGCTTAGGCTTTTCACTCTTCTTGATCACATAATATCACCCTTCTCGCTTGATCCTTGAAAACTTCCTTCACACCAAACTCAAGACAGTTCTCATTAGAGGGTTAGTGCATAATCAAAAATTCTCATATTCTGTAATGATACAATCAATCCCAAAGCTTCTGGACATTAGCTACAGCCACCAATGCTTTGTGGAGCAAAGAAATCCACACAAACACAGTAAAAGAGCGAATGCAAAACAAAAGGCAGAATCTGTCAAAAACAGAACAGTCTGGAATGACGAATTTTTTCGAGGCACTTAAGTTGCTCAGATGGATCTGGCCTAAAATAATGAAAGTTGCGTACATATCTCAGGAATATGCGTGATTTTTTCAGAATTTTTTGAATTTTCTACAGGGAGATAAGCTCAAATCCGTGACAGCTAAAAATCTGTCACTGCGCAGAAATCCAAATCTTGCATCAACTTTCAATATAGAACTTTACTTGGCACAACATTGCGATAAAATAAAGATACAAAGGAGTTGCTACAGAAGTAACAAAACTCCTTGACTCAAAGAAAACAAAAATAACAGCAAATAAAAACGATGGGTTGTCTCCCATAAGCGCTTTTCTTTAACGCCTTTCAGCTAGGCGCAGAAAGTGAAAATCAAGTGTTATCAAGAGAAGAAGCATCAACATCATAACTTGCTCTAACAATAGAGTCAAAAGGTAACTTCATTCTCTTCCTAGGGAAGTGTTCCATACCTTTCTTGAGAGGAAATTGGTACCTTATATTACCTTCTTTCATATCAATGATGGCACCAACAGTTCGAAGAAAAGGTCTTCCCAAAACAATAGGACAAGATGCATTGCATTCAATATCCATAACAATAAAATCAACAGGGACAAGGTTATTGTTTACTGTAATAAAAACATCATTAACTCGCCCCAAAGGTTTCTTCATAGCATTATCAGCGAGAAAAACATCCAAATAACAATGTTCCAAAGGTGGCAAATCAAGAATATCATAAAGCTTCTTGGGCAAAACCGAAATACTTGCACCAAGATCACACAAGGCATTGCAATCAAAATCATTCACCTTTACCTTAATGATGGGTTCCCAACCATCTTCTAATTTCCTAGGAATAGAAGCTTTAAGTTTCAACTTCTCCTCCCTAGCTTGCAAAAGAGCATTTGTAATATGCTTTGTAAAAGCCAAATTAATAGTGCTAGCATTGGGACTTCTAGCTAATTTTTGCAAGAACATAATAACTTCAGAGATGTTACAATCATCAAAATCAAAATCATTATTGTCAATGGTGGTGGAACCATTGTCTCCAATAGTTTGAAAAATTTCAGCACTTTTATCAGAAAAAGTTTCAGCAGTTTTAGGCAATTTCAAACGCTTTGCAGAAGTAGTAGAGACATTACCAACACCAATAACATTACCATCAATAGTAGGAGGCTTACTAGCATGTAAAACATTAGCATTACTAGTGGTGGTGATAGTACAAACTCTAACTATACTATTCTCTTTTTCAAGTTCTTCCTCTTTTTCCCACCTAGCATGCAATTCAGCCAACATCCTAATATTATTATCAATTCGAACTTGGATGGCATTTGCTGTAGCAAATGACTTAGTATCTTTAACTTCATTAGGCATAACTTTCAGTTTTAGAATTTCAACATCATGAGCAAGACTATCAACTTTAGAAGCAAGAACATCAATTTTTTCAAACTTTTCCTCAACAGTTTTATTGAAAGCTTTTTGTGTGCTAATAAATTCTTTAAGCATAGCTTCAAGATCAGAGGACACACTTCTATTGTTGCTGTAGGAATTACCATAAGAATTGCCATAACCATTTGAAGGATAAGGCTTATAGTTGTTGCTACCAAAATTATTCCTATAAGCATTGTTGTTGAAGTTGTTGTTTTTAATGAAGTTTACATCAACATGCTCTTCTTGAGCAACCAATGAAGCTAAAGGAACATTATTAGGATCAACATGAGATCTACCATTCACAAGCATAGACATAATAGCATCAATCTTATCACTCAAAGAGGAGGTTTCTTCAACAGAATTTACCTTCTTACCTTGAGGAGCTCTTTCGGTGTGCCATTCGGAATAGTTGATCATCATATCATCAAGTAGCTTTGTTGCTGCACCTAAAGTGATGGACATAAAGGTTCCTCCAGAGGCCGAATCCAATAAGTTCCTTGAGGAAAAATTTAATCCTGCATAAAAGGTTTGGATGATCATCCAAGTAGTCAGTCCATGAGTGGGACAATTCTTCACCAAAGATTTCATTCTTTCCCAAGCTTGAGCAACATGTTCATTATCAAGTTGTTTAAAATTCATAATGCTACTTCTCAAGGATATAATCTTAGCAGGAGGATAATATTTCCCTATGAAAGCATCTTTGCATTTTGTCCAAGAATCAATACTATTTCTAGGCAAAGAAAGCAACCATTCTTTAGCTCTTCCTCTCAAGGAGAAAGGAAAAAGTTTCAGTTTTATAATATCCCCATCCATATCCTTATACTTTTGCATTTCACAAAGTTCAACAAAGTTATTAAGATGGGCAGCAGCATCATCAGTACTAACACCAGAAAATTGCTCTTTCATAACAAGATTTAATAGAGCAGGTTTAATTTCATAAAATTCTGCTTAGAAGCAGGTGGAGCAATAGGAGTGCATATGAAATCATTGTTGTTTGTGCTAGTGAAGTCACACAACTTAGTGTTCTCAGGAGTACTCATTTTGAAAAACAAAATCAAACAAATTAAACAAGTAACTAATTTTTTTGTGTTTTTGATAAAGAGAGCAAACAAGACTAAATAAAAATAAACTAAGCAAGACAAATAACAAAGTAAAGAGATTGGGTGTGAGAGACTCCCCTTGCAGAAGCAATTCGGTTTTCCCCGGCAACGGCGCCAGAAAACGTGTTGCTAGCGCTAAGTTGACGAGGGAATATCTCCCCGGCAACAGCGCCAGAAACAATGCTTGTACGTCACACGTCAGTTGGGAACCCCAAGAGGAAGGTATGATGAGTGCAGCAGCAAGTTTTCCCTCAGTATGAAACCAAGGTTTAATCGAACCAGTAGGAAAACGAGGTTTGCTTCGAAGGTGTTGGTGAAGGAGTGTAGTGCGGCGCAACACCAGGGATTCCGGTGCCAACGTGGAACCTGCACAACACAATCAAATTACTTTGCCCCAACTTAACAGTGAGGTTGTCAATCTCACCGGCTTGCTGAAAACAAAGGGTTAAACGTATCGAATGGAAGATGATGTTTGTTTGCATAAAACAGTAGAGAACAATGATTGCAGTAGATTGTATTTCAGATGTAAAAGAATGGACCGGGGTCCACAGTTCACTAGTGGTGTCTCTCCAATAAGATAACTAACATGCTGGGTAAACAAATTACAGCTGGGCAATTGACAATTGATAAGTGCATATAACATGCATGTGTGAGTTGTGGTGTCTACTATGAGATTCATTTGGGCATTACGACAAAGTACATAGACCGCTATCCAGCATGCATCTATGCCTAAATAGTCCACTTTCCGGTTAACATCCGTACCCCTTCCAGTATTAAGTTGCAAGCAACAGACAATTGCATTAAGTAATGTGCGTAATGTAAACAATACATTCATCCTTGAATAAAGCATTGCTGTTTTACCCCTAGTGGCAACAACACATCTACAACCTTAGAACTTGCTGTCACTATCCCAGGTTAAATAGAGGTTGAACCCAACTATCATGCATAAATACCCCTCTTGGAGTCACAAGTATTCACTTGGCCAAGGCTTCAACAAGTAACGGAGAGCATGCAAGATCACAAATGACATAGACATGATAATATAATATTCAGCTCCACATAGGTATCAATATAAGTCAGATCCCAGCAAACACAACATGTAGCATTACAATAAGATGATCTTGATCATGATAGGCAGCTCACAAGATCTAAACATGATGGCACAAGTGGAGAAGACAACCATCTAGCTACTGCTATGGACCCATAGTCCAAGGATGAACTACTCACGCATCACTCCGGAGGCGGGCATGGCGATGTAGAGCCCTCCGGTGATGATTCCCCTCTCCGGCAGGGTGCCGGGAAGAGCTTCAGAACCCCCCGAGTTAGGGTTGACGACGGCGGCGGCAGCGAATATGTTCTGGATGAAAGGCTCGGTGTTTTAGGGTTTTCACGTCTCGGGGAATAAATAGGCGAAGGGGCGATGTCGGCGGACCCCCGAGGGGCCCAAACCACAGGCTGGCGCGGCGGTGGGGCCGCGCCGCCAGGTGGTTTGGCCACCTCGTGGCTCTTCGTCTCTCTTCGGACTCCGTGTACGTGTTGGAAAAATAGGGACTTGGCCTTTTGTTTCGTGCAATTCCGAGAATATTTCCAGAAGTAACTTTCTGAAACCAAAAACAGCAGAAAACAGGGAACTGGCACTGTGGCATCTTGTTAATAGGTTAGTCCCAGAAAATGCATAAAAGTGATATGAAGTGTATATAAAACATGTAGCAAATGGTATAATATAAGCATGGAACAACAGAAATTATGGATATGTTGGAGACGTATCACTTTCAACTTGTAACTTGTATATCTCATGGATAATTGTCAACACAAAGCAATATAATAAGTACAATAAGTAAACATATAAGAATTGTTGCACACAAAGTTGACACAAGTGTTTGCTTCAGGATAGAAAGGAGTAGGTAAATTGACTCAACAATAAAGTAAAAGATAGGCCCTTCGTAGAGGGAAGTAGGATTAAATCATGTGCTAGAGCTTTTTAAATTTTGAAAACATATAGAGAGCATAAAGTAAGTGTTTGAAAGGTGTTTGTTGTTGTCAACGAATGACAGTGGGCACTCTATCCCCCTTGTCACCCAAACTTTCAAGAGCGGCTCCCATGAAGGACGTTATTTCTACCCAAGGGTAGATCATCCCTCTTCTCTTTTGTTTACACATGCATATTTATAAATGGTATGACACTCCTCCCAACCTTGCTTGCACAAGCCATGGCTAACCGAATCCTCGGGTGCCTTCCAACAATCACATACCATGGAGAGTGCCTATTTGATAAAGTTTAACATTTTGGAATTTGCTTTTGATAAATCATTGGCAAACATGTGAAGAGAATCAAATTGTTAAAGTTATTATTAATTGGGACTGGGCACCCCATTTGCCAGCTCTTTTTGCAAGTTATTGGATAAGCGGATGTATATGCCACTAGTCCATTGGTGAAAGTCTGTCATGAATAAATGACAAGGTGATAGAGTAAACGCCACATACTTCCTCATGAGCTATAAAACATTGACACAAATAAGGAGTAATAAAGTTTTGAATAGTTTAAAGGTAGCACATGAAGTATTTACTTGGAATGACAGGAAATACCACAAAATAGGTAGATATGGTGGACACAATTGGCATGGGTTTTGGCTCAAGGTTTGGATGCACGAGAAGCATTCCCTCTCAGTACAGAGTTTAGGCTAGCAAGTTGTTTGAAGCAAACACAAGTATAAACCGGTACAGCAAGACTCACATGAAAACATATTGCAAGCATTATAAGACTCTACACTGTCTTTCCTTGTCGCTCAAACACTTTTACCAGAAAATATCTAGACCTTAGAGATACCAATCATGCAAACCAAATTTCAACAAGCTCTACGGTAGTTCTTTACTAATAGATTTTTAACTACATGATGCAAGAGCTTAAACATGAAATACTTGAGAGCTCAAAACAATTGCCAAGTGTCAAATAAAACAAGACAATGATCTATGTGAGTGTCTTTTCGATATACCAACTACCACATGCAGCATTTTCTGAACCAACACATCACCAAGCAACTATCCAAGTAATTTACAAAGAAACAAGAGAGTACTTTCCACAAGAATTAACAGCTCTAAAAGAGATGCATGAAAAACATGAGCTAAAAGCATAGCAGTAGCTAGATAAGAATACTCAAAAGATATAAGTGAAGAATATGAGTATTCACATGAAAAAGCGGAGCGTGTCTCTCTCCCACACAAGAATGCTAGGATCCGAATTTATTCAGAAAAATAAAAACAACAAACAAAAATAAAAGCAAACAGACGCTCCAAGTAAAATACATAAAATGTGGAAGAATTAAAATATAGTTTCACTAGAGATGACCTGATAAATTGTTGATGAAGAAGGGGATGCCTTGGGCATCTCCAAGCTTAGACGCTTGAGTCTTCTTGAATATTGCAGGGATGACCCATGGGGGCATCCCAAGCTTAGGTTTTTCACTCTTCTTGATCACATCATATCATCCTTCTCTCTTGCTCCTTGAAAACTTCCGCCACACCAAACTCAGGTAACTCGTTAGAGGGTTAGTGCATAATCAAAAAATCTCATATTCTACTGTGACACAATCATTACCAAAGCTTCTGGACATTACTTACAGCCACTGATGTTTAATGGAGCAAAGAAATCCAATCAAACATAGTAAAAGAGGCAATGCAAAACGAAAGGCAGAATCTGTCAAAAACAGAACAGTCTGGAAAGATAAATTTTTTCGAGACACTTAACTTGCTAAGATGGAAGAAGCCCAAACTAATGAAAGTTGCGTACATATATAAGGATCTTGCGTGATTTTTTTCAGAATTTTTCGAATTTTCTGTAGCGCATACAGCTCAAAACGGTGGACAGCAAAAATCTGTCACTTTGCAGAAATCCAATTTTAGCAACAACTTTCAACTAGAGACTTTACTTGGCACAACAATGCAATAAAATAAGATACAAATGAGTTGCTACAGAAGTAAACAGCACCTTGACTCAAAATAAAATAAAATAAATGACAGAAAATAAAAAGATGGTTGTCTCCCACAAGCGCTTTTCTATAACGCCTTTCAGCTAGGCGCAGAAAGTGAAAATCAAGTGTTATCAAGAGAAGATGCATCAACATCATAATTTGTTCTAATAATAGAATCAAAAGGCATCTTCATTCTCTTTCTAGGGAAGTGTTCCATACCTTTCTTAAGAGGAAATTGATACTTAATATTCCCCTCTTTCATATCAATAACAACACCAACAGTTCGAAGAAAGGGTCTTCCAAAACAATAGGACAAGATGCATTGCATTCAATATCCAAAACAACAAAATCAACGGGGACAAGGTTATTGTTAGCCATAATATGAACATTATAAATTCTCCCCAAAGGTTTCTTCATAGAGTTATCAGCAAGATGAACATCCAAATAACAGCATTCCAAAGGTGGCAAGTCAAGCATATCATAAAGTTTCTTAGGCATAACAGAAATACTTGCACCAAGGTCACATAAAGCATTGCAATCAAAATCATTCACCTTCATTTTAATGATGGGTTCCCAACCATCTTCCAACTTCCTAGGGATAGAAGCTTCAAGTTTTAATTTCTCTTCCCTAGCTTTATGAGGGCATTTGTAATATGTTTTGTAAAAGCCATGTTCATAGCACTAGCATTAGGACTTCTAGCTAGCTTTTGCAAGAACTTAATAACTTCAGAGATGTTACAACTATCAAAGTCAAAATCATTATGATTAAAAGTAATGGGACCATTGCCTCCAATACTTCGAAAAATTTCAGCACCTTTATCAAAAACAGTTTCAGCAGTTTTAGGCAATTTTAAATGCTTTATAGTAGAAGTAGAAACATTGCCAACATCAATAACATTACCATTGATAATAGGAGGTTTATCAACATGTGAAGCTTCAGTATTACAAGTGGTGGTAATAGTACAAACTCGAGCTATACTATTCTTTCTATCAATTTCAGCTTCTCTTTCCCACCTAGCATGCAACTCAGCTAAATCATAATATTGTTGTCAATTTTAACTTGGATGGCATTTGCTGTAGCAAAAAACTTAGTATCTTTAACCTCATTAGGCATAACTTTCAGTTTTAAAAGATCAACATCTAGAGCAAGACTATCAACCTTAGAAGCAAGAACATCAATTTTACCAAACTTTTCCTCAACAGATTTGTTAAAAGCAGTTTGTGTATTAATACATTCTTTAAGCATGACTTCAAGATCAGAGGGTTCACTCCTACTATTGTTGTAAGAATTACCATAAAAATTACCATAACCACTACCATTATTAGAAGGATATGGCTTATAGTTGTTATTACCAAAATTATTCCTATAGGCATTGTTGTTGAAATTATTATTTTTAATGAAGTTCACATCAACATGCTCTTCTTGAGCAACCAATGAAGCTAAAGGAACATTATTAGGATCAATATGAGATTTACCACTCACAAGCATAGACATAATGATATCAATCTTTTCATTCAAGGAAGAGGTTTCTTCAACAGAATTTACCTTCTTACCTTGAGGAGTCCTTTCAGCGTGCCATTCGGAGTAGTTGATCATCATATCATCAAGAAGTTTTGTTGCTGCACCTAACGTGATGGACATAATGGTTCCTCCAGCAGCTGAATCCAGCAGGTTCCTGAGGAAAAAAAATAATCCTGCATAAAAGGTTTGGATGATCATCCAAGCAGTCAGTCCATGGGTAGGGCAATTCTTTATCATAGATTTCATTCTCTCCATGCTTGAGCAACATGTTCATTATCAAATTGCTTGAAATTCATAATGCTACTTCTCAAAGATATAATTTTAGCAGGAGGATGATGGCTACGTGTTGGTGAACCCCAAGAGGAAGGTTATGATGTAGACAGCAGAAGTTTTCCCTTGAGAAATCTACCCAAGGTTATCAATCCAGTAGGACTTGATGATCTATCGGAAGGTTGTTGATGTTGACTCCCCCTGGCGCTAGGGAGCTTGCACCAACGTGGAATCTGCACAGACACAAACCAGAACTTTGCCCAACACGAAACAGAGAGGTTGTCAATCTCTCCGGTCTTGCAGAAACAAAGAGTTAAACGTATGGTGTGGAAAACAGCAGGAAAAACAGCAAGTAACAGGAAACAGATGATTGCAGCAGGTTGTGTAAACAGTATGAGGAAATTGGACCAGGGTCCACAGTTCACTAGTGGTGTCTCTCTCAGAACAGATAACTAGCATGTTGGGTAAACAAATTACAGCTGGGCAATTGACAAATAGAGAGGGCATAACAATGCAATACATGCCAAGATGTCTACTATGAAATCTAGTTGGGCATTACAACAAAGTACATAGACCGTTATTCCAACAGCATCTATGCCTAAATAATCCACCTTCAAGGCAGCATCCGCATCCCATTCAGTATTAAGTTGCTAACAACAGATTATTGCATGAAGTAAAGTGTGTAATGTAATCAATACAAGTGCCCTTGGACACTGCACCAATGTTTTATCCCTAGTAGCAACAGCACATCTACCATCTTAGACCTTTCTGTCACTGATCCAGATATCTAGAGACTGAACCCACTATCGAGCATAAATACCCCCTCTTGGAGTCACAAGCATCTACTTGGCCAAAGCATCTACTAGCAACGGAGAGCATGCAAGATCAAGAGCACATAGATAAACAACTTGAATAAACATGGTATCAATATTCATCGGATCCCAGCAAACACAACATCTAGCATTACAATAAGATGATCTTGATCATGTTAGGCAGCTCACAAGATCTAAACATGGAGGCACAAGGTAGAGAGACAACCATCTAGCTACTGCTATGGACCCGTAGTCCAGGGGTGGACTACTCACGCATCACTCCGGAGGCAGGCATGGTGATGTAGAGCCCTCCGGTGATGATCTCCCCTCCGGCAGGGTGCCGGGAAGAGCTTCAGAACTCCTCCGATCTGAGATTGACGATGACGGCCGCGACGGAACTTTTCGTGGAATATGATCGACCGTAATAGGGTTTTCGCGTCGCGGAGAATATATAGGCGAAGAGGCGGCGTCGGTGGCCGAGGGGGGCCACCACGCCATAGGGGGCGCGGGCCCACCCTGGGCCGCGCCCTAGTGTGGCGTGGCCCCCTGGTGGGTCTGCTCCGACTCCCCTTTGGACTCCGTGATCTCCTCGTGATATTATTGACGATGTCTTTTGTTTCGTCCAATTCCGAGAATATTTCCTTAATAGATTTTCTGAAACCAAAAACAGCAGAAAACAGGGAACTGGCACTGTGGCATCTTGTTAATAGGTTAGTCCCAGAAAATGCATAAAAATGATATAAAGTGTAACCAAAACATGTAGCAATTGATATAATAACAGCATGGAACATCAAAAATTATAGATACGTTTGAGACGTATCAAGCATCCCCAAGCTTAGTTCCTGCTCGTCCTCGAGTAGGTAAACGATAAAAACAGATAATTTTTGAAGTGACATGCTACCAACACAATCTTTGATCAAATAACAATGTAATGCACATGATCTGAATGAAGTGATCCAAGCCAATGGTCTATAGTTTGCAAGCAAGTAAATAAAGAGTAAACATAAGTGATCACACAAGTGCAAACTTTCATGAATAACACTATAAAACATTTAGAGATATAATAGTCTAACATAATAGTTAGTTCACAGCAGCAATAATTCTCAACATGAAAGTGTTTGTATCAACACAAAGGAAGATAATAGCTTCAGCTTTTGCTTCAACTTTCAACATGTATATCATATAGATAATGTCAATGCAAAGAATATGATCAACCAAACACAAAGTTATGTAAAAACTGTTATACTGGAGTTGACAATGATGTTTGCTTAAGTAGACAGAAAGAAGTGGGAAAACTGACTCAACATAAAAGTAAAAGAATGGCCCTTCGCAGAGGGAAGCAGGGATTAACATCATGTGCTAGAGCTGTAGTTCCCGAAGGCATATAGAGAGCATAAAATATTGTTTTGTAAGGTAATGGTGTATACAGGTGTCAACAAATCAAATAGCAGGTACTTGTCATCTTCCATGGCTAACTAACTTTTAGAGCGGTTCCGAGAGTTTTTAGGACTGCACTTGTAACAAGCACTTATTGGTGACACTCCTCCCAACCATTTACTTTCCACAAACCATGGCTAACCGAATCCTCGGGTGCCCACCAACATTCACCATGGAGGAGTGTCTATTTATTTATTTATTTATAGGGTGGACTAACCAGCTCTTTAATGCAAAATAAAAGGTGGAGAAGCAGATGAAGCTGCCAATCCTTGTAAATTAATTAGCATGGAAGATGACAAATCTCACTACTACGTCCTTATGAGCTTTTCAAGTAGTGACACAAAAAGGAAATTGTTTTGAGTAGTTAGTAGATAGCACATGAAGAAATTTACTTGGAATGGTGAAAACACCACATAATAGGTAGGTATGGTGGACACAGGTGGCATGGATTTGGCTCAAGGTTTTGGATGTACAAGAAGCATTCCCTCTTAGTACAGAGTTTAGGCTAGCAAGTTATTATAAGCAAACATCATTATCAACTGGAATAGCAAGAGTGTACATAAAACACAAGGTTTGACGAACCATAGACTCCCACTGTCTTCCTTGTTAACACATAGCCTTCATCCAAAAATTATCTAGACTACTATGGACTTCCAATCATGCAACAGATTATTATAGCAGAAAATCCTTATAGTAGTTCTTCATTAATAGCCATTACTTACATGATGCACAAGCTTAAACATTAATTACTTGACAGCTCAAAACAATTGGCAAGCATCAAATTACTCAAGACAACGATCTAAAAAGATTCATGTAAGCATTTTATACCACTACCACATGCATAGCATTTTTCTGGTCCAACCAAACACCAATCAACTTATTTGACAACTCTCCAAACAGATATAAGTGAAGCAAGAGAGTACTTTCTTCAAAAGAAACTGAAAGCTCTAACAAGAGATATGAAAAACTGAGAGCTAACAGCAATAACAGCAACTAGACAGGAATACTCAACAAGTATAAGTGAAGCACAAGAGTATTCTAATGAAAAAGTGGAGCGTGTCTCTCTCCCAAACATGAATGCTAGGATCCAACAAGTATAGCACAGCAAACAAAACAAAACAAACTGAAAACAAAAACACACTGACGCTCCAAGGAAGAGTACACTAGTATGAAGCAATAAAAATATAGCACCATTAGAGATGACCTGATAATTTGTAGATGAAGAAGGGGATGCCTTGGGCATCCCCAAGCTTAGATGCTTGAGTCTTCTTGAAATATGCTGGGGAGGTAAGCCTCCCCAAGCTTAAGCTCTTCACTCTTCTTGATCATGTAATATCATTCTCCTCTATCAACACTTGAAAACTTCCTTCACACCAAAACTTAACAGCTTTTCTCATTAGCAGGTTAGTGCACTAAAAGATAATACTTCAAAGTTCTAGCAAAGACAAAACTCACAAGCCAACTATTTTAAACATTAGCCACTGTTACTAGGCTCAAGTGGGCACTTTTACACGAAAAGAAACCACTTAAAAACTTGTAAAAGAGAGAATGCAAAATAAAAGACAGAATCTGTCAAACCAGAACAGTCTGTATGACGAATTTTTTCGAGGCACTTACGATGCTCAGATGAAAAACTTTTGAAATAATGAAAGTTGCGTAACATCATCAGGAACATGCACAAAAATTTCAGCATTTTTCGATTTTTTCTGATTTTCTACTGAATTAAACGGTGACGAACAGCAATCTGTCCCAATGCAGTCCCGAAAATAAAAACCAACTTTGCATTAGTAACTCTCCTTGGCACAACAAAACAGCAAATAAAAGATACAAAGGAGTTGCTACAGAGGTAAACAAGCATCCTTGACTCAAGAAAACAAAAAACAGCAAATAAAAACATGGGTTATCTCCCAGAAGTGCTTTTCTTTAATGCCTTTGAGCTAGGCATGAAGAGATGCATCAAGTATTGTCAAGACCAGAAAATCCAAAACCATAATTTGTCTTGACACTAGTATCATGTGAGTATTTCATCTTCTTCCTAGGGAAGTGTTCCATACCTTTCTTGAGTGGGAATTGAAATTTTATATTCCCCTCTCTCATATCAATAACAGCACCAACAGTTCTCAGAAAAGGTCTTCCCAAAACAATAGGACAAGAAGGATTGCATTCAATATCCAAAACCACAAAATCAACAGGGACAAGATTGTTATTAACCATTATCAAAACATCATCAACTTTTCCTAAAGGTTTCTTCATAGAAGAATCAGCAAAGTGAACATCCAAATGACATTTTTCCAAAGGTGCAAGCTTGAGAATATCATATAAATTTTTAGGCATAACCGAAATACAAGAACCAAGGTCACACAAAGCATTGCATTCAAACTCACTCAGTTTCATTTTAATAACAGGTTCCCAATTATCATCTAACTTCCTAGGGATAGAAGCTTCAAGTTTTAATTTTTCTTCCCTAGCATGCATGAGAGCTTTGATAATATGTTCAGTAAAAGCCATATTTATTTTACTAGCATTAGGACTCTTAGCTAGCTTTTGCAAGAACATGATGACTTCAGTTATGTTACAATTTTCGAAATTGAAGTTGTTGTCATAAAAACAATGGAGCAATTATCACCAACACCTCTAAAAATTTCAGCACTTTTACTAGGAACAAAAGTAGTGCTATCAGGCAATTTAAAACTTTTTGTAGAGGTAGTAGAGACATTTCCAACACTTATTATCTTTTCACTAACAGTAGGGGGCGCATTAGCATGTGAGGCATCATTTGTTTCATTAGTAAAAATAGTGCAAACTCTAACAACACTATTTTGTTCAGCAATTTCAGCTTCTCTTTCTTCTCTCTCCCATCTTTCATGAAGTTCAGCAAGCATCCTAATGTTATTATCAATTTTAATTTGGATAGCATTGAGTGTTTTACTCTCTCTAATATCACTAGGAATAGCTTTTATTTTCAGCATTTCAACATCATGAGCAAGACTATCAACTTTAGCAGCAAGAGTATCAATTTTTCCTAGCTTTTCCTCAACAGTTTTATTAAAAGTAGTTTGTGTGCTAATAAAATCCTTAAGCATGACTTCAAGATCAGAGGGCACACTTCTATTGTTACTGTAGGAATTGCCATAGAATTACCATAAGAGTTGCTACCATTAGCAGGATATGGCCTATAATTGTTGCTACCAAAATTATTCCTATAGCATTGTTGTTGAAGTTGTTATTTTTAATGAAGTTTACATCAACATTTTTCTCATCATGAGCAACCAAAGAAGCAAGAGGAATATTATTTGGATCCACAACACCATGTCCATTCGAAAGCATAGTCATAATAGCATCAACTTTATCACTCAAGGAGGAAATTTCCTCAACAGAATTTACCTTCTTACCAGTTGGAGCCCTTTCAGTGTGCCATTCAGAATAATTTACCATCATATCATCAAGAAGCTTTGTAGCAGCACCCAAAGTGATGGACATAAAGGTCCCTCCAGCAGCCGAGTCCAATAAGTTCCTTGAGAAAAATTTAGTCCTGCATAAAAGGTTTGGATGATCATCCAAGTAGTCAGTCCATGAGTGGGGCAATTTTTAACCAAAGACTTCATTCTTTCCCAAGCTTGGGCAACATGCTCATTATCAAGTTGCCTAAAGTTCATAATACCACTTCTTAAAGAGATAATTTTAGCAGGAGGATAATATTTTCCAATGAAAGCATCTTTGCATTTAGTCCAGGAATCAATACTATTTCTAGGCAAAGATAGCAACCAATCTTTAGCTCTTCCTCTTAAGAGAAAGGAAACAATTTCAGCTTAATAATATCACTCTCTACCTCCTTATACTTTTGCATATCACAAAGTTCAACAAAGTTGTTTAAGTGGGCAGCAGCATCATCAGTACTAACACCAGAAAATTGCTCTTTCATAACCAGATTTAACAGTGCAGGCTTAATCTCATAAAATTCTGCTTTAGAAGCAGGTGGAGCAATGGGTGTACAGATAAAATCATTGTTGTTTGTGCTAGTAAAGTCACACAACTTAGTATTTTCAGGATTACTCATTTTAGCAAGCCTAAAACAAGCAACAGGGCAACTCGAAATTAAAAACTAGATGCAGGAATTTAATTTTTTTGGGTTTTTGATTTTTAACAGCAAGCAAAACAAAAATAAAACAAGACAAAAAACAAAGTAAAGAGATTGGAACTGAGAGACTCCCCTTTCCAATAGCCTCCAAGTCCCCGGCAACGGCGCCAGAAAACAGCTTGATGGCTACGTGTTGGTGAACCCCAAGAGGAAGGTTATGATGTAGACAGCAGAAGTTTTCCCTTGAGAAATCTACCCAAGGTTATCAATCCAGTAGGACTTGACGATCTATCGGAAGGTTGTTGATGTTGACTCCCCCTGGCGCTAGGGAGCTTGCACCAACGTGGAATCTGCACAGACACAAACCAGAACTTTGCCCAACACGAAACAGAGAGGTTGTCAATCTCTCCGGTCTTGCAGAAACAAAGAGTTAAACGTATGGTGTGGAAAACAGCAGGAAAAACAGCAAGTAACAGGAAACAGATGATTGCAGCAGGTTGTGTAAACAGTATGAGGAAATTGGACCAGGGTCCACAGTTCACTAGTGGTGTCTCTCTCAGAACAGATAACTAGCATGTTGGGTAAACAAATTACAGCTGGGCAATTGACAAATAGAGAGGGCATAACAATGCAATACATGCCAAGATGTCTACTATGAAATCTAGTTGGGCATTACAACAAAGTACATAGACCGTTATTCCAACAGCATCTATGCCTAAATAATCCACCTTCAAGGCAGCATCCGCATCCATTCAGTATTAAGTTGCTAACAACAGATTATTGCATGAAGTAAAGTGTGTAATGTAATCAATACAAGTGCCCTTGGACACTGCACCAATGTTTTATCCCTAGTAGCAACAGCACATCTACCATCTTAGACCTTTCTGTCACTGATCCAGATATCTAGAGACTGAACCCACTATCGAGCATAAATACCCCCTCTTGGAGTCACAAGCATCTACTTGGCCAAAGCATCTACTAGCAACGGAGAGCATGCAAGATCAAGAGCACATAGATAAACAACTTGAATAAACATGGTATCAATATTCATCGGATCCCAGCAAACACAACATCTAGCATTACAATAAGATGATCTTGATCATGTTAGGCAGCTCACAAGATCTAAACATGGAGGCACAAGGTAGAGAGACAACCATCTAGCTACTGCTATGGACCCGTAGTCCAGGGGTGGACTACTCACGCATCACTCCGGAGGCAGGCATGGTGATGTAGAGCCCTCCGGTGATGATCTCCCCTCCGGCAGGGTGCCGGGAAGAGCTTCAGAACTCCTCCGATCTGAGATTGACGATGACGGCCGCGACGGAACTTTTCGTGGAATATGATCGACCGTAATAGGGTTTTCGCGTCGCGGAGAATATATAGGCGAAGAGGCGGCGTCGGTGGCCGAGGGGGGCCACCACGCCATAGGGGGCGCGGGCCCACCCTGGGCCGCGCCCTAGTGTGGCGTGGCCCCCTGGTGGGTCTGCTCCGACTCCCCTTTGGACTCCGTGATCTCCTCGTGATATTATTGACGATGTCTTTTGTTTCGTCCAATTCCGAGAATATTTCCTTAATAGATTTTCTGAAACCAAAAACAGCAGAAAACAGGGAACTGGCACTGTGGCATCTTGTTAATAGGTTAGTCCCAGAAAATGCATAAAAATGATATAAAGTGTAACCAAAACATGTAGCAATTGATATAATAACAGCATGGAACATCAAAAATTATAGATACGTTTGAGACGTATCAGAGGATAATATCTTCCAATGAAAGTATTTTTGCATTTTGTCCATGAATCAATACTATTTCTAGGCAAAGATAGCAACCATTGTTTAGCTCTTCCTCTTAAGGAGAAAGGAAATAGTTTCAGTTTTACAATATCCCATCTATATCCTTATACTTCTGCATCTCACAAAGTTCAACAAAATTATTAAGATGGCAGCAGCATCATCAGTACTAACACTAGAAAATTGCTCTTTCATAACAAGATTTAATAGAGCAGGTTTAATTTCATAAAAGTCTGCTTTAGAAGCAGGTGGAGCAATAGGAGTGCATATGAAGTCATTATTATTTGTGCTAGTGAAGTCACACAACTTGGTGTTCTCAGGAGTACTCATTATAGCAAAAATAAAAACTAGACTGAAATAATAAAAGTAAAACAAGTAACTAATTTTTTTATGTTTTTGATATAAAGAAAGCAAACAAGACAAAATAAAAATAAAGCAAGACAAAAAACAAAGTAAAGAGATTGGGTGTGAGGGACTCCCCTTGCAAGAACGCCAGAAAATACTGGTGCCTAGTGGAGGCAGAAGTCTTCTGAATCCAAAGCAACTCGACTTCCCCGGCAACGGCGCCAGAAAATATGCCTGATGCGTGTAAAGTCACACGTCCGTTGGAAACCCCAAGAGGAAGGTATGATGAGTGCAGCAACAAGTTTTCCCTCAGTATGAAACCAAGGTTATCAATCCAGTAGGAAGTCAACGTTGCTCCGAAGTTGTTGGTGGAGGAATGTAGTGCGGCGCAACACCAGAGATTCTGGTGCCAACGTGGAAGCTGCACAACACAATCAAAGTACTTTGTCCCAACGAAACAGTGAGGTTGTCAATCTCACCGGCTTGCTGAAAACAAAGGATTAGGCGTATAGTGTGGAAAATGATGTTTGTTTGCAGATAATGTAAAAGAACAATGATTGCAGTAGGTTGTATTTCAGATGTAAAAGAATGGACCGGGGTCCACAGTTCACTATTGGTGTCTCTCCATAATAAAATACTAAACATGTTGGGTGAACAAATTACAGTTGGGCAATTGACAAATAGAGAGGGCATAACAATGCACATACATATCATGATGATCACTATGAGATTTACTTGGGCATTACGACAAAGTACACAGACCGCCATCCAGCATGCATCTGTGTCTAAATAGTCCACCTTCAGGTTAGCATCCGCACCCCTTCCAGTATTAAGTTGCAAGCAACAGACAATTGCATTAAGTATGGTGCATAATGTAAACAACACTAATATCCTTAGACAAAGCATAGCTGTTTTACCCCTAATAGCAACAACACATCCACAACCTAAGAACTTTCTGTCACTGTCCCAGATTAAATGGAGGCATGAACCTACTATCTAGCATAAATACTCCCTCTTGGAGTTACAAGCATACACTTGGCCAAAGCCTACACTAATAACGGAGAGCATGCAAGATCATAAACAACACATATATGATAGATCAATAATCAACTTGACATAGTATTCAATATCCATCGGATCCCAACAAACATAACATGTAGCATTACAATAAGATAATCTTGATCATGATAGGCAGCTCACAAGATCTAAACATGATGGCACAAAAGGAGAAGACAACCATCTAGTTACTGTATGGACCCGTAGTCCAAGGATGAACTACTCACACGTCACTCCGGAGGCAGGCATGGCGATGTAGAGCCCTCTGGTGATGATTCCCCTCTCCGGCAGGGTGCCGGAGGAGAACTTCTGAACCCCCGAGTTAGGGTTGACGGCGGCGGCAGCGGATGTTTTCTGGAAATATGGCTCGATCCTTTAGTGTTTTCGCGTCTGGAGGAATAAATAGGCGAAGGGGCGACGTCGGTGGAGGCGCGGGCCCGCTCCCCATAGGGTGGCGTGGCAGGGGGCCCACCCGCACCGCCATAGGGTGAGGGCGCCCTGCTGCCCCCCTTCGTCTCCTCTTCGGACTTCTAGAACTGTCGGAAAAATAGGCATCTGGGATTTTGTTTCGTCCGATTCCGAGAATATTTCCAGAACAGCTTTTCTGAAACCAAAAACAGCAGAAAATAGGAACTGATACTGTGGCATCTTGTTAATAGGTTAGTTCCAGAAAATGCATAAAAATGCTATGAAGTGTGAACAAAACATGTAGCTATTGGTATAAAACTAGCATGGAACATAAGAAATTATAGATACGTTGGAGACGTATCAATCGGCAACAAGCGCAGGAGACTCGGAACCGCCGGCGTGGCAAAGGCCCAGAAGGCCACAAAGGTCCCGACGGCCGCTGATCCGTCCGCGCCTCCGAAGAAGAGGTGGCCGCGCGGAAGGTTAGGGCCGGCATGGCCGCCGCGATGGCTTCTCCGTCTGCCCCCATGGCTCCTCCATCCGCCGCACCCGCGAACGACGCCGACATCTCAAGGTACAAAAATTTCCCCTCTTTTTCGCGGCCCCCTCGCGTTTATAGGTAGTGAAACAAAATTGTTGCTCCAATTTGTAGCATCCCTCTTTTTGATGCATCCCAATCATTCATGAACGCCATGAATAATGCGACGGTTGACATTGACACCTCCCCACTCGGTGATTTTTGATACGACGAGGCCAATGGTGGTGTCGGCGACGACGATGAGGTTGAGGAGGTTGATGCGTCAACGGTTTAAACAACGCGGTGTGAACTACACGGTGTTGGAAGATGAGAACTTGGTCCGGGCTTGGGAGAATATGACTCTCGACACCATTCACGGCACTGATCAAACCAACAAAACGTATTGGCAACGAGTGGAAGAATAATTCTTTCAACTTATGCCACACGATGGAAAAACGGTGCCTCGGACGTACCGATCACTCCAAGGCCGTTGGGACGTGATCAAGACAACATGTAGCCGGTGGAGTGGATGCTTGCAACAAGTGCACAATGCTCCTCCAAGTGGTACCGTGGAGGCCGATTGGGTGAGCTAAATTTAGCATTGCTTCACTACGCTGCCTTGTTTCCTATTGTTCACCACAGACATGGTTTCATATTTGCAGGAACGCATTGCAAGAGAGCGTTACAAGGACATGTCGGCATCCAAGAAGAAGCCCTTCACGCTTGACCATTGTTGGGCTATTCTCAAAAATAGTGAGAAACGGAAGTTGCTGGTCCAAGAACCCAAAAAGGGTGAAATACATATCGAGGATGATGATGATGAAGATAGAGAGAGGAACAAGAACAAGCCCGAAGGAAACAAGAAAGGCAAGGAAAGGCTCTTGATGCAAGCCGAGGCTACAAGCTTGAGGGAGAAGCTTGATCAAATGGTGCAATCAAATGAGAGCATGGTCGCCAAGACATTAAGGCAAAGCACCAATTGGCCGAGAAGAAAGCTCAAGAGAAAAAAGAGAAGTGTGCACTACTCCGTGAGGAGGGGAAGCGCAAAGCCGACATTGAGGAAAGAAGAGCCATTGCGGAGGAGAACAAGTCCGTGGCCAAGCTTCTTGCCGAAGAGAATAAGATCATGCTCATGAACTGAGGTGAAATGGATGAACTCACGTTGGAGTGGCATGACATCGCTAGGAGGGAGATCTTGCATCGAAGGAAGCAAGCCTTGATCAAAACAAGTGGTGGTGGTGGTGGTGTTGATGGTGGCGGTGGTTGTGGTGGCAGTGTTGATGGTGTTGGTGGTGGTGATGGGTTCATGGATGTGGTGGTGGTGATGTCTAGGTCTAGGTCATTTGAATGATGCGGGTGGATGCAAGTTTTTGGCCACATGGATTCAAAACTATGTTAATTGCCGACTTTAGATTCGTCAAACTATATTATTTGCTAAACTAGTGTCAAAATTCTGAACAATTTGACATATTTTGAGTACTATATGTTTTTTAGGTTTACAGGTTGGGGAATACCGCGACAGAGCAGAACCCGTAAAGCAGAACCTTAAAACGTTTTTGAGGTTTCGCGTTTTAAGAGCTCTGCTAGAGATGCTCTAACTCTTGTGCCCTAAATCTTGTGGCTGCATCGAACATCTGTGATACATTGATGTATTAGATCTTCTAGTGCCCTCTAGAGAGAAACAAATTGGTATGTAACACCTTGCTGATAGTGGAATAGTATTTTGGTGGCTTTAGCTCGTGTTTTTTCTTTTCAAGTTAAGAGATTTTCCACGTAAAAACAACGGTTGGTGTCCTGTGTGCTGAGTTGCTAGTGTAGTTCAGAAAACGTTCGCACTGGAGCAACATTGGCTCAACGAGTGTCTTTCCCAAGTGCGAACATATTTCCTCCACTGCTGCTGTATGCCTGTATATGTTTTCTTCCGACACGATCGACGGTCTGTGAGTTAGTGCACCGTACGCAAAGTGGTGCTGAAGTTTACATTAATTTTGCTGCGTATTTTCAAACCGTGTTAAGAGCGTGCTAATCTTCGTTAAAGGGGTTTGGTGTGACCAGTTTTTTCAACACTGCGTCCTAATCGTTGCATCTCTTTTTTATTTTTAGCAATGGATATCACCTGTGCTCAAATCATAATCGTAGTACTTCACGTGTCATGTAAAGGAGCTTTGGTTTAATTAGCATTTAGTGTCTCACGGTTTGGCAACCTTATTAGCAGGTCGGAAACAAAAGCACATGTGGCTGAGAGCGAAAGCATAACCATGCATGTTCGCTCGCATGATGGCGCGGTGCAGAGAACGCACGTTGCCACTTGAAGACCCCACCATCAGTTGGACGTATACGTTGTGGCGGTAGTGCTGCATGCGCATCGATGCCCGATCCAGCCTCACGTATGTTCCGATCGATTTCTCATTTAGAATTGCTACCGCCAGACGAGGTCACGGGGGTCCCTTCGCCGTCCACGTTAACGTAGAGGCATGAGGCCACCGTGGGCCGTGGGCACGACGCGACGCCCGGAGCGGAGCGGTGTCGCGGCCCGCGCCGATTGAGGTGAGGACCTCGTCGATCGTTTCCGTCGTCGCTATCTGCTGCGGCGCGCGAGCGTGCACCCCTGCCTCTGCCTGGATTTAGTTGCGCCCGCGCACGGACGGGGAGGATTTTGGCCCTGATATGATATGTGGCCACAGGACGGTGGCTGTCTACTCGAACTCGTCCATTCCCGGTTAACCAAACATGTGCAGGGTTCATTTTAAACTGGGATTCAAAAGTTTAGGGTACAAACGACTGAGATTTTGACTTTGAGGTTCGATTCGTCCAACCTATATATACGAGTGCAAGGTTTAAAATGGATTTTTCTCTTGTTCGGCCGCCTGTACAAAATGAGGGAATCTTTCTGACTTCCTGTACGTAGCAGCGTCAACAAATGTACCAATCTCGTGAGGAAGTACCAAGAATAATCTTAGAAAGATTCCCTCTTTCAAAAAACTAATTAGAGAGGTGAGCCTGAGTTCATCATTCAGATGCGGCGCCTAGCTTATACGTGCCGACCAATCGGCCTAAAGCTGGTTCGTGCTCCATATTCTATGATGAATCGTGCTAGTCGTCGTGATCTGGATGTAAAGGTTCACGTTTCTGATTTTTCTTTCCGAAATGGGAACATAGCCCCGGGCTCTGTCACGTTGTGTTTCTAAATCGGACTTAGTATTGATCAATTTTTATCAAAACAAAAATATGGCGGAAAGGGAAACATGTTGTCCCTAGGTGGTAGAATTTAACTTTGAGTATCGATTTTTTTATCAAAAAATAAGTAAGAATACACAAAATTTAAGTTTATTGTTTCCTGACAACTAATACACATAAAGGATTCCATTGCAAACGATTGTTTTATCTTGACATTTTCTGCCTTTTCTTTGATTTTGAGTCAAAATTGTCGGCACATTTATTCATAGCAAGGACCAAATCTTTATACACTGTATGGGGCTATTGCTTGTGTACCTTAAAACACTTTTAGCATTTTTTTTAGTAACAAATTATAAAACATTTGTAATTCCAATTGTGCAATCTCGGGCTGCTTGATGCAGGCCTCGAGTCAATCCCTCTCTTTATATATACACGAGTACATGGTGGTGGCTTGGTGTCCAAGTCAGGTTACAAGAGCACTATACAAGTAATTGACGTATCTAACTAGGTAGGCAATATCGTATGAGATCGGATCGGTATCCGTAACAATCTGACTGTGTTCTCTGTGATGATGGAATAAATGAGAGCAGAACGCATCTTTTATTTTCATGCCCCTTTAGTCAGAGTTTCTGGTTGAAATTGGGACAGACTTGGAATGATGATATGCAGTTTTTGATATGCTCATGGACGCTTTTAGCGATGTCGGCAACGCCGATGCCACGCCCTCCGACACCTCGCCCTCTTCGTGCTGGGGCGCAATGATTACACGGTTCTCCTGTGGATCTACGGCTCTATCTCCATCGACCTCCTCGGCATCGTCATGCGCCCAGGCTCCACTGCTCGCACCATCTGTGACGCCATTGAGAACTTGTTCCGCGACAACAAGACACACCGTGCTATCCAGCTCGAGCCGGAGTTCCGCAACACCCCACAGGGCGATCTCTCCATCAGCGACTACTGCGCCAAGCTCAAAGCCCTTGCTGACTCCCTCACCGACGTCGGCCAGCCCATCAGCGACGAAACGCTCGTCCTCACGCTCCTTCGTGGCCTCAATGACACTTACGCGCACTTGCGCTCGTTTCTTCTGTTTCAGGTGCCTTTCCCATCCTTTCTTCAGACAAGGTCGGCCCTCATCCTCGAGGAAACGCAGAAAAAGACCGACGCCAAGAACGCCGCGTCCACCGCGCTCTGGGCGTGCGGCAACAGTGTACTGTCCCATGGCGGGGGCGTCCCTCCTCCACCACCACACGAGGGTGATCGCTCTAGGGGCGACCACGCCGGGGGCGACCGCGCTGGCGGTCGTGGCTCCGGCTTCTACAACAACTTTCGCGGCGGCGATCGCGGCCGTGGCGGACGAGGACGCGATCGAGACAATCCCTGGCAGTTCAATCCATGGACGGGCGCTCTGACACGCGCCAACTCTCAGCAGCAGCAGGCTCCGTGGCAGCCACGGCCATCTACACCGACCTGATGGCGTGCTCCTACTCCTAGTCTTCTTGGGCCTCGACCTGGCTCGCTACCTCAAGCCTACACCACCCTCGGACAAGCTTCTGCCGGCCAGTACTACACTCCACCACCGCAGATCGATCCAGCATTGATCGCCGCCCTCAACAACTTGCAGATTCCTGGCAACGACTGGTGCATGGACACAGGCGCCTCCTCCCATATGGCATCCGATCCCGGTAACTTTCACTTCCTTCAACCCTCCCCACCTCAATCTGTCACTGTCGGTAACGGCGCATCCCTTCCTGTAACCCATGTCGGTTCCACCACTCTACACTCTCCCTCCAAACTCTTACATCTCCGCAATATTCTGTTAGTTCCTCACATTATCAAAAATCTCATATCCATTCGTCAGTTTACTCTTGATAATAATTGCACCATTGAGTTTGATTCCACTGGTTTTTCTGTGAAGGATCTTCCCAGCAAGACCGTGAATCTCAGATGTAACAGTCCCAACCCTCTCTACAACATCCGGAGCTCCACCGTAGCCGAAGCCCATGTCGCCACCACCACCTTCGACCTTTGGCATCGACGTCTTGGACATCCAGGCCACCACACCACCACGCAACTTCATCAGTCCCCCAATAAATCTGGATCATCTTTGTGTCACGCATGTCAATTAGGCAAACATGTTAGATTACCTTTTTACTCTTCGACGTCGTTTACAACTCGTCCTTTTGAACTACTACATTGTGATTTATGGACCTCACATATTCCTAGCTCGACAGGCTATGTTTATTATCTTGTTATCGTTGATGATTTTTCTCACTACTTCTGGACTTTTCCACTAAAAAAGAAATCAGATGCTTTTGCCACGTTTGTTGCCTACCATGCGTTTGTTAAAACCCATTTCAATCTTCCTATCCTTCATTTCAATGCGACAATGGGAAAGAATTTGATAATCTAAAACTAAACACCTTCTTCATACACCACGGCACTCTTTTTCGTTTTTCATGTCCCTACACATCTCAACAAAATGGCAAAGCCGAACGAGCTATCCGCACCATTAACGACGTCATCCGTTCAATACTATTTCAAGCCACCATGCCACCCAACCTATGGGCCGAGGCCCTCCACACTGGCACCTATCTTCTAAACATAAGACCCTCAGCCGCACTACAAAATTCTACACCTCACTATACATTATTTGGTACACATCCATCATACGATCATCTACGAGTCTTTGAGTGTCTCTGCTATGCCAACACGGCCTCCACTGCTCCGCACAAGCTTGCACCCCGCGCCATCAAATGTGTGTTTCTTGGTTACCCACCGCGCCATAAAGGATACCACTGCCTTGACCTATCTACTAGACGCATAATCATCTCTCGTCACATCACATTTGACGAATCAATCTTCCCATATTCTCCACAAACCACTTCCACAACACCCTCTCCCACAGACATATTCGGCCCAATTCTTCTCACCGACGAACATAACAACACATCGCCACGGCTCGTCCCTGCCACGACAGCAACGTCCCAAAATTCTGCCGCCGCCGCGCCTCCTGCCACCACACCTCTCCCAACCATAACCAATGCTGAAACCCCTCCCAGCTCACCCCATGCCTCTTCACATGGCTCCGGCTCACCCATGTCATCTCTACCACCATCCCCTCCCAATATGCCGTCACCTCCAACCCCCCACCTCCACCTCCGCTTCATCGAACTCGTCGCACAACAGGACGTCTCCCTCCTCCAATTGATCGCTTAAACCTCTCAGCTACCGTCTCCTCTCCTATACCACATAACTATCTCACAGCTCTTCGAGATCCCTCTTGGCGTCTTGCCATGCAGGAAGAATACGATGCCCTCATGACAAACAATACTTGGACTCTAGTCCCTCCACCTCCCGGTGCTAACATAGTTAGTGGTAAATGGATCTTCCATCACAAACACAACTCTGATGGCTCCCTTGCTCGTCACAAAGCCCGCTGGGTCATGCGCGGGTTCACTCAACAACCCGGCATCGATTTTGATGAAACTTTCAGTCCTGTTGTAAAACCAGCCACCATACGCATCATCCTCTCTCTTGCCTTATCTAACAATTGGACAATACACCAACTTGATGTTTAAAATGCCTTCCTTCATGGTCACCTTTTAGAGGAAGTTTACAGCCAACAACCCTCCGGTTTTGTCGACCCATCCCGTCCTAACCATGTTTGTCGTCTTCTCAAATCACTCTATGGTCTAAAACAGGCGCCACGAGCTTGGTTTCATCGCTTTGCCGCTTTTGCTCGCTCCGTCGGGTTCCTAGAGTCGAAATCTGACGCCTCTCTTTTTACTCTTCATCGCGGCTCTGACACCGCCTACCTTCTCCTCTATGTGGACGACATAATTCTCACTGCATCCTCCTCCAATTTACTTTGCTCTATCATTGTCAATTTCAGCAATGAATTCGCTATGAAGGATCTTGGTCCTATACATCATTTTCTCGGAATTTCTGTCACCCGCTCCCCACACTGTCTCCATCTCTCCCAACGTCAGAACATCCTTGAGGTTCTCTCTCGAGCAGGCATGAGCGAGTGCCATCCCTCACCCACACCTATTGACACCAAAGCAAAATTACCAGCTTCCGCTGGCTCTCATGTCGCCGATCCTTCCCTCTATCGCAGTCTAGCTGGCGCACTGCAATACATCAGTCTAACCCGACCCGACCTCTCCTATGCTGTTCAACAAGTGTGTCTTCACATGCATGATCCTCGGGAGCCCCATCTATCTCTAATCAAATGTATACTTCGATATCTCAAAGGCACACTTGATCATTGACGAGGGTTAACTCATCAAATCCCATGGTTAAGGACCTAGTGTTGAGATTACGGGGGAGAGAACGTGGTAGAGCTGGTAGTTTCGTTGGCTGACAAGCAAAAGCAAGGATTTACCCAGGTTCACCGGAGAGTAACACCCTACTTCCTGCTTGTCTGGTATTGATATGAGGGTATATGCGAGCTACAATGGAGTCCCGGCGAGATGTCGATCTTGCTAGGGCTTTGGTGGTTTGAGTATTGCGTGTCCTTCTATCGGCGGCCCTCCCAGCCTTTATATAATAGGCTGGGTCTCGGGAGTTCGCAACCGACTCAGATTACATGTAAGGAAAGTCTAAACCGACTATGGCTTCGCCTAACTTGGAAGATACATCATCCTCCTGGGCCTTCTTTCATGGGCTTTGATACGTCTCAAACGTATCTATCATTTCTGATGTTCCATGTTGATATTATACCAATTGTTACATGTTTTATATACACTTCATAGCATTTTTATGCATTTTCTGGGACTAACCTATTAACAAGATGGCACAGTGACAGTTCCTGTTTTCCGCTATTTTTGTATTCAAGAAAAGCTAGTCTGGAAATATTCTCGGAATTGGACGAAACTTGGACGGAACCTCCTATTTTTCCAACACGAAGACGGAGTCCAGAGGAGTGACGGAGGAGGGCCACGTGGCATCCACACCATGGGGCCGCGCGGCCCCCCTGCGGCGCCGTGGGGTGGTGTGGGGCCCTCGTGGCTCCGCCCGCCGCCCTTTTGCCTATTTATTCTTCCCGACGCGAAAACCCTAAAGACCCGAGCCATTATCCACAAAAAGTTCCAGAGACGCCGCCGCCGTCAACCCTAGCTCGGGAGGGTTCAGAAGCTCTTCCCGGCACCCTGCGGAGAGGGGAATCATCACCGGAGGGCTCTACATCACCATGCCTGCCTCCGGAGTGATGCGTGAGTAGTTCATCCTTGGACTACGGGTCCATGGCAGTAGCTAGATGGTTGTCTCTCCACTTTATGCTATCATGTTTAGATCTTGTGAGCTGCCTATCATGATCAAGATCATCTTATTGTAATGCTACATGTTGTGTTTGCTGGGATCCGATGAATATTGAATACTATGTCAAGTTGATTATCAATCTATCTTATATGTTATTTATGATCTTGCATGCTTTCCGTTACTAGTAGATGCTTTGGCCAAGTAGATGCTTGTAACTCCAAGAGTGAGTATTTATGCTAGATAGTGGGTTCATGCCTCCGGTAATCTGGGAGAGTGACAATAACTTCTAAGATTGTGGATGTGCTGTTGCCACTAGGGATAAAATAACCGATGCTTAGCTTAAGGGTGCGCCGTTAGGTCTAATGCATTTGTTTACATTACGCACATTACTTAATGCAATTATCCGTTGCTTGCAACTTAATACCAACGGGGAACTCGGTATGACAACCTGGCGGTGGATTATTAGTCATAGACGCTGTTGGATAACGGTCTATGTATTTTGTCGTAATGCCCACATGAATATCATAGTAATCATCATGTCATATATATGCATTGTCATGCGCTCAATATTTTGTCAATTGCCCAGCTGTAATTTGTTCACCCAGCATGTTAGTTATCTTTTATGGAGAGACACCACTAGTGAACTGTGGACCCCGGTCCATTCTTTTACACTGATAATACAACCAACTGCAAACACTATTCCTTTTCATTCTCTGCAATTTACTACTGTTTTCAGCAAGCCGGTGAGATTGACAACCTCACTGTTTCGTTGGGGCAAAGTAGTTTGATTGTGTTGTGTGCAGATTCCACGTTGGTGATCGAGTAACGGCGCACCAACAACCTTCAGAAGTGATTTCTTGCTCCTACTGGTCGATTAAACCTTGGTTTCATACTGAGGGAAACTGCTGCTACACTGCATCATACCTTCCTCTTGGGGTCTCCCAACGAACGTGTGATCCACGCAATCAAGCATATTTTCTGGCGCCGTTGCCGGGGAGCAAGAGGATTTCTGCAAGGGAAGTTTCACGCTTCCAATCTCTTTACTTTGTTATTGTCTTGCTTAGTTTATTTTTATTTAGTCTTGTTTGCTTTATTTATCAAAAACAAAAAAAAATAGTTTCTTGCATTTAGTTTATTTCGGTTTGTTATTATGTCTAGTTATTTATTTGCTATCAATGCCTTCTCTCTTTGAAACAAAATCTTATTGGCTAAGTGGGTTCACGGAGGAACAACAAATTACTATAAGGAATACCGCTTGTCTCAAAAAGGGAAATATTTATGGGAACAAATAAGTAGATTGAATTATTTTGCTAAAAACTTGTGCTCTACTTATGATGAATCCTACTGCTTTAATGAATCTTTATGTTGTAGAAGGCATAAAAACCTCCTTTCCAATGTGATTATAATGATAATGAAACTTTGGCTGCTTATGCTAAAGGAAACTATGACTTTGGTAATCTTGAACAAATTGAAGAATTTTTTGTTTTTAAGGGTGCCTATGAAATTGCTGGTTATATTCAAATGATGATGCTCCTTGTAAACTGAGAATTTGCTATACTTGGTTATTGCCTTGAATATTACAATGATAATCCTTATATCACTGAATTTCTTGAAAAAATTATTCTCCAGAACAACTTGCTACCTTTCAGGAACCTGTGGGAGAAGAAACTGCTGAAACTGAAAGCTCATTGGATGAAAAAGAGGAAGAGAGTGATGAACAAAAGGAGGATCTACCTTCTAATGATAGTAACTCTTTAACTCTTACATTATATGATTACCCTCCATGCCTACCTAAGGAGGAAGAATGCTATATTGTTGAATGTCATGATTCTATTGAAATATCTCCTTTTGATAAATTTGAAGTAACAACCTTGACTCAAATGAAGGAAATTGCAGAAAGTAAAAATGTGCTCCCTAATGTTATATATGATAATGCTCTTGATGATGGTCCTATATTGCCTAATGATATCAATTATACTATTATTGTCAAAAGTGGGTTTGATAACCCCACTGTTTTTTAGCTTAATAAAAATTATGTGTTAGATCATGAAAAGCATGCTTTATGTGATAGTTATATTGTTGAGTTTGTTCATGATGCTACTGAAAGTTATTATGAGAGAGGAAAATATGGTTGTAAAAGTTTTCAAGTCACTAAAACACCTCTCTTTATGTTGAAAGTTTTGAAGTTGTACTTGTTTCATCTTTCTATGCTAGTTGCTTTATGCTTCAATAATTTATTTTGTTACAAGATTCCTTTGCATAGAAAGTGGGTTAGACTTAAATGTGTTTGATATTTGCCTCTTGATGCTCTCTTTTGTTTTTCAACTCTTATTCTTATGAGAGCATCATTAAAATCTTATAGCCTAGCTAAAAGGCATTAAAGAAAGCGCTTTTGGGAGGCAACCCATTATCTTTTGTTTTCAGTTTTTAGTCAAGGAGTTGTTTACTTCTGTAACAATTCCTTTGTATCTTTATTTTATCGCATTGTTGTGCCAAGTAGCCTCTAATAGGAAGATGATGCTAGATTTGGATTTCTGCGCAGGAACAGATTTCTGCTGTTCACCGTTTTAATTCTGTAAAATCACAGAAAAATTATTTAAATCTGCAATTTTTGTGCGTGATCCTCAGATATGTACGCATCTTTCGTTAGTTTAAAGTTTTTCGATCTGAGCAACGTAAGTGCCTCGAAAAAATTCGTCTTTGCGGACTGTTCTGTTTAGACAGATTCTGTCTTTTATTTTTCGCATTCTCTCTTTTACTAGTGTTGAGTGGAATTCTTTTTTAGGGTGAAGAGCTTCACATAACATCAGTGGCAGTAGCTAATGTTAAAAGTAACGGTCATGTTTGTGTCCTTATAGAACATGTGAGTTTTTGATTGTGCACTAACCCTCTAATGAGAATTACTTTGAGTTTGGTGTGGCGGAAGTTTTCAAGGGTCAAGAGAGAAGGATGATATAATGTGATCAAGAAGAGTGAAGAGCTTAAGCTTGGGGATGCTCCCATGGATCACCCCAGCATATTTCAAGAAGACTCAAGCGTCTAAGCTTGGGGATGCCCAAGGCATCCCCTTCTTCATCAGCAACTTATCAGGTCATCTCTAGTGAAACTATATTTTAATTCTTTCACATCATATGTGCTTTACTTGGAGCGTCTGTGTGCTTTTATTTTCAGTATTTTATTTTTCTTATGGTCAACTTGATTGGACCCTAGCATTCTTGATTGGGAGAGAGACACGCTCCGCTTTTTCATATGAATACTCCTATTCTTCACTTATACTTGTTGAGTATTCTTATCTAGCTATTGCTATGCTTTTAGCTCCTGTTTTGCATGCATCTCTTATTCAGAGCTGTTAGTTCTTTTAAAGAAAGTACTCTCTTGCTTCACTTATAATTGTTTGGAGAGTTTATGTTGAAATAAATTGATTGGTGTTTGGTTGGAACAGAAAATGTTGCATGTGGTAGATGGTATAATGGAAAAAGCTTACATATTCTTGTAGATCATTGTATTGGATAATTTGATACTTGTCAATTGTTTTGAGTTATCAAGTAGTTCATGTTTAAGCTTTTGTATCATGTAGTTAAAACCTATTAATGAAGAACTACCGTAAAGCTCGTTGAAATTTGGTTTGCATGATTGGTATCTCTAAGGTCTAGATATTTTCTAGTAAAAGGGTTTGGTTAACAAGGAAGACAGTGTAGAGTCTTATAATGCTTGCAATATGTTTTCATATAAGTCTTGCTGTGTCGGTTGATATCCTGTGTTTGCTTCAAATAACCTTGCTAGCCTAAACTCTGTACTGAGAGGGAATGCTTCTCGTGCATCCAAAACCTTGAGCCAAAATCCATGCCATCTGTGTCCACCATAACTACCTATATGTGGTATTTCCTTGCCATTCCAAGTAAATTTTTCATGTGCTACCTTTAAACTATTCAAAAATTATTACTCCTATTTTGTGTCAATGTTTACCAAGCTCATGAGGACGGGGTGGATGTCTTTATGTCAACTGTCAAACAGACTTTACCACCGGACTAGCGGCATATACATCCGCTTATCCATTAATTTTGCAAAAAGAGCTGGCAAATGGGGTGCCCAGTCCCAATTAATTACAACTTTAACCGCTTAATTCTCTTCACATTTTTGCCCTGATTTATCAGTCAAGCAATGACAAACAGTGAAATATCTGCATGTGTAAACAAAAGAGAAAGAGGGATGATCTGCCTTGCTGGTAGAAATAACGTCCTTCATGGGAGCCGCTCTTAAAAGTCTGGTTGGCAGGGGTCATATTGTACTTTCCATTTTCTGATTCGTTGACAATTAACAAACACCTCTCAAAACTTATTTTTACTCTCTATATGATTTCAAAAACTTAAAAAGCTCTAGCACATGATTTAATCCCTGCTTCCCTCTGCGAAGGGCCTTTCTTTTACTTTTATGTTGAGTCAGTTTTCCTACTTCTTTCTATCTTAGAAGCAAACACTAGTGTCAACTTTGGTGCAACAATTTTTATATGCTGTATATTGCACTTATTATATGCTTTGTGTTGACAAATATCCATGAGATATATATGTTGAAAGTTGAAAGCAATTGCTGAAACTTAAATCTTCCTTTGTGTTGGTTAAATACCTTTTACTTAGAATCTATTGCTTTATGAGTTAACTCTTATGCAAAACTCTTTGATGCTTGTCTCGAAAGTACTATTCATGAAAAGTTTTTGCTTATATGATTCAGTTGTTTGCTCATTATCTACTTGCTAGCAAACTATAGACCATTGACCTGGATCACTTCATTCATAACATGTGCTTTACAGTATTATTTGATCAAGATTATGATTGTAGCATGTCACCTCAGAAATTATTTTGTTTTTATCGTTGGGAAAATTTTGTTTTTGCCACACTAATTTTTGCCCATTTTGCTTTTGCCACTCTAAGTTTTGACATTTTGCTTTTGCCATTTTGAGGGGCAAAAACAAAAGCAAAACAACATCAGTAGGGGCAAAACCAAAACAAAATTTTGGTATTTTCATTTTGTTTTTGCCCCACGGAGGGCAAAAGTGATGAATTACCAGGAACTGGCAGGGCAAAAGCAAAATGTCAAAACTTAGCGTAGCAAAAGCAAAATGGGCAAAAACTAGTGTGGCAAAAACAAAATTTTCCCTTTATCATTTTACCTACTCGAGGACGAGTAGAACTAAACTTGGGGATGCTTGATACGTCTCAAACGTATCTATAATTTCTGATGTTCCATGTTGATATTATACCAATTGTTACATGTTTTATATACACTTCATAGCATTTTATGCATTTTCTGGGACTAACCTATTAACAAGATGCCACAGTGCCAGTTCCTGTTTTCTGTTGTTTTTGTATTCCAGAAAAGTTAGTCTGGAAATATTCTCAGAAATGGACGAAACTTGGACGGAACCTCCTATTTTTCCAACACGAAGACGGAGTTCAGAGGAGAGACGGAGGAGGGCCACGTGGCACCCACACCATGGGGCCACGCGGGCCCTCCCCTGCCACGCCGTGGGTGTGTGTGGGGCCCTCGTGGCTCCGCAGCCGCCGCCCTTTCGCCTATTTATTCTTCCCGACGCGAAAACCCTAAAGACCCGAGCGATTATCCACGAAAAGTTCCAGAGACGCCGCCGCCGTCAACCCTAGCCCGGGAGGGTTCAGAAACTCTTCCCGGCACCCTGCCGGAGAGGGGAATCATCACCGGAGGGCTCTACATCACCATGCCTGCCTCCGGAGTGATGCGTGAGTAGTTCATTCTTGGACGACGGGTCCATGGCAGTAGCTAGATGGTTGTCTCTCCACTTTATGCTATCATGTTTAGATCTTGTGAGCTGCCTATCATGATCAAGATCATCTTATTGTAATGCTACATGTTGTGTTTGCTGGGATCTGATAAATATTGAATACTATGTCAAGTTGATTATCAATCTATCTTATATGTTATTTATGATCTTGCATGCTTTCTGTTACTAGTAGATGCTTTGGCCAAGTAGATGCTTGTAACTCCAAGAGTGAGTATTTATGCTAGATAGTGGGTTCATGCCTCCGGTAATCTGGTAGAGTGACAATAACATCTAAGATTTTGGATGTGCTGTTGCCACTAGGGATAAAATAACCGATGCTTAGCTTAAGGGTGCGCCATTAGGTCCAATGCATTTGTTTACATTACGCACATTACTTAATGTAATTATCTGCTGCTTGCAACTTAATACCAACGGGGAACTCGGTATGACAACCTGGCGGTGGATTATTAGTCATAGACGTTGTTGGATAACGCTCTATGTATTTTGTCGTAATGTCCACATGAATATCATAGTAATCGTCATGTCATATATATGCATTGTCATGCGCTCAATATTTGTCAATTGCCCAGCTGTAATTTGTTCACCCAACATGTTAGTTATCTTTTATGGAGAGACACCACTAGTGAACTGTGGACCCCGGTCCATTCTTTTACACTGATAATACAACCAACTACAAACACTGTTTCTTTTCATTCTCTACAATTTACTAATGTTTTCCACACCATACGTTTAATCCTTTGTTTTCAGCAAGCCGATGAGATTGACAACCTCACTGTTTCGTTGGGGGTAAAATAGTTTGATTGTGTTGTGTGCAGATTCCACGTTGGTGATCGAGTAACGGCGCCACCAACAACCTTCAGAAGTGATTTCTTGCTCCTATTGGTCGATTAAACATTGGTTTAATACTGAGGGAAAACTGCTGCTACACTACATCATACCTTCCTCTTGGGGTCTCCCAACGAACGTGTGATCCACGCAATCAGGCTTCTTGTAGGCTCTTGATAGTTGGGCCTAGTCGATACGTGCACCAGGGACCCTCATGGTAGGGTACCCGAAAGGTATATCCCTGTCAGTAGCCCCCGAGTACTTGTCTGACTCGAAGAATCGGGCATGGACTCATTCAGCTGTGCACGTCATATATCTTGTACCTGTGTATATGATTGAAATTCCTGTATGAATAGCACATTTTGTCTGGCTATGTCGATTATTTCATCGACTATGGTTTTTGCTTATGATAATCAAGGGATAATAACTTAGTAGGCCCGGTACACTCGACGGATCGGGACCGGTTAACTGCACATTTGGGCAAAACCTTACTAGCTTTCAATCAAACTCGAGTCCCCAGACTCGAATCTGGAACAGACTAGTCAGACTCGACTCAGACCGTTGAGGTCTTACTGAATCGTTCTGCAGTATAATTTTGAGATTACCCAACACATCCGTCGGGATTTTTCATCATGTCTGCTAACACGGAAAGTTTTAAGGATTAACGCTACTGGAACGGTCCTTAGCCCAGCTCGACAGATCGGCAGGTCTTACCTTTGCACCTATGCATGCAGCATCCGAGGTATTTTGCGGCGGACACAACTCGGGAATTTATCGTGTATGATTTTGTGTTACATTGTGCTTATCAGCTGAGTCGAGTCGTCTGTCGACTGATTCTTTGCCATTATTCTATCGGGTGCGCGACAGCGCTCCCGATGGGAGTAGCCCCCGAGATTGTGCTTTATTGCTCACAATGGAGGATAATCTCAAATCTTTTATCCTGTACGTTTTCAGTCGAAGAATTTTTTTTTGATACGCTCCCGATGGGAGTAATATGTTTCAGTCGAAGAGACTATCGAGTGCCTTTGTGTCTTGTGTTGCGTAATTTGCAATTTCACCCTCGAAACAACCGAGGCAGTCAAAGTACTGGCTTTGTCGTAAAGTTTGAATGACTCGACTTTCCTATCAGGTATGAGACCTGAAGTGATGTCAGCAATGACGCATGCCTCGACTGCAATTTCTGACAAGCAATGGCGTGCTTGGTATGGCTGATGGGACACGACACACTTGTGGGCCCGTTATGCAGTGCTGACCGAGGGGCGGTGCCGTTTGGACTGGATTTGACCGCTCTAGCACGATTTTCATGGGGTGTGATGATGATTCCTAGATTCCCGTGCGTAGTGGACGGAATAGCTGGCGACAGTTGCTCTCCATGCCCGCCACGTGTACGGCAGGATTCCGCGTAGAGCACACGATCTTGGATTGACGACTGTGATTGATTTTCCTTTGATGGTAAATATGCAGAGGGCGGAGCTGGGTAAGTTTTACTTGCCATTTCCTCCGCCGCCGCTTTCTTCTTCTTCCTCTCGCATCGCCATAGCCTGACATCCAAGCTTTTGCCAAACCACCTCTACGATGACAAAGCCTGCCACTCGGAAGGGCAGGAGCGCTGCGAATGCTTCGGCGGACAGCGCCGCTGGCGGGGCCGCCGCCAGCGGTTTGAAGAGGGAGAAGGATGCCTGGACCAAATCTACGGTGAGCAAGCGGATGCTCACCGGCCTGAGAAACGACGGGCTGATCCCGGCGGACCCGACGCATGTTCGCATCCCCGGCGCCGAGGTAATCCCGCGCCCAGGCCCCAATGAAAGGGTCTGTTTTGTGGATTTTGTAAACAGGGGATTCTCCTTCCCTGTTCACGATTTTCTTCGTGCGCTGATGCACGTCTATGGGGTGCAACTGCACGATTTCACCCCCAATGGGCTTTTGCACATTGCTTGCTACTTCGTGCTTTGCGAGTGCTTCTTGGGCGTTGCACCCCATTTTGGGTTGTTTCGACGCATTTTCAATGTCAAGCGCCAGCACAGCGTCAAGGGCCCTGGCGGTTTTGTTGTGCAAACTCGACCTGACGTCGAGTACTTCAAAATCAAGTTCGTTGAGTCTGTGGAAGGGTGGCACCAAAAGTGGTTCTACATCAAGGATGTGACCACGGGCAACCAATCGTTCGGGTTGCCTCCCTTTAATGCAGACGCCACAGTGGCGAAGAGGCCGTCCTGGATTGCACCACTAACCGGAGCCGAAGCTGAAGAAGCTGACATGCTTTTGGAGAAGGTTTTGAAGCTGTAGACTAATATTGGCAAGGAGGTAACTGGCATCCATCTGCTGGCCACCTTTATCAAAAGGCGGGTGCAATCTCTCCGAGCCCGGGTTCACGCCATGTGGGCATACAACGGGGTGGCCGATCCAACCCGCTCACTCGTAGAGGAGCTGTCCGTTAGTGAGGTGAAAAAGCTGGTGAGGACTCTTACCATACTGACCGACGACGAACCGTGCGAGACGGAGTCGCCAGTTGCACCTTATGAAGCCAGCAACCCTCTACCGGAGGTAACACTCGCTACCATTTTGTTAGTTGCTATGTTATGCATGTGTGACACAGTGTATCATCCGATGAGGACCTGCCACCGCCACCTATGGTAGAGAAGAGCAGTGCGGCGTCGATGGCGCGTAGCCAGCCGCAAGAAACCCCAGCAGCCACTGCGACTGCGGCTGCCACGAACACGTCCATACCGCCAGAGCCAGAGGTTGCAGCTGACAAAGATGAGACGACGGCGACAGGTGCTCCTGCGTCGACTTCCGTCTCCGCAGATCATGTAAGTTTGTGCTTTTGTGTCGCAGTTGAATCACTATCGGGTGTTAAAGTTGTGCATAGACTCGATGAATCTGTTCTGAACTTGCTGCTGCTGTGTTGTAGCCATTTATGCAAGAGCTACTGAAGGCTGGCGCCCAGTATGTTCACATGGAGGCGGAGGTCACCACCCTGCAGCATCAACTCGAAGCTGCCAGGAGTGAGTGTCTTCTTATGGGATTACAACTTTTTCAAGCTAAATCCTTTTGCGGCCTGTTGACTACGTTTTTGTTTTGTGCTTGAAGAGTCAGCAGCTGACACGGCGGAGAAGTTGAACAACGCCTGTCGTCGAGTGGCCGATCTGGAAAAAAGGCTGAAAACTGCCGAAGATAGGGAAGGCCTGGTGATTGGTCGACTCACCGCCTGCAGCACCGCCTTGACTGGTATGCAGCCTTGCTTTTGCATTGGATATTGCATTTGCGTAGAAGTTTGCTGAACCTGTCGTTGTATATTTTCCTAGGTGTGATGGATGGCCCTACCGCACCCGGTAAGCAGAGCATGGGCGCCTCGCTCGATGAGAGCGTGACCGTCACGGAAGCCGCCAGCGGGAGAGCAGGAGAGATGCTGTCGAAGGCGGCGAGTGCCCTAGGCGCCCTTCACAGCAGTTTCTTTCCAGATGACGAGCTGCCATCAACATTTGCAGAGTTGGTGGAGCTTTTCAAGCCAGAAGGGACAGCCGTCACCGATTTCTGTCACGAGCAAATGGTAAGTGGTGCCCAGACTACTTTTCTCATGTTGCTCGCGCACGGAGTCGATGCAGATTTTGACATGGTGACGACGAAGTTCCCGAAAGGTCCCGGCGGCAAAACTGTGGGGTTAGGTACTTGGATGGAGGCCGCCAAACAGTATGCTCAACAGCTTGTAAAAACTGTTGAAGACAGGGCCGCCAAGGTCCAGGCAAGGAAAGCCTCTTCCAAAAAGTCGATGGCCACCGAGTGATTATTCAGTCGACTAGTTGTATCGAGCTAGGGATTTTATGCTTTTGCTTGCTATATGTAAAGCGTCGAATGATACGTCTCAAACATATCTATAATTTCCGATGTTCCATATTGATATTATACCAATTGTTACATGTTTTATATACACTTCATAACATTCTTATGCATTTTCTGGCACTAACTTATTAACAAGATGCCACAGTGCCAGTTTCTATTTTCTTCTGTTTTTGTATTCCATAAAAGCTAGTCTGGAAATATTCTCGGAATTGGACGAAACTTGGACATAATCTCCTATTTTTCCAACACATACACAGAGTCCAAAGGAGAGACGAAGGGGAGCCACGAGGCAGCCACACCATGGGGCCGCGCGGGCCCCCCATCGCGCCGTGGGGTGGTGTGGGCCCCACGGGCGTCTCCAGCCGCTGCCCTTTCGCCTATTTATTTCTCCCGACGCGAAAACCCTAAGGACCCGAGCCATTATCCACGAAAAGTTCCAGAGACGCCGCCGCCGTCAACCCTAGCTCGGGAGGGTTCAGAAGCTCTTCCCGGCACCCTGCCGGAGAGGGGAATCATCACCGGAGGGCTCTTCATCACCATGCCTGCCTCCGGAGTGATGCGTGAGTAGTTCATCCTTGGACTACGGGTCCATGGCAGTAGCTAGATGGTTGTCTCTCCACTTTATGCTATCATGTTTAGATCTTGTGAGCTGCCTATCATGATCAAGATCATCTTATTGTAATGCTACATGTTGTGTTTGCTGGGATCCGATGAATATTGAATACTATGTCAAGTTGATTATCCATCTATCTTATATGTTAATTATGATCTTGCATGCTTTCCGTTACTAGTACATACTTTGGCCAAGTAGATGCTTGTGACTCCAAGAGTGAGTATTTATGCTAGATAGTGGGTTCATGCCTCCGGTAATTTGGGAGAGTGACAATAACTTCTAAGATTGTGGATGTGTTGTTGCCACTAGGGATAAAATAACCGATGCTTAGCTTAAGGGTGCGCCGTTAGGTCTAATGCATTTGTTTACATTACGCACATTACTTAATGCGATTATCCGTTGCTTGCAACTTAATACCAACGGAGAACTCGGATGACAACCTGGAGGTGGATTATTAGTCATAGACGCTGTTGGATAACGGTCTATGTATTTTGTCGTAATGCCCACATGAATATCATAGTAATCATCATGTCGTATATATGCATTGTCATGCGCTCAATATTTTGTTAATTGTCCAGCTGTAATTTGTTCACCCAGCATTTTAGTTATCTTTTATGGAGAGACCACTAGTGAACTGTGGACCCCGGTCCATTCTTTTACACTGATAATACAACCAACTACAAACATTGTTCCTTTTCATTATCTGCAATTTACTACTGTTTTCCACACCATACGTTTAATCCTTTGTTTTCAGCAAGCCGGTGAGATTCACAACCTCACTATTTCGTTGGTGCAAAGTAGTTTGATTGTGTTGTGTGCAGATTCCACGTTGGTGATCGAGTAAACGGCGCCACCAACAACCTTCAGAAGTGATTTCTTGCTCCTACTGGTCGATTAAACCTTGGTTTCATACTGAGGGAAACTGCTGCTACACTGCTTCATACCTTCCTCTTGGGGTCCCCAACGAACGTGCGATCCACGTCATCATCGAACATCGTATTTGAGCTTTGTCATGGGATATGAAATTCAGTAAACGGGAGGCGCAGCCCCCGAGTCTTTTGCTTGATGTTTTCCGCTCTTCTTATGTCATTAGTTGTTCTGAATGTAGACCCGAGCTCCTGGAGTAGCGACTGGTCCTGATGCGAGCAGCTCCACTCAGTCGCGTAGCGTGAATGACCAGAAAATCAACGACTATCTTCAGCTCGAACTTTCAAAGGTGACAAGCGAGCTGAAGAAGACCCAAGACGCATATACGGAGCTGCAGTCGAGGCCATCCCCTGCTACGGAGCGGGAGACCTTTTTGCTTGAGGAGTTGGAGAAGGTGAACCTGCAGCTCGAATGTAAGCTCTCTTGGAAGGCGAGATCTGTACTTGTGACAGGACTCGACTGAGTGATAATGTTGCTTTATTCTTGCGCAGGTGTTTGTTTTGATCAACCGAAGGAAGAAGCACGGATACGAGAGCGGCTCGATGGTCAAGCGAGCAGCGCTGAGTATGCCGCGCATCCTTTTTGGTCTGATAGGGCAAGGTCTAGCATTTTGGCGAAGCTTTTGGATCGTGCGTGGCGAACTGCCATTCGACTGGAAACTTGCAGGTTGGCTTTGTTCCGAGTCCATGAAGCTTTATTCCCTTTAAACGAACAGCCGCAGAGCCTCGTGGCACTGTTGAGGAAATTTCGAAAGGGCAAGGTGATCAAGAAATTTGCGCGCGAGCAACTGATTAGCGGGGCTAACGTTGCTCTTGCCTTCGTGCGGTCACACCTTCCGCACCTTGACTTGAAGAAGATTACAATGGGACCCGCTCCCGTACCGGGTGGTGGTCCTGTGCTAATGGAGGAACACTACCAAGAAACTCGGGTGGACGCGTTGGTCCTTATTCATCATGTGCTGAAGGAGGAGGAGAAATGGGCTCAACCGAAGGACGAACCCGTAGAGTAGGTTGGGTGTATGTTTGTGTAGGAATTTGTATCAAGTTGTTGATTGAAACTTTGTGCTTTGTGTATATGTAACACGTCTGCGGGGCTCAGCCCCCGGGTGTAAGTTTGCCTCTTGTATATGAATTGTTTATTTTGTAGTTTCCGCAGCCCCCGAGTCTATTGAGTGGAGTTTATGAGGTATTTTGAGTGTGAACTAATGATTGCACAGCCCCCGAGCGTTTGAGTGTGGCTGTGGAGTTTTTGTGTTTGCTGAAATTTATCCAACTTTGCTTTGAGACTCAACTCCCGAGTGTTCGGGTGCGGCTAAGGTGTTATTTTTGGGGAGTGAAAGCTCATGTTGTTGACAGCGCAGCCCCCGAGCGTTCGGGTGCGGCTAAGGTGCTTGTTAGTGAGTTATGCGAGCAGAGAAAGATAGGAGGAACATTGATTATATTCCACTTTTGAATGTTAAGCTGCAGGCCGCCTCATTAAAAACCTTCCAGCCCCCGTAGGTACCCTGGTAAGGAAAAGAGTGCGTCTGAAACCTGTAGCCATCCGACATATCGCCTATTACATTGTATGACTGAGCAATCTAAGCATAGAAACAACGCATGTGCGTAACGTTCCAAGGATTGTGCAAAAGTTCGCCTGTCTTCGCGTTGTTCAGTCTGTACGCGCCACCGTCGATGACCTCGGTGGCGATGAAGGGTCCCTCCCATGGGGAGGCGAGCTCGTGCACCTTCTTCTGCTTCAACCGAAGCACCAGGTCGCCAACCATGAAGGACCTGGTGCGCAGTCGACGGCTATGATAGTTGCGGAGATCCTGCTGATAGACAGCTGTGCGAGCCAGGGCTATGTCGCGTGCTTCTTCGAGTAAGTCGACTGCGTCTTCGAGTGCTCTCTTCTGCGTCGTCTTCATTGTATGCTGCCACCCTTGGTGCATCAAACTTTACATCAGATGGCAGGATTGCTTCTGCGCCGTAGACCATGAAAAATGGTGTGAATTGTGTTGAAGCGTTAGGAGTTGTGCGCAAGCTCCACAGTACCGACGGAAGTTCTTCAACCAAAGCACCCGCGGCTCTTTTGAGTGGCACCAGAAGGCGTTTCTTGATTCCGCTGCACACGAGTCCATTGGCTTTTTCAACTTGGCCATTGGACCGCGGGTGTGCCACGGATGCATAGTTGAGCGTGATGCTTTGCTCTTTGCAGAAGGAACGAAATTCTTCAGCCGTGAAGTTTGTGCCGTTATCAGTTATGATGCTGCTTGGGACGCCAAAGCGGTAGATGATGGTCTTTATGAAGTTAACTGCCATAGTAGTAGTCGAATTTGTGATGGGGACTGCTTCGATCCACTTTGTGAACTTGTCGACTGCCACCAGGAGATGAGTGTGCCCTCCGTGCGAAGATTTTTTGAGTGGCCCAACCATATCTAGCCCCCACTGGGCGAAAGGCCAGGCCAATGGTATTGTCTTCAATGCTGATGCAGGTGCGTGCGGCTTTGTGGCGAATTTTTGACAACCGATGCACCTTTTGACTATGTCCTCCGCGTCCTTGAGTGCTGTGGGCCAGTAAAAACCTGCTCGAAAGGCTTTGGCTACGAGTGATCGGCTGCTGGCGTGATGTCCGCAGGTACCTGCATGAATATCTCGAAGGATGGCTTTGCCATCTTCGAATGCGATGCATCGTTGGAACATACCTGATATGCTTTGTTTGTACAACTCGCCATTGATGATGGTGTATGCTTTAGCCCGTCGAGTGACACGTCGTGAGTCAGTTATGTCGTCAGGTAGCTCGTTGCGGAGTATGTATGCCAGGAAAGGTTGAGTCCAAGTTGGCTCAATGAGGAGTACCTCGACTGGCGGGTCCTCTGTGCTGGGTGTTTTGCTCTTGGCTGGTGCGGTCGATGTAGGAGGTGCCCGTTTTTCCTTGATTGATCTGTGCTCAATGCGCTCGAGGAAGACACCAGGTGGAACTTGCGCCTTGGTTGAGCCTAGGTTGGCTAGTATGGCTTCCTCGTTGCTTTCTCTCCCTATGTGCCACAACTCGCAGCCTCGAAGCTGCCCTCCATTATGTTGTACAGGTCGCGGTAGGCGATCATGTTGTCTGCAATGGCGTCACGGCCTTCATTGTCTGCTGCACCACCAGATTCGAGTCACCGTAGATCATTAATCGAGTGCACCCGAGAGCTTTGGCCATCCGCATGCCATGGATCAAGGCTTCGTACTCGGCCTCGTTGTTTGATGGTAACTCGAATCCCATTTGCAGGACGTAGCGAAGCTTGTCTCCTTTTGGCGATATGAGGATGACACCTGCGCCTGCACCTTCGTTTTTCTTGGACCCATCGAAGTACATGGTCCATGAGTTGGACACATCTGGCGCTCCAGGCAACTGAGCTTCGATCCACTCGGTTGTGAAGTCGGGTAAGACTTGTGCTTTGATGGCCTTCGGGTGATCGTACCTGATGTCCCTTGGTCCCAGCTCGATGAGCCATTTTGCGACTCTCCCAGTTGCGTTGGGGTTTGTGAGTTACTGATTACAGTGATCGGGTGTTCTGCGAAGTAGTGCGTCAGCTTCCTTGATGACATGAACACGGCGTAGGCCAGCTTTTGATAGTGCGGGTACCGCTGTTTTGATATGGAGAGGACCTCACTCAAGTAGTAGACTGGGCGTTGTATGCTTGGGCGTGTCCCTCTTCCATGCGTTCGACCACCAGTACGGTGCTCACCACCCTGTTGGTAGCCGAGACGTACAGGTATAGCGGTTCCCGTTCCTTAGGTGCGACGAGGATTGGAGGGCTTGTGAGGACTCGCTTGAGATCCGTGAAAGCTGCTTCGGCTTCGGCGTCCACTCGAACTTGTCTGTTTTCTTCATCAGTTGATAGAACGGGAGTGCTTTTTCGCCTAGTTTGCTGATGAAGCGGCTGAGCGCCGCCACTCGACCTGCTAATTTTTGTACGTCATGAAGCTTTGAAGGCCTTTGCATTGTCAAGATGGCCTGTATTTTCTCCGGGTCCGCCTCGATTCCACGAGCTGAGACTAGATAACCCAAGAGCTGCCCGGCTGGTACGCCGAACGTGCACTTCTTAGGATTGAGCTTGATGTGGAAGTGCTTGAGGTTGGCGAACGTCTCTCGCAGGTCGTCGAGTAGTGTGTTTTCTTCCCTTGTTGTGATGACAATGTCGTCCACATATACTTGGACGTTTCGTCCGATCTGCTTTTTGAGGCAATCTTGCATCATGCGCTGGTATGTCGCACCCGCGTTTTTGAGCCCAAAGGGCATGGTTGTGTAGCAGTAGACCCCGAGTGGGGTTATGAACGCCGTTTTCTCTTCATCTTCTTCCTTCATCCTTATCTGGTGGTAACCTGAGTAAGCGTCCAGGAAGGATAGGCGTGCGCATCCGGCGGTGGAGTCGACGATCTGGTCGATTCGAGGCAGCGGGAAGTGATCCTTTGGACAACATTTGTTGAGGGCTGTGAAGTCCACGCACATCCGAAGGATATCTGTATGCTTCTTTTCTACAAGTACGGGGTTAGCCACCCATTGCGAGTAGTTCTATCAACTTCGGACTCAACGACGGCTCTTTTTGGGCCGGAGACGCGGCGCATTGTTTGTTTTACTGGCTTGGCATCTGGAAACAGTTGGAGAGAGTGCTCGGCGAATTCCCTGGGGATACCTGGCATGTCGGCTGGACACCACGCAAATATCTCCCAGTTCTCACGGAGGAATTCGACGAGCGCGCTTTCCTATGCGATAGGCAGACTCGACGATACATTGACTGTCTTGGACGGATCGGTCGGGTGCACCTGATGTGACCTTGTGTCATTTGTTGCGTTGAACGCTCTGTCGACTGCCAATTTTTTGTGTTCCTGCATGAGTGTGCGGTCGTTGGAAATCGACAGATCGGCGAGTGCTCTTCCATACCGAACGTCTCAGAGATTTTGCTGAACTCGCGGTCGCAAGAATCGGACCTTTGAAAGTTTCCAGTGACAGTGATGACTCCTTTTGGCCCTGGCATCTTTAGCTTGAGGTAGCATAATGTGGGACTGCCATGAATCGAGCGAACGTTGGGCGTCCAAGTATGGCGTGGTATTGTGACTTCCAGTCGACGACCTCGAACTCAATCGATTCCGTCCTGAAGTGACTTGGGTCCCCGAACGTGACGTCGAGTTGTATTGTGCCTTCTGGGCTGACTGCTTTGCCTGGGACGATACCGTGGAAGGTATTTGTGGATTTCGGTAGATTTTCGACTGACCTGTTCATTCTGCGGAGTGTGTCTGCAAAGATGATGTTGATGCCGCTGCCTCCATCCATGAAGACTTTGGTCATGGCGTAACCTCCAATTTGCGCGTCGAGTACCAGAGCTGCGTGCCCTGGTCGAACTACAGCTGGGGGTGGTCCTCCCGGCTGAAGTTTATGGCAGTTTCGGATCCCTTCAAAAATTCAGGAACAGCGGGAGGTGCCATGACAGCCATGTTCACCTGTCGAGTGCGTAGTTTTTGCTGCCTATTGGAGGGGCGACCCTTCTGTATCATGTACATCTGCCCTGAGGCTGAGGGTACCGATCCTCCTCTACCCGAGGTACGGGGTGTATGGCGCCCGCAACATGTCCGCCTGCGGCAGGCTGTGGTGGTGGTGGTGCCATCAGGGCAGGTACAGTGTTTGGCTGAGGTGCAGTTGCGGCGGGTGCCTTTCTGAGATTCATGTATTCAGATGCCAATTTGTCGAATTCTCTACAGTTCTTCAACGAGTGATTGGAGCGCAATTTTCCGTCCTCCCCTTTGTACAGGTGGAATCTGCAATAGTCATCCATCTTGTCATCGAATGAGCGCTCGTTTTGTGCATCAGAACGCGGCTTTCGCCACTCTTGCTTCTTGTAGCTGTTACTTCGTTGCTCGCGGTCTCGACTATCCCGGCGATCATCCGGCCTCCGGTCGCTTCTATCTTGGTCGTCACGGGGTTGTGTGAACCCAGCCGCCATGAACTCGGATCTGTCGTCGTCGTAATGACGTTTGGAACGCTTGCGCCTCCGATCATCTCTGTATGTGTCCCTGCGGCTTCGGCTGCCGCTGTCATGGTTGTCGCGTGGTGAAGAGGGCGGGTTGCTCGCACCGAGTCTTCTCCATCTGCCCACTCAGTCGCGATTTTTATGAGGTTAGCCATGGAGGTTGGCTTTTCTCGACCAAGCGCTTCTTTGAAATCTCGCCTGGCGAGACCCATGATGAAGGCGTCCATGGCCCTATCTTCCGATATTGCGCCGACTGAGTTGCGTATGGTGGTCCATCGCCGTATGTATGATCTCAATGTTTCCTGATCGCTGAGTGCAGGCTCTCAGTTCTTCGAATGTTTTCGGTCGCTCGCACAGAGGTTCGAAGTTCTTGATGAAGTCTCTGCGGAAGTGATCCCACGAGTCGTATGACGACGGAGGTAGCGCCTTGAGCCAGTCGCGGGCTGTACCTTCGAGCATGAGTCGTATGTATTGCATTGCCGTAGTATTCGTGCCTCGTTGGCATGAGACGGCGAGTCTGTAGTCTTCTAGCCATCCTGAAGGTTCCTGTCGACCTGTGTACTTGGGTTGTTCAGATGTTAGCTTGAACCCTTTGGGCATCCTGTCTCGCGGATGCGGCGAGTGAAACACAAGGCTCCGCATGGCTCGGGCTCCCGGTCGGAATATGAGTCGCTACTTGAAGACCTTCGAGATCTGCTTCTGCTGGACCTGTGTCGGCGTGTGCCTTTCCTTGTTTCCTCCGAGTGGTGACTGCGACCGCTACGATCTTGTGCTGCCTGTCGCGAGCTGACTATGTTGCGATCTCGACTCCCTCCTGGAGTTTTTGCATCCGGATGTATGGCCTTCACCGCTAGGGCCAGTGATTGGAGCTGTTGGCGATGCAGGGCTGCGTTGGGATCGTCCGCCGGAGGCTGCATTGCTTTGAGGTAAGCACCCACAGAGAAAAGAGCACCCGTAGCTGTTTTGGGTACTGGGATTCCTTCGTCGTCGTGTGTCATGAATGACAAGCCTAGGTTGCGAGTAATTGCCTCCCTCTCATCTTCCGGGAGGCGCGCTAGCCTTCTGCCTCTTGGGCTCGCCCGCACTGTGGAGCTAAGTGATAGTTGTCTTCTTCGTGCGCTCAAGATGCTGGCTTGCCTTTTGCGCTCCTCGAGTGTTGCTCTGATGCTTTGCAGGCGAAGTGATTCCTGCCAGTTGAAGTACTGGAAGGTCAACGTCTCTTCTGGAGTTGCGTCTGCTGGCATCATTGTGCACTCCTTAATGACTTTGTCTGCTTTTGCTGTCATCTCAACAGTAATTTTCAGAGTTGTGACCCCATCCGGCATAGTTACCGTGCATGGGAATTCTGTAGGCATGCGGCAGGCTGCGGCTTCAGACGATTCTCCGTTGATGGCAACGTAAACCTGATGGGGGATGACCCACGGGTACGTGCATGTGCTGCCAATTCCTGTCATGGACTCGACGTCTTCATCAAGGCTCATGTCGGAGTCAGTATTCCCGTCAAGTGGTCCGTCTGGACTGATCTCGTTGTCGATGCGTTCATCGTCTATGCTCATCTCGGCGTCAGCAAAACCTTTGTGGACCTCGGAATCGAGTTTGTTGTTGGTGCAGATCTCAAAGTCGACGTTGTTGTCGTTATGAATTTCGGGTTCGTCGAAGCGTCGAGGGAGATCCCGCAGTCGAGGGTGTCATCGAGTGGAAAATCCAGCTCGAGATCGTTTTTGCGGTATGCTGATTCAGCTTCCTCACCTTGTAGTTCTTTTGCCATGTACTCGTAGATCTCTCGAGTCGACATGGTTGTTGCAGATGAGCAGGCTTCGAGAACCGACAATGGGACGGACGCAGTCGATGGAGCCTCGGGTGCGGCGGTCGCGAGTTGCCGTGATCTGTCAAGTCCTGCGTACCAAACTTGTTTACGAAAAAATTGAATGCTCCAACAGTTAAATCCAAACCTGACTCGAGACTAGCGAACGTCTCTCGGACTTCAGTCGAGTGCAGATCAAATGTGCCTTTTGTTGGTGAAGTTGGCGGGCTGCCAATTTTCGAGCGAGTCGGCGAGTTGCCGTATGTCGACCGAGTCGGCGAGTTGTGGTTTGTTGATGCAGTCGGCGAGTTGCCGTTCGTAGATGCGATCGTCGAGTCGCCGTTTTCCGATGGAACCGGCGAAACCGTGAGTCCAGCACTATTCTTTCCCACAGACGGCGCCAATTGACGAGGGGTTAACTAATCAAATCCCATGGTTAAGGACCTAGGGTTGAGATTACGGGGGAGAGAACGTGTTAGAGCTGGTAGTTTCGTCGGCTGACAAGCAAAAGAAAGGATTTACCCAGGTTCAGGCCTCCGGAGAGTAACACCCTACTTCCTGCTTGTCTGGTATTGATATGAGGGTATATGCGAGCTACAATGGAGTCCTGGTGAGATGTCGATCTCGCTAGGGCTTTGGTGGTTCGAGTATTGCGTGTCCTTCTATCGGCGGCCCTCCCAGCCTTTATATAATAGGCTGGGTCTCGGGAAGTTCGCAACCGACTTAGATTACATGTAAGGAAAGTCTAAACCGACTATGGCTTCGCCTAACTTGGAAGATACTCCATCCTCATAAGGCTCTTGATAGTTGGGCCTAGTCGATACGTGCACCAGGTACCCTCATGGTAGGGTACCCGAAAGGTATATCCCTGTCAATCATGGTCTCACACTCACCTCCACTACCTCTCATTCACTTGTTGCCTACTCGGATGCTGATTGGACAGGATGCCCTGACACCCGCTGGTCTACGTCAGGATACTGTGTGTTTTTGGGAGATAACCTCATTTCTTGGTCTTCACGACGGCAGCCGACAGTTTCTCGGTCTAGCGCTGAAGCAGAATACCGTGTCATGGCCATTGCAGTTGCTGAGGCATGTTGGATTCGGAGTCTCCTTCAAGAACTTCGAAAACCAATAAACAACGCCACTATAGTCTACTGTGACAATGTCAGTGCCGTCTACTTATCAGCAAACCCCGTTCAACATAGGCGCACGAAGCATATTGAGTTGGACATTCATTTTGTACGCGAGAAGGTTGCTCTCGGTGCTGTGCGAGTACTCCATGTTCCCTCTAGCTCTCAGTTTGCTGACATTTTCACGAGTTGCGTGCCCTCCTCTCTTCCAAGAGTTCAAATCCAGTCTTCACATCGGCAGCGCACCGAGTTCAGACAGCGGGGGCGTGTTACGGATACCGATCCGATCTCATACGAAATTGCCTACCTAGTTAGATACGTCAATTACTTGTATCGTACTCTTGTAACCTGACTTGGACACCAAGTCACCACCATGTACTCGTGTATATATAAAGAGAGGGATTGACTCGAGGCCTGCATCAAGCAGCCCGAGATTGCACAATTGCATGGTATCAGAGCCAGAGGTCTCGAGTTCAAATCCTGGCTAACGCAGTATTAAAAATAAATATCTGCGGACACCCTAAATTCCACGTCCTAGGCTCGTGAGGAAAAGTCCACTGCCTGGACGTGAGGGGGAGTGTTAGAATATAATATATACATTGCACAGCCCTTTCCCATCAGTTCGGATTTTTGGGATAGTTGGCTAGTGCAACAATCTAATAGGTTGGATTTCTCCCCTGGCCATTCCCATCATCCAGGATTTACGTATGGATCAAGGTATGGAGGGCACACATCCCTTCTCTGATCCCTTCTCTATCGCCCATAGGTTGGATTTCTCCCCTGGCCACTCCTTTCGTGGCAAAGTTCGTGATCTATTTGCTACGGCTGTGAACCCTGTTTCTTCATTGGATGGATTTACCATGGTGGTTTCTTTTGCCCATGCATCTTTTGATCTGTCAACCCTCAATGTTGGTCTGGCCCTTTCTGCTTGTCTCGGAGCTGCGTATGATGAACTCAGGATTTCACATATTCGAGGAAGGGTTTTCATTTTTGATGTCACCTCTAAGGCAATGGGTTTTCTTATTCATAAAATGAGGTTTCATGCCAGTAAGGAATTCAAATGCTATTTCGATCTGTGGGGTTCTGGAGGTCCTAATTGGCGACATGAAGAAAAATTATGGTACTCTGAAACTGACAAGGAATGGACTACTGTTCATCATAAGAGGTCTTCTTGGTAACCTCAACCTGTTCATCAGAGAAAAAATCTTGTCTACAGGCCACGGCAACAACACAATGAAGGTAATCAGCATGTGAATTCCAATAATTTTGCTGTGTTGACTGGTGCAAATGTTGTTCCTTTGGGACTACGCGATCTTGATCTTGATCATCAAAACACCCCACCGTTAGCTGATCCGATCAATCCGATTAGCGGGAGTTTGAATTTCAAATCTGCAAATCAATCTAGCCCGGATACTCCGCGTAGACGGTTGGATGGTCCACCTAACAATGAGCAGATTGAGCCCAATAACAGTTCCCCCTCCGTGGTCGTTTCGATTTCCAACAGAAACCTGTTTTGTGGAAAATGCTTAACTGTGGGTCATGCTAGAAAGGAATGTACCAATCAGTTTAGATGCAAATCTTGTTATGATTACGGCCATATCTCCTTGACTTGCACGGCAAGATCAAAACGGAAATTCACTTGGAGACCTATCCGGAAGGTACCTAAAATTACTCCTATTAGAAACAATCTGTTGGCCGATGCGATGCAACATGAGGCAACACATGACAATGTTGCCCCTGCAGACGCTGCACCTGCTGCAGCTGAAGAGATGCAGCCAGACGCCCCTCCCCAGCAACCTGTTGATGCCAACTCTGATCTTGCAGATCATATCAGTTGTCTCAAGAACCTCATCTACAAGCTTGTCATCAATGCGGATACTCTGATCCCATTGCTTGAAGAAGGTACAATATCTGGGGCTACATGCAACATCACTGAATCAACTGGCTCGGCTGGCATTATTAGGAACTGTACACTGCAGATCAGCACACTGAGTAAGATGGTGGTTCTGCCTGCTAATCTCTCAGTCGTAGCCAATGGATCCGAGCAGAACACAGTTGAAGTTCAGGATGAAATTCAGAATGCTGATGACAATCAGATCCCTGAGAAGCACATAAATGAGCAACAAGTTGAAGTGCGGGAGAATGCCATTGAGAAGGAACCAAAACTCCCCATTGAGCCGATCATTCAGGAAGTTCAGGCGAACCCTCGCAAAAAGCAGAAAAAGAAAAGGAGGTGCATCGCAATGTCTTGGGGGTCAGACGCAGTGACATACTTGCAGGTTTGGCAAAGGGCTTCAAGAATCAGCAATGCGCTGAGGCTGCCGAGGCATCCAACACAGCTGTGAACCTGGAAGCTCAGTTTGAAGCAACAATCCTGGATGAAGATGAAGCTCCTCCACCATTCCTGCCTACGGATATGTTGAGAACCATCGGTACTAGCCACTGCAAGATGCCACCTGGTGTGGTCTCGGATGTAGCTCTGAACTATGATAGTTCCAATGATGAGTAAACCTTCACTCATCATGGCCAAAAGCAGGGCCCAATGCTGCTTTGTTATCCCTAGGAATGATGTCGATCTGTGTTATCCAATGTTTTTGTTGAGCATGTTTTACTAGTATTATGGTATATCTATCTGTTATCTATCAGTGGTTATGGTGGATGATTTAGTGTTTGTGGGGCATGTTTTGCAATACTGTCAGTTTATCTCTGAGATTATTATCAAGAGCTCACCACTCATCAGCCCGATGAATAATAAACTGGCCGTAACCTCCTCACTTCTATATTGGAGATCAGTACCTGTTCTCCCTGCTAACACATCCAACTTGTTTCCCAATGAGTAGACAATGGAATATTTGTAATTGGAACACGAGAGGTGTTAACTCACAAGAAAGGTATGATGACCTTGCCAATAAAATCACAGAGAGTAATTGTAATATTCTGTGTCTCCAAGAAACAAAGAGAGAAACATTTGACAGTGCTTATATCAGGAAGTTTTGCCCAAGAAGAATGAATCAGTTTATTTATCAACCTTCTGTGGGCAATTCAGGAGGTCTTATCACCATCTGGAATGGCAATCAATTCTCAGGATCAGTTGTCAGTCAGAATTCTTTCCAAATCACCATCGAACTCAAATGCAACTTCTCAGCTCGGATTATTTATGTCACCAATCTATATGCACCGTTACTGCTGAGGGCAGACAGGAATTTGCAGATTGGTTTTTGCAACTTTACTCATCTCCTTATGAGTTATGGATGATAATGGGTGACTTTAATATGATAAGAAGTACAGAAGACAGAAATAGACCAGGAGGAAACATCAATAACATGCTACTTTTTAATTCCATTATCCAGATTCATGATTGGGAGGAAATACCTTTGAAAGATAGAAGATATACTTGGAGCAATATGCAGAATGAGCCTTTGCTCGAGAAGCTTGACTGGATTTTCACTTCTCACAGCTGGACTACTACTTTCCCCAACACACTAGCCACTCCTCTATCAAGACTTGGATCAGATCATACCCCAATGCAAATTCAAATTGAGTCAAACATTCCTAGAGCTCAAATTTTTAGATTTGAAGATTATTGGCTTCAGTTTGATGATTTTAAGGATATTGTGGAAATGCATTGGCAACACACTGGGCCTTATAAAAATGCTGCGCAAGACCTAACGGCTAGGTTCAAATCTTTGAGACATGGTATAAAAAAGTGGAGTAAGTCACTTTCGAATCTGAATGTGATCATAGAGAACTGTAACTATGTTCTTGCCATGATTGATGGATTGGAAGAACAAAGGACATTATCTACACCAGAAAAAAATTCAAAGCAGCCTTGAAAGCCCATCTTGCTAAATTACTAGAAGCAAAAAGAATCTACTGGAGGAAAAGAGCCTGCATTAGATGGGCAAAACTAGGGGATGAAAATACCAAGTTTTTCCATGCAATTGCCACCAGAAATTACATACACAATTATATTACAAGTCTTACTAAAGAGGATGGTGAGATTGTTACAGAACATGATCACAAAACTGCTCCGCTGTGGTCTTCTTTCCATGATAGGCTTGGCAAATTTGAAAATGTTGCTATGGAATCTTATATTTACTAATTGGAGGCACAGTAGAAGGCACCACGTTAATCCTCACGGTTAGAAAATATGGTCCATCAGATCGATCGATTATCCATCGACAGCCGTCGGTGATTTCCGCCTCGCCTCTTTCACGTACGCTAGGCGGACTCTTCTCTCGCTTCTGTTAATCACAGAAAAAGTGTAACGAAAGAAAAAAAACAGGGAAAAGCAATCTAATCATCGCCTCCATCCTCAGGACAACTTCCACCGCAGAAACCAAACCCTAAATCCTGCCGCCGAGCGTCCGGCGTTGGCTTCAATTTCTTGCGGCGCGAAATTGAGCATCCTACGGCGTGGATTTTGAGAAGTAGGTCTGTAGCTGCGTCTGCAGATTCCTAGCACTGGGTTGCCGTGTGAAGTTGAGGGCTGGCGGCAAGCGACGGCTGGCCGGCCGGTCGGCACGGTGCTCCCAAAACGTCGCTGGGCTGCTGGTCAAGGTTTCCACCGCCTACTCCATGTTCTCATTACAGTCTGGCTCACCGGCTCAGCCAATGGATCATGTCCGGCGTAAGGTTTCTGTTAAGTCATACGATCCTGGCTGCACGCATGTTCCCGACCAAGTCACCCTGGATTCTCTCTTGCGGCGTTTGATTGCAATCGTGGTACATCTACAGCTCGGTTATTGATGGATCATTGGTGCACGACAACACAAACGATCCCCGTGGATTAGTGCGGCTGTGTGAATCGAGAGTTACTGCTTTGGATCTCGGGGTATTTTCTCTAAATTTCATGCCTAAGCAAATCTCATCCGCAATTTTCTGCTCAGACATCCATATTTTTCATCCTGAAATAGAGTATTTGTAGGTCGTACTATTCCTTTTGTTTGTAACAAATTTTATTGGAAAGAATCATCTAGCAATGTTAGGATAAACATACCAGATCTATAACCACCTTTACTCTGTAATTTTTTATACAAATAGTTTCTTGCATGATTCTATTGAAATCATAAATTGTGCTTCATACACTGATTTTAGTTTATTTGTAATTAAGGTGTTAATCAGCTGTAACTATTGGTCAATATGAAGATAAAAAGTGCTATCTCTTCATGTATTATTGAGGTAAGGCAATTAGAAGAATCTCCACCGGATGTTTTTGTTTGCAGAGTGAAATATATATTTTTGAAGTGTAAGGATCTCCTCATTAAAAAGTCCAAAAAAAAGGATCTCCTCATTGATTAGGTGTGCAGCCATTGCACTGATACTTCCATCTGTCAAGATAAAATTAGTGGTTACCCTTATTTTCATTCCACTAGCTAGAAAGTGATTTGATCCGTTTGCTGTAAAAAAAAAACGTGAAGAAAATTGCCATGGCCATATTTGCTAGCATATACTGTATTTGTCTATATACAGTTGTGATTTCCTTACTGGTGGAAGACCTAACCTATTTACTGGACTACTTGGGGAAGATCGCAACCGTACTATACAGCTATTGTCCCTCCTCTTCCGCTTTCTCTCCATCATCTTCCATCTCCTCTCCGCCTCTCAATATACAAACCATGGGCGGAGAACTGCACAGTTTTCTGCTTTCGCACCATAGCACTCTTATTTATCAAAAAGAAAGTTCTTAATTCGAACGCAGCAGATCACAATGGGAGATCTTAGTTCATGGAAGTCTCCTGTGACATTAGGGGACATGTAATCTGCAGTTTTTCCGGTTCGGCTGTTCACCTCCTAACCATTTAAATGTGATATTAGAATTAATTGTATGAGTAAACATTATTAGATATTATTTCCCTAATCTGTTTAAGTAAATATTAGCAAATAAATATAATAATTACACGTATAAAACTTCAACTGGCGGATACTATGTGTAAGTTATGGATCAGGCAGGGCAGTTCATCTGTTTTTTTTTTCATTTTTGGTTACTGGAACCCTTAAGATCATGCTCTTAAATATATGCAAAAAAGTTAGTCCAGGTTAATCGTAAGTGAATTTTGCACTGATCTCTATAGCTGATGTTGATCATAATCAGTAAGTGTACAGAGCACTTTAAGAATTTCTGTTTCACATATATTGAATACCTATTGTTGAGTATGCCTATTTGTAACAGATTGAAGAGAGGTAGTGCCGTTGTCAAGTACCAAATCTACCTTATGTTCAGTTAAGCTAAAAAATGTTAAATACTACGAAGGATTCGATGGCAAATGTTTATACTGTGTCTTATCAGAATAGGTTTCTTCTCTAGAGCGTATTTGTTACAGTGTTACAGTGAAAATACATGCTTAGTGTAGGAGAGAAATAAGATGCGATCGTAATAATTCAAGAAGGTACATGACAAGCTTCCCTCTTTGGTACATTCCAATTCCAGATTGTGATCAATTAGTTATACTATTTCTTACCAGTTAGAAGGTTCTCTCTGCCTTTCAACAGGTGTTATTAGTTGTAATCAGGTAGTGACGGACATGAAAGATTCATTTGTCAGCGCGAAGTATGGTCTTAGCTGAACGGATTTTTCTACCATCTACAAGGTGATTAGCAAAAACCTTGATAGCTGCTGTACATTATGACATTTATACTCTGTAAAGGAATACACGAGCGTGGTTCTATTCTTTCGATTTTCTTCTTGGCATGTGCAGTTACTGATTTTCTTTTCTTTGGTGAAGTACGGATGGATTTGTTATGACCGGTTTGGTATATAGTCGGAAAAACCCCGTTAGTGGGCCGAATTAGGGGCTTAGCCCATTATCTTTTATTATATAAGAGTTGTAATAGGATTTTGAGAATCAAGCAATAATCAAGAATATTATTGCCGACTCCTAGAGGAGTCGGCCTTCTCCAACTCGCCGCCGCCTCCTGCCCTAGCCGCCGCCTCCTCGATCTCGCGCGACGGCGCCCAGCCGCCGGCAGCGAGCCCCTCGCCTCCACACAACCCCCTCCTTCCCATACAATCTACGTCCCCGACCCGGTAGACTCCTAGGTTCTACCAATTTGGTATCAGAGCACAAAGACTCCTAGGTTCAAGCAACCAGCCGACCACATGGGTTGCACTCCAGCCGACCGGGGCCGACAAGTTCAGCGTCACCGTCGCCAACGGGGACCGCCTTGCTTGCGAGGGCGTGGCGCGACAGGTTCCCGCCCTCATCGGCAACGAGTCCTTCGCCATCGACTGCGTCGGCATCAACCTGGGCTGCTACGACTTCATCCTCGGCCTCGACTTCCTCTTCACGCTGGGGCCCATCCTCTGGGACTTCGAGGCCCTCACCCTCATCTTCTGGCGCGAGGGGGGCCGTCGCGTCCAGTGGACAGGCATCGGCGGGTCCGGGCCCGTGACCCCGCAGCTCCAGTTTATGGCCGCAGCCCTCGATGAGGCGCACCCCCTGCTGGCCGACCTCCTGGAGCAGCACCGCGACATCTTCGAGGAGCCACAAGGCCTCCCGCCGGCCCGACCCTGCGACCACCGCATCCACCTGCCGCCGGACACGGCGCCTGTCGCCGTACGGCCGTACCGCTACCCCCAGCTCCAGAAGGACGAGCTCGAGCGCCAAGTGGCGGAGAAGCTCGCACAGGGCATCATCCGGATTTCGACGTCGCCATTCTCCGCACCGGTGCTCCTGGTGCGCAAGCCCGATGGCACTTGGCGGTTCTGCATCGACTATCGCGCCCTCAACGCCGTCACCTACAAGGACAAGTTCCCCATCCCGGTGGTGGACGAGCTTTTGGACGAGTTGCACGGGGCACGCTTCTTCACCAAGCTCGACCTCCGCTCCGGCTATCACCAAGTGTGGATGCACCCGGACGACGTCGAGAAGACCGCCTTCTGCACACACCATGGCCACTTCGAGTTCTTGGTGATGCCTTTCGGCCTCTCCAACGCGCCGGCGACGTTCCAGGCCCTCATGAATGACATGCTCAGCCCCTACCTACGCCAATTTGCGCTTGTTTTCTTTGATGATATTCTTATCTACAGTGCATCTTGGGCGGAGCACCTACAGCACGTGGCCATCATCCTGAACGAGCTTCGGGCGCATCATCTTCACCTCAAGCGCTCGAAGTGCTCGTTTGGCACGACCTCGGTCGCCTACTTGGGGCACGTCATCTCCGCGGACGGCGTGGCCATGGACGCGGACAAGGTCGCTGCCGTAGCCGCCTGGCCGACCCCACAGTCCCCTCGGGCGCTGCGCGGGTTCCTGGGCCTCGCTGGCTACTACCGGAAGTACATCCGGGACTTCGGCCTCATCGCGGCGCCGCTGGCACGTCTTCTCCACCGCGATGCCTTCGCATGGGACGCGGAGGCCACGGAGGCCTTCCAGGCTCTCCAGCGAGCCCTCACGACGGGGCCGGTACTCCAAATGCCGGACTTCGACAGCCCCTTCGTGGTCGACTGCGACACCTCCGGCACCGGGTTCGGCGCCGTCCTGCACCAGGGCGACGGGCCGTTGGCCTACTTCAGCCGACCCTTCGCCGCCCGCCACCATAAGCTCGCGGCATACGAGCGCGAGCTGATCGGCCTCGTCCAGGCCGTGCGGCATTGGAGGCCGTACCTTTGGGGCCGCTCGTTCCGGGTCCGTACGGACCACTACAGCCTCAAGTTCTTGCTCGACCAGCGCCTCTCCACAGTGCCGCATCATCAGTGGATCAGCAAGCTCTTTGGCTACGACTTCACCGTCGAGTACCGCCCCTGGCGGCTTAACACGGTGGCGGATGCCCTCTCTCGCCGCGACTACGAGCTCCTCGCGGGGGACGCAGCGCCCGTGGGAGCGGCCATGTGCGTTCGCTCCGGGCCGTCCTTTGCTCTCATCGACGCCATCCGCCAGGCCACGGCATCGGCCACTGACACCCAGGACCTCCGACAGCGCCTGGACGCCAGCGCATTGGAGGCGCCCTGGCACCTGGAGGACGGCCTGCTCCTCCACGGCCGCCGCCTCTTTGTGCCCGACCACGACGATCTCCGCCACCAGGTCCTAGAGTTGGCACATTCATCGGGCCATGAGGGTGTTCAGAAGACCCTCCACCGCCTTCGCGCTGATTTCTATATCCCGGGCAACAAGGCATTGGTGCAGGATTGGGTGTGGGCATGTGTGACACGGAGACGCAGCGGCCAGCGGGCCTCTTGCAGCCCCTCGAGGTCCCCTCGCAGGTGTGGGCGGATATCTCCATGGACTTCATCGATGGGCTTCCCAAAGTGTGCGGCAAGTCCGTCATCCTCACGGTGGTCGACCGCTTCTCCAAGTACGCGCACTTCATCGCGCTCGGTCATCCTTACACGGCCGCCTCCGTGGCTCGAGCTTTCTTCGACGGGGTCGTCCGGCTACATGGGTTCCCGGCGTCGATCGTCAGCGACCGTGATCCGGTGTTCACAGGGCACGTCTGGCGGGATCTCTTTCGGTTGGCCCGCGTCAAGCTTCGCTTCAGCACCGCATTCCACCCTCAGACTGACGGGCAATCTGAGGTGGTCAACAAGGTGATTGCCATGTACCTGCGCTGCGTCACGGGAGATCGCCCACGAGCTTGGGTGGACTGGCTGGCATGGGCGGAGTATTGCTACAACACCCCTATCACGCCGCCCTGCACGCCACACCTTTCGAGATGGTCTATGGTAGGCCGCCTCCGCGTATGCTGCCCTTTGAGGATGGGGCGGCCCGGACTGAGGCCGCGGGAGACTTGCTCCGCACCCGCGATGAGATATTGGACGAGGCGCGGCAGCGCCTTCTCCAGGCGCAGCCGCTGTCCAAGAAGTACTATGATGCACACCATCGCGACGCGGAGTTCGCGGTGGGGGATTGGGTATGGCTCCGCCTTCTACATCGGACTACGCAGTCCTTAGACCCACGCTCCAAGCGCAAGCTGGGACCTCGCTACGCGGGTCCATTCCGTGTTGTGGAGCGCGTCGGGTCGCTCGCTTACCGGCTGGAGCTGCCGGAGGGGTCCCGTCTTCACGACGTCTTCCACGTGGGCCTGATCAAGGCCTACCACGGTGACCCACCTACGGCGCCCCCGGCTTTACCACCTACAGCTAGGGGGCGACTTCATCCAGCCCCGGAGAAGGTACTGAAGGCCCAGATGCGCCGTGATGTTTGGCATGTCCTGGTGCAGTGGACAGGGCTTCCGGTGAGTGACGCTACTTGGGAGAAGCTCGACGAGTTCCGCCAGCAGTTTCCTGATGTCCAGCTCGAGGACGAGCTGTTTGTCGAGGCGGGGAGAGATGTTATGACCGGTTTAGTCTATAGTCGGAAAAAGCCCGTTAGTGGGCCGAATTAGGGGCTTAGCCCATTATCTTTTATTATATAAGAGTTGTAATAGGATTTTGAGAATCAAGCAATAATCAAGAATATTATTGCCGACTCCTAGAGGAGTCGGCCTTCTCCAACTCGCCGTCGCCTCCTGCCCTAGCCGCCGCCTCCTCGATCTCGCGCGACGGTGCCCAGCCGCCGGCAGCGAGCCCCTCGCCTCCACACAACCCCCTCCTTCCCATACAATCTACGTCCCCGACCCGGTAGACTCCTAGGTTCTACCAGGATTGACTTCGGCAAGCCACACTGTTACAGGGTTCTGAGGCAAGGGGGTGTCCTTCATCAGATATTCGGGTTGTTATTTGTAGAAATATAAAATGGTCACTACTATTTATTTTTCTAGCATTGTACGACGAAAATGTCCCCATGATTTCCAGTGTTGCTGAAGATTTATCGAATTGGTATGTGTACCTTATAACCCTATTTAAAACAACAATTTTCTCTAGCTGGTGTCCAACACATGCATACTGATACACCGGATATCTGCTACTTCTCTAAAACGGCTAGAATTTATATTCTTAAAAATTAAACCGGTCTTTACTAATGGTTTTTAATTTTATTTTCAGATCATAACCCACTTCTTTGGTTGGACGGAACAAATTCTATTTGCGTCTCATCAGTTAATGTGTTAAGAATTTTACGATCGATGCTGAAATTCTATATATTAACTATCGTATGTTTCTACCATCATTTTCTTGGTCTGTATAACAACTAGAGATAAAATATTTTAAGATGTATTACCATTGATGTGATCAAACATGTCGTGGGTTACATTCCATCTGACGCAACTCAATAATTTGACAGCTGTTGCTTCTTCAACACCTATCTGCTCCTTGCAAATTTGTGAAATCGAGTCTTATTCTGTTTAATTTAAATGTAATTTTTAATACGGCTACAACTATAATATATTTTTTGTGGTGGAGATGACAACTATAATGTGGTGAGAAATTAATAAAATTGTCGAAACCAAAATCCTAATATTCCAAGTTCTAACAAATTTGTTTGATTTCGGCACCAAGGGTTACCAAGGAAAACCGTATATATAGTTGGTTTTAATATTAGTGTGGTGAAGTGTATCACATAAGTTTCCTGATTTTACACATACAATCTATATTACTAAATATTTTTCATGCATATTAAAATTCTAGCCCGTGCGGATGCACGGGTTGATGACTAGTATAATCTAAATGAGATAGTTCAGAGGCATGACCTAAGTGAATTGGAAACTCCCTTCACAGTTGATGAAATAGATGATGTTATAAAGCATATGCCTGCTGATAAATCTCCTGGGCCAGATGGTTTCAATGGAGTTTTCATGAAAAAATTCTGGTATCATCACTAGTAGAAACAGAGGCATTGGTGCGCCCCTTTAGTACCGGTTGCTACTAAAACCGGTACTAAAGGGGGCATTAACACCGGTTGGGCTTGGGCGCCAGCTAGGGCCCCGCGGCGAGGACCTTTAGTACCGGTTGGTCTGAACAACCGGTACTAAAGGAAACCTTTTAGTACCTGTTTCTATTGCCAACCGGTACTAAAAGGGTTCAGCCCCGCAGGCCACGGTCAGTGGCCCCACGGCATGCCCTTTAGTACCGGTTGGTAAAAAAACCGGTATTAAAGGTCCTGCCTATATTCCACCCCGACCGAGCTAGCTCCATTTTGGAGAAACTCGACCCCAACCCCATTTTTCCTCTCTCCCAAGCCCTCCCAAGCTCTAGGTCACCCATTTTTTCTCCAACATTTGTCAAGATTGGTGGCACCCTATACAAGGGTTAGCAACTTCTTCATCTTCTCTTCCGGCTTTTCAAGTTTAGCTCATTTTCGTGCAAGTTTAGCAAGTTTGATTTTGGTTGTGCTTGCAAGGTGTTTGATGAAATGACTAAATTAGGGATTTCATTTGTTTTATATGCATTTTGAGCTCGAATTGAAATATAATTTATGGTTTTATATAGTGTCGTCCCGTCCCCTGATTTCGTGAGAACTATGTATTACATTTGGGCACTACTCTACTTTGATTTTAATGTGATGAACTTGTATAAATTAATTTGGTCACGTATCTCTATTCATTATTTAGCTGGTGTAATGGTTTTTGATATATTTATGTAATGTAGATGAGCCGAGAATGGATGTACAGTGATCGACGCTGTCCCGAGTTCATTGATGGCATGATTCGTTTTCTCGATGTGGTTAAGTTAAACAAGCTGAAGAATGGTTTTATGATTTGTCCATGTGATGAATGTCGGAATAACAGGAATTACCCGAGCGTAAGAACCATACACTCCCACTTGTTGCGACAAGGCTTCATGCCCAATTATTTTTGTTGGACCAAGCACGGAGAAAGAGGGGTTATAATGGAAAACCCTGAAGAAGAGGATGATGACAACTATCCCGTGTTCTCTGATGAACACGGTGATACTACAATGGGGGAAGAGCATGAGGTCATTGTTGATCAGTCCGACGATGATGATCTTCATCAGGTCATTCGTGATGAACAGATGAACTGCGTAACTGAAAACGAGTGGTCGAAGCTGGAGCGCATGTTAGAGGATCACAAAAAACCGTTGTACCCAAATTGTGAAGATGACCAGAAAAAGCTAGGTACCACCCTGGAATTGCTGCAGTGGAAGGCAAAGAATGGAATATCTGACAAGGCATTTCAAGAGTTGCTACAAATATTTAAGAAGAATCTTCCGAGGAATAATGAAATGCCCCACAGCACGTACGAAGCAAAGAAGATTGTCTGCCCTCTAGGATTAGAGGTGCAGAAGATACATGCATGCATCAATGACTGCATCCTCTACCGCGGTGAGAAGTACGAGAATTTGAATGCATGCCCGATATGCGGTGCATTGCGGTATAAGATCGCGCGAGATGACCCAGGTGATATTGAGGGCGAGCCGAGCCCCAGGAAGAGGGTTCCCGCGAAGGTGATGTGGTATGCTCCTATAATACCACGGTTGAAACGTTTGTTCCGAAACAAAGAGCATGCCAAGTTGTTGCGATGGCACAAAGAAGACCGTAAGGAAGACGAGATGCTCAGACACCCCGCTGATGGGTCTCAGTGGAGAAAAATCGACAGTGCGTTTGGTGATTTTGCAGCTGACGCAAGGAACTTAAGGTTTGGTCTAAGTACAGATGGCTTGAATCCGTTTGGGGAGCAGAGCAGCAGTCATAGCACCTGGCCCGTGACTCTATGTATCTATAACCTTCCCCCTTGGTTGTGCATGAAGCAAAAGTATATTATGATGCCAGTGCTTATCCAAGGACCGAAACAACCCGGCAACGACATTGATGTGTATCTGAGGCCATTAGTTGACGAACTTTTACAGTTGTGGTCTGACGAAGGTGTACGTGTGTGGGATGAGTACAAACAAGAGGAATTTCCCCTACGAGCGTTGCTGTTTGTAACCATCAATGATTGGCCTGCTCTTAGTAACATTTCAGGACAGTCGAACAAGGGATACAAGGCATGCACGCACTGTTTAGATAAGACTGACAGTGCATATATAGGTAAGAAGATTGTGTACATGGGGCATCGTCAGTTTCTTCCAACCGGGCATCACGTAAGAAACGGAGGCAAGCACTTCAAAGGTTTGGCAGATATCCGGACGAAGCCTACACGCCGTGATGGTGATGTTGTATATGGCATGGTCAAGGATTTGGAAGTAATATTTGGAAAGGGTCCTGGCAGTCTAAATGTTCCGAAAGACGCAAACAAGCGCGTACCCTTGTGGAAAAAGAAATCTATATTTTGGGATTTACCCTATTGGGAAATCCTAGAGGTTCGCTCTGCAATCGACGTGATGCACGTGACGAAAAATCTTTGCGTGAACCTGCTAAACTTCTTAGGCGTGTATGGGAAGACGAAAGATACAGCGGATGCACGGCAGGACCAGCAAAGTTCGCACCACGGAAGAGACAACCTGAATTCAGAGAAGTATGAAGGTACTTCCAGCTACGCTCTTACCAAAGAAGAGAAGGAGATCTTTTTTCAAGTCCTGAGCAGTATCAAGGTCCCGTCTGGCTACTCGTCGAATATAAAGGGAATAATAAACATGGCAGAGAAAAAGTTCCAAAACCTGAAGTCTCATGACTGCCACGTGATTATGACACAATTACTTCCTGTTGCATTGAGGGGGCTTCTACCGGAAAACGTTCGAGTACCCATTGTCAAGCTATGTGCATTCCTGAATGCAATTTCTCAGAAGGTAATTGATCCAGCAACTCTACCAAGTTTACAGACGGGTGTGGTCCAATGTCTTGTCAGCTTTGAGTTGGTCTTTCCACCGGCCTTCTTCAATATTATGACGCACCTCATAATTCACCTAGTCGAAGAGATTTCCATTCTCGGTCCTGTATTTCTACACAACATGTTCCCCTTTGAGAGGTTCATGGGAGTCTTAAAGAAATACGTTCATAACCGTGCTAGGCCAGAAGGAAGCATGTCCAAGGGCTATGGAACAGAGGAGGTCATTGAGTTCTGTGTTGACTTTCTTCCAGATCTTAAGCCCATCGGTGTTCCTCAATCACGCCATGAGGGGAGACTGCGTGGAAAAGGCACGCTAGGAAAGAAAGCAACAAGAAGTATGGACGGGCATTCTTTCACTCAAGCACACTACACAGTTCTACAAAATTCCAGATTGGTGGCTCCGTATATCGTGGAACACATGGATATTTTACGCTCAGAATACCCGGAGAAGACTGACTTCTGGATTAAAGAAAAACACGTGGATACTTTCGGCAGTTGGTTGCGTACACATCTCATTAATGACAACACTGTTGGACAAGAGCTATACTTGTTGGCCAAGACACCATCTTCGACTATATTGACTTTCCAAGGGTACGAGATAAATGGGAATACATTTTACACGGAAACCCAAGACAAAAAGAGCACTAACCATAACAGTGGTGTCCGCTTTGATGCAACAAACGATGATGGAACAAAGGACACATATTATGGTTGCATACAGCAGATATGGGAACTTGACTATGGACCTTATTTTAAGATCCCTTTGTTTCTATGCAAATGGGTTAACCTGTCATGCGGGGTAGAGATAGACAAGCGGTACGGAATGACTACAGTGGATCTCAAAAATCTTGCGTACAAAACCGAGCCATTCGTCCTAGCCAATGATGTGGCTCAGGTTTTCTATGTGAAGGACATGTCTTCCAGACCGAAAAAAAGAAAAGATAAGCAAGCCGGTACATCATACAATGAGCCAAAGCGCCACATAGTTCTTTCAGGAAAAAGAAACATCGTGGGAGTGGAGGACAAGACAGACATGTCAGAAGATTACAATAAGTTTGCTGAAATTCCGCCCTTCAAAGTGAAAACTGACCCAAGCACCGTGTTGAATGATGAAGATTGTCCATGGCTACGACGCAATCAGAAGAAAGGGACACACAAGAAGAAAAAGTGAACACTAGATAGGGATGTTGTTGCTGATGTGTAATAATGTATTAAACCTTTTATGTAACTATGTCCTGAAAACTCAGAAGAGAGATCTAAACGGTTGCAGGACGTAGCTAGGGAACCCGAATATATGAGTGAGTAACCTGGGAAACAAAACACACGGTTTCTCCTAGCTATAGCCCGACACTGATTCACGGTCGAATGTCGTTGCATTCAGTGTCGGGCATAGCTAGGAAACCCGAATGTTTTGTGTTTGAGCGCCACTTCGATCCAAGCAGAGGTAAGACGTCTCTGATGATCTACAACCGTCCAGCAAGACATCTCTGATGATCTGCAACCGTTTGGAACGGTCGCAGGTCATCAGAGACGTCTTGCCGCTGGTTGCCCAAAGATGCCTCTCCGAGTGACGATGGAATGTTTTGTGTGAGTGAGTGAGTGACGCTGGACTTCCGGGAGGTGGGCTATATATAGGGTCATGTGGCTCACGAAGTGGTCGTGATACTGCTGATCCAACAGCTCACAATCCCTCAAAAGAAACACACCTCTGATCCAACGTCTCACGAGCGCTTGAAAGAAACACACGATCCGTGTGCTTCTTTAGTACCGGTTGGTAACACCAACCGGGACTAAAGTCGGGCTCACCCCTGATCCAACGTCTCACAAGCACTTAAAAGAAACACACCTCTGATCCAACGTCTCACGAGCGCTTGAAAGAAACACACGATCCGTGTGCTTCTTTAGTACCGGTTGGTAACACCAACCGGGACTAAAGTCGAGCTCACCCCTGATCCAACGTCTCACAAGCACTTAAAAGAAACACACCGCTTGATCCAACGGCTCCCAAGCGCTGGAAGGAAACACACGATCCGTGTGCTTCTTCCTGATCCAAGGGCTCACAAGCGCTCGAAAGAAACACACCGCTTGATCCAACGGCTCCCAATCGCTGGAAGGAAACACATGATCCGTGTGCTTCTTCCTGATCCACTGGAGAAGGTAGGCAACTTAATTCGATCCCGCCACCGTTTCCCGCCCAAATATTTCCCGCTATCGTTCCCCCCAAATGCCGCCACCGGTAGTTCTATAAAACCCAGTCGAAGGTAGGCATGGTACTCACTTGAGCGCAAGCATGGTGTGTATTGGTCCTTGCGAGAAGTGTGTGTCCGGGTTTCACATTTCCGCATCCGAGCATCTCGCCAGGCTTTCGAGCAATTTGAAGGTAGATGGTAGGATAGTTCCAATTGAAGAAATTTTGCACACTGAGAGTCATCTCGCTTTGCTCGGGGCGAAGCTATGCCGCGATGGGTTTCCGTATAGGACCCCGCTCCAAATTCGTGCAGAAATGCTCACGCTTGTAGAGAAGTTTGACAGGAAAGTTACGAATAGTCCGTTCTACCGAGCAAGAAGGCGGGTTGAAGCACTGAGCAAGAAGGCTGAAGCTTCGTAATTTCAAGTTGTACCTTAATTTGTTCTATCCAGTATTTAGAACTAGTGAAGTTGTAACGTAGATGTCTAGTTGTATGATAAATCGTCTCTGCATTGATGGGAGATAGGTAGAGTCTTTGTTTTACTTTTGGAGATTGTGTCCTCTGTTCCTCTCTTCGTCGCGGTTGGGTTTGCTCTGACCTTTCTGCGGAGGTACTAGAGGTGGTGTGGCCTGCTCCCGGCGGTGGTCGTCGGTTGGCGTGCTCGCCTGAAGAGGATTGAATCGGGGCGTCGCCCCCGCCGATATGGCTTTCCTCCATCTTCAGATCTTGGCGTCCGCGTCGGGTGACTACTGCGGCGACATCACCTGGTGGCAGTAGAGAAGAAAGTAGAGAAAAAAACAAAATAGAAACCAAATAGATATAAAAAACAGAAAACAAAAGAAAGAAAAAAAAACTAGAGAAAAAAAATTCAAAAAGCCCATTAGTACCGGTTGTTAATTACAACCGGTACTAAAGGGCTGGGCTGCGCGCGGGAATTTTCGCCGCGGCCCAAAAGGCACCTTTAGTACCGGTTGTAGTCTACAACCGGTACTAAAGACCCTTTAGTACCGGTTGTAGTCTACAACCGGTACTAAAGGCCTGTTCTGCAGTTAAAGCAGGGGATCGATCCCCAAATTCGCTAACTCTCTGCTCGAAGAAGACGACAACGCCCGCGCGCTCCTCTCGACACCACGCCGGCGAAGCCCTGCCGCGTCCACGCCGTCGACGCCCCGGGCGCCCACTCCGACGAGACCGCCGCGCCGCCCTCTCAGCCGCCGCTCCATTTCCCCCGTACGTCGACGACGACGCCCACTCCGGCCGCCGCGCGCACCCACTCGACGCCGCAGACGCCCCGCGCGCGCACCTCGACCGCCGCGCGTGCTCCACCGCGCTGCTCTCTCTCCACTCCGGTCGGCCACACCACAGTACCACATCAAGGTAAAAAAAAAATTTAGTACTGTTTTTTTTAGTTAATATTAAGTTTAGTTTACCTAAGTAATTTGAGTACTGTTTTTTTAGCTAAGTTTAGTTTAGCTAAGTCTTTTTTTTAGTAGCAATTTTTTTGTTATTACTTTTTTTATTACTGTTTTTTGTTAAGTTTTAAATTTTGTTTAGCATTTTTAGAAATTTGTACCAATTTTGTAGATAGCAAAATATAGATAGCATTTTATTCATTTTGTAGATAGCAAAATAACAGAAATATAGATAGCTTAGAATGAAAATATAGATAGCATTTTTTGTAATTTAGTACTTTGTACTTTTGTAATTTTTGTATGAAAATTCTTGTTTAAAATGAGTATGAAAATTTGTTGTTCAAAATAAAAAATGTTGCTAAGTTTCAAATATTGCAAGTTTCAAATATTGCAAAGTTTCAAATCTTGCTAAGTTTCAATTAGCATTTTTGAAAGTTAGCAATTTTGAAAGTTAGAAATATTGCAAAGTTTCAAATATTGCAAATTTCAAATATTGCTAAGTTTCAAATATAGTTTAACATCGTAAAGTTTAAACATTGTAAAGTTTGAAATTTTGCTAAGTTTGAAATATTGCTAAATTTCAAATATTGCTAAGTTTGAAATATTGTAAAGTTTGGAACATTGTAAAGTTTGTTCCCGATAGAGAGGACGACGAGCTTTCACAAGCCCTTGGGAATAAAGAACACTGGGGGCGATGTCGAGCCAGAGGAGGCGGGGTTGGTTTTCTTGAAGGGTTTCCGGAAGACGTTGCAACTTATAGAAAACATTGCAGAAGTAAGAAGAGGGAGGCAGAGAGGGTTACTGCATTAGAACGCACGGTGCAGGATGTGCATAAGCAACTGGCCTCAATGACCCAGACCAGGGAATCTCAACTGCGAGTAGAATATCCTGCAGACGATGCCTGCCCATCTCAGCGGAAAAGCAGCGTGGGTTCCACGCAGCTACAAGATCCTGCAGTTGATGAACCAGTTGCTGAACCATCGGCGGCTCACTACCCCGTGGATGATATCACGGAGAAGACAAATTGTGAGTTACATGCGCCGATGATGAACATTACTTGTCCGGTGGCGACTGGCTATGCTTTACGACATCAACCTGGAGAAACCTTCCATTTTGGTGTGATTCCGCCTGGATTTGCTCGTGTCGGGGTCACGAAAGTTATGCCAGGATTCAACGCAATACGTCTTGAATTTCCTGGAGCTGAAGGCGAGAAGACATTGGGAGATGTTGAGTTTGGTATCGTTCTATGGAAGAAGAAATACATCAAGTTTCCAGACTCGGAGCCAAGGCCACCGACTCCTCCCGTTAGACATTCACCACATCAAAGTCCACCCGCCTCCCCCCATGAAGTTTGGGATCCCGCCGCGAGTCCATCTCCCGCGCTGTCCCGTCAACCGACTGATGCGCCCACTGGTAACTTGACAAAGCGGAAGTTGTTCCCGTCGTCCACCCCTGTCAAGAAACGTGGAAAAAGTGTGCGGGCTCCTGAGAACCCCAAGGAAGTCAAGGCTCCTGAGAAGTTAACTTCTGAGATGACTCAGCAGGAAATAGCTGAGAGCCTACGTGAAGAGTCGAGAGCCTTTTTTGAGCAGAAAAAGAAGGAAAGAGTGGAGACAAGACTTGACCCCATAAAGGAACTTCTGAAGACTATACCAAATGAGGTAAAAGATCAAACCGTTGACAACCTATATGACCCTCCACCTCCGCCCATTTCAGACTACGAGCGAGGTATTGACAAGGTACTTTCCTCGCAGAATGAGCAAGAGAAATTGTGCGGGAAAGGAGTTGCCCAGCTCGGAGAACAAGAAGCACAATCGCTCGCCCCGCTCATTGTACCTTCTGAAACTCGGGAAATCGAGCATGGAGAAGTTGTCCTTGGCGACTCAGGTTACCCCATGGCGGAGATTGCCCCACGATTTGATTTTGAACTCGGGCTGCCTATGGTGGAAAATCCGAGCCAGCTAACAACACAGTTATGGAATTTGAATCGCTGGTACATGACCGCCGCAAAAGAAGGGAAATTCTCTCTCATGGCAGCGGTTAAGGAACAACACTACTTCCGAGAATATTGTGTGCATGTTGAGTTCCGAGAACTTTTTCAGATGTACAATCAACGTGCTCTCGACAAATCTCTCATCAGCTGCTATTGTCTGTAAGTAATTTATTCGTGTAATTTAATTATTTATAGTTATAAGCTCTCGTTCATTGCTTGTAATTATCGTCACAAAATTCTTTTGTACGCTAATTATGCAGAATGAAGATACGTGAATGCAGACTCGGAGGAATCTGGGACATTAGTTTCATTGACCCGGATAAAGTTCATGTCAAGACCGTGGATGAAAATCCCGTGAACACAGAGGACGTTTTGCTAACGTTCTTTAAGCGACAAAGTACCAAAAAGGAAATACTATTTCCTTACAACTTCGGGTGTTTTACCGTCTTCTACACATTCTATTTTGCTTCCCCGATATTAAGTGTAATCGATAAGTTCTGAATACCTGCGTATATAAACGTGCGCAGGTTCCACTACATTCTGCTAATCATTAGACTCGAGGAAGGAGAAGTTGAAGTCTGGGACTCACTAAGGAGAGATCATAATGAATACAAAAGCGTGCGTCTAATGCTCAAGAGGTAATTTCAATCACACTATATCAGCCTCTTTCGTTAATTTCCGGATATCAAAAGTATAAGTAATAACTACTCAATTCATTTTCTTTTCCGGACAGGGTTTACAGAAAGTTCAAAGCGGAAGAACGCGGTGTATGGCCAGAAAAGCTGGAGTTCAAGTCTAACAACGTAAGTACTACCATTATCATTCTCTTGATTATTATTTGATTAAATTATATTCTTGTATATATAGTGGTGTCTGCGACAACCACAGGGGACATAACTATGTGGATACTACGTTTGCGAGTACATTCACACGAAGGTCAATGAAAGAGTCAAGAGTGTAAGAAATCGAGAGGTACGTGAACATCATACACAACTTTTATTTTGCCACCATGCATCAATTGTGTTTAGTTTCGATCATAGCTGATTTTATTTTCTTCTTTTAAAGATATCAAACAAGCGGAGCCAGCTCCTACCACGCAACCGCGTAAAAGCTATTGCGGAGGAATTGGCGGGATTCTTACTTACACATGTCATAGATGAACACGGTGAATTCTACTTTGACGAAAGACCACCTCCACCCCCTGCAGTCGATGCTACAAGGGAACCGCCGGCAGTCGATGCTACAAGGGAACCGGCTCCATTGTAATTAATTAGGAGTACTTAAATTTATATGTGACGAGAGTACTTTGTATGTGTATAATGACTACTTTATATGTGTAGTGAGTACTTTATACGCGATCTCCTCCGAAACCCTGAAAATGAGCGAAAAGGAAAAAAACAGAAACCCTAAACCCCGAAAAATATTCGAAAAGAAAAAAAACCAAAACCCCCCTGAAATAATAAGCAAAAAAAGCAGGAACCTTTAGTACTGGTTTGTATTACAAACCGGTACTAAAGGTCCTCAGGGTCGAGCTCGCCTGTTCGCCCACGTGGAGACCCTTTAGTACCGGTTTTATTTAGGTGCCGGTACTAAAGGGTTAGCCCTTTAGTGCCGACCCTTTAGTACCGGTTGTGTGGCCGGTACTAAAGGCCATCTACAACCGGTACTATAGGTGGGTTCTCTACTAGTGCATATCAAGGATCAATTCTACAGCCTTTGCAATAAATTCTACAAACATGAGCTTGATTTAACCAGTATTAATACTGCATACATTGCTCTGATCCCTAAGGTTCCAAACCCTGAGAAACCAGCTGATTTCAGGCCAATATCACTGGTAAGTATGGGACTGAAAATCCTCACCAAAATTCTTGCCAACAGATTGCAAAAGGTGATTATTCCTCTGCTTCATAGAAATCAATATGGGTTCATTAAAACCAAGACAATCCAAGACTGCATTTCATGGGCTTTTGAATATTTGCACATCTGCCATAAATCAAAAAAGGAGATTGTCATCATCAAGCTTGACTTTGAAAAAGCATTTGATAAGGTTGAATACAGTGCAATACTTGCCATGCTGAAGCATTTAGGATTTGGAGAAAAATTTCTCAGACAGGTAAAGGATATTCTAACTACTGCAACTACTTCTATTATCCTAAATGGTGTTCCTGGTAAGACTATAAGATGTAAAAGAGGTGTACGACAAGGTGATCCACTGTCACCCCTGGTTTTTGTAACCACTGCTGAGCTGCTCCAAATCATTATCAAAAGAGCATGGGAGGATGGATTGCTTCAGTTGCCGGTTGGCAATTCCTACGGGCAGAAATTCCCGATACTGCAATATGCAGATGATACATTGCTCATTATGCCTGCTGACAATGTTCATATCACAGCCCTCAAAGAAATTCTGCAGACTTTCTCAAACTCAACCCGGCTGAAAATCAACTATCACAAATCATCCATGGTTCCGATTAATGCCAGACAAGAAAGATGCTTAGAACTAGCAGACCTGTTTGGTTGCAGAGTTGAGTATTTACCTTTCACTTATCTGGGGCTCCCTATAGGAATTACCAAACCAAGAGTTGATGATCTGATGCCCATGATGTGCAAGATCGACAAAAGATTATCTGGCATATCAAATCTCCTCTCACACTGCTCACGGCTTGTTGTCATCAAAGCTGTTATATCTGCTATGCCCAACTATCTGATGTGTGCTCTGAAAGTCCACTATACACACACTGATCATGCAGACAAATCCATGAGAACTTTTCTTTGGCATGGAAAAGACATAGAAAAGAAAGGAAAATGTCTTGTTAAGTGGGAGAAGGTATGTATGCAGAAATCTGCCGGAGGACTTGGGATTATTAATTTGAGAGAACAAAACAAGGCTCTACTTATTAAGAATCTGTTCAAATTTTATAACTCTCATGACCTCCCTTGGGTCCAACTACTTTGGAATGCATATTATCAGAATGGAGTGGTACCCTCACCACAGCATCAAAAAGGCTCCTTCTGGTGGAGGAACTGTCTGTCTTTCCTAGATGATTTCAAAACCCTTACCACATGTCAGCTGGGAGATGGGAAAAGCATTCTTCTCTGGCACGACAAATGGAATGGAACACCTCTATGCAGTCAGTTCCCACAATTGCATTCATTTGCAAACAACTCGAGGGTCACAGTGAAAGAGGCAGCTAGCACTGTTGATGGTCTGTACACTCTATTCCAACTTCCTCTGTCTATGATTGCATCCGAACAATATGATAACCTAGTTGATCTTTTGGAGGGGCAGCAGAATAATCCAGTGAGGGATACATGGAACTTTCCATGGAATAATGCTAAATATTGCACTAAAAAAGTTTACAATACACTGACCCGACCAGTTGCTGCTCCTGCGCCATTTCAGTGGATTTGGAAGTCACCTTGCCTACCAAAGCATAAGTTTTTCTTTTGGCTATTGATCCAAGACAGGCTAAATACCAGAGATTTATTGGACAGGAAGAACTTTTATGTTGAAACAAAATCATGTGTCTTGTGTGACAATGATACCAGGGAGGATCTAATGCATCTCTTCTTCGGATGCCTGTTTAGCATCAGTTTCTGGCAGCAATTGGGTCAGGAATGGAATACTGAGAGAGCACTTCTTGATATGATGATCCGAGCAAATAACAACTCCACAAATCCTTTTTTCAAGATTCAGATGATTGCGGGGTGTTGGAGCATTTGGAATCATAGGAATAAAATTATTTTTGATGGACTCCCGAGAAGTTTAGCTACATGTTTTACTTTCAAGATTCAGATGTTTTACTTTCTTCGTTGACTCTGTTGGAGTCATTAGACATAGAATTAAACCCAGTCTTAGAGAAGGCATGCATGACTAGATTGATCATTTGTAATTTTCTCTTTGAACACCGAACCCTGTAATTATTTGTTGAGCTGCATGCAATTGAAAATGGAAAATGACGCAGTGGGGGTCTTCCCCACTGTCCGACGCGTCAAAAAAAATTCAAATTTGATTTACTCTCGATAAATTGATCAAAATTTATTTAAATTTGTCAATTTAGCTAGAAAACTAGAAATATTTGTGCACCGGCTACCAATTTGGTCTACTTTGTCTGGAAATTAGAGATGTGTGATTTTTCACCATATTATTTGCATTAGCTTCGCCGCTAAATTGTTTGGTACAAGAAAATGGATTTTTTGTAACAAAGTTGGAAACTCATTTTGACACCATTAATGCCATGTCAAGATACACGTATGCGCTAAATATTGGTACATTGTCATGACTATGAAATGAGTATGGTCACCACTTTGGTCATTTGGATTGAAAGTGATGAATATTCATACATGACAACCCATTGTGTTAAGTTTTTCTTTCTTCAAAAATTTGTTAAAATCAAACTTTGTCATTTCTATGACAACTAGTATACATAAAAGGTTTTATGCCAAAAGGATTGCATCTTTTGACATTTTTTACTTTTCTTTGATTTGTTTTCCAAAATGAGGCCAGAAATTGCCGACACATGTCTTCGTAGCAAGGACCAAATTCTTTTAACACCCTCCATGAAGGAGTCCCACTCGAGTACCCACCCAAAACTTTTGTCCATTCCGGCGTTCCACGCACACACATGGAGAAAGATCGCTAGCACCACCATCAACTACCACTTGGTGCCTCTGTGCCTCCCGATGGGGTCATCTCCGAGATCCTTATATGTATACGAGTTACTAAATTCTGTAACACCCTGGAATTTTGGCCCTTTTTAAAAATTTCCAAAATACATTATTTCTATTTATTTAAATGCATCTGGATTTAAACCTCAGGAAAATCATTGTAAATCTTAAACCTTTCAAATCTGATAAATCGAGTTGGGATCTTGTGCCTTCCATTCACCTCCCACTTGGTACTTGTATATGTGGTTTTGCCTTGGATAAACATTGATTTGAGAAATTCCTTTTCTCATTTAAAATTTACCCTTTTATTTGGCCTTCCAAAGGAACCCCTATTTTTATGTCCTTAAAAATTCTGTAAAAATTAGGGAACCTTCCCTAGTTGATGTAGATCTCATTTATAAAAAAAAAAATAGTGCCATGACTTAGGAAAACTTCCCTCCACATTTCTTTTTACAATCTTCCTATTTTCTCAAAGTATTTTTAGATCTATCAAAAACAATTCTCCTGGATAAATCCAAGGCAGGGATAAGCTCCTCTTCATCACTCCTACCTCAGGACAAAAGGGCATCTCCATCCAACTCCATCTACCCCTCCAAACAATTAAATTCCATTTTGGCCAGTACAGTTTTTCCAATTTTCTAGTCGGACCAACTTTCGAATTTGCAAAAATCTAGTCAGCAAAGTGGTAGGGTTTGAAATTAGGCGCACGGTGATACCTTTCTTTTTCCATTTGGTGACCGGAGCTGAGAGATCGGTGTCGATGCCGACATTGGCATGGTCTGGACCATGCCAACATCGGCATGGACATGGCCGTGGAGCGCCGCCCGTTCCTGGTCACCGGAGAACCGCACCCCCTCGCGCCCAAGCGTGCCTCACGCACTATCCACCCTCGTCTCCACCGCCCAGAGCCCACGCGTCGCCGGAGGAGCGCTGCTCGGCCGCCTCCGCATACGCCAGAGGCGCTAGGCGACGCACCGCCCAGCACAGCGCCACTGGGACCCCTCTGTCAGCGACACCACCGCCGCCCGAGCCTATCCACCACCCTCCCCTATGCAGCGTGCTCTCCTGTGCCACCGGTCTCGCGACGCACCGCCCAGTGCAGTGCCCACGCTGCGGGCGACACCTCGCTGTGCCATTGATGGCGGCCTCCGCACGGGAGAGCTATAAGAAGCCCTCCCCTTGACCTCCTGAGCACCGCATCCACCTCCTAGCCTCCCCACGACCCTCCCCTACTCCAATCGTAGCTCGACGAGCACCGCAACTCCGGCGACAAGTTTGCCCTAGCCGTCATGGCAGTGGACAAATTCCTCGCCAGAGGGGCTTCGTTCGTCGATTAAACCAGCTCGTAACCTCCCTAGGTCGTGGCGATGCCAGTGTCGTGCTCGGCGCGGTAAGCCGTGCTCGGAATCGTCGGAAATCATCCATGACCCGACGCCGGAGCCGTGGTAGCGAGAGAATTCTCCGCCCGAGACCTCCCCGCCGTCCAAATCCTCGACGCCGTGACACCCCTGTGCACGGTGAGCCTCCCGAACCCCTCCATCCCCTCTAGCTAGCCTCCCCCTGGCCGCAAAACCTCACCGGAGTTCCACCGGCGTCGAGAGCGCCACCTCCCTCTGTTTCCCGCGACGTAACGGTTCGTTTGAACCGGGGTCACTGACATGTGGGACCCGCGCGTCAGTGTTTTCAACATTATCCGAACCGTTCTGTTTTCTTTTTTCTTTTTTGAAAAAGGCAGAAAATAAACCCAACTTTGAAAGGCAATATCTCTCTCAAAAATGGTCAGAAAAATATGATACAAATTTCGTTGGCTTTGTTTTAAAATTGTCTTTCAAATGGAACCAGAATGGATTTATTTGGAATTTATTTTTTCAGCATTTATTCGATGACCTAGGAGGGGTATTTGATGCATATTTTTCATTCCTTTAATAGATTTAAACCTCTCCGACGAAGTGGAAGTTGTTCCCGAACCATACCCCACTGCTGAAGGCAAGCCGTTAACCCGATCTCAATCTCGGTCGAACTTTAGAAATTTCTTGATTGTTTAAATTGGTTGTTGTTGCATCTCAGATGCCATGTTGAATTGAATATTGTCGCATCTATATATCTGTGGATCTTTGCAACACCCTTTCTTTTGTCGAACGAGAAGGCGCTGGTCGGAGGTAGCTCCGCCACAGTCATCTGGTTGACGTTTCTTTTTCTTTTGTCGAACAAGAAGGCGCTGGTCGGAGGTAGCTCCGCCACAGTCATCCAGTTGACGTTTCTTTTTTTTCTTTTGTAGAACGAGAAGGCGCTGGTCGGAGGTAGCTCCGCCACAGTCATCCGGTTGACTTTTCTTTTTCTTTTGTCGAACGAGAAGGCGCTGGTCGGAGGTAGCTCCGCCACAGTCATCCGGTTGACGTTTTTTTTCTTTTGTCGAACGAGAAGGTGCTGGTCGGAGGTAGCTCCGCCACAGTCATCCGTTTGACGTTTCTTTTTCTTTTGTCGAACGAGAAGGCGCTGGTCGGAGGTAGCTCCGCCATAGTCATCCGGTTGACGCCATCTTATTTTCTGGACATTGTTACGTGGAGGTTAATATGTTTTATTTACTGCTTGAATTACCATATGAATATCGTGTGTTGCTTGGAAGGCTGGAATTAAATTGGACTAAGAAGATAACCACCTCCCTCGACTAGATTGTGTCGCATAGTGCCACTCACCAAGCACAACCAGCACAACCATGCGTCGTTCATATGGACGGACCATGGCCGAGTATTCTATCAAGCCTCCTTTGAGGCCACCCATTTGGTAAGTCTAGTCGGTTACCTTTGTGGTCGGGGCTAGTCTTGCAAAGGTTCCGGAGCTAGGCATCGCTCATCTGTTGGGGGCGTGCCGGATTCACTTCGTCATAAGACTTGGTCCCTTGGACGTGTCGGTGGCTACACAGGGAGTGTCCGGGCAGAATAAACGGTTGTGGAAGTGTGGGTTTGTATTGTCGCTATGATCGGTTCTAGTACTTCGGTACTGGCGGTACAAGCCTAGACTTCAGCGTGTGGATAAAAGTTGCAAGCTCTCGAGAGTGTAAATCTAGAATCTGGCCTTGTCCCTAGGTTAAGGGACGATGTTTGGGTCAAGTCACGCTATGAGTCAGTCCAGTCGAACTTGGATAAATAATTAATATGAAACCCAACGATCACGTGGAAACTTGAGAGTCTAGCCAGAGTTGGCTAAGGACTTGAGAATCGAGAAATAAGCCAGAGTTGGCTAGAGGCTTGGAAGCCTAGTTGTGGTTACGAGTTGTTGAGTGAGAAATGTGATCTCACTTGATAACACGAAATGTCCCTACTAAGGTAAGTAGGTAAGTTAAGTCCAACCGTTAAGCTTGGACTCGCACTTAAATACCTGAACTTATGCCATGCTACTTTCCGAACTTATGCCATCCCATATAGATAGACCTTGTTTGATTTTAGGCTAATGTCTTGCGAGTACATTCAATGTACTCACCTGGCTTTTCATGTGACCAAACCCCGCTGCACCCGTCGCCGAGTACCCGCTGTACGAGAACTAGGAGCCAGTGTCCCAGGCAGGACCCCGTGGAATAAGGCCCGACGTTGCCACGCTACTACCTACGTACCCGCTGCGATCTCTGATAGAGGCTCGATGTTAGAAAAATAATGTACATACTGTTGTGTGCGCCTGTTGCGCGATCGCTGGAGCCTCACCCCGTGTTGTAATATATTGTAACCGACCGAACTCGGAGCCTTGAATATATTTGGTTATGTCTTTGTTTATCAAGTTGTCATATATCCAGTGTTTCTGGAACTGGTATATGGGGTAGCTCGATCCTCTGGATCGGGGTGCCACAGAGCTTGGTTTCAGAGCCTAACTGCCTGTAGGATACCCTAGTTCCCTGGACAACGTAGGGTAGAGCTTGTTGTGTTGCCTACTTCCTCACTGTTTCTCTGTCTGTTTGTGCTTTTAAGACTTAACGCTCACCTTTTTGAACTATGTCCCTGGTACAGATGGCAGAGTTGTTCGCCGAGACTACCGCCGCACACATTCTCGGCTTTTCGCAGTTTCTCTGTGAGGTCTGGGACCACCTCTACCCATGCACACCTCCCTCGACCTACCGCGTGTACTACAACCGTCTCGACAGGTCCACCTCGGAGTTCACCGCCACCGTCCACTTACGCCCAGAGTCAGTGGCCGCTGGGATCTCCCACGCCCTCACTTCCGGTGTCTCTACCCAGGCAACTCGAGCTATACAGGAGGCTGCAGGAGATGCCATCCTCTTCCTTCGCACCTTTGATCCCGTCATGAAGCAGTGCACCTGTTACGCCTACTTCCCGAGGTTGGATTTAGACAACGGGGACATCCTTTTTCCTAACCCTGGTGACCCTAGCTCACCCCTCACCGCCCTCCTGCAGTACACCACCTTTCTCCACCAGTATCTCCACATCACCCTCCTCCAGTTTGCCTCACTTCGCGCCAACGTGGCCTTGGCCGAGATGACGCGAGCCTCTGGAGTTGGTACCTCTCGCCCCCCACCTCGGCTCCCCACCTTTACAAACAGCTCCCCCGAGCAGATCAGGAGGGGGATCGCCCGTTTTTCCGCACCCCACGTTCCGTCGCCACCTCCCCGCACCCGTAGCGGCGCCGCTCACTACTACTTGCGCTTCACCCCTGTACGGTCTCAGCGTCGTCGTGTCCATGCCGACCCACCCTCTTACTCCAGAGACTCCCGAGACGATCGCGCTTCACCCGACTACAGCCCAGCGAGGGAGGACATCGACATCATCCCACCGGCGACACCCCTCGAGATGGAGTTCTAGACGCTCGGAGACAGTATCGCTTAGTGTATTATACCTTTCTGCTGTATCGCGCGCTCGAATAATGTAGTGGTAGAGTTGTACTTGGCACCTTGCATCATGTACCTTGTATCTTGTGTCTTGTACCGAGTAGCTTGTATCTTTATCTTGCATCCCGTGTAATGTAGCGTGTAACAAAAACCTTCTAATTCCGCCAGCCATTGTATAACACCATGCTTGTTGTCTTTGCAAGTCGTGTTCCCATTTGGTTTTTCTTGGATGTTACACTTTTTCCCCATATGGATGCTCATGATACGCGTCACCCCGTTCAACCGTCCAGGATGAGGCCCAATAGCGGTGCAAGTGGCAGCCAAGGAACCCCGGTTCGTAGTTTCGCACGACAAGCGGGCGAGGACCCCGTACCCCCGCAACCACCTCCTCCTCCACCAACTCAGGAACCAAGCCCAAGTCAGTTCATGATGATGATGGATGAACGTCACAACCAGCATCTGACTCAGATCATGACAGAGTTTGGCACGTACATGCAAGCCCAAGGTGCCCCACACGCAGGCCGCTCAAAGCTGCAAGATTTTCAGCGTACTCAACTGATACGTCTCAAACGTATCTATAATTTTTGATGTTCCATGCTGTTATTATATCAATTGATACATGTTTTGGTTACACTTCATATCATTTTAATGCATTTTCTGGGACTAACCTATTAACAAGATGCCACAGTGCCAGTTCCCTGTTTTCTGCTGTTTTTGGTTTCAGAATATCTATTAAGGAAATATTCTCGGAATTGGACGAAACAAAAGACATCGTCAATAATATCACGAGGAGATCACGGAGTCCAAAGGGGAGTCGAATGTAGGGTCGCGTGTAGGCTACACTAGCGCAAATCAAAATTTTCTACCGCGACATCCAAGGAACTGCTGCAGTTATAGATCACGGGATTACCACTAGACGCGCTGTGCCGTGCCGAAGTCGGTGAAGCGAGTCGGGGCAGGGTAGACGTACAATCCTCTCCGATCCAGTCGCTCCCTCGAACAGCTCCCACGAACAGCTCCTCTCGGCGGTCGTCCAAGTGCTCCAAGCAGCACCTCTATCGGTATCCACACGTACGGCGTGGAGGCGCCGCTCGCCGGACTGCTAGGTCCGCGCGGGCGGCAGGGGCGTGGGAGACGGTGGCTGGGTGGATTGTGGTGCGGAATTGGGCAACCCTAAAACGTCCAGCCTCCTCTCCTTATATAGACCTCCCCATATTGGGCTGCCTCAACCGAAGCCCATTCTGGAGTCTATTCCAGCCCAACTCGGATCCAATCCGAATTCTGCCTTCACTGCCTTAAGTGTGTGACCCTATAGGTTCACGCACGTTTAGACATGACACGAGTACACCTACTCGGCCAATAGTTGGTAGCGGCTTCTAGCAAAACGTGCCAACTCCCAAACGCACATAAAGATCGTATCGGACGAACCATCACAATGTTTATGCCATTCCCTTTGCCTCACGATATTAGGTCAAGCCTCCAGCTGACCTCTCTTTCTCGATCCTGTGATTCGGAATCCCATACTAGGTTAACCATTAACCTTATGTAGCACGGCCATGCATTTCTGGATCCGATCACTCGAGGGGCCCAGAGAAATATCTCTCTCAAGTAGAGAGGGGCAAATCCCATCTTGACTGACTATGCCTTGCAGCATGTTTCATGACAAACCCGTAAGCTACCTTTATGGCTACCCTTTCACGGTGTAGCGTTGGATAGCCCCAAAGTAAGTTAATTCACATCTCAAGTACATACGACAATCTCAGGTCTAGGGACAAAGCAAACACATCGTGTAGAGAGAGAGCTATGAACGTTTGCTTCATTGTCTCAAGGTGGGTCAGCCCAACTCTATGTTCACAACATAAGTCCACATTATTAGTTTGACATCTCCATGTCTATGACTTGTGAAACATAGTCATCTACTAATACATGTGCTAGTCTAATATTCAAGTGTGTCCTCACATGAACTCCGACTAGGGACATATTTAGAATAACCATACAAGTAATGAGTTTCACAGACAAGTCCTCAACTCGCCAATCAATACAAGACATTATTCAAGGCACATTATAAATCATGGATACATTGAAATATCATCATCTCTATGATTGCCTCTTGGGCATATTTCCTACAGTCTCCCACTTGCACTAGAGTCAATCTAGAAGATATCTAATACCCATAGCTCTTGTGTGCTTATCATGATTCTTCTGTGAGAGAGGCTTTGTCAACGGATCAGCCACATTCAGATCCGTATGTATTTTGCATAAGTTTATTTCGCCTCGTTCGATGTACTGCCGAATGAGATGAAACCGCCGCATAAAGTGTTTGGTCTTCTGGTGATTCCTTGGCTCCTTTGCTATCGCAATGGTTCCACTGTTGTCACAGTAGAGATCCACTGGACTGGACGCACTAGGGACAACACCAAGATCAGTAAGGAACATTTTCATCCAAACACTTTCCATGCTAGCTTCTGCCGCAGCATAATACTCGGCCTCCATTGTAGAATGAGCAACTGTGTCCTGCTTGGAACTCTTCCAGCAAACCGCCCCACCGTTCAACGTGAACACATAGCCCGATTGCGACTTGGAATCATCCACATCAGTTTGGAAACTAGCATCGGTGTAACCATTTACAACGAGCTCCTCCTCACCTCCGTAAACTAGGAACATATCCTTAGTCCTTTTCAAGTACTTAAGGATATTCTTTACCGCTGTCCAGTGACTCTCACCGGGATCAGCTTGGTACCTGCTCGTAACACTTAGAGCATAAGAAATATCTGGGCGAGTACAAATCATAGCATACATGATAGATCCAATTGCCGAAGCATATTTGATATTTTTCATGCGCTCTCGCTCATCAGTAGTCGAAGGACACTGAGTCTTGCTAAGGTTTATACCATGTGACATAGGCAAGAACCCTTTCTTAGCCTCTTCCATGCCGAAACGTTTTAGCACCTTGTCAAGGTATGTACTCTGGCTTAATCCTATTAGCCTCTTCGATCTATCTCTATAGATCTTAATTCCCAGAATATATGCTGCTTCTCCTAAGTCCTTCATTGAAAAACTATTCTTCAACGAAGTCTTTACGGATTCAAGCATAGGAATGTCATTTCCAATCAGCAGTATGTCATCCACATACAAGATTAGAAATACGAGCGAGCTCCCACTATCTTTCTTGTAAACACAAGACTCTGATTCGATTTTGGTGAAGCCAAATCCTTGGACTACTTCATCAAAACGAATATTCCAACTCCGAGATGCTTGCTTCAGTCCATAAATGGACTTTCGAAGTTTGCAAACCTTTCCAGCATTTTTAGGATCGACAAAACCCTCGGGCTGCATCATATACACGTCCTCGGCAAGGTTTCCATTCAGGAAAGCTGTCTTGACATCCATTTGCCATATCTCATAGTCAAAATATGCAGCAATAGCTAGAATTATCCGAATAGATTTAAGCATCACTACGGGCGAGAAGGTCTCCTCGTAGTCAACTCCTTGAACTTGTCGAAAACCTTTTGCAACAAGTCGAGCTTTATAGATGTGAACATTTCCATCCATATCAATCTTCTTATAGATCCATTTGCACTCGATGGTCCTATGACCATCAGGCAGGTCAACCAAGTTCCAAACTTGATTTTCATCCATGGAATCTATCTCGGATCTCATGGCACTTTGCCATTTCTCAGAGTCTAGGTCCATCATTGCTTCCGCATAGGTCGAAGGTTCATCATTGTCCAACAATAATATTTCACGCGTATCATTGTCTATCAATAATATTTCTCGCGCATTGCGAATCCTTTCTGACCTTCGTAGTGCTGGTGTTTCTCTTGCCACGGGTTCCTCAACTCGTTCTGCCATGATGGCATCACCCATTGAGTCCTCCCCGGTAGGCTCAACTTGAACTTCTTCAAGCAGCACCGTCTTTCCACTTGTTTCCTTCTTGAGAAACTCTTTCTCTAAGAAAACACCGCTTCGAGCGACAAACACTTTGCCCTCTTCTCGGTTGTAGAAGTAATATCCCAAGGTTTCCTTGGGGTATCCTACGAATATGCATTTATCCGACTTGGGTGTGAGCTTGTCCGACTGAAGTCGCTTGACAAACGCATCACAGCCCCAAATCTTTAGAAAAGACAACTTGGGACTCTTCCCATTCCACATCTCATATGGTGTCTTAACTACGGATTTAGATGGTACCCTATTTAGTGTGTGAGCTGCTGTTTCTAGAGCGAAACCCCAAAACGATAATGGTAGATCTGACTGGCTCATCATTGATCGAACCATGTCCAACAAAGTCCGATTACGTCGTTCGGAAACCCCGTTTCTTTGAGGCGTTCCGGGCGGCGTAAGTTGAGGAACAATTCCGCAACTCTTCAGATGATTGCTAAATTCGTGACTCAAATATTCTCCTCCACGATCTGATCGTAGAGCCTTAATTTTCTTGCCACGTTGATTCTCTACTTCATTCTGGAACTCTTTGAACTTTTCAAAAGTTTCAGACTTATGCCTCATTAGGTAGACATATCCATATCTACTAAAGTCATCAGTGAAAGTTATGAAGTAGTGAAAACCACCTCTAGCGGTCGTGCTCATTGGTCCACATACATCAGTATGTATTAGTTCCAGTAAGTCCGTCGCCCTTTCAGGAGAACCATTGAAAGGCGACTTGGTCATCTTCCCAAGCAAACAAGCTTCACATGTCTCGTATGATTCAAAATCAAACGAAGTTAGAAGTCCATCAGAATGGAGTTTCTTCATGCGCTTTTCACTTATATGACCCAAACGACAATGCCAAACATAGGTGGGATTCAAATCATTAGGCCGAAGCCTTTTAGCACTTATGTTATAAACTTGCTCATCATCATGAACATCATCAGGATTCAAAATAAACAACCCATTCACAATGGAAGCAAAAGCCACAAACATATCATTCTTAGAGATAGAACAACCATTGTTTTTACTCGCAAATGAATAACCATCTCGCATCAAACATGAAGGAGAAATAATGTTTCGACTTAAAGCTGGAACATAATAACAATTATTCAATTCCATAATAAATCCTGAAGGGAGGTGCAGTTGCATGACGCCAACGGACAACGCAGCAACCTTTGCATTATTTCCGACGCGAAGATCAACTTCTCCTTGTCTCACGCTTCTACTCCTTACTAGCCCCTGCATCGATTTGCAAATGTGAGCAACCGATCCGGTATCAAATACCCAAGAGTTAATAATGGAGTCAGCGAGAAAAATGTCTATAACATTAACCACAAGCGTACCTGAGCTAGAAGTCTTACTCCCACTCTTCTTCAAAGAAGCAAGGTACTTGCTGCAGTTTCTCTTCCAGTGTCCAGACTCATGGCAGTAGTAACATTCTGTGTCAGGTTTAGGTCCATCCTTAGGCTTAGGCTTTGGCTTAGAGATCACATCTTTAGCTTTTCCTTTTGCCTTGGACTTGCCATGCTTCTTGAAGCTAGGCTTGTTCTGCACAGCCAACACTTGGCCATGCCCTGCACACTTCTTAATGTCACATTCTGCCGTCTTGAGCATTCCACAAAGTTCATTAAGGTCCTTCTCCACCCCATGCATATGGTAGTTCGAAATGAAATGCCCATAGCTGGCTGGAAGCGACGCTAAAATAAAATCAGTGGCCAACTCTCGGCCCAATGGAAAACCAAGTTTGTCCAAAGTCTGCGCGTAACCAAGCATCTTGATCACGTGCGGGCCTACTGCTGCTCCTTCAGCTAGCTTGCATTCACCAAAGGCCTTAGCGACATTGAACCTTTCAGTCCTGGCCTGGGTCTGGAACATGTCCTTAAGCGCAACGATCATATCGTACGCTTCCTGACCATCAAACTGCTTTTGAAGGTCGGGTTCCATGCAAGCAAGCATAAGGCAGCTAACCTCAAGAGACTCATCACATGCTCTCTTGTAGGCAGCCCTAATGGCAGCAGTGTCGGTGTCAAGAGGTTCATCTGGGATTGGGGTATCCAGAACACTTTCCTTCTTATCAGCCCTGAGAACAATTCTCAGATTCCGGATCCAATCCGAATAGTTTGTTCCAGTTAACTTTTCTTTCTCAAGGATGGAACGCAAAGCAAAAGGGGTGGGTTGGTTACGTGCCATTGATCTACAACAGAAAACATGCAAAATACTAAGACAAAAATCCATGATAGAGTAAAACATTAAACAATTTAATATGGTCTACTCCCACTAAAACCAACATCCCTCTGTTGATACTTAGTGATTCAAGATCCACAACGAACAAGTCTCCTAGTGAGCCGGACGCTTCACCGCTAGAAAACGAGGTAGTTTGGTAAGCAACACTTTGCTAATCATATCACATATGACTCTTGTTGTTGGGTGACATCTCTATGTCAAAAACCCAACCTTTATGCCCCAAGGCGCTTAACCGTTAAGATTACCTTGTTGAGCTAACCAACTCTTATGCATGTAAGTATCCGATACAAACCCATCTAGCCAACGAAAACCGATGGCACCCTACTGTCATAGGCCCACCATCGATCGTAGAAGACATGGGATGGTGCAAGGTTTAGTTGGGGGGCATGTTAACTTAACATTTGTGAGGGATCGTTCTACTTCCACGAATCTAACATGCATAGGAGTAAAACAATAGGAATAACAATCACATAGTTGTGACACAGTATGGCCCGTTTCTCATGGTGATCTCCATCTCCATAGAACCTGTCCACCATGGTGATCTCCATCTCCATGGTCCATGTGCGCCATCCCTCCGAGTGATGAGTCCTCCAAGAACTATTACAAGCTATTACGCCTAACAGCTAGTAATGTAAATTACATGAATGTGGGAATCATCACAAGTCGGCACGCAGGCCGTTAATACAATAAGTGACAACACATCTGGCTCCTGCCGTGTTGACATACTCACGACACGCAGGTCATGAAAATATTACACACATGCATCACATACACATGGGCCATACTGGTCACAAAACACAAATCTGCAAAAACGAGTTAGACGTTCTAACGCCGAAACTTGCAACCCCTAAAACTTGCTTTTATCAATCGAATTTGCCAAATCTAAATTTGACCCTCTTCAATTGATCCCTGGTTTTTTGAAGTAAAATAAAAAGATCTACAACTTTTATTCAGACCTTTTCTCGATCCGAGGTCGTCTGCAAAAGTTACAGCCGTATTACCGGAAACTGTTCGTTTTGGCAGATTACCTGTTACCGGCGATAGATCCGATCTATCACCCCGCGCATCTCATGCACCATGAATATGATCTAAATTCCGATTCGACCAATCCAATTGATCTTCGCGTGCTGCTGTTGGATTTACGTGTCACAGTCTACCCCGATGGCGGAAACCGACCGGTAGGGGTAAGTCGTTCGACGACCTCTTGCAACACGATCACGGAAATCAGATCACAGATCAAGACATTTACAACAGACTGCCGATCACATCGGCCTTACCCCATCTACATATCACATATGCAAATGATCCGAACCTATAACGAGGCAGCATCGGCTCTGATACCACTGTAGGGTCGCGTGTAGGCTACACTAGCGCAAATCAAAATTTTCTACCGCGACATCCAAGGAACTGCTGCAGTTATAGATCACGGGATTACCACTAGACGCGCTGTGCCGTGCCGAAGTCGGTGAAGCGAGTCGGGGCAGGGTAGACGTACAATCCTCTCCGATCCAGTCGCTCCCTCGAACAGCTCCTCTCGGCGGCTCGTCCAAGTGCTCCAAGTAGCACCTCTATCGGTATCCACACGTACGGCGTGGAGGCGCCGCTCGCCGGACTGCTAGGTCCGCGCGGGCGGCAGGGGCGTGGTGAGACGGTGGCTGGGTGGATTGTGGTGCGGAATTGGGCAACCCTAAAACGTCCAGCCTCCTCTCCTTATATAGACCTCCCCATATTGGGCTGCCTCAACCGAAGCCCATTCTGGAGTCTATTCCAGCCCAACTCGGATCCAATCCGAATTCTGCCTTCACTGCCTTAAGTGTGTGACCCTATAGGTTCACGCACGTTTAGACATGACACGAGTACACCTACTCGGCCAATAGTTGGTAGCGGCTTCTAGCAAAACGTGCCAACTCCCAAACGCACATAAAGATCGTATCGGACGAACCATCACAATGTTTATGCCATTCCCTTTGCCTCACGATATTAGGTCAAGCCTCCAGCTGACATCTCTTTCTCGATCCTGTGATTCGGAATCCCATACTAGGTTAACCATTAACCTTATGTAGCACGGCCATGCATTTCTGGATCCGATCACTCGAGGGGCCCAGAGAAATATCTCTCTCAAGTAGAGAGGGGCAAATCCCATCTTGACTGACTATGCCTTACAGCATGTTTCATGACAAACCCGTAAGCTACCTTTATGGCTACCCTTTCACGGTGTAGCGTTGGATAGCCCCAAAGTAAGTTAATTCACATCTCAAGTACATACGACAATCTCAGGTCTAGGGACAAAGCAAACACATCGTGTAGAGAGAGAGCTATGAACGTTTGCTTCATTGTCTCAAGGTGGGTCAGCCCAACTCTATGTTCACAACATAAGTCCACATTATTAGTTTGACATCTCCATGTCTATGACTTGTGAAACATAGTCATCTACTAATACATGTGCTAGTCTAATATTCAAGTGTGTCCTCACATGAACTCCGACTAGGGACATATTTAGAATAACCATACAAGTAATGAGTTTCACAGACAAGTCCTCAACTCGCCAATCAATACAAGACATTATTCAAGGCACATTATAAATCATGGATACATTGAAATATCATCATCTCTATGATTGCCTCTTGGGCATATTTCCTACATCGAAGCAGACCCACCAGGGGGCCACGCCACACTAGGGCGCGGCCCAGGGTGGGCCCGCGCCCCCTATGGCGTGGTGGCCCCCCTCGGCCATCGATGCCGCCTCTTCGCCTATATATTCTCCGCGACGCGAAAACCCTATTACGGTCGATCATATTCCACGAAAAGCTCCGTCGCGGCCGTCATCGTCAATCTCAGATCGGAGGAGTTCTGAAGCTCTTCCCGGCACCCTGCCGGAGGGGATATCATCACCGGAGGGCTCTGCATCACCATGCCTGCCTCCGGAGTGATGTGTGAGTACTCCACCCCTGGACTACGGGTAAATAGCAGTAGCTAGATGGTTGTCTCTCTACCTTGTGCCTCCATGTTTATATCTTGTGAGCTGCCTAACATGATCAAGATCATCTTATTGTAATGCTAGATGTTGTGTTTGCTGGGATCCGATGAATATTGATACCATGTTTATTCAAGTTGTTTATCTATGTGCTCTTGATCTTGCATGCTCTCCGTTGCTAGTAGATGCTTTGGTGAAGTAGATGCTTGTGACTCCAAGAGGGGGTATTTATGCTCGATAGTGGGTTCAGTCTCTAGATATCTGGATCAGTGACAGAAAGGTCTAAGATGGTAGATGTGCTGTTGCTACTAGGGATAACACATTGGTGCAGTGTCCAAGGGCACTTATATTGATTACATTACACACTTTACTTCATGCAATAATCTGTTGTTAGCAACTTAATACTGAATGGTATGCGGATGCTGCCTTGAAGGTGGATTATTTAGGCATAGATGCTATTGGAATAACGGTCTTTGTACTTTGTTGTAATGCCCAACTAGATTTCATAGTAGATATCTTGGCATGTATTGCATTGTTATGCCCTCTCTATTTGTCAATTGCCCAGCTGTAATTTGTTTACCCAACATGCTAGTTATCTGTTCTGAGAGAGACACCACTAGTGAACTGTGGACCCTGGTCCAATTTCCTCATACTGTTTACACAACCTGCTGCAATCATCTGTTTCCTGTTACTTGCTGTTTTTCCTGCTGTTTTCCACACCATACGTTTAACTCTTTGTTTCTGCAAGACCGGAGAGATTGACAACCTCTCTGTTTCGTGTTGGGCAAAGTTCTGATTTGTGTCTGTGCAGATTCCACGTTGGTACAAGCTCCCTAGCGCCAGGGGGAGTCAACATTAACAACCTTCCGATAGATCATCAAGTCCTACTGGATTGATAACCTTGGGTAGATTTCTCAAGAGAAAACTTATGTTGTCTACATCATAACCTTCCTCTTGGGGTTCACCAACACGTAGCCATGATCAACCCCCAAAGTTCTCATATGCTGACGACCCACTTGAGGCTGACGATTGGCTCCGGACTATGGGAAAGAAACTGGAGCTCGCTCGCGTGGACGAGCAGGACAAGGTGCCCTTCGCCACCCACTACGTTGAGGGCCCTGCCGGCGTTTGGTAGGACAATCAAAAGGACGCCAGGGGCGATGGACCCGCTGTCACTTGGACATAATTTCAGGAAGCCTACCGCAGAGCCTACATTCCCTCAAGTCTCATAAAGATGAAGCAGCAATAATTTTTGGCACTCACTCAGGGCAGCAAATCCATCAGCGAATATCTGACCAAGTTCAACAACCTTGCTTGCTATGCACCTGAGGACACCAACACAGAAGAAAAGAAAAAGGACAGGTTCCTTCATGGGATGCATCAGACTATAAAAACTCAACTCAGTGTTCTACAGTTTCCAGATTTCCAGTCCATAATCAACACGGCACTAATCTCAGAAAAGGAGCACCGCACGATTTATGACTCTCACAAGCGGAAGTTCGAGCCACGTAAGAACCAGCATGGAGGAGCTACTTCCAAGCCCCGTACATGGCAGCCCAACAACCGGACCTCAACACCTCAGAATACTTGGAATCAACCCAGGAAGGAGGTATATCCCCATGAAGGATTCTACCACAAGCGCCCCCTTGTGGATGACTGCAAAAGGGAGAACTCCTGCTTCAAGTGTGGCAAGACATGACACTACATCAAGGATTGCCCCCTTCACAACGGCAACAACAACAACTCCAACAACAACCACCCTGCTGGTGCAATCAAGCCACCTCAAGTTGCCCGTGTCCACCACATGTCTGCAGAGGAATCATATGAAGCTTCGGACATAGTACTTGGTACGTGTACTATCAACACTAAACCCGCGCTGATTTTATTCGATTCTGGAGCTTCCCACTCTTTCATCTCGAAGGATTTTGTTGCCAAACACCGTTTTCTCGTTTCCCCTTTGGGCCATCTTTCGGTGATACAAACCCCCGCCTCGGAGATGAAAACAAACACTAGTTGTCAAGACCTGACAATCAGCATCAACCAAGTGAAATTCCCAGCTCAGCTCAACACTCTCAATGTGCCCCGCCTCGACGCCATCCTAGGTATGGATTGGTTGGTCCAGCATGCAGCCCAGATTGACTCTGCAACTAGAGCAGTTACTCTCACCAACCCGGAAGGCATACGTACCACCTACTTGCCAAATAAGCCCCACCAGATAAACGCAAAGATGTTTCTTGTCCAAGACCCGGAGATAGGAGAAGTGTATGTGGTCAGTGAATATCCAGATGTGTTCCCAGATGAACTGCCCGATATGCCCCCTGACCGTGATATTGAATTTGCCATTGAAGTCGTACCGGGAACAAACCCAATATTCAAGAAACATTACCGTATGACAAGTCCCGAGCTAGTGGAACTGAAGAAACAGCTCGATGAACTGATCCGGAAGAAGTTCATTCGCCCGAGCATTTCACCCTGGGGATCACCAGTTCTATTTGCAAAGAAGAGCGATGGTACACTCCGATTATGCATTAACTATCGTGCTCTCAATGATGTCACCATCAAGAACAAGTACCCACTCCCAAGGATCAATGATCTCTTTGACCAACTCCGTGGTGCCCGAGTGTTCTCCAAGATTGATCTCCGCACGGGATACTATCAGCTGAAGATTCGAGAGAGTGATATTTCCAAGACCGCTTTTACCACCAGATATGGACTATATGAGTGCACTGTTATGTCCTTTGGCCTAACAAATGCTCCTGCCTACTTCATGGGCATGATGAACAAGGTATTCATGGAATATCTCGACAATTTTGTTGTGGTGTTCATCGACGACATCCTGATCTACTCCAAAAATGAGGAGGAACACGCCGAACACCTCAGGTTGGTTCTCGGAAGACTACGGGAGTAACAACTTTATGCCAAGTACAGCAAATGCCAGTTCTGGTTAAAGGAAGTGGAGTTCCTAGGACAAGTATTGTCTGGAGCCGGTGTGGCCGTAAACCCCAACAAGATCTCTGATGTGCTGAACTGGAAAACCCCCACCAATGTGTCGGAAATCAGAAGTTTCCTAGGATTGGCTGGTTACTACCGAAGGTTCATTGAAAACTTTTCCAAGATAGCCAAGCCCATGACGTATTTGTTAAAGAAGAATCACAAGTATGCCTGGACAGACGAGTGTGAAGAAAGCTTCAACGATTTGAAGACCCGGTTAACTACAGCCCCAATACTAGTACTGCCCGATGATGGCAAGGATTTCACTGTATACTGTGATGCATGCAGAAATGGACTAGGGGCCATACTCATGCAAGAAGGGAAGGTCATCGCATATGTATCAAGTCAACTCAAGACCCACGAGCTCAATTACCCCACACACGACTTGGAATTGGCCGCCGTCATCCTCGCCCTGAAGACTTGGCGACATCACCTTATTGGTCGAGATGCGAGATCTACACGGATCACAAAAGCTTGAAGTACATCTTCACCCAGCCTGACCTCAACCTGAGGCAAAGGAGACGGCTAGAGGTGATCAAGGACTACGACCTTGGAATTCATTATCATCCGGGGAAGGCCAACGTGGTAGCAGATGCCCTAAGGAGGAAGCCCCCAAATATGCGACCAAGTTTAGAGAAAGAGTTCGCAAAGCTAAATTTGTGCGTGGGAAGTAGGGCCTATTTGAGCACCTTGGAGGTGAAACCAAACCTGGAGGAAGAGATAAAACCGAGCAGGCCAACGACCCCGGCATAAAAGGAATCAAGATCAAAATACCCCTGGGTAAGGCCAAAGAATTTTCCTTGGACAATCAAGGAGTGCTCCACTACGGTAACCGCCTTTGTGTACCCGATAAGGCCGCACTAAAGCAGCAGATCCTCAGGGAAGCCCACGAGTCTGCCTATTCTATTCACCCAGGAAGTACCAAGATGTACCAAGATTTGAAACAAATATTCTGGTGGGCCGGTATGAAGAAGGAGATCGCCTACTATGTCGCGTGTTGCAACGTATGCAATCTAGTGAAAGCCGAGCACCAAAAACCCTCAGGATTTCTCCAACCTCTTAAAGTGCCCGAGTGGAAATGGGACAACATAAGTATGGATTTCATCGTCGGACTTCCCAAGTCCAGCCGAGGAAATGATTCTATCTGGGTCATTGTCGACCGTTTGACGAAGGTGTCTCACTTTATCCCTGTCAAGGCAACGTACCGTTCGGACCAGCTAGCACAACTCTATGTGAACAGGATTGTCAAACTCCAAGGAGTTCCGAAGACCATTGTGTCAGATAGAGGTACACAATTTACCTCCAAATTTTGGACAAGCCTGCATCAGGCCATGGGGACAAAGCTATCATTCAGCACAGCATATCACCCACAGACGGACGGCCAAACAGAGCGAGTCAATCAAATATTAGAAGACATGCTCCGCTCATGTGTGCTCGCCTATGGAGCAGGTTAGGAAGATAGTTTACCCTATGCGGAGTTCTCGTACAACAACAGCTACCAAGGCAGCCTGAAAATGTCGCCGTTTGAAGCACTGTATGGGAGAAAGTGTCGGACCCCACTCAACTGGTCTAAAGCCGGAGATAGCAAGATCTTTGGGCCCAATGTTTTGTTAGAAGCCGAAAAGCAAGTACATCTGATTCGTGACCGGCTCAAGGCAGCTCAGTCCCGCCAGAAAAGTTATTACGACCAACGACACCGTCAGATACACTTCGAAGAAAACGACTATGTCTATCTTCAGGTAACACCCCTCAAGGGCCTGAAAAGGTTCCACATGAAAGGGAAGCTGGCCCCGAGATTTATTGGACCCTTCAAGATCTTGGCAAGAAAAGGATCGGTAGCCTACCAGCTGGAACTACCAGAGGAATTGACTGGAGTGCACGACGTCTTCCACGTATCCCAGCTGAGGAAGTGCATCTCACCCCCAACCAAACAGGCCGACTTTAGGGAATTGAAGTTGAGCAGCGAACTGACCTACGAGGAACACCCCGTCAGAATCATGGATGAGTCAGAACGCCGCACCCGCAACAAGGTCACAAAGTTCTACAAGGTATAGTGGGACAGACACACAGAGGAAGAGGCCACATGGGAACGTGAAGATTTGCTAAGGACTGAGTATCCGTACCTATTCAACGAGCCATAGGAATCTCAGGGACGAGATTCATCCTAAGGGGGGAAGGTTTGTAACACCCTGGAATTTTGGCCCTTTTTAAAATTTTCCAAAATACATTATTTCTATTTATTTAAATGCATCTGGATTTAAACCTCAGGAAAATCATTGTAAATCTTAAACCTTTCAAATCTGATAAATCGAGTTGGGATCTTGTGCCTTCCATTCACCTCCCACTTGGTACTTGTATCTGTGGTTTTGCCTTGGACAAATATTGATTTGAGAAATTCCTTTTCTCATTTAAATTTTACCCTTTTATTTGGCCTTCCAAAGGAACCCCTATTTTTATGTCCTTAAAAATTCTGCAAAATTAGGGAACCTTCCCTAGTTGATGTAGATCTCATTTATAAAAAATATAGTGCCATGACTTAGGAAAACTTCCCTCCACATTTCTTTTTACAATCTGCCTATTTTCTCAAAGTATTTTTAGATCTATCAAAAACAATTCTCCTGGATAAATCCAAGGCAGGGATAAGCTCCTCTTCATCACTCCTACCTCGGGACAAAAGGGCATCTCCATCCAACTCCATCTACCCCTCCAAACAATTAAATTCCATTTTGGCCAGTACTGTTTTTCCAATTTTCTAGTCGGACCAACTTTCGAATTTGCAAAAACTCTAGTCAGCAAAGTGGTAGGGTTTGAAATTTGGCGCACAGTGACACCTTTCTTTTTCCATTTGGTGATCGGAGCTGAGAGATCGGTGTCGATGCCGACATTGGCACGGTCTGGACCATGCCAACATCGGCATGGACGTGGCCGTGGAGCGCCGCCCATTCCTGGTCACCGGAGAACCGCACCCCCTCGCGCCCAAGCGTGCCTCCCGCACTCTCCACCCTCCTCTCCACTGCCCAGAGCCCACGCGTCGCCGGAGGAGCGCTGCACGGCCACCGCCGCATATGCCAGAGGCGCTAGGCGACGCACCGCCCAGCACAGCGCCGTCGGTACCCCTCTGTCAGCGACACCACCGCCGCCCGAGCCTATCCACCACCCTCCCCTGTGCAGCGTGCTCTCCTGTGCCACCGGTCTCGCGACGCACCGCCCAGCGCAGCGCCCACGCTGCGGGCGACACCTCGCCGTGCCATTGATGGCAGCCTCCGCACGGGAGAGCTATAAGAAGCCCTCCCCTCGACCTCCAGAGCACCGCATCCACCTCCTAGCCTCCCCACGACCCTCCCCTGCTCCAATCGTAGCTCGACGAGCACCGCAACTCCGGCGACAAGTTTGCCCTAGCCTTCACGGTAGTGGACAAATTCCTCGCCAGAGGGGCTCCGTTCGTCGATTAAACCAGCCCGTAGCCTCCCTAGGTCATGGCGATGCCTGTGTCATGCTCGCCGCGGTAAGCTATGCTCGGAATCATCGGAAATCATCCACGACCCGACGCCGGAGCCGTGGTAGAGAGAGCCCTCCGCCCGAGACCTCCCCGCCGTCCAAATCCTCACCGCCGTGACACCCCTATGCATGGTGAGCCTCCCGAACCCCTCCATCCCCTCTAGCTAGCCTCCCCCTGGCAGCAAAACCTCGCCGGAGTTCCGCCGGCGTCGAGAGCGCCACCTCCCTCTGTTTCCCGCGACGTAACGGTTCGTTTGAACCGGGGTCACTGACATGTGGGACCCGCGCGTCAGCGTTTTCAACATTATCCGAACCGTTCTGTTTTCTTTTTTGAAAAAGGCAGAAAATAAACCCAACTTTGAAAGGCAATATCTCTCTCAAAAATGGTCAGAAAATATGAAACAAATCTTTTTGGCTTTGTTTTAAAATTGTCTTTCTAATGGAACCAGAATGGATTTTTTTGGAATTTATTTTTTGGCATTTATTCGATGACCTAGGAGGGGTATTTGATGCATATTTTTCATTCCTTTAATAGATTTAAACCTCTCCGACGAAGTGGAAGTTGTTCCCGAACCATACCCCGCTGCTGAAGGCAAGCCGTTAACCCGATCTCAAGCTCGGTCGAACTTTAGAAATTTCTTGATTGTTTAAATTGGTCGCTGTTCCATCTCACATGCCATGTTGCATTGAATATTGTCGCATCTATATATCTGTGGATCTTCGCAACATCCTTTCTTTTGTCAAACGAGAAGGCGCTGGTCGGAGGTAGCTCCGCCACAGTCATCCGGTTGACGTTTCTTTTTCTTTTGTCGAACGAGAAGGCGCTGGTCGGAGTTAGCTTTGCCACAGTCATCCGGTTGACGCCATCTTATTTTCTGGACATTGTTATGTGGAGGTTAATATGTTTTATTTACTTCTTGAATTACCATATGAATATCGTGTGTTGCTTGGAAGACTGGAATTAAATTGGACTAATAAGATAACCACCTCCCTCGACTAGATTGTGTCGCATAGTGCCACTCACCAAGCACAACCAGCACAACCATGCGTCGTTCATATGGGCGGACCATGGCCGAGTATTCTATCAAGCCTCCTTTGACGCCACCCATTTGGCAAGTCTAGTCGGTTACCTTTGTGGTCGGAGCTAGTCTTGCGAAGGTTCCGAAGCTAGGCGTCGCACATCTGTTGGGGGCGTGCCGGATTCACTTCGTCATAAGACTTGGTCCCTTGGACGTGTCGGTGGCTACACAGGGAGTGTCCGGTCAGAATAAACGGTTGTGGAAGTATGGGTTTGTACTGTCGCCATGATCGGTTCTAGTACTTCGGTACCGGCGGTACAAGCCTAGACTTCAGCGTGTGGATAAAAGTTGCAACCTCTCGAGAGTGTAAATCTAAAATCTAGCCTTGTCACTAGGTTAAGGGACGATGTTTGGGTCAAGTCACGCTATGAGTCAGTCCAGTCGAACTTGGAGAAATAATTAATATGAAACCCAACGATCACGTGGAAACTTGAGAGACTAGCCAGAGTTGGCTAAGGACTTGAGAATCGAGAAATAAGCCAGAGTTGGCTAGAGGCTGGGAAGCCTAGTTGTGGTTACGAGTTGTTGAGTGAGAAACGTGATCTCACTTGATAACACGAAACGTCCCTACTAAGGTAGGTAGGTAAGTTAAGTCCAACCGTTAAGCTTGGACTCACACTTAAATAGCTGAACTTATGCCATGCTACTTTCCGAACTTATGCCATGCCATATAGATAGACCTTGTTTGATTTTAGGCTAATGTCTTGCGAGTACATTAAATGTACTCACCTGGCTTTTCATGTGGCCAGACCCCGCTGCACCCATCGCCGAGTACCCGTTGTACGAGAACTAGGAACCAGTGTCCCAGGCAGGACCCCGTGGAATTAGGCCCAACGTTGCCACGCTACTACCTACGTACCCGCTGCGATCTCTGATAGAGGCTCGATGTTAGAAAAATAATGTACATACTGTTGTGTGCGCCTGTTGCGCGATCGCTGGAGCCTCACCCCGTGTTGTAATATATTGTAACCGACTGAACTCGGAGCCTTGAATATATTTGGTTATGTATTTGTTTATCAAGTTGTCATATATCCAGTGTTTCTGAGACTGGTATATGGGGTAGCTCGATTCTCTGTATCGGGGTGCCACAGAGCTTGGTATCAAAGCCTAACTGCCTGTAGGATACCCTAGTTCCCTGGACGACGTAGGGTAGAGCTTGTTGTGTTGCCTACTTCTTCACTGTTTCTCTGTCTGTTTGTGCTTTTAAAACTTAACGCTCACCTTTTTGAATTCTGTCCCTGGTACAGATGGCAGAGTTGTTCGCCGAGACTACCGCCGCACACATTCCCGGCTTTTCGCAGTTTCTCCATGAGGTCTGGGACCACCTCTACCCAGTCACACCTCCCCCGACCTACCGCGTGTACTACAACCGTCTCGACAGGTCCACCTCGGAGTTCGCCGCCACCGTCCACTTACGCCCAGAGCCAGTGGCCGCTGGGATCTCTCACGCCCTCACTTCCGGTGTCTCTACTCAGGCGACTCAAGCTACACCCATATGTACTGGGCCTTCGAGGATACAGCAGGTGAAAGCAAATCCAAACATAATTTGGACCTGAACGAGCTAAAATAAATATATTTTATAATAAACTTGTATACTTACTAATGTTATTTTGTCATTCCATAGTTTCAACGATTATAATTTTATACTAATTGTTACATAGTTGACAACTTTGGATGTTGCAGTCATTAATTATTATTGTTCTTTGTTACACACTTGTAATGCATTAATGAGATATTTGTGTTGTGCTAAATTTTAACCGTCTGTTGTGAAAACGTTCTCCGTGGCTTATCTTTTGTTTAAAGTTCATACATTCGATAGTATATATGTATATATCTGTGGGCATACGTATATGTGTGTGTATTTGTCCATATTTTAAATATCATGATAGAGATTTTTCAAGCGCACATTCTAACAAATATTTTAGTAGTGACTGGTGTATGATTCGGTGAGTATATTAATAACATAAATTGAACAACGTGTAAATATGTCTTGCTAGTTAAATTCCATTGTAAGATGAAGTATATGCATTGGCCTGTTGTGGTTATTAAAATAGTATCACTAGTAATTTTTACAGTTGCATCTACTTTGTGCATATATACATCTTATTGTTTACTATGCACACATGCAATGCGCTTGGTACCAGTTTATCGTACAGTATGAATTCCTTCTTCTTTACCGAACCTATGGACTTTTTCCATTTAGCAGCTTCCGCGCGAAACCTTTCCTCGACAACGGTTGATTTGGGATACGCTCGATATCATACACAAGAACTTGTACCAATCTACTATTAAATGCAAAATCATGCACAAAGTAAAACATAGCTTCTGTTAAGTGTTTTAAGCTCACTTACATTGTCATTGTACAGAATCCGGAGTGCAACTTTGTTAACCTACTTTAATCGTTTCATCCCGCCCCTTTGTTTGGCGAGCCAAGTCCAGCTCAATCGTCATTATCACACTTAACCTGTCATGTAAAGGAGGTTTGCTTTAAGGAGCATTTATTAGTGTCTCGCGGTTCGGCAACCTTATTAGTTATCAGGTCGGAAACAAACAAGAGCACATGTGGCCGAGAGAGCGAAAGCACAACCATGTTCGCTCGCATGATGGCGCAGAACGCACGTTGCCTAAACCGGCCATGAGTGCCACTTGAAGAACCCTAATCATTTGGACGTAATCATGTACTGTATTCATGTGCCGACGTAAGTAACCTAGTGCTGCATGCCCGATTTAGAATTGCTCCAACAACCAAAACAAGGCCCACGGCCACGCGCCGATCCCTCGGCTTCGGCACCAGCGCCATGCATGCCCAGATCTCTCGATCGACGTCCCGGAGCATCCCGCACGAGGCATGATGAGGAGGCCACCGTGGCCACGACACGACGACGACCGGAGCTAGCGGTGTCGTCGCGGCTCGCTGGCACCGCGTCGTTTCCGTCGTCGCCAGGCGGTTGGCTGTTTTCCGCCGCGCGCCCGTGCCCGGAATCTAGCTAGTTGCATGCGCCCGCGCATCTCGCTCGCCGACGTACGCGCGCGACGGCGGGCCGCGTGCACGACGCCACCACGTTGCTGGCTCTGAGAGCTCGCTCGCCGTCGCTGGCACTTGTGTGGCCACAGGCCGGGAGCGATCGAGCTATATTGCCTGGATCTGGATGGCCCGGATGGATGGATGGGTGAGTGTGTGTCAACTCGTCCATGCATGCCTGCCGACCTGTCGGACGGACCTGATTCTGGCGCGGATGCGAACGAGGACGGGACTCGCACTCGCCGCCGCGCGTGTCGCACGGAGCGGCGCCTGCTTTGTTCGGCCGCCTCGCCATCGGCTCTCACGTCGCGTCGTCCCGTGCAGCTAGGCTAGCTCCGGAAAGGTTTCGGGCGTGTGGCAGATCCGTGCGGAGACGATGGAACAGAACCGAACGCCGGTGTCTAGCTAGCTAGGCCGATATATTCCACATCGTGCAACGGAAATGCCAAGGCGCGAAACTATTTTGATTTTTTGCAAAAGAAAAAAAAACTATTCTGGTTTTCGCGAATCTTTTGCATTGTAAATGGCCAAAGACTCGAAGAGCATGTACGCGGGCCTTTAGTTATTTATTTTTAAAACACAGTACAACGCAGACGCTCACATAGACGCGTATACACTCATCCATATGAATGCACGCACGCACACCCTACCCCTATGAGCACCCCGAGAGACTAAACCGACGGATCAGGTCTTGAGATTCACGAAGCCACCACGGGCGCCTCGCTGTCGACGGGAGCGTCGTCTCCCACTAAAGAAAATTCCGTCTAAATCCATCTAAAGAAACACCAGCGTCAAACCTCAGGTTTGCAATCTGGTGGGCTGGGTACAACCACCCTCCTAACTATCTTATCACAGTCAGGTTCTCGGCCTTTAGTTATTATTAATCACCTGACCTTCCACCTACCATCTCGCACTCACGTACCTACAGCCTTGTCCGTTCCGTAGCCATCTCGACATGTCGGAAGTACCAAATAAAACCGGCGGATCTGAGAAAGATTCCCTCTTTCTGAAAGCTAATTAGAGAGAGAGTATGTTTTTTAAATATACTCCCTCCGTCCCAAAATAAGTGTCTCAAGTTTGTCAAAAAGTGGATGTACATATACATGTTTTATGTATAGATACATCCAATTTTGTGCAAACTTGAGACACTTATTTTTGGGACGGAGGGAGTATAAGGCTAAGCTCATCATTCAAATGTAGCGCCGTATACGCGCCAGCGAATTGGCCTAACGTTGATCTGGATGTAGCTGTCCACGTTGTACTTCTAAAAGCGGACTTCGGGTATGGATCGATGTTTATCCAAAAAAAAAACTTGTAAACTTTATTGATGAAAAAAAAAGGATTGCAAGGTCTGAATGGGACCGTGTTGATGAAAAATTACAAATAAATACTCACTTTGTTTTAAAATATAAGATATTTTAGGTGTTACACATGTTGTTTATTACAAATACATTTATGTAATGTGAATGTGGACAAACTCTAAAATTTTATATATTTTAAAACGGAGGGAGTAGGTGACAATGTTACACTTGTCAATGCATTCCTCAGCAACATCCCTGTATACATGCTCTCTTTTTAGAGGCACGAAAGGGGTAGTTAGTAATGAAAATGGACATTCACGAAAGAGAATGGTGTGCCATGAACTGGATGGAAGAAAAAGAGGTCATTTGGTGAATTGGCAGAGTCGATGTGCATTAATTAGGTGCGCTAGATTGGCCTACTACGAGGAAATGATTGACACTTAAATAGTTGCGAAAACTAGAAAACACAAGTGCGGCTTGGCAGAAGATGCTGATCAGAAAATATTCCTGGCAGAGTCCCATGGGGGTTAATCGTACCTTTTTCTACAATACAATATGCCAATGGAATTTTAAATGAAGGGAAGAAAAAATTCAAGGAAAATACAGGAGATGGACCAAAACCGTACGTCTATCTAGCTAGAACGATTCCGCAACTTGCAATGGAAATGAGTTAAAATCCAGTGCGAAACTATTTTGTTTCTTAAAATCCATCGCGAATCTTTTGCAATGAGCATGTGCGGGTGTTAGGTGTTTGGGTTATTGTTAGTCACCTTCTGCATAGTATATTGTTCGTGTAAGATGGCATATCGGACTCTCACGTACCTGCAGTCTTGTCCGTTCTTGTAGCAGCGTAAAAAAAATAGCAATCTCGTGAGGAAGTACCAAAGAAAACTGGCGGATCTAAGAAAGATTCCATCTTTCTAAAAGCTAATTAGAGAGAGAGCATGTTTTTTTATGCATATATAAGCCTGAGCTCATCATTCAGATGCGGCACCGTATACGTGTCAACCAATGGCTTAACTTTTACTCTCTCCGTTCTAAAATAAGTGTCTCAAATTTGCTAAAAAGTTGATGTATCTAAACATGTTTCATGTTAATCTGAGACAATTATTTTAGAATGGAGGGACTATTTGTTATCTACATCTACATTATATGATGAATTTAGATGTAACTGTCCACGCTGTATTTCCTAAGGACTTTGAATATGGATCATTTTTTTATCGAAATTTAAAAAGTATACATGTAAAGTCTATTGATGAAAACAAAAATCTCAATGGGATCATGCCGATGAAAAAAATGCAAATAAATTATATGGCGGGAAGGGAAACATGTTGTCCCTTTGAGTATTGATCGATTATTTAATAAATGTGAAGACTTTTTTTGAAAACTTATTAAATTCCGAGTGTATCATTTTTATAAAATGGCTTCATGCCGTAGGGAACGCATTTTTTTAATTACATTTCTTGGTTTTCTTTGTTTTTGTTTCAAAAAGAGGCCAGAATTGCCGACACGTCTCTTCATGGCAAGATACTAAATCTTTCAACACCCGTGGATATTGCGTATAATCATACTTGGTAAATTATTAAAATGGTTGGCAATTTTTAGGACCAAACTATAACGCACTTTTAGTTCAAACTAATTTCGAGAAGTCGGCCAAATAATCTATTATATACTAAAAGCAAAATGAGGGAGTTTTTAGAGGCATTAGGTTGATCCACATCATCTAAATTAATTATAGCACTTAGATCTAAAATATATGGCTAAGATCTTTATGAAAAGTTAGTAGTTACGTAACAAGCTTGACGCGTTTTATTTTGTGTTGACACGTATACCACAAGACATAGCTGTGTTTGTTTTAAAAAACCAACCGTGTACACGGGATGGCTCAAAGAAAAAAATCACGATACAAATATCTCGGCTGGAAACCTGATCGCTGAAAGCAAAAAAAAAAAAAACGGACGTGGTGGAAAGTGTACAGACTAGCTACCAGATGAAACGTCATAGGTGCAAGCAACCAAAAAATTGAGAAACGTGCTGGCCAACGATTAGAGCTGCTAGGAGATTGGCGGTTTAAAAGAAAAAAAATCTGATCAGTACGTACTTCCTTTCTTCTGGTTTTTAGGCTGCGTTATGAATTTAGTCAAAATTAATCTATACCTAATAATAAAGCCAGTAAGGCTCCTTCCCGTCCGTCGCTTTTTCTTCCGATTTTGCCCCTAGCTGTTCGGACATATTACAGGGACTGCCACCGCGGAGTGAAAGCTGGACTCTTCTTCATTTTTTTGGTCGATTTTGCCCTCATGAATTTGGACTTATTACAAGAACTGCCACCGCTTAAGTGAATACCGGTTCGTTCCCGCCATTTTGCAGAAAACCCCTGACAAACTGGGAAACTAACCCGCAGTCCACAGGATAGACGACCTGCTGACTTATTTGCGATTTACCGAAAACCCACGGACCTTTTTACAAGAACTCCACCGAAGCGGTACGGGTGAATCTGGAGCGTACGTTTAAATTGGAACGGACGGCCGAGATTCATCTGTTCTCTAAATTTTGTTTAAATAAACAAATAACAAACTAAACTTCGTAAATTCATAACTTTCAAACCACAACTCTAAATTTAACAAATTTTACATCACCGCGTAGCTCTGACCATGCAATTTAATTTGGCATCATTACTTTTCCTTTTTACATCTGTTTTAATTGATCAAAATAGAGAGATGCATTTTGGCCGTATAATTCAAGACTTGACTTCTAATTTTTTTTAATGAATCCTTTTGTTAAATGTCAAGAAATGCATCCTCTGTCCAGGGGAACCAAAGTTATAAATTTTGAAAACGATTTAATGACCCAATTAATCCATTGCCATTTTCTTCCCTTTTAAAGTGATTCACAAGTAATTCGACAGCGAATTTAAATCCAAAATGAAACTCGGTTTTTTTTCTCCCGTAGCGAAGCACGGGCACTTTGCTAGTTATTGAAATGTGCAAAAGTCATTGGAAAGCTAGAAATTCCAAATATTTGGGCACTGGCCATCCAATATGGTATACTTTGTGAAAAAAATTGAGAGGTAGCATTTACACCGTATTATTTCCAATTACTGTACATAACTCCATTTTAGGTACTTCGAAAAATGGAAAAACACATTTTACAAAACATTGGAAAATCCTTTTGAATCTATTGTTTACCATTAAAAGATGCGCTTATGTGCCAAAACTGGGCACAATTTTATGAACTGTGTCATGTATATGTCCATTATCTTGGTCATTTGCCTTGAAACGCCTTGAATGTTCATACACAATATGCGTGTGTGTGCGTGCACGTGTGTGAGTTTTTCATTTTTCCTGCCAACTAGTACAGACAAAAGGATTTTGTGTCAAAAGATTGCATTTGTGGACATTTTCTATTCTTTTCAGAACATGTCAAAATTGTCAACACATATATTCATAGCAAGGAACTGAATCTTTCAATGATCCTATTTGGGTACATTAAAATGATCTTCAGTTTTGAGGACCACATTTGCAATAAATTTGAATTATATTCGAGAAATTGGCCAAAATTTGTTAAAATGTGCAAATGTCGTTAGAAAGCTAGAAATTCGAAACATTTGGGCACTAGCCATCCAATATGGTATACTTCTTGCAAAATTCTGAGAGGCACCATTTTACACCTTATTATTTCCACACGCTTCACAAAACTTTATTTTTGTTACGTAGAAAAATGGGAAAATGTTTTTCAAACAAAAAAGTTTCTAACTCTTTTGAAACTATTATTTAGCATGAAAAGATGCACCTCTATGCCAAAATGGGGCACAATATTATGAATTATGTCATGTATATGTCCATTATCTAAGTCATTTGGCTTCGAAGGCCTTCTATGTACATAGACAATAGTCCATTTTGTGAGTTTTTTAAAATAAGTTGTCAAAATTAAGTTTATAATTCTCTGCCAACTAGTACACACAAAAATTATTTCATGCCAAAAGATTGCCTTTGTTGACTTTTTTTTTCAAAATTTATTAAGGCGCACGGCTTATAGCAGACTCTTCTTAGTGTCCAATGAAAAACACTATACATGAAGGCAGACACTCGTAGTGGCCACAGAAAACGTGCTCCCTACTTCGCCTGTATATCAACGAAACATTGGACCGGGACAATGAATTCGCAAAAGAAGTGCAGCACATGCATGGCCATTGATCGCACAGCAGCGATTCGTTGGCAAGAATGGTCTCGTACATGGTACTTGAAAGGTAGTAGGATCCAATCCAACCGTTGCAGTCCCACGAGGCCCCCGGCACATGTGCATTGCTCCCCTCGATCTCAACTCATTGCGCTCACCTAGACATAATCCTTGTGCTGAAAAGAGTTGAGTTTATTCCTATGACAACGCTGCAAGCTCTGACTCTGCTATATAAAGTTATAGACATGCATGCTCTTCAGCATCGAACAAGTTGCAGCTTCTTTTCTACTCCGTAGATCAATGGCCGACCATTTCGCAATAATTGATGCTGCCCTTAACAAAAAAAGGCGACGACGCGGAAGAACACATCTATTCCCTGAATCTGCAATATTTTTTCTCAATAAGGGAGCATATATCGGAGGCACGAACTTGTGCGTTGAATTTGGAAAGATTTCTGGCGACTGCACTCTAGCTTTGCCCAAGTCGCAGCTGAGGAATTAAAGGTCATTTTGGCCTAATCCATTCTAGTATCGTGAGACATTTGGACGTGGACGCCAAGAACCCAGCGCACTCACCATACTGGGTGCTGGTCTACTCTTGAGTAGAAGATTACTACAGCCACTTTGCGGGCGCGTGATCTAGTCGATCCAAGCAGGAGAAAAACGAATTGATCCCCGGCCGTGTGGTTGACGGCGACGTTTTGATTTACGTTAGCCTGGCCCGCTCGAACGCGCTCGCTGGCGCACTCTGACCGGCACTCCCCCGGCGAACGTCGCGGTGAGCCCCGGCGCGAACTTGGGCCGGCGCGAGCTCCGGCCGACCGTCTCGATGTCGAAGCTCTGGACGACGGCGACGATCGCGGCCTTCATCTCCATGATGGCGAGCTCCTTGCCAATGCAGACGCGCACGCCGCCCTGGAACACCGGGTAGCAGTACGGGCTCTCCGGCACGAACTGGCCGCCGCGGATCCAGCGCTCCGGCCGGAACTCCGCGCAGTCGGGGCCCCACACGGACTCCATCCGTCCCATGGCGTACGCGTGGTACGTCACCCGGGTTCCCTTGGCCACGGACGTGCCGTCCGGGAGTGTGTCCTCGCCGGCCGCGAACTTGGAATCGAACTGCACCGGCGGGAATAGCCGCATGCACTCGTGCAGAGCCGCGTGCACGTAGTGCATGTCCTTGAGCGTGTCGGAGCTGGCGATCGTGGGTTGGTGGTCTACGAGGTCTCCTGCCACGCGGGAGACCTCGTCCCGGATCGCGTCGGCGACGTGGGGGTGGTCCGAGAGGAGCAGGAAGAAGGCGGTGAGAGCCGAGGCCACGGTGTCGCGGCCGGCCAGCATGAAGCTCACCACGATGTCGCGGAGGTACTTGTCGTCGTTGATGGAGCCCATGAAGCGCGACAAGAGGTCGTCGCCCGAGGTGGCAGAGCCAAGCTTGCGGCGTTGCCGGATGACCTCGGCGGCAAGATCGTCGACGAGGCCGATCGCGTCGCGGAGCTCCCGCTCATCCCCGATGTTCAGTAGCCGCTTAAGCTTCCAGAACACGTGCATGGGTGCCGTGGCGCGGCGCGCGGAGAGCATGGACGCGGTGTCGAAAGCGTCCGCGAACGCAGACATGGGCAGAGACAGCTCGAGGCAGCCGGGGTCGAGGCCGAAGGAGATCCTGCATATGCAGTCGAAGGCGAAGCGACGGAACACGTCCTGCAGGTCGAGCAGCCTCTCGCCGCTCTGGCCAGCGGAGGCAGAGTGGAGCAGAGGAATGAGGCGGCACCTCAGCTCGGAGGCCACGACGCCGGCCGCGAAGGCGCGGATCGCCGGGGACGCGAGCTCGGCCGCGGCGAGCTTGCGCTGGAAGAGCCAGGCGTCGCCGTCGACGTTGAATATGCCCCGGCCGAGGAAGTCGGCGAGGATGGCCGAGAAGGGCGCGCCCTTGGGGTAGTTGTCGAAGCGGCCGCGCAGCATGTGCTCGACGGTGGCCGGGTTGGCGGTGAGCACGTTGCCGAGGACGTGCACGTGCACGGTCCGCCCCGGCTCGCGGCGCAGCAGGTGCGCGAACCAGTCGCAGAGGTTGTCGAACTCCCCCGTCCAAGACGCCGTCAGGTACGCCTCGCACACCGAGCAGGCGCACCACCACGGCGGCCGCAGCCGCATCGATCCCAGGAGGACGGCGAGGGCCAGCGTGCACGCGGCCGAGGCGAAGAAGACGGCGGCCACCTGCGGCTGCAGGGAGCTCGCCAGGGCGTGAGCTGCAACGTGTATCGTGGTTGCGTCCGCGCCCATCAGGAAGAAGAGTATCGGATTTCTTCCTTTCGCGCGCGTGCGCCTGAGCCGCTCAGTCTCAGGCGTGCGTGCTTTATTCGTTGCGCGTTTGGCGATGTGCTTTCTCTGCCCGCACCATTTTATACAGCACATCAAACGTGTAACCGTTATTCTAACTTGTACGACCAGCTGTGCAGCGCAACAGCCAATATGTGACAGGATCTGTACCCTTACATATTCATTTTGACATCTTGCTTGCTTTATTCTTTAATATGCACATTTTCTAGTGCCAATTTTCAGAATCTAGCTAGCCACCCATGTTAACCTACACATGCATGTTATTAAAGTCTCAGTCACCGGACCACTTTGGGATTATTTTCTTTTGAACCGGGAGAGGCCCCGAAGGGGCTAGATACTATCATTCAAAAAACGGTTTTTTACAAGCTCTGGCGCCGCGGTGAAATCTGGGCCGTCCGTTTCGGCGGATCCGACGGCCCAGATTCGCCGTGGACCGGTCAAATTTTGTCCGCGGTCAACGGTGAATCTAGGCCGTCGGATCGCCGAAACGGACGGCCCAGATTTCACCCTGGCGCCATATGAGCTTGTAATTGTCTTTTTCGGGTGCTAGTGCATTTTTACATAGGGTCTTTGAGAGAGTAAACTATTACATTACAGACCCTAGAAAATGCAGAAATGACCATACAAGTAAATGTGAAAACACGATCAAGTCCGTCTGGAGGTTGAAGACGAAGGGCATCTCAAGGATCTCGTTGTAATTTTCGTTTTTGTTGAAATGTTTTGTACGGTTCGGTGTTTCTTTTAATGCCATGTCCTTTTCGCAAAAAAAAAACTGCATCGCGATGGAACAAAGGACTGCAAAGACGGTCTTCAGTTCTGGCACCGGGGACAACACCACTTGTCCGACAGAGAAGAACAATGATGCCTCGCATCCTACATAAGGCCTCCTAAGGGACGTCGAGCATGCGTCGACCATTCTTGGTGAGTGGGAGCCGCCTGTCGGCCTTCTGAGTCGGCGGTCAATCAAGGATCAGCGAGAGTGTTCATCAATTTCTTGCAGTGTCTAGAATTCCTAACGCCGCATGATCCATCTTCAGCAGCAGCTCGTGCATCCTCCCTTTTTTTTTGCGGAAAGAGGAGATCATATTAAACCATCGTTCTTACGGAAAGACCCAGAAGAAAAAGAAAATTACAAGGAAGTCCTTCTTCTAGATCCCGACTAAGGCGACGAACTGGAGCCGTCGGTGGCGCGCCGCTGCTGCTGCTCCGTCTCAGACCTTGGATTAGAGCCAACCTTGCCTCCATATCGGCTCCGAGAAGCACCATGCTCGAGCTTATTCGGCAAGCCACCAACCCCTTCCTCCATACCGCTTTCGGCACCCACCATGGGAGCACCATGAGGAAGAAGAATACCAACTCTTCATCGGAACAACTCGGGTATACCGAAGAAAAGCTTGGAACCGACACCTTATTAACGGAGATCACCCAGCTCCACTCCTCCACTCGCGGACTCCCGCCACTGGAGAACCACCGCGAACAATCTGAAGGTCGGGCCGCAACTGGTCCGGCCGGCAAGATCTGGTCTTCTACTCCAAAGCCATACGGGCACAAATACTGAGCCTAATGTACATACTACTATTGCCGATACCTCACAAAGGGGACTTTTGGCTCCCGAGCACCACTACACCCGGTAGTTTGAAAATCGTACCTTTTTGCTTCAAAAAAATCTGATTTTTTACACATTTACATATACATATTATGTACTTACGCAAAAAAATTCGTTAAAAAATAACTTATATTTTGGGCTACACAAAAAGGAGAAAAATCTGACAGATTCAACATACTATTCGGACACCTCGCCTCTATATAGTTTTCAGGTCGATTGAGATTTTGTTATGTGTAAATGATTTCAAAATGTGCGACTTACAATTTTTTATGCACTTGTCTGAAAAAGTGCCCGTGACACATTTGGCTAAACTGAAGTTGCACCCTTTAGAAAACAATCTAGGTATACCATCTTTTTGACGACCTTAGACAGATATATTTGCGGTAAAATGTTTGGATCATTGTTAGAGCATCTCCAGTCGGGGCGCCCAAACGGCCGGCCAAAAGCGTTTGGGGCGTGCCGGACACAAAATCGCGCCCACTCGCCGCGCCCAAACGCGAATTCGGTCCGGCGCGGCCCAGTTTTGTGTCCGGCACGCCCAGCCCACGCCCTCAACTTGGGGAGGCTTGGGGCGGCCCCGGACGGAAGGAAACGCACGCCTCCGACAAGTGGGCCACACCTAGCAGTGACACACGGCCACGCCCCGCCGTGGTCAAAGGCGTCGTCAAAGGCGCGTGCCGCGTGGCGACTCCTCGTTTTCACGGCCGGCGGGCGGCCAGTGAGCCGTCGCGTCCTCTGCTCGCCGGAGTGAATGCGGCGCGCCATTTCGAGGCGAGCAGCGTTAATGCCACCGCTCTCCGGCGGCAATAAAAGGTTGTCGCCCCCGCGTTCACTCGCCACACTCGCCCCTCTCTCCCCACACGCCACACTCGCCGCCACCGCAAACCCTAGAGATGGCCGGCAACTGGAGGCGTACCGGTGGCGCCGCGGCGAACGGATTCGCGCCGCGCACCCTGCTGAAGGAGCAGTCCGAGGCGCTGCGCGTCAACGGCTACCCAGTGCCGCCGGACATGCGCGTTGGCCACGGCTACGCCATCTCCGTCCGCGGCATCCCCGTGCCGCGGCCACTGACGCGGTCGAAACGCGACTTCCACGCGGCCCAGATCGCGCACTACTGGCGCGAACTGACGCCGGAGATGCGCGACGACCCGCGCTGGAACCCGGAGGACCCAGGCAACGCCGCCCGGTACGAGGAGGCGTTCCAGCGCCTCTTCGAGGAGGAGATGAACCGGTGGGAAGGCCCCGGCCTGGCGCCCAGGGACAAGAACGTCGCCGGGCGCGAGGCGTTCTGAAGCGTGCACGGCCGCACGCTCCAGGACGTCATGGACCACATCGCCAACGGCGGCTCCCTGCTGGAGTGGCCCCACGCTCCGCCTCCGGCGCCGCCATCCAACGTGTGGGCACCGCGCACGTCGTCCTCGCGCTCGACAGGGTCGTCGTCGCGGGCGTCGTCCTCGCGAGCGTCTTCATCGCGTTCCTCCTCCTCCCTCTCCCACGTTCTGCTCTCGCCGAAGCCGGAGCCAATGAAGGTGAAGGCGGAGCCGACGACGCTCTACGCCGAGCTCCTGGCGGCGCAGGCGGCCCAGGACGAGGACGAGCTCCTGCGGGCCGCGGAGGCCGCGTCCATGGAGGACGTGCCGCCCATGCACGGGCCATCTGCCTGCGCCTGGTCGGCGTACATGCACGCCATTGAAACTGGCGTGTCGTTCGCCGACCTCACCGGCGACGGCGACGCCGGCCCTAGCCGCGTCAAGAAGAAAGACGACGGCGCAGGAGCAAGCGGCGTGAAGAAGGAGAGGAGGACGAGGACCCCTACTACGCCTTCAGGCGTCGCTACCAGGGCCGCCAGTAGATTTGGGTTAAGTTTTTTTAAATTTCATTCAAATCTGTAAACTTTCCCAAAATTTGAATAAAATTTGTCGAAGTTTAAATTTAATTTTTTTAGTTTGGACGCCGCGAGTGGGGATCGACGGCGTCCAAATGGGCAAGATAGTCCGGACGGCGCCCAAAGGACCTGTTTGGATGGCCTTTGAGCGCTCATTTGAACGCCACGAGTGGAGATGCTCTTACCTTATCGAAAGAGGCGGTCGATCACCACATCCAGTATATACGAACTGGACTTTACTCCACTCCGGGGAAGCTTCCTATCTTGGCGCCATGAGTTACTCGTGCCGATCGTGAAGGACGATCGAATCAAAGCCGACCGCGCGCAGTAGTGCATGAGCAAGTTCCATAGATCCATCCACCTGCATGAAAAGGCGGCAATCAATCAGCTGATCACCCATCACCGTCTCGCCGAGCTCGATCGGAGACAGCCCGAAGCCAAAGAAAGGGTGCCACCCTGGCTCCCCTATCCCCTCGACGACCCCTCCGGCCACCGCCGGCCGGGTCCGGGGGACATGTCCGTCAGGCATCGCACGTTCCCCGCACGACGCATTGCGATGGTCCTTCCCTCCATTGTTGGTTGGCATCATACCAAACGTGCGCTAGCTAACGCGGGCCGGGCACACTGCAGGAACGGCCGGCGACGAGAGCCGGCGATACGTCGTCCGCCCGCAGTCCTGCCACCGGCCGGTGCGCAACGTGCTGAATTGCCGATGTTGTCCTCCCGACAGGCTGACGGGTGAACATCGTACGCATGGCATGGCATCATGAATTCATGATTCGGTGTACACTGTGTACTCGTAGTGCTGTGGTGTACCGATGTGCTAGCTGCCCATTTGGCTAGGCTACGATGCCACTTTACCGGCCGGTGTGTTTTGGCAGTACCGGTTGCCAGGGTTCAACATTTCGTTTTAAGATTTTCTTTCGCTTGTGAACGAGATTCGCAAATTTCGAGAAATTCACGAAATTTCAAAGAAAAAAATCAAATATTTCGGTCAGATTTAAATTCTGACGCTCCAAATAATTTGGAAAAATAAAAGACAAAGTAAAGATTCGAACTCAGAACCATGCAAACGATTGACTAGACTCTATACCAACGGACTGAAGCCATGTTTGTGGTAGATAATTGATTTTTCTGCATTATAACCATTCGGTACTGAATTTTTTCAAATCTAGACGAAATTTTTGGTCGCTATTAGCTTTTCTCGCCCAGCTCCGAGAATCGCTAATTTCGCAAATTTCGACCGAAATTTCGACGAAATTTATTTCCTTGCCGGTTGGCCAGCCCGCCTGTCGTGTCGGGTACTGTGCGGATAAGGATGCCTGGTCGGAATGGAAAAATCACCGCCACGTGAGGGAAAACGTCGGGCATGCACACGTGTCGAGCGAGCAGTGGAGCGTGGTCGTCTTCCGTTTGAGCGTCCTGGGAAGGAAGAAGGAAAATTTGCGCATGGTGTCTCCTTGTAATGTCAGATTCCATGCCTCCTTTAAATTTCCATGTTTGCATTCATTCTCTAATAAAAGTTCGATTTTTTCCCACCGTTTATAATCAGTATGGTGGTTTACTCTTTCTTCTTCTGCAATCTTCATCTTCTGGATCATCCACACCATGATCCTATCAGCCAGTTCAAAATACCAGTTTTTTCGGATTAAATCATTATCGAAAGATACATAACTCAAGCACGGCAGCCACTACAGGAAATCCGATCTGTGCCGACGGCCTTTTGCCGTCGGCATAGACCTCAAAGCCGTCGGCACATGCCTATGCCGACGGTGGCCGTCGGCATAGACCAAAGCCGTCGGCATAGAGAGTCCGTCAGCATATTGTTTTCCAAAATTATTTTTCCCAATTATTTTTTTTAAATAAAAATTTATCTTTTTTATTTTTTTCAATTCTAATCCGAATTTTCCAACTTTTGCTTTTTTTTTCAAATTTCGAATTTCGCACTTAGCAACACATTTAATCTTAGGTCAAAGTAATTATCTTAGTCAAACTTCCCGTTCGGTCACCCATCTTCAAATTGCTCCAGCCCAAGCACGCTTAATTTTTGAGTTCCTTCTAAATTAGCTACCAAATGAGATGTTAGAACATAATGATATTAGTATCCTATCAACCATAATAACCCCTGGGTCATGGTGTTACACTTTTTATTGTTTAAATTTTGAAAAATATTTGAATAAATAACAATGATATGTAATAATAATATTTGAATAAATAAGAATGAAATTTATTTTACTTTATTTTCTCCTTTTTACATTTAATATGGAATAAATCATATCTTTAAATTCGTAAATCAAAATTTAACAAATAAAATATCTAAATCGATTAAAAAATGAGAGGAATCCAAATATGATATCCATATCATATTTTTCATCATGTATATGACTTTTTGCCACATATTTTTGGCACTTGCTTAATAAAAAGTCATTTTATACATGTCTATAGATGATTGACCTTTTTGTGAAGAAGTTTTTTGAAAACTTTGTCAAAACTCATGTTTATCATTTTTTCTATCAACTAGTACACATAAAATGACTCCATGCCAAAGGATTTCATTTTTCGATTATTTTTTCACTTTCTTCTGTTTTGTTGAAAAAACGGTCAAAATGCCCGTCGTGCCTATTCATCCAAAGGGGTTGCATTTCTCAAAACTATCGATGGTTCTGTGATATAACCACTACTGGTGTATCTTAAAATGATTTTTGTAAAATTTTCAGAGCAAACTATCACACACTTGTAGTTCAAAATTGAATTACTTTCGAAAAATAGGCATAAAGTCATTTAAATAGGCGAAATGAGGTAGAAACCGAGAAAATTCCTATTATTGCTGGATTATCGATAAAATATGACCTACTTTGTGTGATAATTGTATGGGTGTCATTTTGCACCATATTTGTTGTACTTGCTTCACAAAAATGTCATTTTTGACAATTAAAAAAATGAAAAATGATATTTATAAACATAATTTGAAAAAAACTCATTTCTGCAACATTGTTTGTCACAACAAGACACACCTATGTCTCAAATATGGGCACATTATCACAAACTATGGCACGGGGATGATCATATCTAGGTCATTTGACTCAAAACTTATATATGTCTATAGATGATTGACCTTTTTGTGAAGAAGTGTTTTGAAAACTTTGTCAAAACTCATATTTATCATTTTTCCTAGCAACTAGTACACATAAAAGGACTCCACGCCAAAGGATTTCATTTTTGAGTATTTTTTTCACTTTCTTTTATTTTGTTGAAAAAACGGTCAAAATGCCCGTCGTGCCTATTCATCCAAAAGGGTTGCATTTCTCAAAACTATCGATGGTTCTGTGATATAACCACTACTAGTGTATCTTAAAATGATTTTTGTAAAATTTTCAGAGCAAACTATCACACACTTGTAGTTCAAAATTGAATTACTTTCAGAAAATAGGCATAGTCATTTAAATAGGCGAAATGAGATAGAAACCGAGAAAATTCCTATTATTGCAGGATTATCGATAAAATATGGCCTACTTTGTGTGATAATTGGATGGGTGTCATTTTGCACCATATTTGTTGTACTTGCTTCACAAAGAATGCCATTTTTGACAATTAAAAATGAAAAATGATATTTATAAACATAATTTGAAAAAACTCATTTCTGCATCATTGTTTGTCATAACAAGACACATATATGTCTCAAATATGGGCACATTATCACAAACTATGGCACGGGGATGATCATATCTAGGTCATTTGACTCGAAACTTATACATGTCTATAGATGATTGACCTTTTTGTGAAGAAGTGTTTTGAAAACTTTGTCAAAACTCATGTTTATCGTTTTTCCTAGCAACTAGTACACATAAAAGGACTCCATGCCAAAGTATTTCATTTTTGAGTATTTTTTCACTTTCTTTTATTTTGTTGAAAAAACGGTCAAAATGCCCGTCGTGCCTATTCATCCAAAAGGGTTGCATTTCTAAAAACTATCGATGGTTCTGTGATATAACCACTACTAGTGTATCTTAAAATGATTTTTGTAAAATTTTCAGAGCAAACTATCACACACTTGTAGTTCAAAATTGAATTACTTTCAGAAAATAGGCATAGTCATTTAAATAGGCGAAATGAGGTAGAAACCAAGAAAATTCCTAATATTGCCGGATTATCGATAAAATATGGCCTACTTTGTGTGATAATTGGATGTGTGTCATTTTGCACCATATTTGTTGTACTTGCTTCACAAAAAATGCCATTTTTGACAATTAAAAAAATGATATTTATAAACATAATTTGAAAAAACTCATTTCTGCAACATTGTTTGTCATAACAAGACACACATATGTCTCAAATATGGGCACATTATCACAAACTATGGCACGGGGATGATTATATCTAGATCATTTGACTCGAATTTATACATGTCTATAGGCGATTGACCTTTTTGTGAAGAATTTTTTTGAAAACTTTATCAAAACTCAGGTTTATCATTATTCCTAGTAACTAGTACACATAAAATGAGTCCATGTCAAAGGATTTCACTTTTTGAGTATTTTTTCACTTTCTTTATTTTTTTGAAAAAAATGGTCAAAATGGACCCTGTGCCATAGTTTGTGATAAAGTGTCCATATATTGACACATAGGTGTGTCTTGGTATGACAAACATTGTTGCCAAAAACAATTTTTAAAAAATTATTATAAATATCATTTTCCATTTTAAGTGCCAAAATGACTTTTTAATTAAGCATGTAACAAAAATATGTTGCACAAAGTTATAAACATGATGAAAAAGATGATATGGATGTAATATTTGGATTCCTCTCATTTTTCTAATCGATTTACACATTTTATTTGTCAAATTTTGATTTACTAATTTAAAGATATGATTTTTTCCATATTAGATGAAAAATAGGAAAAAAAAACATAGCTGTGCCGACGGCTTTACCGTCGTCACAGCCCCCTGTCTGATCTATGCCGACGGTATTTCCTATGCCGACGGCCAGGGGGGCGGGTCGGTCTCGTCGTGGCCTGTGCCGACGACCCCGACATTTAGCCGTCGGCACATATCAGCTTTCCTGTAGTGAGCCGCCACGAAGCCTATGAGGCAACTCGGGCAGTAAGATGCTAGATCTGTTGATGCCATCAACAATTAATCTCGCCGTGATACCACACTCGTAAGCACTATGCACGATTAGATAATTACTTGAAGTAGATGGGAACCCTACATCACCGGGACATGCTCAACGCACGTTACTACCCATGTAAGTATCAACATAATATTGTTGGCGACAAACCCATCAAGCCCATACTACTCCTTCCGTTCACTACATACATACAAATCTAGAAAAGATTGAGACATCCTTTTGTGAACGGAGGGAGTACATAGTACGATGACCATGTCACGCCGGTCCGTTCACCCAGCCAAAGGCACCAGACCGTCGTCTAGCAATCTTGAGTTTAACCTATCAGGTTTGTCTAGACTTTTTGACTACCCACGGTATTTTATATACTACGCTCATGTTACAAGAGTTTGAGTTCAACACCTAACTTAGCGTTTACTTCAATTCCAAGTGTAGCCATATACACAAATTCTCACACAATTACAACACACATTTTAACGCCATCCCTATATGATGTGAATGGCTGAAAAGACGTGGTTTTTGCGTCATTATTTCTTTACTTATTTCTTCAGTGGTATATGAGCTAAATCTTATCCTAGCCCCACCCGCAGGGCCCTACAGACACCATGATTGTGAGTAGGATCAAGAATTTTAGATGCCTCCTCACTTTTTTCTTTGAAAATTCCACATTGCCTTGCAACGTTGAAAGGTAGTTTGCAAGATTGGTAAATGTCTTCTCTGCTTCCTTGTTTCTCAAGTCCATTCCCAAAGAAAGAGATTCCGAAGTCTTCTCGCGGATAGAGATGAGTGCATTCTTGTGAAGCAGCAACAATGCACCTTGACCATTGATGCCTGCGCAATATGAATGGAATGATTACTCTCTTTTGCATGAAAAAACATTCTCCGTAATCAAGAGTAATACCAAATAAAGCTATCTTGTTACTCGAGGCCTACTGTAAACCTAGCTTACATCTTAAAAAAATAATCCTTGATGTATTTACAAAACCTAGAGGGGGCGGGGGTGCCCCCCTGACATGAACTAAGCTCCGCCATTGATCACAAATGTAGTTATTCCAAAAAATTCTCCATGGTTCCCATCGCCTCTTCCTCCATCCTCGGCTCCAACAGCAGCCGACACTAAGCGCGCAGCTCCGCCGTCCCTCTTCCCGAGCTTCGGCCGCGATCTCGAGCCTCTCCACCGGTCATGGATGCCATGGGTGCGAGCTTCCCACATGCCGCCTACCGCCGAACTTAGGAAAGATGACGGTCATGATCCAATTTCGTTGGGATTCAGCTGGTCTAGCTGCGATGGGTCTTCGAGGATGTAGATTTGTGGCCGACGAGTTCAAATCGGCCACGGCGGTGCCTCCATGGCCGATGGTGGAGGTCCACATTTTTGGGGATTATTCGATGTTGCATGTAGGTGCGGTTTGCTACATGAGTACATTGTTTTTGTTGTGTGAGTATGGGCAAGGTGCTACAATGTTTTATGTGCGCATGTTACAAAGAGATTGGCCCAATGTTGCATACGTGTTCGTGTAGTGCTGGATGAGTTAGACATAAATGTTGGATTATCTGAGTTTTTTGTCGCAAAAGTGACACGCTTCGGTGACGTTTTGTTACAGTTAAATGGTGATTTGTTGCATAGCTTGTTGGTTTTTGCTAAATGGTCGTGGTTAAAGTGCTATAACATTTTTTTGTTACAAGTTGCAAGTTTACATATCCACGATGCTACGTGCCTAACAAAAAAAAAGTTGTGTTTAGATTTTTCGCTACATTTGATCGGACAAGATTTTCCGAATCTTCTTTGCAACATGTGATGTTGCATACCCAGACAAAAAGTGATACACGTGAAACGTTTTTGCTACGGTAGATCGAACACGTTGTAGCGAGGCCTAGCTAGCCGATTGACGCTTAGCGCTGGACTAAAAAAGAAGTTGGCAAACTAATAGGTTATGTTTTCTCTATAGGATCTCAAGTTTGTTTAAGTAGTTATTCACATATAGTTAATTAAGATCTCTTTTTCGGGAAAAAAGATCTGTCTACAGTGTAAGAATTTAGTAGTTCTTTCTGAAATAAAGTGACTTTTGAAATTTGTACAATACGGTTGTGTGCATCGTTTCGATACTGCAAGACCGAGAGTTGTTTCCCATTTCGAGATAAAAAGGAGTGGCGTCAGTGACGTCAATTGTTCTTTCTGTGGGTGGAGAAAGTCTAGTGGCGTATGTGCTGCCATGTTCCCCATGGAAGCCGGCACACATTCAGTCCAGCACCCTATGAGGATCACACGTACTCCAGAGTAGATTGGTCGGATGCGAGGCATCACATTTCACTCTCCCAGGAGAGAAATGGGCACTACTCTCACTCTCAGCGGCAGTTAGGACAAAAGGAACGAAAGCTGAGTGATCCCCTCATGATGGAGATCTGCTCGCAATCAGCTTGCGGATGCAGCTCTACGGCTCTACCACTCAACCGCGACAAGCGCCATCGTCCTGCTATCGAACGTTGCTATCTTGAGACGGCCGTGATAGTCGACAGGTCCATCGGATTGAACGCGTGATGCGCTGGCCACTCGATCCATATCCGCTGGCTGCGGCCGGCACGACATGAGTTTTTCTCGCTGGTGTGACCCATACGGCTAACGACCGATCAGCTCCTTGTTGCCACGAGAGACACCAGTCGATAAGAGATGAGCTAGATCACTCATATAGTCTCCTCCTGTTCACTCTAGAATCTAGATGCCGTTGATTGCAAAGGAGGCATCGACAGTGTTTTACCCTTTTCGATCACAACCCCAACATTGTGCTTGCCCGTCATTTCAAGAAGAAGAAGCTGACTCGTCAGTCAGGATGCAGGCGGAGGCGGATTCCGCTCGGCCGCTGAAAGAACATTTTGTGATCTCTTAGTTTTGTGTGTTAGTTAACAACACTTAGGATGTCTAATCTGGTGTTAAGTGATGCAGGGTTTATTGTATACAACATGTGCATCATCACCAAAAAGTGAAAAGAGTTTATGAAGCTGTTGATTTGTTGCTCAGCCCCTGGTGGGGGGCGGAGTTTCCGTCCCCCAAGATCGGAGTTTCCGGTCTCTGGCCTTGTCCTCGAAGAAACAACAAAGCTGCTGAAATGTTGCTCAGCCCCTGGTGTGGGCGGAGTTTCCGTCCCTCAGGACCGGAGTTTCCGCCCCTGGCCAAACATTCCGGCCCCAGGGCACCGGAGTCTTTGCCCAAGTCTCTGCTGCGAAGTTGTTGCTCAGCTCCTGGTGTGGGGCGGAGTTTCCGGCCCCTGTAGGCCGGAGTTTCCGCCCCAGGCCGGAGTTTCCGGTCACTAGGGCCAGAAACTCCGGTGTGATTCTTCTCTGCAACGGCTACTTTTCTGGGAGGGGTATATATACCCCTCCATCTACCTCCAGCCAGCTAGCTCGCCCAGAATTCAAGATCCCCATTGTTGCAAGCTCAAGAATCACTAGATCTCCCAATCCCTCCACCCAAACTCGTTGATCTTTGGAGGATTGAAGGAGAAGGCCCCGATCTACATCTTCACCAAGCCGTTTGTCATTTCCCCCTCATTCACTTGAGGGACCATTAGCTAGGGTTTCCACTAGGAAAACCTAGCCCCCTATTGTACTCACTTGATTGTCTTTGTGACAGATTGTAGCTGTTTGGGAGCCCCCAATCCTTTGTGGGTTGTGCCCCAAATCGTTGTTGTAAAGGCTCCGGACTCCGCCTCGAAGGTTTCCGATAGTTGAAGTGAACCAAACCTTTGTGGTGCGGTTCACCGGAGAAGAGGGTGAGGCCTTTGTGGCCGTTGAACCATTGTGTTGGTTCACACCTCTCCAACGAGACGTACTCCCCTAAAAAGGAGGAACTCGGGATTACATCCGTGTCTCCGCGTGCTTTGACTTCGGTTACCTCTATCCTTGTTTACCGCCTTATATATCGTGCTTAGTTGCTAGCTTGTCATATAGGTAAATTCACCGTAGTTGCATATCTAGAGAATTTACCTTTTGTGTCAAGCCTAAATTGAAAAAGACTAAAATTGGAGTAGCACCTATTCACCCCCCCCCCTCTAGGTGTCATACCGATCCTTTCAATTGGTATCAGAGCTAGGCTCTCTTGTTTTGGGCTTAACCGCCTAAGAGAAGTATGACACAAAGTGAGGATGAGGCCGATCTTGCCAAGGCCAAAGAGACCATGGCATCCATGGCCGATATCAAATCGTTGGAAACAACATTGACATCGTCCATGAATGACATGAATGTCAAATTTGATGAGTTGCGTGACATGCTCATGAAACTCACAAATGCCAAGGTTTCGGAAACCATCCCACTAGAGGGTATCTCTAACTCCGATGAAGGTGATTCCGAGGAGGGTAAAAAGAAAAATGAGAAGGGGTGGAAACCACCTCCGGATCTAAACCATCTCCTCCACCTCCTACCAAGCATGAAGATGGGAAGGAAGAGTACCATAACGTTCCGGGATGGTACCCTATCGACCCACCTATCACCACCCGCATAAACCCCATTGGTCCTCCACCTAAGCTTAATGCATTAGCTTTGCTAGTTGGCAACGCTCAATGAAATCTCATATTAACAGTGCCTCTATCGAGCTTTGGAGGATCATTGAAGATGGTACAAGGTTGCGGATCCAAGCAATGTGACAAGAAGAGAATTTGCCGAAAAGCAACTCAATGCCTCCGCACTCCATATGATTGAACTTTCAGTGAGTGAAAGTGACAAGCATTATGTTCTCAATGCCACCACCGCCAAAGAAGCTTGGAATTGTCTTGAGGTTGCATTTCTTGGGAATGAAAGCATGAAGAGAAACCGATATGAGTCTTTGAGCAATGATGCCGAAGGCTTCTACATGTTTGACAATGAGATCATGAAGACATGTATGGAAGACTCAAGACTCTTGCAAAGGCCTTCTTTGATGTGGGGGCAACCTATGTGGATGATGCTTATGTCAAGAGGAAGTATGTGAATGCTCTCTTGCCTTCCGAGCCCATCGAGGTGAAGGCCATTCAAGGAAGACACAACTACAACGAAATGACATCCAATGAAGTTATGCAAGAAGTGCAAGCCTCCAAGGTTGCCACCAAGAATGCCGAAGATAGCCGTGCTAGGGCCATGGGGATGAAACAAGGCCCCTCACTTGCTTTGAAGGCCAAGGTGGTATGTCTTGATGAGGTTGAAGCGTGCCCAAGCAACATTGCTCCAAATGATCTTGAACCGGCTCTAAATGGTCATATAGCTCTTGCCACAAGAGAGTTTTGGCAAGACCCGGCAAAAGCTAAAGCCAAGGTTGATAAAGAGAACAACTCAAGTGGGAAGAAAGAGCTAGCCTCAAAGTGGAAGACGTGCTACAATTGTCATGACAAGAACCACTACATAAGAGAGTGTCCTTATGAGAACCGAGAGCAAAATGGTGGGAAGCTCATCCCCAAGGACCATTCAAGTTGATCCAAAAGAAGCCCGCAAGACCAAGGAAGCCTTTCTTCAAGAAGGCACCAAGAATTGTGTTGGTGGCACAAGAAGAATATGCCACAAGTGATTCCGAAGATGAAGATGCACCTACTAAAGAGGTAGCCGCATTGGCTATTGTATCAACTTCATCATCTTCTCTCTTTGAATCCCCCAATGAGAACTTCTCCACCAACAACGCTCGTTGCCTCATGGCTAATGTCACCGAGGTATCATCTCCTTCTCCCAAGACTATGCATGAAATGAGTGATCAATCTAGTCTTGTGATTAAGAAAGAACTTGTTGCTTTCGATACTTTCATGACTAACTTGCAAGGTGAAGCTAAGGAACATGTTGAGTCTCTCATGAGACAACTATGTGCGGCCGAAGAACTTCTTCAAGAAAAGAGTAAGATTGAGAGAGAGGATTCTCTCACCATTGCCTCTTTGAATGCTTCCGTAGCATCCTTGAATGCCTCTCTTGATGAAGAGAGTGAAGAAAGATGTTCTCTTGAGGAAAGACTTGAGTCTCTTGATGCTAAAAATGATGATATCATTAATAAAATCATTAAGGATAGAGATCATGTTTGCTAAATATAAAGTGCTTAAAAAGGAGAAAGTTGAACTTGGGGTTGCTAATGCTAGACTTCTTGAGGATATGGAGAAGCTTGACAAGGCTCACAAGGCCTTGGAAACAACTCACTCCCTTTTAGTCAAGTCTCATGAGCAACTTCAAACTCAACTTTCTAAATCTAGCTCAACTAGCATATCTATTCTTCCTCGTGTTCATGAAAATGTTATTGAAGAAAATGTTAGTGCCAAGACCTCTATTCCCAAAGGTAAAGATAAGGGTATTGCTTACTTATTTGAGCAAAAACCACACAAAGGGAAGGAGGGTCTTGGTTATGTAGCCGAGCCCAAGAAGAAAGTGGGCAACAACAAGAAGATCAAGACCAAGCCCGCACAAGCCAAGACTTCCATTGCGGGTGGTAGTGCCACAAGGGGCAAGACCACTCGTAGTGACTTTGCGGGGCATAACAACCCCAACTATATTCTTTATGTTGATTATTATGGGGATGTTTATGCTCAATATGTTGGTCCATATGATGGTTACATTGATTACTCTATTTGGGTTCCTAAGACCCTTGTTGCTAACCAAAGAGGACCCATTGAGAAATGGGTACCTAAATCCAAGCAATGATTTCTTGTAGGACTATGCTTCCGGTGGATCGAAATGGGTGGTTGATAGTGGATGCACTAGTCATATGACCGGAAGCAAGGAGATTATGACGGAGTTGAGACCAAATCTAAATAACTCATCCGTCTCTTATGGTGATAAGTCAAAGGCGAGGTAAAGAGTCTCGGCAAGGTGGTAGTTGCAAGGGATATCACCCTTGTAAATGTCATGCTTGTTGAGTCTCTAGGTTACAATCTTATGTCCGTTCGTGCTCTTAATAAGATGAACTTTGATGTCCATTTTACTATTGATATGGTGGTACTCTTGAGGAGCAAGACTCTAAAGGTCATGTTCGTTGGGTATGTTGAAAATGAGTTGTTTGTGGTAGACTTTTCGGGGTCTACCAACACTCAAGCAATATGCCTATTCGGAAAGGCCGACGTGGGGTGGTTGTGGCATCGCCGCTTGTCCCATGTCAACATGAGAACTTTGCAAAGTCTTCACAAGGGTGGCCACATTCTTGGACTAAAAGAGGATGTTTCTTTTTCTAGAGATCGTCTTTGTAGGGCTTGTGTTGAAGGAAAGATGCATGATTCTCCCCATCCGGGCAAGACCATTATTTCATCAACGAGGATTTGGAACTTCTTCATGTTGATCTCTTTGGTGCCGTGCCTCAACCTAGTCTTGGTGGGAAGAAATATTGTTTGGTGATTGTTGATGACTATTCAAGATTTACTTGGGTTTATTTCTTCAAGACGAAGGATGAAACCCAACAAACCGTCATCGACTTTTCCAATATTGTTCAACGCCAATACAATGTCCCTATTTTGGTCATTAGGAGTGATAATGGCTCCGAGTTCAAGAACTACACCTTAAATGAGTTTCTTAGTGAAGAGGGGATTCGTCATCAATATTCCGCTGCATATACCCCTCAACAAAATGGTGTAGCCGAAAGGAAGAACCGGACTCTCATGGATATGGCAAGGTCTATGTTGGCGGAGTTTAAGTCTCCGCTATTCTTATGGGCCGAGGCTATCTCCACGGCGTGTCACTCATCTAACCGGTTATTCTTTCGTGTTGGCAAGAAGTTTACATCTTATGAGATGCTCACCGGCAACAAGCCCAATGTCTCCTACTACCGAGTTTTGGTTGTAAGTGTTTCTATAAGAACAAAAGTGTTCGTTTGTCTAAATTTGAATCTAAAGCTTTAGAGGGTGTTTTTGTTGGTTACGGTGCCGAATCTCACACCTATAGAGTCTATGACAAGACCGTTGGGAAAGTCATAGAATCTTGTGATGTGAGGTTCGATGAGAATGACGGCTCCCAAGTGGCGCAATTTCATGTTTGTGATGTAGATAATGAGGAACCTCAAGAAGCAATAAGAAGAATGGGGGTTGGTTTCCATCGCCCCATTGAAATCCATCATGAGCCTCCTCAAGCAAGTCCTAGCTCCACTCATGTGGAGACTCCATCATCACAAGTTGAAGTTGCACCTTCTATGGAAGCAAATGATGCACCTACCCAAGAACAAGTTCAAGCCCTCCTCAAGTTGACCAGTGCTATCAAGAACCAAGTTCTCCTATTGTGACTAGCCAAGGTCAAGACCAAGATCAACCCTCTCCTTCCTTTGTTGAAGATGCTTCAAGATGATCAAGGTCAACACCGGTCAAGACGGGGACTCAAATGATCAAGATGATCAAGCGAAATTCCTCGCATCAATGAGGATATCGAAACCCGTCGTATAGCAAGAGTCAAAAAGGATTGGAGAAGAAAGAGTCTTCATCTAGAAAATATCATTGTTAATGTCAAGAACAAGGTCACCACAAGAAAACAATTGGCAAATTTCAATGAACATCAAGCCACATCTCTATGGTGGAACCAAAGAAAGTCTTTGAAGCTCTTGAAGATCCGGATTGGTTGGAAGCCATGCATGAAGAGCTCAATAACTTCAAGCGCAACAAAGTGTGGAATCTAGTGGAGAAGCCAAAAGATTGCCTCAATGTTATAGGCACCAAGTGGATATTCAAGAACAAGCAAGATGAGCATGGAATGGTTGTGAGGAACAAGGCAAGATTGGTAGCTCAAGGGTACTCTCAAGTTGAAGGCATTGATTTTGGAGAGACCTATGCTCCCGTGGCTCGCCTTGAGTCCATCCGTATCCTTCTTGCATATGCATCACATCATAATTTCAAGTTGCAACAAATGGATGTGAAAAGTGCCTTTCTTAATGGTCCTTTAAAGGAGTTGGTATATGTTAAGCAACCTCCGGGATTTGAGGATCCACACTTCCCTAACCATGTCTACAAACTTGATAAGGCGCTCTATGGTCTCAAACAAGCACCTCGTGCTTGGTATGAGCACCTAAGAGAGCTATTGGTAGACCGTGGCTTTGAAGTGGGGCAAATCGATCCCACTCTTTTTACCAAGAGGGTTAAAGGGGAGCTTTTCATATGCCAACTTTATGTTGATGATATCATATTTGGCTCTTCTAACAAAGCTTTTAATGATGAATTTTCAAAGCTTATGACCGATAGGTTCGAGATGTCCATGATGGGAGAGTTGAAGTACTTCCTTGGTTTTGAGATCAAGCAATTGAGTGGAGGGACCTTCATCTCTCAAGCCAAATATATCCAAGACATGCTCAAGAGGTTCAAGATGCAAAATGCTAAAGAGAAGAAGTTTCCTATGGACACCAAGTGTCATCTTGAACTTAATCCAAAGGGTAAAGATAAGGATGTTGATCAAAAGCTCTATCGTTCTATGATTGGTTCTTTGCTTTATCTTTGTGCATCTAGACCCGATATTGTGTTGAGTGTAGGAGTGTGTGCAAGGTACCAAGCGGCTCCCAAAGAAAGCCACCAAACGGCGGTTCTTCGAATCTTTCGATATTTGGTTCATACCCCAAGGTTTGGTTTGTGGTATCCTAAAGGCTCAACTTTCTCTCTTGCCGGTTACACGGATTCGGATTGGGCCGGTTGCAAGGATGATAGGAAATCAACTTCCGGGGCTTGCCAATTCCTTGGTAGGTCCTTGGTGAGTTGGTCTTCTAAGAAGCAAAATTGCATATCTCTCTCCACCACCGAAGCCGAGTATGTGGCGGCCGCTAGTTGTTGCACTCAATTGTTGTGGATGAGGCAAACTTTAAAGGAATACGGTGTCCATTGTGACAAAGTGCCTCTTTTATGTGACAATGAAAGTGCTATCAAGATTGGCCACAACCCGGTGGAGCACTCAAGAACGAAGCATATTGAGATTCGCTATCACTTCATCCGTGATCACATCATCCGGGGTGACATTGAGCTTGGCTATATTCCCACGAAGATCCAACTTGCCGATATGTTCACGAAGCCACTTGATGAAGCAAGGTTCACTTATTTGAGGCATGAGCTAAATATCATCGATTCGGGGAGCGTCGCTTCAATATCTTGCATTCACACCTACTCCCTCCGTTCATAAATATAAGATGTTTTAGCTTTTGTTCATATTCACATGTGTCAACATGTATGTAGACATGTTTTAATATGCATGTACACTTATTTGGGTGTGCACCTAGTCAACATGTGAGCTAACTAAAACATCTTATATTAAAAAACGGAGGGAGTATATCTTAGCTATATGTTTGGTTTAGGTGTAGGCATGGACATAGGGGGAGTGCGGTCCTAATCCATTGGACTATCCCTCCCCCCATTATGCCGATAGAAAGAACTCATTTTGTCTCTATATTGTTCATTTTATGAATTGTGAGCTTAAATGACGAGTAGTGGCGGTGAACCCAAGATATATCTTCGCGGTGTCACACCACATACACTCATACATGGTGGCTTAGGCCACCGCCATCTTCTTTGTGAAGATTTGATCTTGTTGGAGCTTTATGGCCTTTTTGCCTATCCGTTGGTCTTTATGGAAAACACACTCAAATGATGCTTCTTAATGTTTTCTTTGTGCCTCTTACCAAGTTTGAGTGTGAAGTACCATTTCGTCCCATCCTAGGCCTATCCCTTCTGAAAACTTGCTCCACTTGCATCTTGCATGTTCAACAACAAATCTGGCATTTTTGAGTTGGTGGGGCCGGAAACTCCGGTCCTTTGGCCGGAATATCCGGTCTGACTGAAGTTTCCGCCCTAAACCAGGAATCTCTGGCTTAGGCCGGAGACTCTGGTGTTTAGGCCGAAAACTCCGGTCTGGGCAGTTCTCGCAGGGGTCCAAAAGAGGATCGGGGTGGGAGTTGACTTCACAACTCCCACACACCCCCGACCCCCAACCTCTCTCCTGCAGCCGCCGCCTCGAAGTGTCGCTCCGGCTGCTCCCCGCCACCGGAATCCGCCGTGCCTCCGGCCTACTCCTCCTCACCAACGCAGGGGACCTTCCTCTCCTTCGTTTGGGCTGCTCCATGGACAAAAAGGGTACCTCCTCTCTCTCCTTAGGTTTTTCACCTCGATCTAAGTTTGGAGAGTAGTTTCCCTAGTTTTTCATGGTGTAGAATCTTCTAGATGGCAAGGTGTATCCCAGATTTAACCCTAGAATTCTCAGCACAAAGTTTCTTGAACTAAATCGAGGTTCCCCATCTCAGGGCCGGAGACTCCGGTCTTCCAGGCCGGAAACTCCGGTCAGGGCCGGAATCTCCGCCCCCTGAGGCCGGAAACTCCGGTGTAGATCAGACACTTTGTGCCCAGAATTCTTTGGTTACTTCTTCTTTGGTTCCTGGACATGCAAGCTTATCCCCATGCTTTTCTCCTATTCTGTTTTTCACAGGTGTGTAGAGGACAAAGTCTTCCATGAAACATCCTGAAAAGCCACCAAGAAAAGCCATTCGTGCTCAAACAAGGGACAAGCTTCTGTTTGACAGCAGCGCTGGCCGTCTGAGATAGCAGAGTACCATAGATGAAGAAGCCACAAGGCATGCTGCCCTAGGTGGGTTTGATAATGAAGAAGAGGCCGAGAGAGCTCATTTTGACTCCTTGACCACTGTTTTGGGCATGGGGAAGATCGAGTTTTGTCGGATGAGATCTCAGCCGTTCTATGACTTGCCATCCAACACCGATGATCCTAATTTTCCAAGGAGAGAGCAGCAGCTGATCATGAATGAGATCTATGCCCGCATTGAGAAGCATATGGTGTGTGAGCAAAAGGTGTTGAGCCTTGAGAGCTTGGACAAGAAGCCTTATTTTCAAGAGGCCGTGTGGATTGCTCGGAAGCTTGGACTTGAGAGGCTCATCTCTCATGTTCATGAAGATTATGATATTCAGCTTGTGCAGCAGTTCTTTGCCACAGTGGTGTTTGATAATGATGAAGATGTCACCATGACTTGGATGACCGGTTCTCAAAAGTGCACCTCTAACTTTGTGGAGTTTGGAAGATGTTTGGGATATAAGTTCAAGGGGGCCACTACTTGTGTTGGGAAGAGGATGCATGTGGAAGGGGCTGCCTACAACAAACGCCGCTTGCGCCCTTTATATTCAGTTGCATCATCCGTGGGCACTAATCAAGACCTCCTCCCCACCTACAACATTTTCCTTCGCATGGTTCGGCTCAATCTTGCTCCTCAAGCTGGAAATGTGGATGCCATTCGTGGAGGGCTTGTCAATCTCTTATACCATGCTTACAAGGTGCTCCAAGCCGGTCCGGATTGCGAAGGCCAAGAAGTTGATGTCATGGATTTCATCAAGTGTGAAATGCATTGGGCCATTTTTTAGCACAAGAACCCTCTCTATGCACCTTATGTGATGAAGCTCATCCTCTCCAAGGTCTCCAACATCAATACCTCTCGCCTCACCAAGCATTCCAAGGGGACTCTCCACCAACTTAGCAAGCACACCAAGCAACCGTCTTCCTCTCGAGCACCTCCTCCGCAATCTAGTAGTGAGGAAGCGGAGACCGAGGCCCCAATGCCTAAAAGGAGAAGCAAGAATGCCGATCCTCCCTCATATCTTCAAGGAAGGGCCCAAGCGAACTCGGAAGTGAGTAAACTCTCTTGGTGGAAGAGAAAGTTGCTTTGCATGGATGTTGCACTTCACAAGGAGAACCACGCCTCATATGTGAGAGAGAAGCACATCATTGACAACCAACAAATCATGATCAAGGAGTTGCGCAAGCTCAACAATGGTAGTATCACTCCTCCTCCGGAAGAAGATGAAGATGGCAATCCTATTATCTCCTCCTCGTTGGCCGAGACTATCCCTTATGAGAAATGGAACGAAGACATCTTTCCTTGGTCGGATTATGTGGATGTGACTTCATTGCCCTCCACTTCTCGCAACACCGGCAAGGCTCCCATGAACCTTTCCGATGAGGACTACAATCAAGAAGGGGAAGGTGATGATGACATGGAAGAAAGCTCCGGGTGATCTCCATGGGTTTCGTGTAGCTATGCTCTTTTCCCTTTTTGGCATTTTGATGCCAAAGGGGGAGAAGTAGTTCTATTAGGTTCTCTCCGGGATTTGCATGGGTTGGACACAAGCATGTGCTTTTATCTTTTTTATTGCGCTTGTGTCTCTTTTATGTTATTTGGAACTTATTTGCATCTTATGTGTTGTGACCTTTGTGAGTGTAAGACATATGGATTTCTATTATGTATGGTTGAACCTACATTATTGTGCTTTGGTTATATGGATGTTTATCTACATTTATATGCACAAGGTATGGTTTTTATCTCTAGACTCAACCTACTTTGTGATATGTCTTGTTTGTGAAATGTATCGTTTACATATCATGTCGCCTTGTTGTGGAACTTGTCTCTCTATATGTGTGCATTTGCATTCCAAAGCAAATGAGTTATATGCACACATCTAGGGGGAGCTTTTCATTTGTTAAACATGATAGTGTGGTGAACTTTATTGCAAATCCGTGTGTTGTCATCTAACACCAAAAAGGGGGAGATTGAATGAACATTTTGTGATCTCTTAGTTTTGTGTGTTAGTTAACAACACTTAGGATGTCTAATCTGGTGTTAAGTGATGCAGGGTTTATTGTATACAACATGTGCATCATCACCAAAAAGTGAAAAGAGTTTCTGAATCTGTTGATTTGTTGCTCAGCCCCTGGTGGGGGGCGGAGTTTCCGTCCCCCAAGACCGGAGTTTCCGGTCTCTGGCCTTGTCCTCGAAGAAACAGCAAAGCTGCTGAAATGTTGCTCAGCCCCTGGTGTGGGGCGGAGTTTCCGTCCCTCAGGACCGGAGTTTCCGCCCCTGGCCAAACATTCCGGCCCCAGGGCACCGGAGTCTTTGCCCAAGTCTCTGCTGTGAAGTTGTTGCTCAGCTCCTGGTGTGGGGCGGAGTTTCCGGCCCCTGTAGGCCGGAGTTTCCGCCCCAGGCCGGAGTTTCCGGTCACTAGGGCCGGAAACTCCGGTGTGATTCTTCTCTGCAACGGCTACTTTTCTGGGAGGGGTATATATACCCCTCCATCTACCTCCAGCCAGCTAGCTCGCCTAGAATTCAAGATCCCCATTGTTGCAAGCTCAAGAATCACTAGATGTCCCAATCCCTCCACCCAAACTCGTTGATCTTTGGAGGATTGAAGGAGAAGGCCCGATCTACATCTTCACCAAGCCGTTTGTCATTTCCCTCTCATTCACTTGAGGGACCATTAGCTAGGGTTTTCACTAGGAAAACCTAGCCCCTATTGTACTCACTTGATTGTCTTTGTGACAGATTGTATCTGTTTGGGAGCCCCCAATCCTTTGTGGGTTGTGCCCCAAATCGTTGTTGTAAAGGCTCCGGACTCCGCCTCAAAGGTTTCCGATAGTTGAAATGAACCAAACCTTTGTGGTGCGGTTCACCGGAGAAGAGGGTGAGGCCTTTGTGGCCGTTGAACCATTGTGTTGGTTCACACCTCTCCAACGAGACGTACTCCCCTAAAAAGGAGGAACTCGGGATTACATCCGTGTCTCCGCGTGCTTTGACTTCGGTTACCTCTATCCTTGTTTACCGCCTTATATTATCGTGCTTAGTTGCTTGCTTGTCATATAGGTAAATTCACCGTAGTTGCATATCTAGAGAATTTACCTTTTGTGTCAAGCTTAAATTGAAAAAGACTAAAATTGGAGTAGCACCTATTCACCCCCCCCCCTCTAGGTGTCATACCGATCCTTTCAGCCGCTATGTCCGCACCGCTCCAAAGCCCAAAACGGACAGGCGGATGGGCCGCAGAATTTTAGCGGACCTTATGGCGGAAAACGTCTTCTCAGCCGCTGCGGTCCGTGTCCGCCTCGTATCGAAGTATCAAAATCGTCGCCGACTGCTCCTGGCCTCTCGGCCGCCGTCGAAGTAGCCAAATCGCCGCTGCCTGCTCCTGGCCGCTCAGCCGCCGCATGCTCCTGGCCGCTTGGCCGCCGCCGGATCCTCGGCCGTCCCCGGCAAGACGACCAAGCCTTCCCCGTCGCCACTGGCGGATACACAGCCAGCTACCCGGGTGCACAGGACACCGGGAGCAAACCATTTTCTTTGTAAATTCGTGTTTTTTCACCACACATGCACCAGGTAAAATTGCATTTTATATGTTGTGGCACCCTGCGGGCACCCTGGTTGCAAATCGTCTAGCTCCGCCACTGCCCGTCGCCTATGGCTCAACGCCTTCCCCATCGCCTAGCTGCGGAGAGAAAGCCGGGCACAGTGGAGGCAGTGGCGGTGGAGAGGAGAAATTAACCGCTGGAGGAAGAGGAGAAGTTTCTCCGCCGCTCAATCGCTCTTCCGACTTCCTCCGATGAAGCTCACGCAGGTCCTCTGGAAGCAAATCTCGATCCCCTGTGCAGGCAATTCGTTTCAGATAGCTTGGAGCGGCTGTCCGCTCCGGTCCGCCGGACGCGGGCGGAACACAAGTTCACGGACACAGCGTCCGCTAAACTTTAAAATTTGTACTCGCGGACCGAGCGGACGGACGTGGACGTCCAGCGGATCGTCCGTCTACATCCTGACTCGTCAGTCCTGACAGATGCTGAAAATCAACAGTGTCTCAAGGTTTGAGCTGCGTTCTTCTACGCTACATTGGTATCTTTTTACTAAATGGTCCTTTTTTTAGCCTTCAGGTAGTTGTGTCTGTTCGAATAACTTTCAGCCACATATGGACCTTCCACTAAAACGCTATGGGCTTAAGCGTTTTGAAATCTCAGAGCCTCTGGAAATCTCAAAAAACGCCTTACACTTTGGCTTACTAGTGGAATTTCGCGCGGCGTCACGCCACGGCTTTTTTGGAAGTTTTGTTTGGTAGTGTATTTTGTTGATGGTATTGTATTGTATCTTGTATCAAGCGAATGAATGTGTATTTTTGTATGCATATAGATTGAATGTAAATAAGTAAGTAGGTGTATGGATGAGAGATATAGCATATGAAATAATTGTATGGGAAGGTTTATAGAGAACTACATAAAGTTCCGGCGGTTTGGACAGTAACTATTTATATAAGCAGTAATTAGTCAGCCGCTAAACACGTCTACAGAAAAAAGACAGGGTAGTGGGAACCATAATGTTCAGACTAATCTGACTAATATTACAGGCAAGGTGTGCACATAGAGCATTACATAATACTTATATTATAGGAAGGGAGACTAAGGTACTTTGCAACGAAAAACATGATATAAACAGTGCACGAGCGCTGAGAGGCCGCGGAATCGCTCTCCTTTTATATAGTTGCCTGTGCCTTGCAACGGGAGAAAAATCCGCGTCGTTCAAACGAATAAATCGGCCTATCCATAAATTGGTTATTTTGTTCTCCTAAATAAGCATGGTTAAAAGTTGTTAAATCTGCATGAATTTTGATACCAGTAGACAGATTTAATTTTTTTTGAACATTTTGATATATTGAACACATTTTTCTGAATTACGGATCAAAAGTTATAGATTATACAATTTTGGACATTTTTCTAAAATTTCTGGAAATGTTTAAAATTCTGACAACAAGACCCACATGTCAGGGTTGTAATAATTACTAACATTATTTATCAAAATGAATAAAATTCTGACGGCTAGGGCCCACGATGACGACACTTGGTGACGTCACGACGATGAGCGCGTCGTTGTGTAAAGGTCCCTGGATTGTCCAAAAATTGCAAATAAGTCCCTCCGACGTATGGAACGACGGAGGCTCCTTTGCCCTGTGGACTGCGGGTTAATATCCCTATTTGTCAGGCGGTTTTCTGCAAAATGCGGCCGGACACTGACTGCGTCGTTGTGAAAAGGTCACTGGATTGTCCGAAAATTGCAAATAAGTCCCTTCGACGTACGGAACGACGGAGGCTCCTTTGCCTTGTGGACTGCGGGTTAATATTCCTATTTGTCAGGGGGTTTCTACAAAATGCGGCCAAGCACTGTTCAACACTGTTCACTAGAACAATGCCCGGGTGGCTGAGAGGCCGCGGAATCGGCCGTTTTTTATATATAGTTAGTATGCTAGTCCCGAAAAAATTAAGTCATCTGGGATAAGCCATTTGATATGTCGTTTTTCAGTCATAAAGACTCTGAGAATCTCAGAGTACGCCATATCAGATAACGTATTCTAAGATTCTCAGAAGCTTTGGGACTGAAAATGTCATATCGAATGGCTTACCCAAATGACTTAGAATTTTTTGCATTTCTCAGCCTCTAGATAAATCTAAGTGTATGTCATTTTTTTGAGATTTTTAGAACCTCTGAGATTTTCAGAACGCATAAGCCTATGGCAATTTTGAAAAGGGCCAAAGGTATCTGAAAGTTATTCGAAGGGACACAATTAGTGAAAGGTTAGTAAAATGGCCATTAATAAAAAGATACGCCATATTGGCTAACATATATTCGACGTCAAAATTAAAGGAAGATGTACTCCTACTCAACATTTTGGCTGGTGACTCCTGTCATTTAAGACAGCTAATTTAAATGGAGAAGTAGGGATTGTCATGTTAGCATTCTCCCTCACATAGTGCGCGTTCTGAAAATATCACAGCAGGTCAGGTTGAAAGTAAACTTGTGGTTCATCATTCTACACTTGTAATCAAAAAACACGACACGATCTCGCTGACCGTATCACATACACAAATTAATATGAACTACCTTGTTCAAAATAAATAAATTAATATCAACTAGGGGGAAACTATCGATAACGGCGATACCGATTGGCAGCCTGACGATGATCCTTGTTTACGGTGGTGTGTGTGCAGTTTGTGTTCGTAGTTAGGATAGATGTGTGTTCCATCGTGACGGCCGTGTTTCATGGCGGTTGGCGAGAGTGTTTGTTCTGGTTTTGACCGGCTTCCCGCTAACTAATCGGTCAATTCTTTTCTTTTAAATTAATGAAATGATAAATCTCTTGCCTCGTTTCAAAAAATAAACATGATGAAGTACCTCTCCAAATACTTCGTTCTCGTTTAGAGCACAAGACAAGAAACTGGGAAGAGTTGGCGTTGCGGGCTTTCGTCCACACGCAGGACTCCGGAGACTAGATTTTTATTTTTTATGTATGTTAGGGATTTTCGCTAATCCAAAATTCTATACATAAAACTCTATTCTATCTAATCGGATAGCGGATACGACCGCTTTAAATCTCAAAAGAAACCGGCACTCCGCGCACGACTAGATGCAGCACCTCTCCAAGTGCGATGGAGCTTTCATGGTGTTACATCAGCAGCTGGAGACTGGCCGCATGCAGCTGAGAAAATCAGACATGCTTGTCCACACAGTATGTACAGAACACATCAAAACCATGGGCTGGTTGGGTGATTAATCCGTATATCCAGCAGTAGCGAGATTCTGAAAATTACAGGCGACGCTTTCACGCTGGCAGCTGGTGCCACTAGGTACTCGATCGATCGTTTTTATCTGGAAGCAGCTGCTAGACACCGCGGTCAGAATTCAGATGCACTGCATGCTGTCCTGCCGGATCCTGTCCACGCGCGCAATACGTACGAAAATCACGGGCGCTAGAAGAGAGTACGAAAATCAGTGAGCGTGAGCCTCTAGATCGTGCCCTGAACCAGATGCGGGATCTATCGGAGTTCTGGTCGACATGGACCGCAATAACGACACCGGTGTGCGCGGTCGGTCGTCGTACGTAGGCCCCGGCCTCGGACAGGAAGCACTTTAGATTCAAAAAGAGGGCTCTTTGTTACCCGCATCCGCATCGTTTTAGGGCTCCCGTCTCCGTCGCCCTGGTGGGTCTGATCAGAGAAACGCGGTCTGAGTCATGTCGTGTAGCCGTTTGGTTACCCGTATCGTTTTTGGGCCTCCCGTCTCCGTAGACCTGGCGGGTCTGGCAAGAGAAACGCGGTCTGAATCATGTTGTGTAACCCGTTTGGTTGCCTGCATATCGTTTTTCCGTTTTGCTTATTTATTTCGCATTTTCGTGTTTGGTTGACTGCATACTTGGTTGTGGGCTATTTAGATGCAACACACAGCTGTTTGGTTGCATTCAGGTTTAGTCATGTGCTTACCACTTTTAAAACTGGTGATCTTACCACCTCCTAACACAAACACATAATCAGAAGCAGCAATCAGCCTAACACAATCACGAGTACACAACCATAATGACTACCATATATACTACCACGGTCGATGATCAAGTGCACATGTATCTACTTAAGTATATCACAACTGGGGACAAAAACACACTAATGAACAAATAAGGGAAATACACACCCTGATCAAAACAAGTTTTGGGCATTCTGAGTCCGAGTTAACAGCTAGCAGGGGCATCCCATGCCCTGATCAACACTAACAGGGGCATCACATGCCCCTGATAAAAATGCACTACCTAAGCACGCTGGAACTAGCCGTGCTCAGGACAAGTGTACCCCTCACCGTCGAGTTCGTGTTCTTGTAGATGTCCATCTTGAAGCCTGTAGCGTGAGCTTGAAGACTAGAACTTCGTCCTCCTCCAGGCTGTATTTGTAGACGACATCTGGCCAGTTCCTCCCCATGACGATCTCGCCGGTGTTCTTGTAGCACTGGAGCTAAACATGCTCGTCGCCGAACTTGCAGGCGCTGATCGCAATGCAGCGAGGAAGGGCGACATGAGCCACTCCTTCAAGCTGTCATGGAAGGACCTTGGGATGAGCAGCATGTGCAGATCATCCCGGTCCAGCTGTACGTAGAAGCGCCTGGGCAGTCCTAATCTTGGGATGTGGCCGATCTTCGGCTTCTTCCCCTTCACGGGCTTGAGCAGCTCCTTCGCCTCCTCTTCCCTCCCAAGCAGCAATGGCTTCTCAAGCCTGCTGTTGAAGGGAATGACGCCGAGCAATGGCACCAGCGGCTCAAAGCCAGGAGGAGGGTCATCTTGCTCGGCCTTGGGTACCTTGTCCTGGAGGGTGACGTTTGTTAGCAATGCACAATGAAGCACAACCATAAAAACTAGCAACCTACGCATGCAGTAACACACATGATGAACACAAGCACAAGCAATGCAGAAAATAGGCACATCAGCATTGGGGGGGGGGGGGGGGGGGGGGGGGAATCCCCAAATCAAGAAGTGCACAAGCAAACTAGGCTCAATCAAGCTATGCACAGAGACTACAAACCTATGCATGTGTGGATTTCGGGCAAATGAAGAACTATCTAAGACATGCACATTAAGGAAATGCTAAAAAAAACCATAGTGAAGAACATGTCGATTTGGGAAAAAAAAAACCAAATCGAGCAACGAAAATGCTTCTAGATGACTAGATCGGACCATCTACAATACAATCTTACATGTACTACACTAATTTAACATCTACAAGGCCGGATTGAAGACCTACTAGGATGTATTCGTACTAACATCAAACCCTAACCTACTAGCTTGGATAGATTCGAACTTACCATGGCGGTTGCCGGCGGTGCAGGATGCGCTGGAGGCGGCGCCCGTGGACTGGTTGAGGTACTGGGCATGAAAATAGGCACCAACGGCGGCGGCGCCATCATCGGCGCCATAAATGTCGGCGGCACCGCCGCGCGCATCTTTGGAGCCGCAAGCCAGGTCGTGGATGGCCCGGCCATCGATGCGGTGGCCGTTGCCGCGGCCGATGATGGCCGTGGGCGACAGATGGGGGACGGCGCGTGGAAATGGCGCCGTAGCTCCTCCGGCGACATCTCCTGGACGAAGATGTTCTTCACCCACCGGGAGTGCGGGTCCTCGCCGGTGGGCGGTGCGGCGGTGGATGAGGGCCTGCCATTCCGAGGGGCGGTGCGGCGGAGAAGTTGAGACGAGAGAGATTGGGATTGGGCGGTGAGAGGACTGGGCAGTGGGAGTTATGCCGAAACGTCGCGTCTCCCGCCCTTCCCAACTCATGCAACCGCGCAGTACGCGTGGCTCTCCACAGCCTGGCCCTAGAAAAACGGCCGAATCGGCCGTTCCTGCTCAGCCAGGCCCAACGTGCTTTAAGTTCCGTGCGCATGCAGCAACGGTGCCTAGCCTAGGAGACCAAACGACCCTTTTGTACACCGCCAGGGTCTGGTTGAGGAGCCTGTGGGCTACCAAACACGCCCAAGGAAGCTAGCATATGATTTCTCTCTGCCAAAGAGTTCCGAACCCATGGGGGACACGCAACGCAACTGTGCTGTACGTACGTTCACCTGGCTATAGTCCGACTTTTGTTTTTGGGCTTCGTCGTTGCGAGGCGTTCTCCAGCGTCGTCGAAGCGCAGCTTGGGAGGTCGTCTCGGAACGCGCAGACGGTTGTCTGCGCTGGTGGCAGCTGGAAGATGGTGCATCTTGTGTTAGCTTCGTGGTTAGATGTTGATAGTTCTGATTCCCTACTCCGACGTCATCGTGCGTGGGTGTCGGTTCTGGAGTTCGATGGCGTGTCCGGGTCGTGCTGCCCCGATCTGTTTCTTTCAACCGCAGTGCCACCGCTATTTTGTATGTCCGTAAAGCTGTTGATCAGCGGTGGAATTGCGTCGAGACTCAAGTAAAAATCATTTTCCCCTTTGGTGGCAGAGAGGTGTGGGAGAAAACAAGAGCAGACAGCGCTCGTGCGTGCAGGCTGCAGATACGTACGCACCGCGCGCGTGTCGGTGTGGCGCATGCATGCATGCAGAGAAGAGAAGGTGGCGCCACCCGGCATGGACCATCTGCTGGTGAGAGATCGATCGCGCTGAGTACGTGGCGGTACGGTGAAACTGTGTTGGCTGGTCCTGCGATGCACTACTGCTACGTGGCGGTACGTGGCTCCGGACGTACGGTGTACTACGCGCGCCGCCATTGGGCGCAGAGACCCGTCGTCTGACAAGGCTAGTAGCGGTTGCGTCGTCGTACGTGCGGAGAGGCATGTGATGCAACAAGACGCGATCCAGGTGCGCTAGGTTCAGGTTGGCCTTGTCCCTGGGTTAAGGACATTCGTAGCTGGTGATCTGTCACGAGGGAGGGTGCTGGGGATCAGGCCCGGAAGTTCACACTACTGCTACTCTCGCATGCTTAAGCATCGATGCCAACATTCACTTGGTCCATTACTCCCATTCCAAACATAAATAGTTTATTAACATGGAATCGGCGTGATGATCCATGCCAGTTCACCCTTGCCGCTGCAGAACTTTTACCATCGTCTTGTTGGGAACATCTCCATGAACTTCTTTGGTCTTCTTCTTCTACTCCTCCCCTGGTGGACCACAAATATTTAGAACATACTTCTGCTAAATAATGAGCAAACCAAATATGAAGCTAGCAACTACCATTATTCGTGCAGTGCGAAATCAACAATCATCAACTTGTCCAGATAGAAATCATATATGAGCAATTTACAGGAAAGGACTGAAATGCATTAATAGCTTTGCAGGTTGCCAGGAAAATCAAGAAGAAAGTTATGAGCAATCTACCAAGTCTGCCTGACGTCTGATCTCCTCTTCCTTAGCTGATTCCAAATTGATGTACAGTTAACATGATACTGCTGCTACTTCCCTCGATGGAACTAATTTCAGAAGATCGATCTTACAAAACCCATAACATTGCAAAGACCATGATGATAATCACAGAAATTGAGTTAAACTCCAATTGACAAATAAGAATATATAGCAGGAATTGAATTAAACTTCATGGTATAAGCCAAAAGAGCACACGCAAATAGCATAAAGTACATAGACTAGCGGGCCACGAATAATATGCTGCACACTACTTCCAGAAAATAACACAAAGGATGTTGCACATTATTTAGTTCTGGCATTAGTTGCAAATTCAGAGTATATGATTATTCATGCAATCTTGCTGAAAACTTCTACCTTTAAGCAATCCTCAATGTTCTCGGTACTAACCCATGATTTTGCCACCTATTCTTCTTCCTCAGAACATTAACCCTCGTGGCAAATTTTGTATGTGCGCCAAATTATTTGCCTAATCTTGACCCAGGGAGAGGAGGGGAGGAGGTTGTGCTCAAGAGTACACCAATTTAATTAACCTTGTTCTTCTACTCAGACTTGTAAGATGGCTATAATAATTGATAAGATTATCGAACAAAGAATAAAGTGCAGCATCGCCCATAGATCTAGAGGAGAGAGGATAAGTTGGAGGTTGTGCTCACATGAATTACTTGTTGACAGCGCTGCAAGATTGCTGAAAGAAGGGCCGGATGAGAATGCTCATGTTCCTAGATCTGGAGCAGCATCATCAATGCAGGGTCAAATAAGGAATGAGCAGAACAAGATGCAGTGAAGGGAGTAGGTGGCTACCTTCTTCGAAGGAGGACGGCCATGGAGGATCTTAGGGCAGGAGCAGAATGACCGCCGAGCCGTCGCCTTCGCCGGGAAAAGAGTGCCTTGGATGCGCGCGTTGGAGGTCGTCGCCGGAGGGAGCGGAGCGGAGGAAAGCCTGACAGAAGGGGGCGGAGGATGGCTTGGACGAAGGAGGACGGAGGCGGAGGTGGAGCGCTCGGGAGGTGGCCCTGGCTCCGGTCGGCGGAGGAAGAAGAACGGGCGTCGGCCAAGCGCCATCGCCTCTGTCGCGAGGATTTCGTTCCCACCTCCGGACTAGTGGATTGCGCTCTCGGGGAAAGGCCGCGGAAGGGGCCAGTTTCCCTCCCCCGTGGGCAACCAAACGGCGGTGTGGGCTACCCGGGGCCAATTTAGCCCGCGGTTTCTTCGCCCGGGGAAAGGGCCGGGATCCCTCCTTTTCCCTGCGCACCAAATAGGGGTGTATTTAGCTCGTTTGTATCCTTTCCTTTGCGGATTCGCAAAGTCAGCCTATAGTAGTTCTCTTGGTTGTTCTAATCTTAAGAGTTAGACTCCTAGCCCGTTCAGTAAGACTTGCCTCAGACTGGACGGCCGGCCCACTAAGGCCTCGTTTGGTGCGCGGGGGTGGGCCGGTATTAGATGGGATTTTCCCCTGGTGGGTCAAAACCCCCCAAAAATACCGGGCGGGCCGTTTGGCGCACGGGGTTAGCGTTGGGCCATCCCGGCCGAACCACCACTTTCCACCTTGTTCCACGCGGTTTAGACGCCTCGCGGCAGCCCTCGTGGATTGACCGGGGAACGACGTGACGAAGGCAAGCGACGCGCCGCTGCCCGCTCCTTCCTCACGACAGGCGCCGCCGCCGCCTCCGCTGGGCACCGCCTACTCCTCCTCGTCGTCGTGCGCCACATCCAGAGGCTTTTCCCCGGTAACGCTCCCCTCCCCTTCCTTCCCCTTTCTCCGATTTTGCCAAGCCTGGCTCTCCATCTCCGCAGCCGCCGGCTGCATCCGTTCCCGCCGGCGACCGCGCCACGGGGACCTGATCTCTTTCTCTCGAATGGCACTCCGCTCCTGACCTAGGCATGTTCTTGGTTGGGTAGAGGATTGGACAGTCTGCTTGTTTACATTGCTTATTTGCTTGATTCTTTCTTGTTAGCTGTTAGTAGTACAACCCGTACGCTTCATTTTCCCTTGATCTGTCTATATATTTGTTGGCTCTACTAGATCTGATCCGCCACTAGTCATTGCCCTGCCGTGCTGAGATCTCTAGCTTTGCCCAGATTTTTCGACCTTTTCCGGCTCGACTAGGTTTCGACATGTGTTGTTTTAGTAATCTTGGTTGTATACAGTGGCAGTACAAGGATCACTAGTGTAGAGCATTGACCTGCCGTGTTGTTTGGGCATCTGTGTGCTCATTTACATGATTCGTAATCAGTTGAGAGAAACAGAGAAATTAAAGAAACTGAAACCTCGTCTTCAGTTTCACAGCACCAAATGCTCAACCTAAGTGAATAGATCAACCTTATTCGTTGTTAGAAGCAGCATATCATTTGTTCTGGCCATCATGTGACTTTATGGAAGCTGGTACCTACACTGTTATTTTTTTTACGCTGCATAGTGTTTCCTTATTCACTGTTAGAATCAGCATGGTTAGATAAAATGACAAGGAACTCTGTTGTTGCATGCGGAGTTCATAGCAGGGCATATCATCTATTCATCTTATTCATGAACATTGGTATATCCTGCCGCAGTTAACTGAACAAGCAGATGTTTCTTATGTTCATGTACATTCATGTTTTCCTGGTACTTCTTTTTGTCACTAGCACAAGTAGTAAGAGGAGGCAAAAAAATTGTTTCTATGTTCATGTGCATCTTAAGTGCTCCTGACAATCAACCTTTGTTATTGTTTTCGGAGGAGGTTGCTAAGCTCAAGGCTGCTTCTAAGCCATGGTACAAGCGATGATGTCAACATCCAAGTTATGTTTGCGCTTGGTGTCAGGCAGCGACTACAGCGACTACATTGTTCGATTGAATTGGAGTACCTGCGTCTGTTCCAGCAGTAGCTAATGTGTTGTACTGTTCCATCAATACATCATGTTATATACAGTACGTAATTATGTGAGAAATATGTTTGATGTTGGGAATTTTTGCATGTTAATTCTGGAATGGTGATGTTCATGTGTTGTTGCTGTAAAAATTGAATCTTTAATAATCTGTGTTGATTTGCTTTATTTGCTACTTGAAAATGTTGGTGTTAATTTTCATACCAAACCCTGCCTACCAAATGACATTTTTCAGCAAAGGGGTTGTAGGGGATTAGGATAGAAGAGGTTTTGAGAGGATTGGGTGAGTGGAGAGGTTTCACCCAATCCCTTTGGCGATTATCCCCACTAATCCCCTCAAAACCTCTAGCACCAAACAAGGCCTAAGGTGTACTAGCACATATGCCTCGTCGTCTCCACTCTCCACCAGTCCACCTCCTTTCCATTTATCCCCTAAAAAAAAACTCCTTTCCATTCATCTCCTAAAAAAAATCCCTCCTTTCCATTCATTCTCAAAAGAAAAAAACTCATTTCCATTCGCTGAGTCCTCACCTTGCCGCCCGCCATGGGCTCACGCCACCCGATCTTCCGCCACTGGCCGGCCTTTTTGGCTCAAGCACTTCATCACACCTATACCAGCCTAGTTCTCCGCGCGGCTGCGCCATCTCGCCGTTCACATCCATGAGCAAAAGGAAGCACATCACCGTGGCAAACAACCTGGAACGCGCTCCCAGTTCTCCTCGGCCGCATAACCTTAGCACCAAATCAGGACTTCGAGCTGCTATAGCCACGCTCGCCTAATCGGTTCGGTTGTTGGACGTTGCCGATCCACGCGCCGCTCCTAGAGCCCGCCAGGCGTTCGACGGAATACCCAACCGGGACGCCTCGCCTTTGGCAGGCCCCGAGTCCCAACCACGCATCTTCTAAGACTACGTGTGACGCCATTCCGGTAAGCTCTGGATACTTTCTTGCGGCGGGCGCGCCAATGGCGCTGCAAATGTGGTTCTGATTGGCAGATGCCAGATTGGCTCGTCGACTGCATCCAGTTGTACCAGTGTCGGCGATGGAGGATGGTAAATTGGTAAGTGAGATGATTCCTATGAGGAATGGCGCCACAAGGATGTTGTTACTTACTAGCTATGTCCGGAGCAAGGTGGGTTCGAATGCCATTGCATGAAATAGAAATTTGAAGTAGTTGCGCCACACACAATCCGAAGGCATGCATTTTAAGAACCATCCCTTTGTGGGGGTATGAATCCACCTGCAAGGGTTCAAGTTCTGGTGTTCAAGGTAGGTTCAAGTTCTGGTGTTCAAGGTAGGTTCAAGTTCTGCAAGGGTTCAAGGGCATAGATCTTCTCGATGGAATGGTAATATCGATTTATTTTTATCATTCCAATAACAATTACACACATATTCTGCCGGATTTAGAGTTTTTGGAAACACGCCCATAGTACATGTTTCTCATCAATCTTTTAGGCTTTAGAACTATAGCTCTTCTTCTGTTGTAGATTTACATCTTTCTTTATTTTTGCTCCAGGCTTAATTTGTGATGGTTGACATGGGCAAGCATGGAAGCGTTTTCCGGGTCCTAGTTTTGGGGCATTTTCCTTGGTAAATACTCTACAATTTTCTGTTATTGCATCTACATTGATCCCCTGACAGGCTTGGTCTTCTTCCTGATATTCTATATTTCCCCGGTCCAATTGGCATCAGCAGTCCCCCCGCCAGAAAGTTGTTCATACTGAGCTCTTTGTTCTGTTATACTTGCAATTATGTCATCATCTGAAGAACTCTCGCTTCATATATCACAATCAATAAGATATATTAGTCTGAGTAGCTTGAGTGCCATATAGGTAAATTTCTTGAGAAATAGCAGAATCCAACTTACTTCACCGAGTAGATGATCAATCCAATAGCTACAATAGCAAATGCTAGATAGTAGATTCCTGTTTACCTTCGTGTTGCACATAAGACATACCAGCACTATATTAGAGCCAATCCACCTAGTACAAAGTAAGAATTTGGGGGAATAGTCACCTGCTGATGATAGAAGAAAATCCGTGTTGCAACTGCCAAACGTCAGTCGTTAAGAGCGATAGGTTGAACAGAGTTGCTCCACTCATCTGCGGTGTTCATCAGAAAGCTATATTATTATGAGGCTATTTTACAATGGGAGGACCATTTGGACTAGTACTTGCTGATGAGTTGGTACATTCTGTTGTCTATATACCAAATGATAGCATCCATTTTTCCCTTTGAGTTCCAACATGGTAAGTAGAGAAAAGCACTGAACAGGTCGGGGAAAGTTAACCTTAATAACGAAAGGAGCAGTTGTTCTGAACACGAAAGATACTACCGCATATCTGTGAACAAACCTATCTGGAACGATGTGATAAATAGAGGGGGTTAGTTATCTTCTTGATCTAATCGACAAGTGCGTGCCACCTGAAGTATTCCTGACAGGTTGATGGATTTAGTTTGCTTACCATTGTTGGGGACCAATTAATTGCCTCTATTTTCTTCCTCTCAAACAGTGTTCTAAGGTTTATTTATATAGGGCAACATGAACTTTGCTTCAAGAACATAGACTAAAATATTTGCAGCTAGGCTTTCGTGCTAATTCAAGTAATGAAAGAACAGTTCAAAAGAAAAAGAAAAGTATAATGAAAGAACAACAGAAAGTCATACATAGTATTCTCAATCATGCCAGCTTTCAATAATGACACTATGAAAAGGATACAGCTGAAATCCCGTGACAAGCATCCCAAATATTCCAAGCATAGCAACAAATTCGATTCTATCTTTTTTCTTGACACAGTATTCCTACACATGGAGGGTAATTAAAGTTCCCATTATAAAGCATGAGAGATTGGCATACATATTGACATCTGGTAGCAATTATGGAATGTGATTTAACAACCTCCCCGACATTGCTAAAAGCAATACAAAATGTCCCAGCAATGAAAATGGCGTCCCCAAAAGTGGTATTTTACCGGCATCTGCAAAAAAGAGCTATTATTCATCATTTATTATTTATGCGAACTTTTCTACAGAAATAAGATATTACGTTTCCTGCTCGTGAGCCTCATAAACATTTCCTTCATCCGATGTACCCAACACATATTCTGTTTTTTTTGCCATCTTCTATTAGGAAGTTTTGTTGCCATCTTGTCTACTAAATAAATGATCTCTTGTATGAATCGATTGCCATGAGTTGCTTAACCTGAAAGTGGCAATCTGGAGGATGGCTAGCACATGTGTTGGTGTGCTAGGCAGCCAGGGTTCGAGACTCGCCTCCTACCTTAATTAACAAACAACAGGGGTTGCCTGCCTGGGTGCAAGCCTTTTCCTAGCTGCTGGTTCGGCACCTTTGTATTTGTTTTGTACTGTAGGAGCTAATCTCTAACTCCTTTGTACTCTGTTTGTACTCTGTTGCACTCCCTTTTTTTAATATTATAAATAAGCAGTGGGGAAACCTACTGTATAGCTTCAAAAAAAAAAACAACAACAGGGGTTCCTCCCTCTGTTGGTTCGAAAAAAAAAGTGGCAATCTGGCAAGCTGATTACTTACCTTGCACATCTGTAGAATTGGAATCTGATAGGATTGCCAGGGCAACTCCTGCCATGCAAGTTCCTGCTCCTACAAATTGCCAGAAAGCATATCTTGCGCCTAGTGCAAAGCTGGTAAGGATCATGACCCATGGAATGATGCAGCAATTCAACAAGTTTATGCTGGTGATGTATGAGTATTGGTACGCCTTGAGAGCTGCAACACAAATTTAACAATGATGGCATGTTTAAACTGCCGGCAATTGGTGTGATTCAGATTTCTAAACTATATCCTGAATGGCGGTGAACTCACAAAGACAGTTCCCCTCGACATCGACGAAGACCAGCGCGAGATACCAGTACCACGGTATCTGCAATGATGATAAAGAAGCTGGTGAGCCATCTATGAACCACTGGTAACCTTCCAAAATTCATCCCTGTGTAGCTATGTTTTGTCACCAGTAGCGTTTGCCGTCGACGCAGGAGAATTGGTCCATAAACCAGCGCCAACAGCATGTACGAGAAGAACGACTGCGTCAGTGGTGCATGAACTCCTGCAAGTGCAGGCTGGGATCATAGGTTTTCTTATCGGCTTGTACGAAGCGGCGGTGCGATGGATTAACCCGGTGAGAGAGACGAGTAGAGTTCGTTACCGAGATTAGAAATGAGAGATGTGATGAAGCTGCAGATTGCCAGGGAGAAGGAGACTAGCTGCCCGAGGAGGAGAAGGAACAGCATCCTCCTCGAGTCCCCCTTGATCTCCATGGAGTCAAGTCCAAGGAAGCCTTGAGTGTGGTGAGTGAGAGTTTTTTTTTGAAACTAAAGCTTCCATTAACAACATGATACAGCAGCCTCACTGGCCACAAGGTTTTTTACAAATTCAGGTAGCTCCTCCAGCCAAATGACTGGAGAATCAGAACCCAAATTTACACCAAAGGAAGCTAATATATCAGCTACACTATTGCAAGTTCTAGAACAATGACAAACATCAAAATAAGTAAAGTACATATTTGCTAGATATTTGATCTCTCTAAATAGATGTCCATTTACTGCCAGGTTCTGAGATTCTCCTTTTATCGCTTGAGCAAAAGCTGTGAATCAGTTTCCACTTGAATTCTTGTGATCCCCCAGATTGTGCCCATTGAAGACTCATAAGACAAGCAATGGCCTCTGTCTGTAAAGCATCATTTGCTTGAGAATACATCCTGCACCTGCACCCACTGATTCTCCATTAGCATCACGAATTATAAATCCCCACCCTCCAGAATTATTACATGGTAGAAAACTGCCATCTATGTTAATTTTTAGCACCCTTCTTTAGGTGGGTTCCATGTTTGGCTTTTCTTTTGTTTCAGACACTTGTCATTACTAAAATATTGGTCAAATTCATCAGCTGCTCTTCTGGCAAGAACTGGAATGGAATCTTGAGTTATTATTCGGTCACCTGCCACTGTTTTATTTCTGGATTGCCATAACCACCATATTAAACCAAGGGTTTTCAGTTTCTGTTTCTTTTCTAACTGTGTTACTTCCATGATGAATTGTATCGAATCCTGACTTTCCAGAAGTTTCTCTCTTATATCATTCATTTGCATCTCATTCCAACTTGTTTTAGCCACCTTGCACTTTAGGAAAAGATGGGCTCATCTTCATTCATTCTATTACAAACCGGGCAGATTGGATCTATTTCCATGCCTTTTCTTTCAAATTTAGCCTATTAGGAAGACTGTTATGGGCTATTCTCCAAATAGCATTTTGACTTTTGTTGGGCATTCTAGATTCCATATAGTATTCCAGTTCATTCTGGAGTTACCATTTGATTTTCTATTGCCCATTTATATTTATCTCTTCAGTTTGCCTTTTGAGTCTGTAGGCTGATTTCACACTGAATTGGCCACTATTTTCAAAGTGCCAAGCCCATTCATCCTCAAACTCCTCAAATAAAGGAATGGCCAATATCATATTTGCATCTTGGCTCCAAAAACTATCTTGGACTAAATTTTTATCCCAGGAGCCTGTACTCGGATCAATTAGTTCTGAAACTTTGCTTATGATATTTTTTCCTTTGGGAGTAATTGGTCTTCTACTCCATAATCTAGGTAGCCATGGGTCATCCCAAATGTTTATTGTTGTCCCATCTCCCACTCTCTTAATAATGCCTTTTTTCAGGAGATCTATTCCTTTGAGAATATTCTCCAAGCATAGGAAATACCACTCATTTTTTCAGCTTGTAGTAGAGAGCTGTTTGGATAATATTTTGCTTTCATTACTTTAGCACTTAGTGATTCTGGGTTTGTGAGTAGCCTCCAACTTGTTTTGCTAACATAGCCAGGTTGAAAGCATGCAGATCCTTAAAACCCAAACCACCTTCTTTTTTTGCCCTAGTTAACTTTTCCCAGCTTAGCCAATGTATTTTGTTATCCTTATCTTGCTGAGCCCACCAGAACCTGCCTATCATACTACTTATTTCTTCACACAGGCTCTTTGTGATGTCGAAACAAGTCATAGCATATGTGGGAATAGCTGTAGCACAAGCTTTTATTAAGATCTCCTTACCTGCTTTGGAAAGCATTTTTTCCTTCCAGCCTTGAATTTTCTGCCATATGCGCTCCTTTATATAATTAAAAGTTTTTTTCCTGGACCTTCCTATGTAAATAGGCAATCCTAGATATTTCCCATTCCAGCCTTCTCGAATAATACGTAACCTGGCCATAAGTTTTTTTCGTTCCTCTTTACTTGTGTTTTTACTAAACACCACAGATGATTTATCTATATTGACTGTTTGCCCTGAGCTAACCTCATAAAGGTTTAGTATATATTGCAGATGTTTAACATTTTCCTCTGAAGCTTTCAGAAGGATAAGTGAGTCATCTGCAAACAGTAGATGGTTTAAAGCTTGGGGCTTCATTACAGATCTTAATTCCTTCTAGTTTCCCCATTTGATCTGCCTGGTTTAGCATGCTAGAAAAAGCTTCAGCACAGATTAGGAATAGATAAGGAGAAATGGGATCTCCTTGTCTAATACCTCTTCCAGGAATAAGCTCTTCAGTGAGATGACCATTTATCTTAAATCTATTTAACTGTTGAGCAGCATTTCATAATTAACTTGATCCATTTTTCATGGAAGCCCATCTTCCTCATCAAGCCCTCCAAGAAAGGCCATTCTACTCTGTCATAGGCTTTACTCATGTCTAATTTTAGTGCTGCATATCCCACTTTGCCATTCTTTTGTTTTGTAAGAAATGATTAACCTCATAGGCTAAAAGGATATTATCAGTTATTAAACGGCCTGGGACAAAAGCACTTTGATTGGGTGCTATTATTTTTTGGAGAAAGAGTTAGATCAGCAAAACGAGGTAGTATCAACGTGACGTTTCCAGGAAAATAAGGTTGCTACACGACGTCCTCTCAGCGTTCTGCGGTCCTGATGAAATAAAAGCTCCATACCTTTTCTCTGGACGATCATAATAATACAAGGACTAACATTTTGTTTTGCGAAAAAAAATACAAGGTATGTATAATACTGTACGGCCAATTTGTTGGTAATGCTGATCTGGAAGCCAGACGGCACGTCCACCAGTGAACATAACTGGCGTGGTTAATTGATTTCAAATATTTCCTGAAAGAAAAAGGAAATATATTCTTAGCTCAGCAAACTTGTAATAACACTGGACTGGTGGTGGTTGGCTCTGGTGTATTCTACTTCAGGTTTTTATTTATTTATTTTAGATCAGCAGCTTGTCCCACCGGCTTTATAGAAAATGCATGTCACGTATTGAAGCTTAAGGACATATTTTGTTTTTTCTAGAGAAATAAAATGTTCGATTTTTTTTATCAGCCGCAGCAGGCTGAGAGCTCATTGCTCAAGGATCACCAAGGTAAATGAGCCAAGCTACAAGCAACTAAAGATCAACATGATTACTCTATGATGCTACGAGTGTCCAAATGTAACTGATGAAAGTGGCCGTGATGAAGTCTAGCATGAATGGAGATAGACGCGTTTCACACACGCAAGGAGAGCTATGTCAGCACGTCTAGAGCAACACGTAAGAAATCATTGCACAAACGGCACGGCAGAGGCAATGTTGATGACTCGAGGCATTTCAACGTCTCCGATAACGTGAAACCTCTGTCCAGTTACTATCAGCAGGTTTTTAGTGTGATGGTTAAAGCATGTTGAGACGATTCTAGATTGTGCAGGGTCTTAGATGGCCACGCTCGATCTGTAACTTCTTTTCCAGCTGTTCAGCTTGTATATATCTAATGTGTTGTATTGCTTTCCGTGATGATCAATATAAATATATTTTTTGATAATGAGAATATATTAATTCAATATCAACCAAAAAAACAAAAAGAAGCATCAGCCGGATCCGAACCACCAAAACAACACCCATAACTATAGAATAGGCTTTTTAAAAGACGCCCCCAAGAAGAGAATATTGTGGAGGTTATGCCGAACGGGTATACCTGCCACGGTGGATAAAACCTGGCCCACCAAGGAGGCCCATCAGATAAAGCCGGAGGGCTTAATGGAGAAGGCCTCATGGGCTTAGGCGCAAGAATAAGCCTGGGCTGGCTTAGTGAAGTCCAAGACGAAGGCCAGACTGCGTTCGCCTTAGGGAGCAAGTTAGGGTTTGTTACCGTGTTAGTCTAGGACTCATGATCTAGGTCGGTTAAGGCTTTCCTTGTAGGGGAAGGCTTGGCGCCTTTATAAGCCAGCCTTCCAGCAGCCTTAGGGCACGCATACAACCTCATTGTAACCTGTACACATATTCTCCTTGAGTGAATTATAGCAGCACGTAGGATCTCGCCACCGTCGTGAGATCCGAAGCTGGGTAAGATCGTGTGTGCAATCCCGTCACTGGAACCCTCTACGTTCTTCCCCACCTCCTCTACGGTACGTATGAATCCATATAGTAGTTCCGCGTTACCAATACCTCGACAGTTGGCGCCCACCGTGGGGCCCAAGGCGTCGGGAGTTTTGTTTCAGGCGGGAGCATTGGGCGAGATCGGCAAGACTATGGCGGTTGGTCGCGCCCGCATCATCAACAACTTTGGGTGCATCGAAGACGACGGTCCTACGTCCCAGCAAACGACGCACTGGTGTCAAGCTTCGTCGTCCCCTTCGGCACCATCAACATCTTCATGGGTTTTACGGCTGAGGCGTATGGATTCCCCAGGGGATCCGCCGCCTTTTGGCCCACCCACCACCCCATCGATTATGCAATCGAGCAACAACACAGATCGGATCAGGCCTTTGTCTATCGCGATCTGAGTGACTCTGATACCCAAAGCGATTCTGACTCCAGCTCTTATGAGCTTATGGAGCCCGCCTCTCGCTTTGTCGGTGTCATTGACGCATCTGGCCCTAAGCCGGCCGAATCTGACCCTGAGTCAATATTACCTGCCTTACAGACAGGAGCAGACTCAGAAGCCGGATCTGATGGCACCGCTCCAATGGCGGAAGATTCAGATCTCGATGACATAAGGAGGAAGACTTTGCAGCACAGGTTGCCGCGCGAGGCTATGGCTCATCCGATCCAAACGAAGTCTTAATGACTTTCCCGGCACAGATAGCTGTGGAGGATGGCGCGCCGCGGCTAAGCCAGACGAGGCTGAAGTTTCCTCTAGCATCAAACACATTGGTGACAAGGCGGAAAAGCCAGAGGAGTATTGGACCCAAAGGCCTCCCCGGCTACGCCTATTGAAGAAGACCTGGAACGGTCAAAGGAGGAACACATGCGCGCATTGGAGCTTCTCAAAACACCTTTGGGACCAAATCCAACCGCGGTTGAACTTGAGGAAAGACGGAAAGCGCTCCTGGCTGAGACTGAAGTCAACATCAAGTATAAGTTGTCCCTCCTGAACAAGGAAAAAGAGTTAATCCTAGTTGGAAAGGCTCTAGAAGAGGAAGAGTCAGCGTGAGCGCGATGTTGAGAAATTCCGCAAATACGAAGTATACGTGACCCTCTTCTGCATCGGGATCTGCAGGGAAACTTCGAGAAGCCTTCTGCCCAAAAGCCTTTAAAGCCTTGGCAGAAATACCTTTCAGAGTTAACCCTGATGGAGTCATATTCTTCTCCACCCCGGCCAAAAATAGAGGCGGCCAGGGAAATCATGGGAGACGAAACAGTCCCAATTGAAGAGCGCCACCATTATTCTAAGATGCTCATCGAAAAGGCGGTAGAGCAGCAGGCTAAGGCGGACTCAAACTCAAAACTGGCGGACGACACGCGTCTTTGCAAGACAGCCGTTGCCGGCGGTGGGATCCAGAGGAACCAGCTGGTTCCAGTAGCCATGGCAATAAGGGTAAGGAACCCAGGAAGGACAAAGTTCCTGACAAGCACAGGGATGAGTCAAAGACTGGGTCCAACCGCCATAGTGACAAAGGCAAGGACGACCACCGGCAAAAGGATAACACACGCCATAAGAAGAATGATCCGCCTCGCCGTGAAAGAGATCAAGACAAGGGGAAGGACGCACGGCGTGGGAGCGACCGGCTTAACATGCCACCTCCGCCCGCAGCACGGGCAAGAGACGAAGGAAACAGGGGCAACAGAGATCCGCCTCAAAGGCGATCTCGCTCCCGCTCCCCTCATCGCCAAAGCCGTCAGGAGGAGCCAAGGCGTAGCCAATCCAACAAAGGGCCAGCCAGGGAAAACACTCATATCTCAGACGCCCGCATCCGTCTCGATGAGATTAAAGCGGCCAAGAGGAGTCTTACCTGGGCCCTGTGTGCTTTGGACCGGCGATTCGCAAGGTGCAACTCCCATCCTCGCTAGGCAATGTCAAGAAAATTGTGGACAAGTACAATGGCATTGACAAACCGGACATATGGCTGCCTGATTATATCCACGCCGTTGGTATTAATGACGGTGATTACAATGCAGCTGTACGTTTTCTTCCACTCATGTTGGAGGGAACGGCCCGGTTATGGATCGACACTTTGCCAGAAAAGAGTATCCACAATTGGCAAGACATGCAGAAAACATTCATGCAACACTTCTCATGCACATACAAACGTCCAAAGGCTTACTCAGATCTACTAAAGTGCGCTCAAGTGGAGGGGGAGTCAAGCAGAGCTTTCATAGCTCGATGGACAGAGACAAAGAATGCATGTGAAGACGTTTCTGAGATCCAGGCCATACATGCTTTTATGAACAGCCTGAAGAAAGGCAACATGATGAGATATATGTTAGCCAGCCAAAACATCAAACACCTCGGCGAGCTCTTAGACAGCGCGAACAATTACGCTGCAGCAGAAGACGACGCTCGAGCTGACGACGGCGATCTGCGCATGGACATAGCTGTTAACCCGGAAAAGCGAAACAACAATCAAAGCCGGAAAAAGAAGGAAGCCAACGATGCGCCAGGACCATCAAAGGAGGTAGCCTTTGCCAATAAGAAGGGTGGCCAGAGCGGGGCTAGCAGATGGCAGAAGAAGGCGATGACAGTCAAGGGTCAAGACCCATTAAAATCACCTATGACGACATCAAAGATGAACCTTGTGCCCATCATAGCAAGCTTGGCAAATGCACCCATACCAACAGGCAGTGCCGCCTTAACGATGATATCAAGAAGGATCCGACGCTGGCTTCAAGGCAAAGCAGTTCAAGCGCAAGAACCGTAAAGACAAAAAGAGCAGAAGGACAACGAGGAAAGTGCTTCGGAGCCGGAAGATCAGGAGCCAAAGCACAAGAGGAGCAACAAGTTTCCAAGGGTCGAAACAAGCCTTGTACTTTCCTTGCCACTCCTTCGGCCAAAAAGGAAAAGGCAGCCTGGAGGGAACTCAATGCCACTATGCCAGCGGTTCCCCAGTATCTCAACTGGTCCGAGCATCCCATTACATGGGACCGCACGATCATCCTGATCATATTCCACAGAACCCAGGGAATTACGCGCTCGTTGTAAACCCAATTGTGCAGCAATGCAGGCTTTCTAAGGTGCTTATGGATGGAGGGAGTAGCATCAACATCCTCTATCTTGAAACCTTAAAGCGCATGCGCCTTTCTGAGACACAGCTAAAACATAGCACAGTCAAGTTTCACGGCATAGTGCCAGGCAGGCAGGCCAGTTCTATGGGAACAATCGTCTTAGACGTCACCTTGGTGACGAAACAAACTATAGGACTGAGGAAGTTGCCTTTGAGGTGGTGGAATTCAAAAGTGCGTATCACGCAATCTTTGGCCGCCCAGCCTTTGCCAAATTCATGGCACGCCCGTGTTACATCTACAGCAAGCTCAAAATACCTGGACCAAACGGCGTCATCACGGTCAATGGCGACTTCAAGAAGGCGAAGGAATGCGAAGCAGGAAACGCCGTCTTAGCAGAAGCAGTCATCAGCAAGGAAGAGCTGGAGCAGTACAAGAAAGAAGTTAACACCAATGAAATGCCGGATGGTAAGAAGCCTCCTTGCGCCTCGGATGTCACTTTCAAGGCCAGCTCAAACTCGAAGAAGATCGTGCTGGACAACGCGATGCAAGCAAGACGACGAACATAGGCGCGGACCTCAGTGACGCATAGGAAGGCGCGCTCGTCAAGTTCCTCCGTGAGCAACGGGATATTTTTGCATGGTCACCATCAGACATGCCAGGAGTACCCCGGGAACTTGCCGAGCACAGCCTTAATGTCGCCAAAGGTGCCAAGCCAGTAAAACAAGGTCTTCGTCGCTTCGGTCCAGAGAAGAAGAAAGCAATAGGAAAAGAGGTAGCTCGGCTTAGTGCCGCTAATTTCATTAGAGAGGTTATCCACACAGATTGGCTAGCAAATCCTGTATTAGTACCTAAGAAGGACGTGAAAGACTTGCGCATGTGCATAGATTTCACCGGCTTAAACAAAGCCTGTCCTAAAGACCCCTTCGCATTGCCGCGAATTGATCAGGTCGTAGATGCTGTATCAGGTTCTGAATTACTATGCTTTTTGGACGCTTACTCTGGCTACCACCAAATTAAGATGAAGGAGTCTGACCAAATTAAGACTTCCTTCATCACACCTTTCGGAACGTTTTGCTACATAACTATGCCTTTCGGGCTTAAAAACGCTGGCTCAACGTACCAACGGTGCATACAACGTTGCCTACACGATCAAATAGGCCGCAATGTTCACGCTTATGTCGATGACATTGCCGTTATGTCGCGAAAACGCGGCGATCTCATCGTTGACCTTCAAGAAACCTTTGATAACTTGAGAAAATATAACATGAAGCTAAATCCGGGAAAATGCTTTTTTGGCGTCCCAGCAGGAAAACTTTTAGGCTTCATTGTTTCAGAAAGAGGTCTTGAGGTTAACCCAGAAAAGATTCGAGCTATCATGGACATCAAAAAGCCTACTTGTCTTAAAGATGTCAAAGGCTCACAGGATCTGCAGCAGCTGTAAGCCGATTTATTAGTAGGCTTGGGGATAAAGCTTTACCCCTATACAGGTTGTTGAAGAAAACTAAGACGTTCGTCTGGACTGAAGAGGCAGATGCAGCCTTAGCACAGTTAAAAGACGCCTTAGTTTCAGCACCAATATTAGCGTCTCCTCTACCACAAGAGCCGATGCTACTTTACATGGCGGCTACCAACCTAGTTATTAGTGCAGTGGTTGTTGTTGAACGAAAGGAAGAGGAAAGGAGCTACCGGAACAAAGGCCGGTATATTATATCAGCGAAGTCTTCTCCGAATCCAAACAACGATACCCTCACTATCAGAAGCTGGCTTATGGAGTTTTCTTCGCAGCCAGAAAATTACGCCATTATTTCCAAGAGCACCCAATCACGGTAGTCAGTAAGGCGCCATTGGGTGACATTATAAACAACACTGATGCCACTGGACGTGTGGCTAAGTGGGGAATTGAATTGGCAGCCTTCGATATCCAGTACAAGCCACGTACAGCCATCAAATCCCAGTCTTTAGCTGATTTCATCGCAGACTGGACGGAAGCAATGGATGAACTTCCCCTCCCTGACGAAGAATATTGGGTTATGCACTTTGACGGCTCCAAAATGTTGCAGGGATCGGGAGCTGGCGTGGTACTGAAGAACCCTAAAGGAGACAAGATGTGCTATGTCTTGCAGATACACTTCAATGCCACTAATAATGTTGCAGAATACGAGGCTCTGTTGCATGGATTGCACGTCGCAAAGGATTTGGGCATTAGCCGTCTTTTGTGCTATGGCGATTCAGACCTCGTTGTTCAACAGTTAGAAGGGGCATGGGACGCGAAGAGCCCTACAATGGCTGAATACCGACGCACGGTAGACGAGTTTGGTCGGTGTTTTATCGGCTTAGAAGTCAAGCATATCAAAAGGGAGGAAAATGAAGCAGCGGACGCCTTAGCCAGAATGGGCTCGAAAAGATCGAAGGTGCCCTCCGATATATTTTTGGAGCACCTGTACGTGCCGTCTATTAAAGGCGGAGATGAGGATGACCCCATGGCTTCGCAGTCTGTTTCCGTCATGCTGGTAAGCCAGATTGGACACAGCCCTACATAAATTTCCTCCTTAACAAGGAAGAGCCAGAGGATGAAGTCTTAAGGCGGCAAGTTGTGCGCAGAGCTAAGGCATACACAATAATAAATGGAGAGCTATACAAGCGGAGTACCACAGGTGTATATCAACGATGCGTTTCGCCGGAAGAAGGACAGGAGATACTAGAAGAGATCCATGGTGGATGTTGTGGTCATCATGCCTCTGCCCGAGCAATTGTCGCCAAAGCTTTTAGACATGGATTCTACTGGCTCACAGCAAAGCAAGACGCAGAAGAACTCGTCAAGAAATGCGTTGGATGCCAAAAGTATGCAAGACAGCCAAAGATGCCAGCCCAGGAGTTGCGCACCATTCCAATCACGTGGCCATTTGCGGTCTGGGGACTGGACATGGTAGGTCCATTCAGGACTGCGCGAGGCGGCGTCAAACATCTCTTAGTTGCGGTGGATAAATACACCAAGTGGGTTGAAGCTAAGCCCATAAAAAAGCTTGATGGGGCAACAGCCAAGAAGTTCGTCATTGAGGTTATAACGAGATTTGGCGTCCCCACAGTATCATTACGGACAATGGGACAAACTTCGCCGTAGGAGAACTGGCAAAGTACTGTGGTGAAGTTGGTATTCGTTGGACTTAGCATCTGTGGCTCATCCACAATCGAATGGCCAAGTTGAGCGAACCAACAGTATAATTCTACAGGGAATAAAGCCAAGATTAGAGGTGCCTTTGCATAGAGCGGAAGAATTACCTGCTGTCTTATGGAGCATACGCACAACTCCAAGCAGCGCAACAGGCTATACCCCTTTCTTTCTCATATATGGCGCTGAAGCGGTACTCCCAACAGATGTCCTGCACGACACACCTCGTGTAACAGCCTACGTCGAAGCAGACGCAGAAGAAGCCGACAGGACGGCTTAGACCTTCTCGAAGAAGAGCGTGAGATAGCGCTTCAGCGCTCCGCCATTTATCAGCAGAACATGCGGCGTTACCACAGTCGCAAGGTAAGACGGAGATCGTTTCGGAAGGCGATTTGGTGCTTCGCCTTGTTCAGCAAAAGGAGCACAAACTATCTCCCATATGGGAAGGACCCTTCGTTATCAGCAAAGCGCTTAAGAACGGGGCATATTATCTTGTGGACCTCCGTGATATCAAGAAGAAGAAGAAAAGAGGCCGCAAAAGGAAAAGGAACGAAGAAGCAGTGCTCAAGAGACGAAACGTCCTTGGAACATTGAGCAGCTACGTCCTTTTTACACTTAGCAATTCTATTGTAATCACACCATATATGATTATGAAATAAAAGTCTTTGGTTCCCTCAATTATTTTTATGCATGAGTTCTCGCCGTCTTTTATTTCCATTTGATCATATATTTCGATAAAAATATCAATGTTAACCCGAATTGGCTCGTGCTTGTGGTTACTCACATGATGCTTTTGCCTTAAGGCCTTACAAAAATTAAAATTGCATCCGTCTAAGAGTATTTATCTGATCGCGTATATGCTGGCTTGTCTTAGTAGATGCTTTACGCACCAAAAGCCGGCGCCGTTTCTGTGTTTAAACAGTTTGGTTACTAACCCTGTTGCCAGCGAAGTGTTCCGTGCCTTAGGTTCTGCCAGCATACGAAAAGGCTAAAGCATATAAGCCAGAAAACTTAAAGACGGATAAGGAGCATAGTTTGCAAGCCTTTCAAAATAAGTGCATGCGTTGCAAAACAAACATGTTCAACAGATAAAAGACTTCTGCCATTACAAACCATAAATTAGCAAGTCTTTGTGAACTGAGCCTAGCTCAGCTGGTTTGGTTCCTTGTGGTGGAACCGGCCCACCCAGGTTCAAGTCCCAGACTTGGCATGGGTGCTCGCATTTGTGGTGACTTCGTCAACCTCAAGATCTGCCGGACCAGTCTCTCGGAGGTGCTCATAGGGGTAGTGTTTGCGTGCGTGCGTTCATAGGAGTGTCTGTACGTGCGTGTTTGTGAGCGTCTGAGTCTGTACTGTGTTTCTCAAAAAAAAATTAGCAAGTCTTTTGTGCCATTTTCCATGACACGCTTAATACAAAGTTTTTCCTGCATCTTATGCAGGGGACTGAGCAGGCGAAGACGCAGGGGACTTGGATGTATCCAGCGCAGCTTCAGACTCGCTTTCTTCTTCTTCATTTTTGTCTTCTGACTCATCGCCATTACCAGTTGTGGATGGCTCGGCTTCGTCATCAGACACATTGTCAGGACGGGGAGGCACTCCTCTTGGAGAAGAAGATAGACAAGTCTACCATTTCAGCAATGGCTGAGACAAAGCCAGAGATAGAGGCATAGACCTTTTCTTTGACGAGCTCGTTGCCGTCCCTGTCCTTGGCTGGGAAACACTTGATAACGCGCCACATGTTGACCTCGGGGTAGTGGCCGCGAACAAGTCCTAGAGCAAGTTTTGCTCCGCCTCTAGCTGCTGAACGAAGACGCTGCATCTCCTCTGGGACGCAGTTCTGAAGATGTGGCAGCAGGTTGCTGGTGTTTGTCACTTGGGGCAGTTGTTTTGGGAAGATGTTGGCGACAATGTCTCTTCCCGCAGTGTACAGCCTTGACACAATTTCGCCGCACTCCAAGATCAGCTCCAGACGCGTCTCAGAGGTAAGCCTTTCCCCAAACCCAGCTGGAACTGTGGAGAGGGGGAACGGAATAAGTATAAGGTGTAATGAACTGTTGAAAAAAAGGAGAGAAGCTTACTTAGCAGTTTCTCGTCAATGGCGGTGCTCTCGTCAGCTCGGCGTTCAAGTTGACCTTGTAAGCTCTGGATTAAGAGCCTATCCTTTTCAGCCTGTCGCTGCAGAGTCAGAAGTTCTTTCTTCAGTTTGTCTTGCTCTGCAGTGGCGCTGTCTTGGATGGCTTTAAGATTGGCCTCGGCCGTCTTTCGGTTCTCCTCTAGCTGCTTAAACAAGGCGGCATTTTCCCGCCTCACAACTTCTATATCGCCAGTCTCGCTGACGATCTGTTTCGCCTTCACCACAACAGCTGTGCAAACGCACATTGCATGTGTTGAGCATGTTATGCCTTCAACGAATTAAACTCACAACGCATGTGAAAGAACACCATTTGCCTTCTTTCGCCTTTTTTCGGTGACGGCTTTCTTGAGCACCTGCCTTTGGCTGCTCAGTGAGTACCATAGATCGCATGTAAGCTGCTCGCTGCTCTGCTAGGGACAGGGCAGTAGTAAGTAACAAAGGTAAAGATAATAAGATATAGCTACAAGGTGCTTGGGGACTGGGAGTCTTTATCCACATGAAAGAAAGGCCATTACGTAGGCTTAGTCAAAGCTCAGCGTAACGCCCGGGGACTGGGGTATGTACATAAAGACGGAATATTTACCTGCATCATGGCCTTCAAGGCTTTGTAATTCTTCTTCATTGTGACGTACAGCTCGTCACAATTGTCTTCCAGATTCAAGATGGTCAATGTCTGACCAACTGGCCTTAGCTTCGAAGGGGCTCGTTGCGCTCCTTCTCATCGGCAAGCATGGCGGCGATGTTGGGTAAGATATACCCCTCGTCGTCAAAGAGCTCTTCCTTCACCATGTTGCGGATAGCCTCCCGAGTAATGGGGTCGTTTGGCTCTTCTGACTGAATTACTGCCGCCTTCCCAGCAGCAGCAGCCCTGGCCAACTTTTCAGTTTCCATCTTCTCAAGTAAGACGGGCGGGTCTAGATCCGTATGTTGATCTTCAGATGGGCCTGGGGCTGTCTCTTGCTGAATGGAGGGGGTGGGCGGAGCGACAACCGGAGAAGGGTCAGCTTTCTTTTGCTTGGAAGAATATATTTTCTTCCTCTTGAGAGGCGCAGTTGGCTTGATCCTGCGAATCATATACAAAATAAGAGAACATTTATGGACACTGTTCGCCTTACTACAGAAATTGAGATTCGGCTTACTTCTGCACTGGAGCATTGAAGGCCGCATCCTCATCGTCTTCAATGTTGAGCACTTCGGCATCAACAGGAACGGCTTTGTCACGCTTCCGTTTTTCTGCTGCTGAAGTTGCTGCAGAAGTCCCTGAAGCCTTTCGTTTCCGAGTCTTTGGGGGCTCATAGTAACACAAAGAGTGACGGTAAATGCCTTACCGTGGGAGCCGGGTTAGCGGCTGTGTACATAGGACGCTGCTCTGCGAGCTGGATCCTTTCCTTGGCAAACCTCTTGAAGTGATACATAAGGGCATCGTGCGTGAGGTCGCTCTCACTAACACGGAGAGGATCCGTCTTCTGGTCCGTGTAGTGGCATAAGAGGCCCTTGCGATCCTTCAAAGGCTGGATTCGCCTTGACAACCAACATAAGATGGTGTCTGTGCCGTGAGTTTGGGCACAACAGTCTTTGTCAAGTATTCAATCCGCCTTTGCATGCGACGGAGGTTGTCAGGGAGGACCTTCATTGGCTTCTCGCCCCAAGAAAGGCGGGGCTCCGCAGGTAAAGGAGAAAAGTGAGGAAGTCCTATGTCTTTGCCTGCGGGCGCCATGTCTTTGCAGTAGAAAAAGGAGCTGTTCCAGCCTTTAATGGAGTCTATTTTTGGCGCCTTAGGATACCAGTCTCTACCTCTAAGAAGGTTGATGCTAACTGTTCCTAAGGAAAGCAATTCTTCCTTCTCTGTTTGGCGTTTGCAAGTAAAGCAGTACTTGAAGAAGTCTAAGCTAGGTTCTATGCCTAAATATCCTTCGAATAAGGCCATAAAACAAGCTATGTACAAGATGCTATTGGGGCCTACGCTATGGGGCTGAAGGCCATAGTAATCTAGGACGGATTGGAAGAAAGGATGCGGTGGTAGAGACAAACCGCGGAGGAGATGTGGGATGAGGAGCACTCGTTCATCGCCGGCGGGATCTGGAGTGGGGGTGGCCGTACGCCGACCGCCAGTGGCAGTCCTCCTTTGATGGGGAATGCCCTCTTTTTGCAACTTCATGAGGTCTGCTTCGGTGATGGTGGAGGCAGCCCAGTTGCGGGACGATGCCTCCTCTCCCTCCTCCTCTGCCTCCGCCGCGTCGCCCTCGACGGAGGGCTGGGCATTTTTCTCCGCTTCGGCGGAGATGGTCGCAGGACTTGTTGCCGTAGCCGCGCGAGAAGTGGATGCATCCACGGCGCCCGAGCCCCTCGCGGCCAAATCTTGTCCCACCGTCACCGACGACGCCGCCGCCGCTGCTGCTTCCGCGGTTGCATCGGAGCTTTCCATGGATGGGTGTGCAAGTGGCGGTGGTGGAGCTCGCCGGAGTTTGGATGGGGGCAGGCGCGAGGAGGAAGATGAACAGGGAAATGGATCGGATGGAGAAAATGCGTTCCCTTATATGGGGGGGTGCGCCGCGATTAGCGCGGTGGGACAACACCCGCGCGATTTTCGCCACGCATCCCACAACGGTCAGATAGTGGGTATCTTCTCCCGACGCCTCGGAGATCGTGTGCGGAAAAATAGCGGTGATGGCGTCACAGCGTCTCTTTGCTTATCCAAACTGTCGTGGACTGGCTTTGACTGCGATGACGTCATGACAAGACTCGACGCTGACAGAATCTTTCTGACAGATTGTTCAAAGTACAGGAGAGTTCGGCTTAATCCTTAAGGCAGACTGAACGTCTCATCTTGGAATGCTCCAAGCTCTTCTGTCCGCCTTTCGAGTAAAGGCGAAAAGCCCGTGTCTTCCAAAGATGGAAAACGAAGAACTTAAACCTTTCCGGGGACTACTGTGGAGGTTATGCCGAACGGGTATGCCTGCCACGGTGGATAAAACCTGGCCCACCAAGGAGGCCCATCAGATAAAGCCGGAGGGCTTAATGGAGAAGGCCTCATGGGCTTGGGCGCAAGAATAAGCCCTGGGCTGGCTTAGTGAAGTCCAAGACGAAGGCCAGACTATGTTCGCCTTAGGGAGCAAGTTAGGGTTTGTTGCCATGTTAGTCTAGGACTCATGATCTACGTCGGTTAAGGCTTTCCTTGTAGGGGAAGGCTTGGCGCCTTTATAAGCCAGCCTTCCAGCAGCCTTAGGGCACGCATACAACCCCATTGTAATCTGTACACATATTCGACTTGAGTGAATTATAGCAGCACGTAGGATCTCGCCACCGTCGTGAGATCTGAAGCTGGGTAAGACCGTGTGTGCAATCCCGTCACTGGAACCCTCTACGTTCTTCCCCACCTCCTCTACGGTACGTATGAATCCATATAGTAGTTCCGCGTTACCAATACCTCGACAAATATAGCACAAGCTATGTCGTTGCCCAAATATTTTTTTTAATAGGGTTTCACGTAATTGAAAATCCGGACTCTCCAAACAATGCCTTCAACAGGAATCGCCACTACCAAATCCAACAAATGAAGGCCATACATAAGGTTTTCACCTTTGATATCGAGAGTCGACACTCAAATAGCATCACCAAATTGAACTCCCCGAGTGCTACCACCCCTACCGAGGCCATTGCCGCAAAGTACCAATCAGTTGGTTCACATGCACATATGCAGTACAAACATGAACTTCGTTCTGCAGCCATGCCTGCACAACAGCCATTGAAGCAATGTGTTTGTCACATCCAACATCCTCGTAGCTAGGCTTAGCTTCGAGAATCTTGAACTGGCTTTATCAACATCTACTTCCTCTTCATGGTGTTGGTAATACTCTAGATCTAACATATCACTTGTACCTTCAAAGATAGATTTTGGTGGTTTGCATAGGGCAATTTTTTTGTTTCCATACACACAACCCATCACCTCGCCTTGCAAACACTCGGAACTAATTCCTACGTATAAAACTTCTAAATACATTATTTTCTTAATTCCTTGGTCATTAACACAAAAATACATAATGGGTATGATTTGCCCCTTCAATCTCCCCCTCTTAGTGTTGATGACATCACATGAATTAGAGCTCACATAAGATAATATAATTGATTACGAGAGCAATGGTTACCGTAGATATACAAAGGAATCCCTCTAAATTAGTGCATAAATAATAATTTTCATTTGAATACAATTATCATAATGATAGAGGAGCTCACCCTATATCTTGTAACAAGTGGAGTGCACAAAGCGAAAATAAACATGATAAGCAACCTTTGCACAAAAGCATGTGTGATTATGACAAGAATAATTAAAAGTACATGATGATAAATGTGATAAAAGGCATACATATGAATAAAGTTCATATCCTTCACATAAAACATACCACATGTAACAAACTAAAACATAGTCTTACACATAGCACACATAATTTTTGGAGTATTAAGTAGCACACACCAACAAGATAAATAAGTTCACAAGGAAAAAAGATCAAATGAAGGAGCAAGACGTGTAACTTGCAACAATCCAAAATTAAGAAACCCCGTGAGCCTCATAGTTCACTTCTCCCCCTTTGGCATTAGACAAAAAAACTAGTAGACTTCTTCTACATGCTTGTAGGCCGCATCAGGTCGTTGCTATCATCACATCCATCATTGTTTGGAGACTTTGAACCATCGGGAACACCAAGGAAGGAGTAGTCAAAGTTCTCGGGTGCACTAGCTTCTTCTTTCTGAACCGGACTGAGCACAACTAGAACTTTCTACTGCTCATTATAGCTGTATGAACTCACACTATAATGTGGCATGGTTTAATCATCGGCAAAATCGTTAAAAACAAAGGACAAACATGCAATTAAATCAATGTGTGTCTAATATAGACTATAAATACAATGAAATGAGAAATCAAACATTATGTGCCTTATGTAAACTAGCCGGATCATTTCAGCAAAAAATTAATCAAACATTGTGTGCTTCATACAGACTACCTACGTAATGAAATGAGTAGTTGAACGTTTCATAGTTCGGTCATCATTTTTAAAAATCAGTTTAAGGTACACAAGTAGTCATTTCATGAGAGATGCATCAAGAATTTTACAAAATTCAACCCCTATATATACGAATGGTCATGCCCGCCATTTTGACCACATTCTGAAAACAATGTAAGAAAATAAAAAAGTAAACATGCACATTGTGTCATTTTATGTGACCGAGTTTACAAGAAAATAAAAAATGTAATATGGAAAATATTCTCATAACGAGGTACCATGTATGAAGATTCGTGTCTTTCAAAGACAAATGGCCAAGGTCATGACTATAACCATAACATAGTTTGTGACAATGTGCCCATATTACGCACATGTGTGCATCTTGAAATGACAAACCATGTTGACAAAGGGAGATTCCAACATGTTTGCCCAAAAAATCATTTTCCATTTTTTAAGTGTCAAAAATGTTTTTTTAAAGCAGTCACCACTCCAATTTTCACTCAAGTTAGACCATATTTTACGAATGATTACCAACTTGTAATTTTTCGAGATTTCTAGCTATTTTTGCCCATTTAATTGGCTTTGTGCTGATTTAGTCGGAAGTGGGTCATTGAACTACAATTGTTTCATAGTTTGCACTTTTTTTCGATTTTTTTAGTTACTTAAGTAATCATTACATGGGGGATCCAATTTTTATGTGTGCAAGATTCCAGTTTTCAGAATAGCACACCCGGTTGATGGGGGGATGCCCAACCGGGTAGGCCCAGGACCCCGAGTCGGCCTTCAAGGCCGGGTGGCCCAAAGCCCACCCGGTGTACATCTTCCAGGATACCGGGTTCCCGAGGATCCCGGTATGACGGCTCGGGGAGGCGGCAGCAGATATCTCCGAATCAGTCTGCGATTGTGTATCCCAAAGAGTGCGCTCCACGAAGCCGCACTTGTAGGCAGGATAGCTAGCGCCGCCAGCGGAACCCGTCATTCCCTGTAAACCCTAGCCGGCTCCCTATATAAAGCCGGCAAGGAGCAACCCTAGGGGTAGACTCATCTTGTTCCATAGCCTCTAGAGCACCCGCAAGCTCTGGTGTGCACACCATTGTACACCCCATCCAGATCCAAATACATACAAGCAGGAGTAGGTCTTTACCTCATACAGAGGGGCCGAACCTGGGTAAACTCTGCGTGTGCAACCTCTCTGTGAATCCTACGTCGCCTGGCTCACACCCGAGTTAAGCCACCCCGTATGGCATCTGCCGTGATTACCCCACGACAGTTGGCGCCCACCGTGGGCCAGCGATCGCTGGAATTTACTTCATGGAGAGTCCTGAACCCGGCACTGACGTCTACTTCAGCCCTCAAGCCATGTCGGGTCGCGGTGTCATCGTCACCGGCAGCTACTTCGAGCACGGAGGGATCGGCTACGTCGCCGGTCCACACACTTGGGGCAGGCCCAACTACGCCCCGATCACTCGCGCGATGGCTATCCCGTTCGGGACCGCCGTCACCGCCTACGTCGGCTTCTGCGGCTCGGATGAGGAAGAAGTCGCCAACAACTACGATGGTACTTCCTCCCTCGTCGACCCGCTTGACGAAGCCGCTGTCGACACCGCGGCTGCAAACCACTTTGCACCCGCCCCATCCGCCGAGACCATTTAGATCTCGAACGACGACGACACCGGTCGATCTTGCCCGTTCTCGACTACGAGTCGAGGGCTCGACCGATCTGGCCTCGGACGGCACGGCAACACCCGCCCACATCTACATGACGGGCGAGGCGGCAAACTCTGCTGCCGCCAAACCTGCGGCAACAAACGCCGCCACAGCGGAGGCCAACGCGCAGAAGCAGCGCGACCAGGCACGGCGTGAGCAGGAGGCTCGCGAAAAGCAGCAACGCGACGAATCTCTCGCCGCCCTGCGAGGACAAGCAGGTCGGGCGGCTGACCCGCTCAGCACCCCGATTACGCCGGCGAACGTCGTCGACCAGGCGACACAGCTCGAGCAGCTGCGCCGGAAGATGGCCCTCCAGCAGGAGGAGATCCGCCAGAAGGAGCTGGAGGTCGATGCTCAGTCGACCGCTCTCTCCGCGTCACTCGGCATCACAAAAACCGCAAGTCGCGGCTTAATCCTGATGCACCAACTCGCGCGCTCGACAACGCCTTCGCGCGCGAGACAGAGCTGGAAAGGCAGCGCGACGAGTGCCGCAGGGCCCAGCCCGGTGGCTCGAGTCAAGTTCCGCCTCAACCTCGCCCGACGATGCCGCCTCTGGCGCCGCGGCCTCCTCCGAACCCGGCTCGTCCTCAACCCTAGCCGCGGAACGACGATGACGCCGACCTCGCGGTTTTCGGCACCCCAGTCGATTGCATGACTGCAGCCGCCTCTCTCTTCAAGAGGATCCGGGTCAAGGACAACCCCTATTAGAGCAAGGGGTGCAAGCTGGTGGACAAGGCGCTGGAGCTGCAGGAGAATATGTCACAATCTGACGGCAAGCTCTACTCCAGATCGCCACCCAGCGAGAAAACGGCCTCGACACCACACCGAAGCCAGGGAAACAAGGGTTCCCCAGGCATGACGCTGCCCCACAGCCGCCACGCAGCCGGCATGATGAGCCGGCAGTATCGAGCAACGCGAGGGCTGGAGGCAACCCGCCTCGGCTCGCCCGCAACGACGCCCGGCACACCATCAACAACAACCAGGCGCAGGCGCGCTCCAATCACTCCGCTCCGGATCTACGCCACCACCTCAACGACAAGCGCGCCGAGGCGACGCGCAACAACAACGACGACGACGTCGGCCCTAGATGCTTTGGACCCGCCATCAGAGGCAAGCGTTTCCCTAGCAGCTTCAAAGGATCGAGAGAGGCGCCCAAGTACAATGCCGCCATGAACCCGGAAACTTGGGTCCAGGACTACTTGGCCGCCATGAGCATCCAGAACGCATCTTCACTCTGTTGTGCGCGCTATTTTCCTCTCATGCTTGAGGGAACGGCTCGCACTTGGCTCAACAACCTCCCAGGAACAGCGTCAACTCCTGGGGCGAGTTGAAGAGGCTCTTCATCACCAACTTCGAGGGGACCTGCAAGCGCCCGGCCACGGTCGAGGACCTCAAGCGCTGTGTCCAGAAGGAGGGCGAGTCCACTAGAAAGTGGTATCGCCGAGTCGCCGACCTCATCAACTCGGCAGAACACCTCAGCGTCGACACGGTGCACTCCCACCTTGAGGACAACACCACCTTCGAGTCGCTCAAGCAGAAGCTGCGGCGCTCGCACAAGGGTGACATGACGATGGGCCAGCTACTCGCCATCGTTCACAAGTACGCCGAGTCCGATGTCACCAAGGACGACTCCGAGGAGGATGACGACGAGAAGAAAGGCGGCAAAAACAAGAGCAAGGCCAAGCACTCCAGCGCTCATAAACGCAAGGGTGACTGTGGCTCCGAGCTTGTAGCCGCCACGGCTGCGGGGGGCCGCGGCTTCAAGAGCCAACGCGGCAACTTCCCGCGAAAGAAGCTCACCGCCACGGAGATTCTGGCCATGCCGTGTAGGTATCATTGCCTACCCGGCAAGGAGCGATTTGCCGGGTAGGCTATGATACCTACACGGCATGGAAGGCGCAGTCGCTATCCGACTTCCTCGTCAAGAATCAGTCTGCGATTGTGTATCAGCCGCTCGTTGTACGGGGCGCGGGTTGGTTCTTCGGCTCCTCAAGAAGTCGGACACGTTCACCTGGAACGACGAGGCAGACGCCGCCTTGACGGCACTCAAGAAGATGTTGGCCGAGGCGCCAATCCTCGCATCTCCACTAGAAAAGGAGCCGATGCTCCTCTACATCGCTGCGACCAACCGAGTCGTCAGCGCGGTGGTCGTCGTCGAGCGCAAGGAGGAAGGCCACGAGCAACTGGTCCAGCGGCCAGTTTACTACGTCAGCGAAGTCCTGACGGATTCGAAGCAACGTTACCCGCATTACCAAAAACTTGTATATGGTGTTTTCTTTGCTTCAAGAAAATTGCGACATTACTTCATGGGCCACCCGATGACGGTGGTCAGCTCATCTCCCTTAGCTGAAATAATCCGCAATAGAGAGGCAACTGGGCGCGTCGCCAAATGGGCCTCTGAGCTGCAGCCTTTCGGCCTCAGCTACGCAGCCGCACTGCGATCAAGTCGCAGTCGCTATCCGACTTCCTCGTCGACTGGATGGAGACACAGTTGCCGGCTCCAACCTATGAAGCCGGCAGATGGACCTTGTTCTTTGACGGGTCGAAGATGTATGAGGGCTCGGGGGCTGGAGTCGTCCTCACTTCCCCCAAGGCGACAAGATGCGATATGTGCTGCAGATACACTTCACGTGCACTAACAACGTCGCCGAGTACGAAGCCCTCCTACATGGCCTACGCGTGGCCAAGGAGATGGGAGTTAGCCGTATCAAATGTTACGGCGATTCCGACCTCGTCGTTCAGCAAACGATGGGGACCTGGGATGCAAATGATCCCAACATGGCGGCTTACCGCCGGCTCGTCGATCAAGTCGGCGGCCACTTCGCCGGCATGGAGCTGGAGCACGTCGACCGAAGGAAGAACGAGGCGGCTGACGCACTCTCTCGCTTCGGGTCTAAGCGGGACCGAGTCCCACCCGGCGTCTTCCTCGACCACCTGCACAACCCGTCGGTACCCCCCGCCGAAGTCGACATCGCCAACCCGCCATCATCAGATGCAATTCTGGTGGCGGTAACCCAAGAAACAAACGACTGGAGGGAACCCTACATCGAGTTCCTCACCACCAAAAAGCTGCCAGCCGACGAGGTCCTAGCACGGCGAGTCGTGCGCCGGGCCTCAGCTTACGCCATCATCAACAGCGAGCTCTACAAACGCAGCACATCGGGAGTTTTCCTCCGCTGCGTCGAGCCGGAAGAGGGAAGGCGCATCCTTCATGAGATCCACTCGGGAGATTGCGGCCACCACGTCGGCGCTCGCAACCTGGTCGCCAAGGCGTTCAGGCACGGTTTTTTCTGGCTCTCTGCTCATCAGGATGCAGTCGACATCGTCCGTCGGTGCATCGGGTGCCAGAAGTACGCCCGGCAGGATCACCTACCCGCCGCGGCTCTGAAGACCATCCCTCTGACATGGCCATTCGCAGTCTGGGGAATAGACATGGTGGGCAAGTTCAAGACAGCTCGCGGTGGCATGACACATTTGCTCGTCGCAGTCGACAAGTTCACCAAATGGGTCGAAGTTGAACCTATCAAGAAACTCGACGGCAAGACCGCAACCAAGTTCCTCCAGAAGCTCATCTTCCGATTCGGCTACCCGCACAGCATCATCACTGACAACGGTACAAATTTTGCCGAAGGAGAGATGAAGGCCTTCTGCAAACAAAAAGGCATCCGTCTCGACTTGGCGTCCGTCGCCCACCCGCAATCAAACGGGCAGGCGGAAAGAATGAACCAGACAGTGCTAGCCGGGATCAAGCCGCGACTTCAAGTTCCACTGGAGCGAACACCGGGTTGCTGGCTGGACGAGCTACCAGCCGTACTCTGGGGCATCAGAACGACTCCAAACCGTTCCACCGGCTACACGCCATTCTTCATGGTGTACGGGGCGGAAGCCGTCATGCCGACCGACCTCGAGCACGACTCGCCTCGGGTCGCCCTCTACAACGAGGAAGAAAATGAAGAAGCCCGCCTGTCGGCGTCGACCTCCTGGAAGAAGCTCGCGAACTCGCACTCTCCAGGACGGCGATATATCAGCAAAGCCTGCGCCGCTACCACAGCCGCCGGGTTAGAAGTCGCTCTTTCCAGGAAGGCGACTTGGTTCTTCGGCTCATCCAAAAGTCGAAAGGGATGCACAAGCTCTCGGCACCATGGGAAGGACCGTTCGTCGTTAGCAAAGCGATGGGCAACGGCTCCTACCACCTCGTCGACTTGCGTGAGCCGAACAAAAGCTCCAAGTCGGAAGAGGAGACCAAGCGTCCATGGAACATCAGCCTGCTTCGCCCCTATTATACATAGTATCCATTGTAATACTGTGTAATCAATCAAGGAAATAAAGTCGATACACACCCGGCACGCTCGGGGGCTATCGTTTCGATTCAATTATGCTTTCGAGTCTTTATTCTTCCTACTCACACGTTATATGATTGATGGGTTGTCAAAGAGAGCCGGATGCCACGATGCGCGGCTCACCACTGGACCCCCTGCTCACGAAGCAAAATCACAAAAATTGTTGTTTTCTCCCAAGTCGTCAGCTACCCGCACAAAGTGAAGAAGTAGTGCAGCCGGTTCAAACCTAACTTGACAATGAAGCCGCACTCGGACTTTGTCACCATGGGTACCGCGCGCGTCACGAAAAAATCACGCGAAGCACACTTGGCGAGGTCGCACGATCGACTAGCTTACAAAACAAGCGAAAAACAAACAAAGTGACGGAAAGCGCACAAAAAACAAGCATGGGAGTGCCAAAACAAACATTAATAAGCCGCAGAGGCGCACGCTGAAACGCGACCCGGCACATATCATACTTGTTTCATTACATAATATTTTTCGCCCGCAGGCGACAAACCCTAACTACTTCAAAATAACCCCTCTTTTGAAAGCAGGGGAGCAAACTTCAAGACGGAGGAGCCGCCCGAGCAGAAGACGTCGACGCCTCGTTCGTCGCAGCCGGCGGTGGCAGAGCTGAAGCCCTTTCGAAAAGGTACTCCGACGCCGGCTCCCTGTCCGCCACCTCGCCAAGGTCGTTGCCCTCAGGCACCACGTCGAAGACGAAGTCGTCGTGGTCGACCATCTTGGCAGCCCGGCAGGCGTAAGGGGCGCAGTACTGGAGCACCGGCTGCAGATCGATCTCCCGGCCGCTGCTATCGGTGGGGATGCTGGCCGTGATCTTGTCCACGTTCGTCTGCCTATACCGGCCTCGCACAAGCCCGAGGGCAATGCACGCGCCGGCTCGGGCCGACGACTCCCGCACCCAGGTGATCACCTGGGGCATCAGCTCCAGAACCCGCAACACCTTGCAGACGGGTGCGGGGACGCCTTCCTTGGGCGACAGCATCTGGACGACCTTGCTGGCCCGGCCGTGAACGTCACGGGCGAAGACTCCGAGCCGGTGGACATGCTCCGAAGCCGTCAGGCCAGCCGTCTCCTCGCCTGCTCAACAAAACAAAAATCAACAACAAGGCCACAAGTCAAGTAGGCACAAACTGCAAAGGGTCGCATGAAATCTTTACCCCAGATGCCAACGGCGAGGGTGGCAAGCGCTCGGTCAGCTCCTTCATCTCGCGCTCAGCCTCGCCGGATTTGCGCTCGAGCTTCTCGAGGTCCTCGCCGTACCCCTTGGTCGCCTGGGTGAGGGCGGCGTCCGCCTCCTCCTTCTGCTTGCTGAGCCGCTCGCAGGATTCCTGCACCGCGGCAAACGCCTGCGTGTGCCGGCTCTCCTGCGCGGCCAGCAGTTGCTGGTGCTCAGCGACGGAGATGAAGCCGTCGCGCGCCTTCTTCAGCTCCTCCTGCAGGCGGCGGGTCTCCTGCTGTTCGGCTTCGAGGAGCCAGGACAGCTCCTGCAGTTCACAAGACAATAAACAATCAAGAAGAGGCATGGGGGCTACGCCACGGGTTACCTCTACACCAACATTTGCTAACCCGGGGGCTAGCCCCAACAAAAAAAAAATAATACGCCGGGTCAGGAACCCGGGGCTACGTTCCGAGTGGCATACACACCCGCCACCGGCCTGCCTCTACATCGACATTGGCAAACCAAGGACTACACTATTCGCCAAACTTTGCATCCAGAAAACTATGAAGACCCAAGCCGCTTTCTACGAACGCGACTCGGGCCTTGGGGGCTACATATACGCTACGGACGCAACAGGTGCAAGAAGGATTCTACGTACCTGGTGCGCATCCATCGCTGTCTGGATGGCGGCTCGGAAGTCAGGCCGGGGCGCAGATGCACCCGGGACGGAGCTCGGGGGCTGGGCAGTCAGCCCACCCGACGAGGAAGCCGTCGCGGTGGCGCGGGTCGTCGTCACCACCAGCGCCGTCTCCGGCTGAGGCGTGGCATCCATTGTGCCAGCCGGCACGGTGTCATCAATAGTGGCCCCCTCGGGTCGAGGGGGCACAATAACTTCGTCGCCTCCGCCGGTGGAAGGCGGAGGACTCGGCGCTCTCGTGGTCGGCTCCGACGCGCGGCAGGCTCCGCCCGCTGGGAGTCGCTCTCCAGCGCGTCCTCCATGTCACTGAGGGACGCGTCCTCAGCCCTGCGACACTCGCACGGGTCAAACTCAAGATAGCGTTTCCAGTGGAACTTTGGATGAGGATCAGCAGCAGACCTGTCACCCGCAGGTGGAAGAGTTGAGGTCCGAACTCCTCGGAAGCGAGGCGCAGGCGGCGAGTCGGCGCGAGCCCTCGCAGGGATGTCCCGCAAGGCCTTCTGCCTCCGCTCGGCAACGACGGTGCGCTGCACGGCAGCCCCAGCCGATCGCTCCGGTGGCGGCGGCGTCGGGTTCGCCGACTTGGAGCGTTTGGAGTTGGGCCCGGCGTCCTCAGCCGCAGGCCTACGCCTCCGCCGGATGCGGAGCGGCTGATCATCTTCATCATCTTCTTCAGCAGGCGCCGGGTTCTTGGACCCGGCGCGTTCTTCTCTTCCTTCTTCTCCTTCCTCCTCATCCTCAGACAGGATGGGGATCGGTTGGCGGGAGGAGAAGGCGGCTTCGTTGCCCATGGTGGCGCTGTCGGCTTCGTCGTCAGAGTCGCGCTCGACGACGTCGTTGGGGCCGGCAAGCACCGTGGGAGCGTCTCCGCGGTCGGAGGCAACCCAACAAGCGATCGAAACTCCTGAATTCGACAAAGCAGGAAGGATCGGTATAAAAAGACCAAGAAAAGGAAAGTGTTTCGAATCGTCAAGCAAAGGGACTCACCTCAGGAGCCGGATGCTTGGCGGAGTAGGCCTCCAGGCCGCCCACGATCCACTCGGGAGCCGGGTGGACCGTGACACGCTTCATCCGCAGCGTGAATTGCTCTACCGACTCGAACAATGTCGGGTCATGGCGCTGCGGGTCCTTCGTCCCCTTGTACTCGCAGATCAGCGAGGGCCGGTGCTGCAGAGGCGCGATCTTCCTCTTCACCCAAGTGGCGATGAGGTTCAGACCCGTCAGCCCTCCGTTCTTCAGCTCCTGAAGCCGCGCCATCAGCCGGCGCACCATGGGCAAGTCGGCGTCGCGCGGCAGCTCCTGAAGATTGCGAGGCCGGCTCGGCGATGGCGAGAAGCAGGGGATCCCGATCTCGCCGTCAGGCGCCGGCTCCCGCATGTAGAAGCCCGACTTCCTCCAATACACTTTGGAGGGGAGGCCGAGATCCAGGTAGTCGACGTCGCCGCGGACCTGGAAGTTGAGGCCGCCGCAGGGCGCCATGTCGCCGCCCTTCCCCAGCTTGCCGTGGAAGATCCACAGCCACAGCGGGAAGAACGGGGCGCACCCGAAGTAGCCCTCGCACAGGGTGACGAAGCAGGCGAGATGGAGGATCGAGTTGGGCGTCAGGTCATGCACCTGAAGCCCGTAGAAGTCCAAGAATCGCCGGAAGAACTCCGACGTGGGGAAGCCCAGCCCGCGCTCGAGGAATGCGAGGAAGGCGACGAACTCGCCCGGCGATGGCCGCGGGCGAGGATCCGCGGAGGCGATGCGCCACCGACGCTCCGACGCCGGCGGCAACAAGCCCTCGTTGGCGGCTTGCTCCAGCGCCTGCGCCGTCACCGACGACCTCTCCCACTTGTTCTTGGGCGCCACCATCTTGGCCGGAAAGAGGCGGAGGAGCAAGAGTGTCCAATGGCTGCGGCGGCGATGCGGCGAAGAACTCAGGCGCGAGCTGCTCGAGAGGAGGCGGCGAGCGCGAGGAAGAAATGGAGATGAACTCACCAGCCGCACTCCCCTGCCGTTTTAATAGGCACGGTGAGTGGAGCCGTTACCGCAGTAAATGGCGCCGCCCACGTCGTCCACGTCGCCCACTATCGCCACGTCGCACGACTCCTCGATTCCCGCGCGACGCCTCGGTTTCCACGGGAGCGTGCCGAAAAATGCGGCTCAGATTCGGCCACGTCGCTCTGTCACGACGTTGTGGACCGATGGATCGGGCGCGTGCGGGTCAAGGAGCGTCATCATTGCCACTGCTCCATCCCGAGGTGGAGGCAGTCGATGCGCCGTCAAGTCCCATCAATCGACTCGGCGCCAGACAGACAAACACTACAGGACAAACGGTCAAAGATGCCGTGACGTCAGACGGAGAAGGCAAGGAGACAACCCGCACCGAGGCGAGTCGGGATGGCAAACGTCCCGACGGGCACAAGCCGGCATCAAACAAAAACTTGAGTTAGACCGGCGTTAAAAGCCAAAATCCACCACTCCGAGCCGTTGTTTTCTTTTCTCTTTCAGGAGTTCGTTCAACGACACGACCCGGCAATTCGCAAGACGAAGACCAAGCCGGAGACGAGTCCCTGACGAACTCGGGGGCTAATGATGGGGGGATGCCCAACCGGGTAGGCCCAGGACCCCGAGTCGGCCTTCAAGGCCGGGTGGCCCAAAGCCCACCCGGTGTACATCTTCCAGGATACCGGGTCCCGAGGATCCCGGTATGACGGCTCGGGAGGCGGCAGCAGATATCTCCGAATCAGTCTGCGATTGTGTATCCCGAAGAGTGCGCTCCACGAAGCCGCACTTGTAGGCAGGATAGCTAGCGCCGCCAGCGGAACCCGTCATTCCCTGTAAACCCTAGCCGGTTCCCTATATAAAGCCGGCAAGGAGCAACCCTAGGGGTAGACTCATCTCGTTCCATAGCCTCTGGAGCACCCGCAAGCTCTGGTGCGCACACCATTGTACACCCCATCCAGATCCAAATACATACAAGCAGGAGTAGGTCTTTACCTCATACAGAGGGGCCGAACCTGGGTAAACTCTGCGTGTGCAACCTCTCTGTGAATCCTACGTCGCCTGGCTCACACCCGAGTTAAGCCACCCCGTATGGCATCTGCCGTGATTACCCCACGACACCGGTGTCTCCTTTAATTCTCCAAAAAAGAAAAACACATTCTATTTTTGTCTTTGATAATGGGCTAAATTCAGACTTTATTTCACCGTCGTGTCCAAAGCAAACTGCAGCCCAAGTCATCCCTGTGACCAATCTTTGTAATGGGCCTTAGCCTAGGCGGGACATTCCGACTAGTAATACCCTATGTGTGGTTCCTCAAAAACAAAAGTAATACCCTATGTGCTTTTCACTGCCTCAGGCAGCCGTGACAAAAACACACTAAAATGTTACAGATTTTTGCCCATGCGTGACAATATTAGTGAAAAATTTTGTGTCATAGAAAAAATGTCATGAACCTTCAGTTTTTTTTTGTAGTGCAGGTTCCGGGTACAGTGTTTTTTTTAGATACTTCTAGATGGAAAATATACAGATGTACTGGAATAATCAAGATTAACACTCGAGCTGCTGATCCGAGATAGTTTCCTTACGAATATAAGACACTCATTTAATTTCTTTCATCAAGCACACCATATCCATATACAAACAAACCGAACTGCAGACTTTAATTGCTTTATTTTCCTTAGGGCCAGAAGTTTATTTTTGCGGAATCCTTCACCTGTAGACCTCGAAGAGACCTCGTGCTCCTATTTTCTTGATAATTTTATAATCACTGAACCCCGCTTTCATGAAGAGCTCATGCCAGTCATTCTCATCACGTTGACGACCTCTCGTGTTCACAAGCGTGAGCATGTCCATCAGAAGCTGAGCCTCAAACATTACTGGTCCTAGCGAAGGTCCAATCACAATATCTATGACGATCACCTTCCCTCCCTCCTCATGTGAAGGAATGGCACTCCTACACTGAGACAAGATCTTCACACAAACCTCGTCGCTCCAGTGGTGCAGTACAAACTGCACACAAATATTACATATGTATGGTCTTGTTAGCATCAATTAGCTTCTGAATTTTGCAAGCAATATACTTATTTTTGGTATTTTTCGGCGGTGGTGAAACACAAAAAGGATGTTCTTGTTAGTATATCATACCTTGAGCATCACCGCCTGAGACTTGGGGACAGAGTGGAACAAGTCACCAGCAACATAGTTGACGACACCATCAGACGGAGCTTTGTCAATCACCTTGGGAAGATCCAGCACCGTGCACTTGACGTGCGGATGGGCCTTGACGATGGCCCTCGCCGTGGCTCCATCGCCGCCACAGCAGTCAGTCAGGGAGTCGAGCCCCTTAAAGAGATCATGGCACTCCCGCATGATGGTGCCGATCCCTAGATTGTCGTGGGCAGCACAGCCTTCGGTGACCAAGGCGTCGAAGTCCTTGTCCAAGAGCGCCGTGGTCTCGTCGAAGAGCGTCGCGCCATGCACGTCCTCGAAGGGCGACGGCACCGGTCCCGTGATGTCTTTCTTGAACCAGTCGGCCAGCCCCAGCGCGGCCTCGGTGTAGTACGGCGACGTCGCGGCCAGAACGAAGGACGTCTGGCTGTGGTGTTCGTCGGCGACGACGCCATCCACCAGGAGACGGGACAACGGGTTGAGGCGGAAGAGCTCCACCTCGGAGTCGTTGCCGGCTGCAAACACACCCGACGTGACCAGTACACGCATTAGGCGGCCGAGGAACGGTTGCTTACTTGGGGGGAGGGACAACGCGGTCATCAGGTCGGGCAGCGAGGTGACCCCGCCGAGGTGGTGGTGAATGGCGGACGGGATACCCAGCTGGATGGCGCAGCGGAGCCCCATGGAGGTGAGGTAGTAGAGGCTGTGTCGCCACAGGTCAGCCTGTGCCTGCAGCAGCTCAGCATCCGTGGGAACCTCGATAGTCGGAACCTGGGCGGCCATTCCGCTATATCTCTCTTTGCTCTTGTCGATTTGCGACTTTGATGTACTATGTATTGCATCCATCGATATCCAAGGTTTAAATAGAGTGCCCTGGAGTGTACTATTGAGCTGCTGTATACTTATTACTTAATTAAGCTCGCGTTCCGCGGATATACTTAATTAATCTCTCGTGGAACGTGAGGTGATGGGTCACCGCCTCACCGGATCAGAATTGATTTTCAATGAAGATTGTATTGTGTATATCTTCCACGTCTAGCACTAATTGTGCATCTTGGTACTGTCTAGCTCTAGCACATGAACCAACTGCCATGATGGGCCCTGGGTGACAAAATTTTACTCAGTTTACATTAGAACGCAAGTCAACACAACTTTGACCACATGTTTTCTTTGCACAGTATATGTTGCTTCCTTCATACTACCCCCTCCGTTCGAAAAAGGATGTCACAAAAATGAACTATAGATAGACCATTTTTGTGACATCCTTTTCCAATCGGAGGGAGTACTACTCTAGCAACATATGCCTTGATTGCTTTTCTTATCTGCTGTCCAGGGTGTGTGTTGTAAAAAGACGGACTGTTCTGTAATTTCTTGTTCTTCAAGAGTCCTTCTGTAAGCTGTAATCACACCTTTGTTAATGAAAGCACCGACTAGACCCTTTGGGGTCTATCCCCTGTTAAAAAAAACTACTCTAGAAACATATGCCTTGCCGCGCCGAAAAGTCCTGGAGCTCGTCCACCATGAAGCCCTTTTTTTCATATTTATTTTGATCGCATTTAAAGTTTCAAAAAATTCCTATAAAATCCTACATGTTGACAATGACCTATCATAGTTATGCAAAGTTCCAACCCGAAATAATATGTATCGAGACCTACACAAAAATAACAAATTCTGACAAACCTGAAATTTTCGAATATGCCACTGTACACCAACTCCGATCCAGATATTTGTCATTTCTACACATCCCAAATACGGAATTTTTTTTATTCGTTTTTTGCATACCGGTAGAAATAATCATTATCTACATCTAGGTTTTTTTTTTCAGAATTATATGAAACTTAGGGGGTGTTTGTTTGGACTTTTGGTGGCTTTCCACCAAACGGGGGTGCTTTGGCTGCGGGCTTTGGCAAAGCCACCGAGCGAAATAGGCGTGGAGGAGAAAGCACGTCTGGAGGTGCTTTGCCCGGCTTCGCTCAGCTTCCCGCAAAGTTGAGCTAAACGTTTTCTGATTTGGACATGTTGTTCGCCACAATTACAACGATATGCCACCCGCTGGTCAAACAATCCCAACCCCGATTTCTTCTTTTTTCTCGTTCGCGACTCCCACCGCGCCGCCAGCTCGCAGCTCGGGCTCCCGCCGGCGAGCTACGCGCCCCCGCCGTCCTAGCTCGCCGCCATCTCCTCCCTGCCGTCCCCGCCGCCAAGCTCCTCCCCGCCGTCCTCGTCCGTCGCCGGCACCCCAGCTCACCGCCTGATGGGAGGTCTCCCGCGTGGCCTGCCAGCTCCACGCCGGCAGTGCGTTCGACGGCCGCCAGCTCACGTATCCCCTTCTTGTCCTTCCGACGGAGCGGAGGCTGTTAAATTTCTCCATTCCCTTCTCTGAATCGAGTAGATGCTGCTCTTCTCTTCTACGGATGTGAACTGCGGCAAGTGGATAATCGTACTCCCGTCGTCCTGTTTGCTGAAATTCCCACCTTCCAGTACATGCTATAGATTAGATACCACCGAGTGACACTTCCTGGTAAATTAGTGTTGTTTTGGCTAAACTTGCAAGTATGAAATGGTATGGATATGTATTTATTTGTGTAATGGTATGGATATGTATTTATTTGTTGCGTTTAATGTTGTGTATTCTTGGTATTTTATAGTAACAGATATATTTTATAGTGACAGATATATTTATACACAACCAGTAAATACATATGCTCTAGGAACTGTGAGGATATTTCAGACAATTCCTCAACACACAGCTAGACAGCCAGCCAAGTTACCAAATAGTGAAACTCAGAAAAGCAGCTTTCCCTGCACAGCAGCTTTCTCTGCACAGCAGCACAGCCAACCACAGCCCAAACAAACACCCCCTTAGAAATATTGTTTTCGAATTTTCAAAAAAAAAGGCTCCATGGAGCCACCGCCTTCTCATTGCGTCATCGCCCACGACGTTTGGTGCTAACCGCTATGAGGACCTCTATCTCCATAGGCGTTCTACGAGCCCTGTTTTATTATTGTACTTCACCTTGTTTAACTTTTTTTAAAAAAAAAATTGGCTGCATCTCTTGTATGCAGAGGTTGGGCCTAATGCTTTGTATCTCCGCGATACCAGAGTACTAAAATTGTCCTTTTTCGAGAAAAAAATAAAACCTGCTACGACACACCGTCTCGCTCAGGCCCTCAGCCAGAAGCTGTCGCTGCACCGCCACACGCTGAGGCCCAGCACGCTCCACTCCCTCGCCTGGGAGGACGGCCTCCTCCCACTACCGCCGCCGCGGTTGCGGGGGATCCAAAGGTCGTTTTTTAAAATTCCAGAACATCGAACTCCCAGATAGCTGGCTGTGAGTGGACTGATCAGTACGAAGCACATTACAAAGCACACGCCGAGAGGAAAAAAAAGACATAGTAATAACTACTAATAAAGAAATGCAAACTTAAGTGTTTTCACCACACAAAAAAATATTGTCCACCTCAACATCTTGACGGCAGCCATGACGGAACGACTAACGTGCAACATTCTCACAACTTGATGATTGATAGTTAGCATTTTCTGAGTTAGCGACATGTGTGGCAACTTCATGACCGTGCCAGCCTATTACTCTTCTGTTGTACAGGCTAAAACTGATGAGAGATGGTAGCTAGATTGGATTCGCTGCCTCACTGGAATTTGGCTCCGAATGCATGTTTCAAGTTGCACAGCTGATGCAAGATAAATGAAAGATAAGTTAGCGAAAGATAGGAACATAATTCGAAGTTCTAATTGTTTAAGAACTCTGGAGAAAGGCTCGAAGATGCTTTATGGATAATTGATGTGAGAGGTGTGCAAGCAGACTGATGCGACTTATCATTGAATTGAAAAGTATAAAGAGTTAATGGAAAGAAACAATTTTGTGCGTGTCTGCGTGTGTGTGGGTGGGGTGAAAGGAAGACCCTTTTTGTGAATCTGCTGATGACATTGTTTGTTTGCCACCGATAAGACATTCTATATCAGTCAAACTTCTCGTCTCTAGACACGATGGAAGTCTCACCATGGAGTTGATGCGGAGCAATTGACCTTACTTCCAAGGATGTGGAGACGCAAGCTCAATAAGAAAATTGTTGTTTTAGAGCCCATTTTTAAATTGTGCACAATTTAATGTTTTTCAGTTCTCTTGGTTTTGTTGATACTACCCATATTTCCCATGGAGGCATCAATGATGATTTCTCGTGGAGGACTGACCATTCCTGGACTTTTAGTAAGTTAATGATGGAACTTCACCTTATAGTATTATTAGGTTTCTTCATATATGATCTCCATCACTACTCTGCTAGTACTTACGCAAACCAAGCTGTGGTGGTTTTCATGCCCTTAGTCCAAAATACCAAGATAAAATATTTACAGGACTGTTTCTTACAAAAATATATAACGCTGACGCCCATACTAAAACAAAATAATCTTTGTCTTTTTTTAGACTAATCATCTGTTTATTAATTTTACGAATGCAGACAGCACTGCTTTCATTGATAAAATATGGAGAAGAACAGGGAAAAGAAATGTACAAGAGCTATATACAAACTAGGAACCCCAGAGGGCTAGAACTGAATGCGGCCTAATCTGGCTCTGCCTTGAAGCAATATCAGTTCAAGATTTTATACTATGCAAATTTTCTTTTACCTTATCATGGAGGTGACTTGTACGTTGACTTCACTAACAAATGTTAGCTTCTTCCTGTTGTTTCCTTTCTTGACTGTCCAAGTTAGAACCACTTCCTGTTGAGCTATCCTGACTTGGAAGTTGTTGATATTGAGCTACTTCTTGTGTGCTTGCAGCTGTTCCATCGTCTAAAGAGCTCTCACTTCATATATTACAAAAAGTTTGGTTTGTTAGGTTTGTGGGATGACTGGCATATATGCCTAGGTGCAGATTGATCTGGAACCACTTGAACAAACTTACTTCAGTGAGTAGATGATTAGTCCGATGGTCACAACTGTGAATGCTATATAGTACATCCAGTTTACCTGTTTATTGCACCTAAATCATGTGCATATGGCGAATATATTATGATGTGGTGCAAATATCAGTCAGAAATTGTTACCTGTTGTTGATACAAAAATACTCGAATTGCGACAGCCCACATGTCTGATGTTAAGAGTGAGAGGTTAAACAATGTCGATCCACTCATCTGCAACAGTTATGGTCATCATAAAGAGCTAGACTACTATTAAAAATAAAATGAAAGGACCTTTTGGCTGATACATCTTGGTGAGATAATGTTACCCCAAAAGCGTATTTGTGTACTTAATTTATTCAGGTAAGTCATAACAACTTGATACGACCGATTTTCATTGTTCCCTACTTATATAGCTTATTATGTGCTCAATCTCGCGGAGAAAATTAACCTTGAGGACGAAAGGAGTAATGGTGTAAAACATAAACACTGCAGTGGCATATCCTGCAAACAAACTTATCTGGAAAACATAGTTAGCAGAAGTGAGTTTCCTGACTGAAAATTCAAAAAAAGTGTATTGAAAATAAAAGAGTTAACCCAAAAACTATATAGTTTTCAACCATTGTTGGAGACCAGGCAATTGCTTCTAGGCTCTTCCTTTCAAATATAAATCTGATGTTTTGTCAGGATAAATGGTAACATGAATGTTTTCTACAGAAAAAAATGTAATGATTTTTTAACTATGCAAGAACGTGAGCAAATTTATAGATGGCAATATTAATGGATCATGACGATTTTATTTGCTGGTACTGTATGTATTAATAACAAACTGTGGAGAGGATACATCTGAACTGTACAGATAAGCACCCCAAATAGTCCATGCATCGCAACAAGTTCTACTCTGTCATTCTTCTTGACACAGTATTCCTACATAACCAAGGAAAATGATATGCCTCTTAGTATTCTTCAGAAAGTATCGCTGACAGTAGCAGGGTAAATATAATAGATCACCAACCTGCCCAACATTGGTAAATGCGTAACAAACTGTCCCAGCAATTACAAGGGCATCCCCTAGAAGTGGTATTTTACTTGGATCTGCAGAAAAATAAAGTTTTTTTGTAATATGATAAAACTTATCTCTGCTGTAGAAACTGCAGAAACAATTTTAGCTTGGAGGGTTCATAAAATTAGGTTTTTGATTTGAGCACATCTGTACTATTTCAAAAAATTCCATCTTATTCAGAAGTAATTTGATCTAGACTATTGTATTATCATGATTTCCTCTACAGGAATAGAATAGGGAAGAGATATACTGTGAATAACTTCATCCTGTGCCTGCCTTGTCCTAGTTTTCTCCCTGTTCTTTTTTTTGTAACTGGCACCCCAATTTAACTTCCTTGGTATTTTAACTTCAGTAGTTACCTATTTACCTTGCACATCTGGAGATTTTGCATCCGAAAGGAGCACCAGACCTAGCCCGGCAACGCAGGTCCCTGCTCCCAGAAACTGCCAGAACGAATATCTTGTGCCTAGTATGTACCAGGTGAGTATGATGACCCATACAATAGTCCAACAATCCAGCAACGTTATGCTAGTGATGGATGAGTACTGATACGCCTGGACAACTGCAACACAATTTTCAGGTTTATATGTTCATCGTCAGGAGAAAGTATTACATTGAGTATCTGACTGGAATGTGTATTGATTGTACTCACACATATAGTTCCCCTGGACATCAATGAAAGCCATCGCTAGGTACCAATACCAAGGTATCTGCAAGACAGGAGCGCCCAAAAGATTGAGGTGTAAAACCACATCAGGCAAGTTATACCAATGATTTTAATGCAGCTATGCTCACCCGCGGTTTCTGTCGTCGATACAGGAGGATTGGTACATAAACTAAGGTCAACAGGAGGTATACGAAGAACGATTGTGTGAGTGGTGCATCAACTCCTGCATAAATATACAAGGGCGACATCAGATCTTATCTCCTGCTTTATGAATGATAATTTTAGATCAAAAGGCTATTGGCCCAGTTCCATTACATAGAAATGAAACAACATTCAGTTTTAGCTCATCCTGACATGCCTCTCAGAATAGGCCATGGCTCAATGCCATAATCATCAAATGCTCTAAAGAGAAAAAAAATAATAACATTTGTTCATTTTCAATTTTCCTGGGACCGCAACTGGATCGAAGCATATGAATCAGAAGAACTTGTTCCACTTCTTCACCTCCAGCACCTCTGGTGTCCAACTCATTCTATCAACGATAATTTCTTGTGTATTAACTAGGGCACTAGGCTAATGCTGAAGATGAGTAATTGCTAAAAAGATTTGACAACTGCCATACGAGCCTATCCCTAAAAAGAAAAAGATAGTCCCCTTCTAGATTAGACTGACGAGAAGAATGGGTACCAAGATTAGCAACGAGGGAGGAGGCGAAGTTGCCGGCGGCGAGGGAGAAGGCCACGAGCTGGCCGAGGAAGAGCACGAGAAGCAGGCCCCTTGCTTCCTTGGTCTTGATCTCCATGGCGGACCACGGCTCAGGCGAGTCTGAAGGTTGACTGGCAGATGGCCGAGGGTATCCATTTTATGTGCCAGAGTATAATCCTGTTTATTCAATAGATATTTCCTTTGTTATTAATATTTAACCATAAATGTATGAAAATGAGAGGTAAACTACCCACCAGATATATTTTTTATCAGAAGATATTCCTTGCGTTAATCTAAGGGACATTGCTACGTCGTGGTCGACCACGATCTGGTCTATATCGTGGTCAGTCCCGACATGCCATAAATGGAAAGAAAACGTTTCGCAGAAAGGAAAGAATCCCGCGCGCATGACACAGGCGGGTGGGACGCGAGACATAGGTGGTTTTTTGGCGGGACGCGAGGCCGAGACAGCGACCAATAAATGTCCAGCGCACAGGGCCACAGGCCCCCATGATTCAAGCGACCCAGATCGCCCCCAAGAAAATGGAAAAGACTTACATCCCCTGCAGAAGAAAAGCATCACCTGAAGAATCCCCTTCTGTCCTCCCTCCGCCCCTCTTTCCCAAGTTTGAACAGCAAACAACAGCACACCAAAAGATATTACAACTCGATCAGGAAGTAGAAGTTGCAGGAAAAGTATGTTAAAAAAGGTTCAGCAAACAGCAGATTCGAAAACACAACAAGATGTAAGTTCTTCAACATCAGATCTTTAGCAGATTCAAAACCCCAAAAAAAAACTATCAGTTTCTTCATGCGCCGTGAGCTCCATCCTTGCAATCAACTAGTAGATGAATCATCAAAATTAACATCCCTGTAATCATGTGAGAAACAATTTCTTGTCAGAAACATTAGCAGAAATTGCTCACCAAAAATACCTAGGCTATTTCTTGTGAATTAGATGCAAAAAGGTATAAAATTAGAAACTGTTGAGCAGGAAATTGTGTATTGTTACTTTTTCATCTTTCCTGGCTCATTGTGAAAATGGAGGGTGAACTAAACATAGGGATAGCTGATTTTTTTGTTACTTTCATATACCAAAACTAACAAGTTTTTACACACCCCTTCCACCATATAAACTAGTTTCTAACACCACTTTTTTATCTGAACCTTCTACGAAAATCAAACCTGAAAGTTTGCATGTACCATGATACTGTAAAATTACATCAGTTAAAAAAAACTGTTCAGAAAACAGGAATCCCTAAGCTTTTTTTACACCTGGTTCATCTAACTGTAAAAAAAATGCGTGTAGAAATACAAATCTTTCAAGCTTCTAATGTAACTACAGAAAACTGCCATGTTTCTGAAAACTTACAGTAGATGTGTAGCTGGCAGTAATTGTTTCTTACATAATTATGACAGTAGAAGACACCCCGATTAGTCAAAAAATCAAGCTAAACAAAGGACATTGCTTGCTGCATCAATTACTTCTCTTACATTTTGTTCTCAGCAGTTTTATTTTGATCCAATTTTGAGCACAAGCAAAAAATTGTAGCTCCCAGCTAAGAAACTTACATTTTTTTTTCCCAAAAAAGATGGAACTGCGGGACTGACAAAGATCTTGTTGAACCTGCATTACAGTGACACGAAAAAGAAAAGAAAAGTTGAGAATGATCTGTTGTAAGTAATATACAAAACAAGGTAGAGGAATGATCTGTTGTACGTAAAAAAAATATGAAGTACACGAAAATACATGCATGTTTTCCCAATTGAAAGTAAAGTATTTAACCACGTGATCGACTAAAACATGGCACATCGTACTACTTTTGTTTTGGACCAAATTCTATGATCTAAAGTTTCAATGATGTTGTGTATAACCTCGAAGTGAGATTTCATGACACTAGTTTCTGCTCCGAGGACCTAAAGATATGATACTAGAGCAATAACATTTATATGTATAACTCTGCCTAAGTCACTGAATTTACTTGCACTTTAAAATGTCCATGAAATCTTACAACTACCTGATCCCTTGAACACTAATTTCGAACCATGTTATTACGGAAACTAGCATGGGCACAGGTGCGCTGACACTCCATAAAAAATTGGTTCATACTTACCGAATGCCTTACAACAAACATATCCATCTAGCATCATATAGCATTCCTATACCAGGGGATAAAAGACATCTGAAAGAACTCACCCAAAACCTTACATCTAACATTTAGTGGCAGATCACAAAACCAAAAAATGCATCTACAACAAAAACTTACATGTGCAGTGGAAAAGGACATTTTAGTGACAGTTCAGATAGCAAAACAAATAACTGCATTTGAATGTAGGTTGCTTATGGGTTCAAATTCATATTCAAAAATTACAATCTATCGAGGACTGACATCGAGACTTAAAAAGCAGCTACTGCTTATTTATTGCAACTGCAGAAATGAAACTTACATCTAGCTAAGGTGTAAAATTATGGCTGTGATTCTTAGCATCTAGCAATCAAACTAACATCCGAAAAACACATGGGTCATGCTTACAATTTGCATAAAACTGCAAGTTCAAACTTACATCTACCACCTATATTGGTGGGTACTATTCTGGTACATCGGCACAAATTACATTCATCAAAAAATCTCTACATAGAAAATTTGGAAAAACTTTGCATCTAATGACCTGCTATTTCAATGACGGATGACAAAAAAACCCATATGGTGCTCACAAAACCCCGCCTCTTCGAGCTGTCATGAAATATGAATCAATTCAGCACCTTTCCGCCAGAGAAAATCCACTCGGAAACGCAAAAAGAGAAAAAACACCACTTGTGCACACCGGCGAGGAGCCGATGATTCAGTAAAAAAAATAGTCTAAATACCAGATCCATGCTTGGAAAACGAACAATACGCACGGGATGGACATCTAAAAGGCATCGTTCTTTTACCTGTTCTTGAGGAAGACGGACGAACTCGTAGATCGGCGCGTTGCCGGTGAAGAAGACACCGAGCACGGCAGCGCTTCCGCCTCCACCACCACCCAAATCCTCACTCCGACGGGTGTGATTCGCTTTTCCATTATCTCTCCCTACCAACGGCGGTCGCGGGACGAGCGCTGGCGACGGATGCGGCGGGAATCGCCGGAGCCGGAGAAATGCGGGGGTCGAGTGGGGCACTGCGAGAGAGAGATGCGAGAGAGAGGCACACAGCGCAACTGCCCAAGCGACTCGGTACACGTCGCCCGGCCGCATCCATCTCGCGCGCGCCGTTCGATTCGCATCGTGCGGCCACAACGCGTGAGTACGCGATAGTCCAGATCGTGGTCGACCAATCTATACCTCTTATAAAGTAAAACCCCACTAAATTCATTTATTAATTTTCTATCTTCACATGCAACATGTCCACATCACCAAATAAGCTTAGCCGTACGATTTTGTATCTCCATCCGTCCATTGTGTTGCGCGGCCGTGACAGGGTCAAACAAAATTGCCATGTACAGGCCTCCGGTGGAATTAAAAGTTCAACGCCTCCTCAACTCTTCCGTTACTGTTATTTAATTATTTAGCAGTCCACCACCTACACATCCTACTACCAACATATGACTCTTCCTGCAAGTCCGTGTCCATTCCCTGCCCTTTCCACTGGCTTCTTAATACAAGCTCAATAAATTGTGCCATCGTACATCCTCCTCCACTTCCTCTTCCAAACCTACTAACATATATAGACACCTACTAGATCCAAAGCTCATCGTGGCAGCCATTGGCTTTGCTCCTATCAACACAACAAACACCATTGCAGTTCGATACTAAATCTTTCAGGTATCGCCTCTCTTGAAGGATCCTATACGCAGCTAGAAGACGAAGAAGTGGAAGCTGGAGGGGACAGATAAGTGCACGCCTCTATTTTGGTTTTGTTCCCGTTCAGTTTCAGCACAAAATTGCAGGCAGCTGATTTTTTATGACCTCTGGATTGTAGATTTTCCCTTTTGCTTGGTTCAAGTGCACGCCTCTATTCTGGATTGTAGATGATGTGCTCCTGCTACTGCGTAGACTCGCCGGGATCCGCTGGGTCTCGGTGCCGCTAAAAGCCACCGGAGGGTATGAGAATTGTGCAGAGAGGGCTGAGCTCCTGTCAAAATAGGTGAGCTGCCGCTCCGCTCATGTTAAATCTCTGTCGATTTAAATCTCATGGGTGTGTGAATTAATAAACACATTTCTTCTTACGAATTAGCATCTGTCATTGTGCTTCTACAACTGAAGTCATGATTTGTGCATGCAGCGTAGGAGGACTCCAAAAGAAATTTCGTTTAAGCAAGAGATTTCTGGTTCCATTGCACAACATTATGTTTTTAATCCGGTGGGTTGTTGCTATAAAGCCCCCTAATTGATCTGATGGGCTGTTCCTATGATACCCAAGATCCAAGCTCACGTAATTTTGAATGTATTTCTATGTACACAACATAATGGATTCAGTTTGGCCTGGATAAATGAAAACAGAAGTGATGCCAAATTGCATGAAAAACCGTGCAGAGAAAAATATTCCAAATGGCATGTACCATTACAGCAAGAGATTGTTTTCACTACATTTTATTTTCAGATATGAATGTTCAGTTCTTGATGCAGACAGTACATGCGCCTATGGTTTCCTACATCAAAGCTAATCCGTAGATACTTATACGTTTTTTCTTGCTCCGTCCCACATGTGTAATCTGAGTTTTATTAATAAGGTTTGGTAAATAGGCTATAGCGTACACTGCTTTCCTGTAAAAATAGTTAGTTGTACCTTTATAGTTGAATATAGAATGCGCTCATTTCTGAGTTATGTCATTATTGTTATAGTTTATATTTTCGTTCAATCATGCAAAGAGGTAAGAGAACAACAAAATTACATTCTTTTATATCGGCATGTTTTCCTTTCTCTATTTGTGCATGGAAACAATCCACGTCATTCATTATTTCAATCAACAAAATGTTTACCTCGACAATTTTTAGCCGTCAAATAGGTCATTTCGTGTCGGATAAACTTAGTCTCTCGACTATTCTTGAATTTTGTGACCAACCGAATTTTGCATATTCCTGTACATAACTTCATGTTTCATGTGTCTTATACCATTTGGCTTAAAAATAGAGTTAATAAATAGATACCCGCTGCAACGCGCGGGGTATTTTTCTAGTTACATATATAAAAGACGGAAGAAACGCAGCCTCCTCCAGCCCTCCAGGTCGCGGCTAAACCACAGCCGTCCGATCTGCGAAATGGACGGCTGAGATGCGCCCACGTTGCCCCCAAATCGCATGGTACTGTAGCAGACGATTTTTGACCAATGGGCGCGCGACACGTCGCCCCGGTCACCGCCGGTCACTCCCGGTCACCAGTCTGCACGATTTTTGGCGCAGCTTTTTTACAAAAAACCGCCCGCAAAGGACCTTTTCGTAATTTGTGAAAACGCCGGGGACTTCCTTGCAAAATTTCACGCGAGCCCCATTTCTTCTCCTTTTCTCTCCCGCGACCGTTGCGTCGCCGGCGCCGCCGCCGCGCTCCCCCGCCGTTCCACTGCTCCCCGGCTAGATCCATGGCCACGGCGACCTGCGCCGTCAGCCGCTCTCCCTCCTCGCCGGTCGCCGCTTCCCGGAACAGCGTACACGCGCTCAAATCGCCGCCGCCGTGCACGGATCCCTCCGCCGCGTCCGCGCGCTTCCGGCGCCGTTCCGGCGACCCAGAAGGGGCGGCGCCGCCCCCTCCCGCCTCCCCGCGTTCGGCCGCGTCTAGCGCGCCCACGCTCACGTCCAGGAGCGCGCCGGAGCGCCGCCGGCGAGGTCCACGCCGCCGCGGCCGGGGCGGCCAGATCCGCTGCCCTGTGACGTCAGCATGACGTCACAGGGTCCCACCTGTCAGATTTTTTTTTGGGAAAAAATTCAAAAAAATTCTAAATAATACAAAACAACAACTTTAAATATGTCCACATTTATTATTACAAAAAAAAAGATAGCCCAAACTATCCATACGATTTTAAAACAATTCTAAATATTCAAAAAAATTAAATGCCCAAATTTTCGAATTCGAATTTTGCCCACACACGTGCGGCATTGCCGCGCTCCGATGTCAATTACAAAAAAAATACTAAAATTCAAAGAATGCATATCTTTAAAACAACAATTATAAAAAAAAGTTGAAATTCAAAAAAAAAATGCTTGCCTTCCAAGCTACCCTTCAAAATAATACAAACAATATAATATAACAACAACTATAGGAAAAACAGCAAAACTTATAAATTTCAATCTATAATTCGAAATAATATTCAAATTCAAAAAATCCATACATACAAAACTCCAATGCAAAATAAAACAAACAGCATATAAGAAAAACTTAGTTTAAAAATTTCCAAATTATCAAGCTTACCACACAAAGAACCATGTCACAGAGGACTCACCATGTCAATTTTTTTATTAGTCCAAAATATATCCACAAGATTACCAATAATTTAAAAATGCCCACAGTTTTTGTTTACTGAAAAAATAACCTAAACAATCCATATGATTTTAGATGATTATAAATAATGCAAACCAATAATTTTTATATGAACAAAAAAGTTTTGGAAATTCAAATATGTGACAAGCAAAATAATCTTTTTCCCCCTTCCTGTCTTCTTTTCCTAATTTCAAAAAACTTTTGCAAGTTTTCAAATTCATTTTAGATTCAATTCGGACCAAACTTAAAATTTATGTAACAATCAAAATAGTCATTATATATATTTTGGAACTTTTTCCTAAATATTAGAAACCTTGCAATTTCAAAATACACACAAACAAATATATAAAAAAAATTATTAGTCCAAAATATATCCACATGATTTTGGAGAAAAAATTACATAGTGCAAAACAATTTATTTCTTAATCCCAAAGTATATCCATATGATTTTGGAGAAAAAACTATATAATGCAAACCAATAATTTAAAAATGCCAACATTTTTTGTTTACTGAAAAAAATAACCTAAACAATCCATATGATTTTAGATAATTATAAATAATTCAAACCAATAATTTTTATATGAACAAAAAAAGTTTTGGAAATTCAAATATGTGACAAACAAAATAATCTTTTTCCCCCTTCCTGTCTTCTTTTCCTAATTCCAAAAAACTTTTGCAAGTTTTCAAATTCATTTTAGATTCAATTCGGACCAAATTAAAATTTATGTAACAATCAAAATAATCATTATATATTTTTGGAACTTTTTCCTAAATATTAGAAACCTTGCAATTTCAAAATACACACAAACAAAATATATAAAGAAATGAAAATGCTAGGGAAAAAATTGTCAGCTATTTTCCACACAAAACAAATAAGTTTTCAAAATTCAAATATGTAACAACCAAAGTAATCCATACTTTGCAACCTTTTCAAAATTGTTGCAAGACTTGAAAATTTTAACTTACACAACAACAAAATATAAAAATGTATCACAATGCTAGGGGAAAAATTGTCAACTATTACAAATTCAAATATTTCGACGTCCCATACCACTTCAGAACCTGCTCATTTCGTAAACAGTAAAACAAAATTCAAATTTCAAAAAAATTCCACATTATTCATTTCGTAAAATCTATATTCGAGCATTCTAACTCGAATTTCAAATTTACCTATTCCAACATTTCAAATGCCTTCCAAATATGATCATTTTTTGTAAACATTAAAATAATACAAATATGAATACATTTCAATACGTCAAATTTTCACAATCTCAACAATCTTTTAGGCGCAAACTTTCCGAATTCAAATAATACTCATATTCCAACACGATTTTTTAAAAAACATATTCGAAAATAAATTAAAATCCACGGGCGCGGCGTAGCCCGCGCATAGTCCCCTAGTATAAAGAAATTGCGTAATCTAAGTCATGGTTAGGAAAAAAATGTTAGTTGAGAGTAGCATGCTTGCCTCTCGAAAAAAAATTGCGAGCAGCAGGCCAGCGTGTGACCAGACCATGGATTTATGGATCTTGTCATTAAGTGAAAATCTCATGCCTCATGACCTGATCTGTCGAGGCATAAAGTAATTGTAGGCCCGCCTGGACCTGGAAGACCCATCATGGCGAGCGATGCGCCTATCGTTTCATAACTGATTATTGTTACACCTTTGGGAATAGAGATGTCGACGTGAAGGGCAGCACGGAAAGGGGCTTGATGGAGTTTGTTTGTAGGAATGCTGGCACAGTTATAGACCAGACATGAAAATGAAAAATCTGTTGTATATGGGCAATAACGTCAGATGGTACTAGTCATCTTGAGAAACATACTGAACACAGAGCCCACACAGAACGTTTTGTTTTGAACATAGCTTGCTAATTTGATGCTTGTGGTGGGGTAACTAGACTTCAGACTTGGTCAATCTTGAAGCTCCACGACTCCGATATTCAGTAGGTGATATGTCATATGCGCATGTGATGATTTAGAGTGTGGGCGTCAACAATATACTCAGTGTTTCTCAAAGGAAAAAAAAAAGGACATGGATGAGACAGGATTGCAGCACAATGGGAGATGCTTATCGTGCCGGTTGTCGTGCTCCGAACCAGTGTCCGTAATTTCACGCACCAATTCGGAGTGATCATATCTAGCCAGTTGTCTGCAGCCGACTGGCAGATCGACGATCGTTCTAATAGGACAATCCTTGGTCAGACACATTTGTCATTACTATCACGTTAAGGGGAAATCCAACCATGACAATTCGGTTATATTGTTGTTATTCTCCGTTTGGTTGTCTTTACATATGATCGCGCAATGGAAGACCTAGATCCCTTGAAAATGCAATTCTAGTGGCGTCGTGCCCTATCAGTCAAAGATTAGCAGTCCAACTCCTTCAGCTTCACGTTTAATACACCATGGATCATATTTTCAAAGATACTAGAACGATACCCGCGCGTTGCAACGAGGATCCTGTTAAGAACTATATTGCGTCAACAAAAGGGTATAACAAGTATGATATATTATGTTATCTAAGGAAATATGCAAAATTTAGTTGGTCATAGTCAAAGTACTAAATTCAATATACACGAAATGAGTGTGTATTATGAACTATTGATGTGAACAATTGGATGTTTGAAGGGATGGATGATGTGTAATTTTCATGTAATGTAGATATTAATAAATATCAATGCAGATGATTGGGCAATTGATAGCCTAAAAAATGAATAATGTGGATATATTGCATGTTTAGATAGACAATGATTAATGCATAATAGTGGAGTTTTACTTTATAAGAGATATGATGGAGGAGAATACTGTGTTCACCTCGGGCATTAATGCACTTCACGTCCTCTTCCTCTCCATCTCATCCCCTACCTCGACCCCTATTCGCTCTTTTCCTCGCGGCCGCCAGCGTCCAGTCGCACTTGTCTCCCTTTCAAAATCTTCAGTTTCGACATTTGACTCGTGGTTGAGATATCTTAACTATGTTTTTACGTGGAATCTATACTACTATTAAACAAGCGAACTTTTTCTTTTTCTAAAGCCACCCCACAAATGTACCCCGCTGGATTTGCACCATTAGATTAGCCCCGGATAATCAACTCTAATGGTAGCGATTAATTTAATCCCGAGTCCTGTGTGCAATTAGCAATTTACTATGACGGACGAAAACTCTGCCAACAGAGGAATTCCATGCCCGCGTTCACATACAACGGTTCATTAATTAACGCAATAATTCGCCTCCACTTTTTCTGGAATCATCGCCCCTCACGCGCGACTCATCTTCCCCTGGCCACATCGTTGCCCTGCCGCCGCCCAGCACGCCGCCGTCGCCTTGCACGCGAGCCCACCTCCTCTGCACCCGCTGGCCGCTCTTCCCCTGCACCTTCAGCCCACACGCCCCAGCCTTTATCCTCTCCAGGGCGTTGCCTTCGCGATCGAATCGTATTCACACAATCACACCCCAAGATTGCCGCGTCGTAGACGACCCACCATTTTCTCTCCCCGTCTTCACTGCCAGCATGACAGCCAAGTTCCTATCACATCATTGTGCCACGTCGTGGCGTCCAAGAGGACCGCCGCCGCCGTCAAGTCGTCCTCCTCTGTCCTTTCCTCTCCCCATTTCCGCTGACAGCAGAACAGAAGCTGACGTCATGAGCCTTCCTACCCGAGGGCTCACTGTCTCGCTCCACCCGAGGGCTGCTGACGGGCGCCTCCGTGACGACTGCGGCGAGAGCTGTGTCCGGGATGTGCTGATCCCTCTGCCTCGGGTGGAGCGCCATCATCTCTCCGTTCGCCATCAAGGTACAACCGTACAAGCCGCGAGGAAAATTCCCCTAATCTTGTTCGCTCTCCTAAATTAATGCGTCGCCGCCCGTCCGTAGCTCGCTGCAGACCTGCAGTTTATCAGTTTTGTTCTGAGCAGGTTTAAATTCAGATCACCGTGCATGCTCTGGTACTTTTAGAGATGCTTGAGCTGCAGTTTTTTCTTCTATGCATGTAATTCTCCACACCAAATGCACATAGGTCCATGCAAGGTTTATTTACTGCAGGTTAGGGGCAACTTTCTGAGATTTTAGGAGCTTCATGTATAAGCTATGCAGAAGTTCTGACTTGGTACAGTGATTAATTCTTCATGTGTAGGAACCTGCAGAGATGTTAGGAGCTTCTGTGCAGAAGTTCGGACTTGGTACAGTGATTAATTCTTAGATGCAACATAAGTATGTCCAGCAATTTTTGTAGCAGCCATACCAAAATCTAACAAATAAAGTTGATTTCTATGATTTCGTGCTCTTGCTGAATGGTGAAGTTTTCATGCTCTAAAAAATTTCCTGTACATAAATGGGTTCTCACCTTTTCTCATAGCCTTTTATTATTTCATGATTTATTGATTTTCTTCCGTTGATATATTTGTTTGAACAACGATTATTTGATTTTGGAGAATTATCGAGGTATGCCTACTGCCAAGTATGCTCTCAGAAGTCCACGATTCAAGAGATTTTCTATTTTGTCAGAAGTGGGTGTGCCCACTGACAAGTGTGTTCTTAAAATTGGTCAATTACTGCATCTAACTCATATACTCCATGAGCTTGATATTAGGTTTAACAGAACATAACAATCGGCTAGACTTACAGATCGGTTTACAAGGTTCTTTCTGTATGCTTATTTGATTCATGAACAAGACAAATCTATTATGTTTTGCGCTTGGGAATTTCACATATTAAACCTCTTGCACTATTACTGAGACCAATGTTCAAGGTAAATAAAACATTCCGCAACATATGTTGGTATAACTCTCTCCCAACTAGCCTGAATGTGCCATATATAGTTGGTTTATTTCCTGAAATGTTAGTAGCTTCATGTATAATGTATGCTGAAGTCTGACTTGGGCCAGTGATCAAATTCTTCATGTGCAGAAACCTGTAGAGATGGTGCTGGTGGATTCTAGCCGCAATGTCAGTTGGCAGTAATTAGTTCTTCATGTGCAGGAACCTGGAGAGATGGTGCTGCTGGATTCTGGCCGCAAGGTGATTGGCTTTCCTTGATTAATATTGTTAATTTTAAATGGATGTGAAGTGATTGTCCAAGATTAATGGGTGATCTGTGTGCAGTTGCTCAGTAGAAGATATGTAGTTGCTTGCTGTCGATGAGGCAACATAAACATGGGTAGCTGATACACACAACGCACCGCCTCCTTAAGTACTCTGTGGCACAGGATACCACTAGACCATGGACATAGACGGCTGCGAGCTCTTTCCACTACCCGCCTGGTCGCGGTCCGCATGAAATTTGCATTGCCGCCTATTGGTCTGTCCACATACTTCTTACCCTATGATGTCGTTGGCCCATGCTTCTGGCTCTCCAGACTTGCAACTTATTAGAAATTGTATGCCAATTGCTTTCATGTAAACTTTGGTTAGTATTTAAGATGTTGCTGGCCTTATTGCTCTGCATGTACTACCACACTGCAAAATAAAATCAACAATGACATTGCAGGCCTTTTGTTGTCATTTCATTAAGAGGGAAGTTCTTATTGCATGTAAATTGTTGCTTCTCTTGAATGTTTGATATGAATTTACTCTATGACAGCAGTGCAGACTAGGATCTTTAGGACCAAATTTTAGCATTTTGCATCAAAAGTAGGATAGAGATGAACAAAAGCTATAAAAATGTAACTCAACAAAAAATGTAGAATTAAAAATACATGTATTGTGAAGAGTGCGTCGCACGTGCAGGCTAACTAGTAAATAACAAATGGCCGATCCAGGGATCATTCGGAGTCGTAGGATTGTCCTCAACTACATGTTCTAGATCTTTTCAAAGTCAAACTTCTAACAGTTTGACCAAACTTATATGGAAAAATGTCAACAACTATAAAATGAAAAAAATATTTTACGGTGAGTCTACCCAATGTAGTTGTGAAGTGAGGAAGTATTTATCTGCAATGTCAAATTATTTCGAAATAGTTGTCTACATTATCAAATTTTGAACCGCACAACTCGGTCAAAATGCGTCGCGGTGGCGGGGGTCGCTCGCTCCTCTGACGCCGCCGCCCTCCGCCTCCGCGCCGTCAACGCCTACCAGGCCCCGACGCCCCTCCTATCCTCTCACTCCCTCTCTTGCGTCAACGCGCCCTCACCCCCTCCTCCGCGGCTCCGCCGCCATCTCATGCTCTACATCATCCACATCTGCTCCCTGTTCATCTCCGGTGACGATGACCTGTCACCTCCTCGATGACAAGTACGCCTCCGAGAACCACGCCCATGGCGAGGAGTCCGCTGAGGATGGATGCTCAGAGTGGAGTATGCTCATCTCAGGGTTATGCCCGCGGCAGGAAGCACTGGAGGCGGAGAAGGACGCGTTCACCTTGGTGGTTCAGAAGTCTGAGGTGGCAGCGAAGTGGCGGGCCGCCGCCAAGATGAACGAGAAGGAAGCGTGTTGGTATTGACTCCAGTGACGCCAGATGGGAAAAGGATCGTCCCCCAGCTGAGATCTCAGGTCCCAGACTACCAGTTACAAAATTGCACTGTGCCCCGCGCTCAGTGCTCCTGCTGATGAGACTAAAATTATATCTTTCTGAAAGTATGATGAGTCGATTGATTAGGAAACCAGTTGCAAGGTTAAAATCCTGGAGGAGAAAAAGAGTCATGGTTCTGTTTTTTTTTTTTTTGAACTAACGGTTCTGTTTTTATATATAAAGAGAAGTCATGATTCTATTATGCAGACTAAAATGGATGAGATTGTTGTTCGATTGGACGCCCTGGATCCTGCAGTCGGAGATCGTGTTTCTTCAAGTTGCACAGCTGATGCCAGAGAGTTGAAAGATATGCCAGGGAAAAAAAGAAAACATCACTTAGTATTGCTGAAAATGAGGCAGACGAACAGAGAGTCCGAGCTTTATTACAAGGGAAGCGAAGTGTTCCACATGCTCTGTACCTTTAAGATGGACCTGCAACGGAGAAAAAATATATTTCTGTTGTAGAGCCTATTTTTTAATTCGTAGCCAGCTTCCTATTTTCAGTTCTCTTTGTTAATGCTGTTACAACTTACGATTCTCATGGTCATGGAGGCCTCAATGCTGGTTTTCTTTGGAGAATTGACGATTCATGAAGGAGATTTAGTAAGTTAACTCTAGAACTTCACCTTATATGTTTCTCTCTCCATATTTCCTCTGTATTTCCTTGTTACTATTCTGTTAATACTTACACATCAGAGCTGCGGTAATTTCCAACTTTTGATCCAAAATTTCCTTTTGATTCCTTTCTTACCAAGTATTTACCGTTTACCTGACTGTCTGTTATGAACTTTCTGGTCACCATCCTAAAGCAAAAACACTCTTTCTATTGAAGCAATAAACAGACTAAAGCACAGACTAAACTTTCTGGTCACCATACCGCAAGATTGTATACTTTGCACATTTTCTTGTGCCATATATGATTATGTCTACAACCGAACCATGGAGCTAATTTTGTGCATCGACTCCCCTAACAGATGTCAGCTTCTTCTTCTCGCTTCCTTTCTTGGCTGTCCAAATTATAAGCACTTTCTGTTGAGTGATCCTCACTTGGAAGTTGTTGATATTGAGATGTTGCTTCTGTACTTGTAGCTGTTCCATCACCCGAAGAGCTCTCACTTGAAACATTAAAAGCAATTAGTTAGGTTAATACGATGGCTGGCATATGTGGACACGGATCTAAAACGAATTAATGGACATACTTTAGCGAGTAGATGAGCAATCCAATGGCCACAACTGTGAATGCTAAATAGTACAGCCCATTTATCTGTTGGTTTAACCAAATCATGTGAGCATGTAGTGCAATATATTATGATCTGGTGCAGAGATCGGTTAGAAATTGTCACCTGTTCTTGATAGAACAATAATCGAATGGCGACTGCCCACATGTCAGATGTTAAAAGTGACAGATTAAACAATGTTGATCCACTCATCTGCAAGAGCTATGGTCATCAGAAAGGGCTAAACTACTGTAAAATGAGAAATGAAAGGGTATTCTGTATCATACTTCCTAATGAGCTAACATTACCGAAATAGCTTACTTTATACATTTATTCACATAATTCATAATCACTTGATTGAACCTATTTTTGTTGTTTTCTACTTGTGTAGCTTGTTGTCTGCATAACATGCTGGAGGGAACTTAACCTTAAGAACCAGAGGAGTAATGGTGTAGAACATAAATAGTGCAACGGCATATCCTGCAAACAAACTTATCTGAAAACAAATAAGAGAAAAGTACTTAGCAGGAATGATTTTCTGTATGACAATTCAAAAACGTGTATTGCAGATAAAGGAGTCAAACACAACAATCGTTTGCTACCATTGTTGGAGACCAGACAGCTTCCTCTACAGTCTTCCTTTCAAATATAAATCTGATGTTTTGTCAGGTCAAAACTAATATGAAAATTTGCTCCAGAAGATTGTATGTAAGATATTTTTGTTCCAACAAATTGTAATGATAGTTTAACCCAGAGTTTTAAATAGCGGGCTAAGCCATTTAGCGACAGCCTGCGAAAATAGCTATAGCGCTGCTAAATCGCCGCTATAGTCCGCTATTTAATGGTTTTGGTACCTTTAGCATGCTAATACACTTAGGCATGGTACAGAAAATGCTATAGCGCCGCTATAGCTTAGCTATAGCCCGCTATTTAAAACTTTGGTTTAACCATATATACAAGAATGAGAGTAAATATATAGACAACACAGATCATGTCAGTTTTCTTTGCTTGTTTGTAATTAATATTGAATTGTGGAGAGGATACATCTGAATTGTACTGACAAGCAACCCAAACATTCCAAGCATTGCGACAAGTTCTACTCGATCGTTCTTCTTGACACAGTATTCCTACATATTCAAGGAAATGATATGCATATTAGAATTTTCATAAAATATTGCTGGTAGTAGCAGGATATATATCATCAGCAACAGACCAACCTCCCCAACATTGCTAAATGCAAAACAAACTGTCCCGGCGATAACAAGGGTATCCCCTAGAAGTGGAATTTTACTTGCATCTGCAGAAAAAGAAGATTTATGTAAGCTGTTCACTTATCTAACTCCGCTGTACAAATTTGAGGAAAATTTCAGTTTGTTGGGTTCACAAAGTTAGGTCTTCATGGGCACATCTGTAACTGATCTATTGCCAATTTGCCATCTTGTTCAGTATTAAATTTGATCTCCTAGACTAGTATTGTACTATCATGATTGCTACTGCCAAGAACTTCATCCTGTGCCTATCCTAGGTTTATCACCGAGATTCTTGCAACTGGCATTTTAACTTAGCTTTGTGGTTTAACTGTTAAAAAGTTACTACTAACCTTGCTCATCTGGAGATTTTGCATCTGAAAGGAGCACAAGACCTAGCCCTGCCACGCAAATCCCTGCCCCCAGAAATTGCCAGAACGAATATCTTGTGCCTAGTGCGTACCAGGTGAGTATGATGACCCATACAACAGTCCAACAATCCAACAATGTTACGCTGGTGATGGACGAGTACTGGTAGGCCTTAACAACTGCAATGCAAGTTTCAGGATTATAAGATGGTAATATGTTCATCAACAGGAGCATTGTTTTGCATTTAGCATCTCACTGAAATGTGTATTGCTTGTACTCACCCAGATAATTCCCCTGGACATCAACGAAGGCGAGCGCTAAGTACCAATACCAAGGTATCTGCGAGGCAAGAGCACCCAAAACAGTGAGGTTTGAAATTACTCCAGGTAAGCTCCATGGTTCATTTTGATGCAGTTATGCTCACCCGCAGCTTCTGTCGTCGATGCAAGAGGATTGGCACATAAACTAAGGCCAACAGGAGATATGCGAAGAATGACTGTGTGAGTGGTGCATCAACTCCTGCATAAATGTTTGAAGTTATATGTCTGTCTGCTGCTTTATCAACTGATGATTCTTGTACATGAATTAGGCCAATGCGAAAGATGGGTCATTGAGTAAAAATAGTAGCAAGTGCCGTACGAAATGATGATTTGAATTTATGGATTACCTCTGATGAGATGAGAAGGATGGTACCAAGGTTAGCGACGAGGGAGGAGGCGAAGCTGGCGGCAGCCATGGAGAAGGCCACGAGCTGGCCGAGGAAGAGCACGAGCAGCAGGCTCCATGCCTCCTTCGTCTTGATCTCCATGGGTCTGACCAAGGTGCGCGCAAGCCTCAGATGGATTTTAGATGCAGAGGAGAGATTTATACGGTTGCAGAAGGGGAAAGCCGAAGCAGCTGAGTGAAAGAGGTTGACTGGCAGATGGGCCTCGTGCCTGTAAACTGAGGCAAGGTTAGCTGAGCTCGTGCAGTAAACTAAGGTTAGTTGAGAGTAGCGTGTCCCTTTCAAAAAAAAAGGTGAGAGTAGCATGTGACCGCTCAATTTATTATGTTTTTCTTTTTTTTAATGCGCGTCAGGATCTTGTCATTAACTGAGCAGACTGCCCTATTGCAATAGATTATACAGCTGGTGCCCCATGAACTGATCGATCGAGCTTCATACTGGCCTACTACACTAGCCCAGCACTGAGCCACGCTTCCCCTTCGTCCATGATCCGAGGGTGGCATATCTTTTACTCCCTCCGTACTAAATTATTTGACGTAAATTTTGGCTAAATATGGATGTATCAAGACGTGTGTTTTAACGTGTAGATACATTTATATTTAGTCAAATCTACATCAACTAACTCGATATGTAGGGAGTACTTTTAATTCACTCTGACGCTTTTGCAACTGCCGGAGATATGACTTAACACACCAATCATGGCAGGCATGCTCCCATTGTAAGGTACTCGATCCGTTCTAAATTAGATGACTTCCATTTATGTACATGTGAATATATCTATAGTTATAACATGTCTAGATAAATCTATATTTGGACAAAGAAAAATCATCTGATTTGGAACGGATGAAGTACTTGTACTCCGTGCAATTGGTGATTGTTACACCTTCGGAAATGGACATGTCGACTTGAAGGGCATCACGGAAAGGGAGGGGACCTGATGGATTGATAGCAGGCACGTTGGTTCTGTTAACCAGATATGAGAAATATCTTGCGACATATGGCCACTTGCATCAGATGGGTACTGATCTTCTACGAAGCACCGATACGGCTAGACGGACACGGCGATACGGATACGCCGATACGGGATACGACAATTTCAGAAAACAGCAATACGACGATACGGCGAGTATATATATATAAAAATAGTAAAATGCCATGTAATAAAGACCAGAATAATTAAATGCGTGAAATGAGATTAAAATACTGCCCTGTTTGTTTCCTTTTGAAGTTCTCAATGAAGGAATGATCATCAATTTCCACACTCCAAGGATTAAAATAGAAGATACTTTTGATTTGATTGACAACCCTAGCCCGAGCCTCTTTACAATCAGCACTAGTAGTGTTGCTTGATCTTCTACTAACTGAAGACTGGCTGCCTGCCATGCCAAAGCAGAGGAAGTGCATCATTCGTGTGGCAGAACAAAAGGCGGGAGGAGTTTACCTCGTTGCTGGTGACGGGCGGGGATGGAGGCGACTCCAGGCGGCAGAGAAGGGTGAATCCGGGCGGGGCGAGACGAATCTGGGTGGCAGCGGCGCTATTCCAGCGACGACGGCGCGATCCCAGGTGACGGCGGCGCGTGAGGTCGACTCCAGGCGGCAGCGGCGGCGCTCGATCCAGTGCCATGCCAAGGAAGGAATAGAAAGAGAAAGCACTTGGGCTGTAGGGTTAGTAATGGGTTTCGACCGGATGGGCTCCTCGCCGTGTCCTCGTCGCAGTCCCCGCCGCGTATCGGCATTTTTTTTCTTTTCTTTTAATTCGAAAAACTGGGACACGTGAATGACACGCGTATCGGCCGGATACGCGTATCGGATATGTACGGTACGAGGACACGTTGAGTTTTGGAGTATCGGTGCTTCGTAGCTGATCATATTTAGAAACAAACTGTCAGTACATGCACGTAAAGTTTGAACATGGCCTACTAATTTGATGCTTGCGGTGGGTTAACCAGATACGGATCAGGGGGGCCTCACGACACAATGGCAGATGCCTATCGTGCGAGTTGTGGTACCGGTACGGTCGAAAAAAAATATTGTCCGGATTACTGTTCTTAATTCATCAGACCATGATCTTAAAAAAAATCAACAGACCATTCTGCCATATGCAAGCTAAATAAGATCAATTGGGGCCAGTTGTTTGTAGCCCATTGGCCCATATGCCACGCAGGAAAACGAACAAAGAACCAAACCATATCCGGTGTCCAAGTTTGTCTTTTATAGTATAGCCGGAGGCGCCAGTCACATAGTACGGTCGACGACAAGTCTGTCGTGGCCATCAGATCACCACGCCACGACTGATCCGACCATCCCTGCCACGCAGTGGCGGAGCCAGGATCCAAAGCCTGTGATGTCATTTCGAATGTGTGATGTCAAATACATGTGTTCTTACTAATATTTTAAAAAATTCTTAATAATTTTTGCTTGTATACAAAGGATTTGCAAAAAAATTGACCACACAGGTCACAACATGGCTCCGCTGCCACGGGAGCCATACCGCCCCCTTGTGATCTTGTGTCTAGCCTACCATATATCGTTTTGTATATTTTGGCTACCCGCGGTACATTGACTCCCCTAACAGATGTGAGCTTCTTGTGGCTTCCTTTCTTGGCTGTCCAAATTATAAGCACTTTCTGTTGAGTTATCCTCACTTGGAAGTTGTTGATATTGAGATGTTCCGTCTGAACTTGTAGTCCGGAGTCTCCGGTCTCAGGGGGCTCAGGGGCCGGAGTCTCCGGCCAGTCGAGTTTTGATGCGAAGAGCTCCACAGGACGGCGCTTGCGGTATGGGGTCCGGAGTTGGTCCGTAGTGACCTCGGAGTCTCCGCCCCGACCGGAGTCTCCGGCCTTCGTGGTCCGGAGTCTCCGGTGCAAGTTTCCTGCATCGGCCTTTTTTTCTGCCCTTCCGGGTCCAGAGTCTCCGCCCTTCTTGGTCCGGAGTCTCCGCCCGGGCCGGAATCTCCGGTCTTCGTGATCCGGAGTCTCCGGTGTAAGTTGGCTGCAACGGCTCTTTTTCTGGGAGGGGTATAAATACCCCTCGACCTACCTCCAGCCAGCTAGCTCTTCCAAGCACGTTTTTCCCCCTGTCTCTCCTCCATTGTTGACCTTGGAAAGCTTGCCCCTCTCCCAATTATTCCCATGATTCTTGCATATCTTTGAGGGATTTGAGAGAGGAGATCTAGATCTAAATTTCCACCAATCAATCTCTCCTCTAAGTGAGGGGAACCTTTTGGATCTAGATCTTGGAGTTCCATTTGTTGTGTTTTTCGTTGTTCTTCCTCTCTTCTCCCCCATAAGTCTCCCCCCATAAGCATTAGTTGCTTTTGGTGGGATTTGAGAGTGAAGGATTTGAGCACTTGTGCTCTTGCCATTGCTTCGTTGCATCGGTTTGTACTCTCCACGAGGATTCGTGGAAGTTGAAAGCTTGTGAACTTGTTACTCTTGGGTTTTGGACCCTAGACGCCCGTGTGGTGGTTGAGACCCTTGTGTGGTCACTTGTAGCTGTTCGGGAGCCCCCAATCCCGTTGTGGGTTGTGCCCCGGATCGTTGTTGAAAGGCTCCGGATTTCCGCCTCGAAGGATTCCGATAGTGGAAGGTGAACCAAACCTTTGTGGTGCGGTTCATCGGAGAAGAAGGTGAAACATTTGTGGTTGTTAAACCATTGTGTTGGTTCACACCTCTCCAACGAGACGTACTCCCCTAAAAAGGAGGAACTCGAGAATACATCCTTGTCTCCGCGTGCCTCGGTTATTTCTATACCCGAGCTCTTTACTTATGCACTTTACATTGTGATAGCCTTTGTGCTTGAACTATTCTATTGCTATCACCTTGTTGCTTGTCTTGCTTAGCATAAGTTGTTGGTGCACATAGGTGAGCCTAGTTTATTTAGGTTGTTCGCTTGTTAATTTAAACACCTAGTTTTATTCCGCAATTATCAAGCCTAAACCGGAAAAGTTTTAAATCGCCTATTCACCCCCCCTCTAGGCGACATCATTGTCCTTTCAACCCCCCTCTAGGTGGCCATACCGATCCTTTCAATTGGTATCAGAACCTTGGCTCTTTATTAGGGCTTAACCGCCTAAGAGAAGTATGACCATCAATGAGCATGGAGTTGAGATTCCCGATCTTCCCTCCGAGTCCACTTCGGTTTCCGTGGAGGACTTTAATACCTTGAAATCCTCTATGGAGACTAAAATGGACAAGTTTCAAGAGATGATCTTGAAACTCATGGAAGCTAAGGATATCTCACCTCCACCCACCGCTCTTTCTTCGGACGTTGACAAACCCGAGAATGAAGAGGTTGATGGGAAGAAGAAGGGGGTTGAACAAGATAAAATCGACACCCTAACTAAACAACCTAATGGTTCGGGAGTATATGGTGCCGTTCCTTTCTCATACTCTCCCGACCTACCTATCCCTCATCCTCCTATTCACCTAAGGGGAAACCCACCTAAGCTAAATGCATCTTTGTTTACTAAATGGCAATCTTCTATGAGATCTTATGTGAACAGTGCATCTATCGAGCTTTGGAGGATCATTGAGCAAGGATATCAAGCCGTGGATGAATCCAACAAGACAAGAAGAGAGGTGGTTGATTGCCAACTAAATGCCACCGCACTTGATTTGATCCGAGATGCCGTGGGAGATGATGATATGTCTCATATCGAGCATTGCACCACCGCCAAAGAAGTTTGGGCTTGTCTTGTTGAGGTGTTCATTGGAAATGAAAGCATGAAGAGAAACCGGTTTGAGGAAATGAGCAACAAGGCCGAAAGTTTCTTCATGGAAGATGGAGAAGACCATGAGCAAATGCATCGAAGACTCAAGTCCCTTGCCAATGCCTATAAAGCTCTTGGTGGGACCCATGTGAATGATGATTGGATCAAGAGGAAGTATGTGAATGCTCTCTTGCCCTTTGAATCGGCCGACTTGAAGAGTCTCCAAGGAAGGCACAACTATCCACAATTGACCTCCAATGAAGTCATGCAAGAGATGCAATCCTTCAAGTCCAAGCCAAGATTGCACAAGACTCTCGTGCCCGAGCTATTGGAATGCAACAAGGAGCGTCACTTGCTTTGAAGGCCAAGGTGGTTGAAAACAATGAAGATCAAGATTGTGAAGATGTGTCCTCCATGGACCCCGAAGAACTCAAGATTGCTCATAGGGTCTATGTGGCTCTTGCGGCAAGGACCTTTTGGAAGAACCCATCCAAAGCTAAAGCTCAAGTAGGGCAAAAGTTCAAATTTAGTGGTTACAAGGAGGGCAACCCAAAGATGAAGACTTGTTTCAATTGACAAGATAGATATCACTATGTTGCCATGTGCCCCTATGAGAACCGTGAAGATCATGGAGGAAGACTTGTTCTCAAGAATGCCTCCTTCAAGAATGCTATTGGTGACTAGAGAGGAGTACATGTCCGGGGGTGAGAGTGATGAAGAAGAAACCACAAGTGAAGTGGCCGCTATTGCCATTACTTCATCAACATCATCATCCCTCTTCGAATCTCCAAATGAGAATGTCCCAATCCAATCCGCCAAGTGTCTCATGGCCAAGGCCACCGAAGTATCATCTCCTTCCCCCTTCAAGACTACAAATGAAATGGATGATCTTATGAGTATTAGAGTAAAGGAATAAAATATTGCTTTGGATCGTTTCATGACTAACTTGCAAGGTGAAGCCAAGAAACGCTTTGAAGCTCTTATGAGCAATTATGGGCAGATTCAAGAGGAGCTTGATGAGAAGGAGAGACTTGAAAGAGAGTATGCTAACGATATTGCCGCTCTCACCGTGGCTCTTGAAGAAGAGCATGAGCTTTGGGTTTCTCTTGAAGAGAAACTTGAAAATCTTGATGAGTCACAAAATGCAATCTTTTCTCAAATCATTAAAGAACGTGACCATGCAATTGCAAAATATAAGCTTTTCAAGAAAGAAAAGGTTGAATTTGGTGTTGGTCATGATAGACTAACCGAGGAGTTAGAAAAGGTCACCAAGGCTCACAAGGCCTTGGAGAGTGAACACTCTACTCTCACCAAGTCTTTTGAACAACTTCAAATTCAATCATCTAAAACAAATGTTCCTAGTTCCTCTACTACTTCTTGTGATCATGCAAATGTCATTGAGGAAAATGCTAGGTTGAAGAGCGAACTTGCCAAGGCCTCTAGTTCCCAAAGTAAGCCTATTGATGATCTTTTACAATTGCAAAAGCCACACATTGGGAAAGAGGGTCTTGGTTATGTTGCCAAGAAGAAGAAGAAGAACAAGAAGAAGGCCAAGCCCGCACAAGCAAAGAAGACTACCATTGCGAGTGGTGATGCCACAAGGGGCAACACTCCTCGTAGTGACTTTGCGGGACATGCTAACCCCAACTACATTCTTTATGTTGATTATTATGGGGATGTATATGCTAAATATGTTGGTCCTTATGATGGTTTCATTGCTTACTCTATTTGGGTTCCTAAGACCCTTGTTGCTAACAAAAGAGGACCCATTGCAAGATGGGTACCTAAAACCAAGCAATGATTTCTTGTAGGACTATGCTTCCGGTGGCTCGAAATGGGTGATTGATAGTGGATGTACAAGTCATATGACCGGAAGCAAGGAGATTATGACGGAGATGAGACCAAATGATAATCATAGAACCGTCACATATGGAGACAAGTCTAAAGCTAATGTATCGAGTCTCGGCAAGGTGGTAGTAGCAACGGATATCACCCTTGTGAACGTCATGCTTGTCGAGTCCCTTGGTTACAATTTAATGTCCGTTCGTGCACTTAACAAGATGGGCTTTGCCGTCCATTTTGATCTTGATATTGTGGTACTCATGTGGAGCAAGACTCTAAAGGTCGCTTTCGTTGGGTATGTTGAACATGAGTTGTTTGTGGTGGACTTTTCGGAGTCTACCAACACTCAAGCAATGTGCCTTTTCGGAAAGGCCGATGTGGGGTGGTTGTGGCATCGCCTCTTGTCCCATGTCAATATGAGAACTTTGCAAAGTCTTTACAAGGGTGGCCACATTCTTGGACTAAAAGAGAATGTTTCCTTTTCTAGAGATCGTCTTTGTAGGGCTTGTGTTGAAGGAAAGATGCATGACTCTCCCCACCCAAGCAAGACCATCATCTCATCAAGGATATTGGAACTTCTTCATGTTGATCTATTTGGTGCTGTGCATCAACCGAGTCTTGGTGGGAAGAAGTATTGTTTGGTGATTGTTGATGACTATTCAAGATTCACTTGGGTTCATTTCTTCAAGTCGAAGATTGAGACCCAACAAGCCGTCATCGACTTCTCCAATGAAGTTCAACGTCAATACAATGTCCCTATATTGGCCATTAGAAGTGACAATGGCTCCGAGTTCAAGAACTACACCCTAAATGAGTTTCTTAGTGAAGAAGGAATTCACTATCAATATTCCGTTGCGTATATGTAACACCCCGGCCACCCCCGGGCCGGGCCTGTCACCCCTGGCAGCTCTCTAGGATCTCCAGACTGGCCCCACAGATCAACACTAGTCTTTTCTGCGCACTTTGTCGGTCACCCATCCTTGGAGTGCTCCGGGCCAAGCACGCTTAACCTCGGAGTTCCTTCCAGATGAGCTTCCAGAAAAGAAGTTGCAACTTGTTGATATGAATATTCTATCAATCCTGTTAAGCCCTGAGCCAGGATCTCACGTCCTTCCCCCCTTAGAAGACCGACGCCCTCGTCGGTCAGCCCCCAGTCCAGGAACTTCCCCTCTTGGTACACGTCTGTGCGCCCAGTGCCGGCACATGCTCCACATGTCCGCGCCCCTGACCCGCACACGCCCGTGTTGCCGCGAGGGTCGGCTCTGATACCAAATTGTAACACCCCGGCCACCCCCGGGCCGGGCATGTCACCCATGGCAGCTCTCTAGGATCTCCAGACTGGCCCCACAGATCAACACTAGTCTTTTCTACGCAGTTTGTCCTCACTCATGCGCACCCGGGAACCAGTTCCCGGTCGGTCACCCATCCTTGGAGTGCTCCGGGCCAAGCACGCTTAACCTCGGAGTTCCTTCCAGATGAGCTTCCGAAAAAGAAGTTGCAACTTGTTGATATGAGTATTCTATCAATCCTGTTAAGCCCTGAGCCAGGATCTCACATTATACCCCTCAACAAAATGGTGTAGCCGAGAGGAAGAACCGGACCCTTATGGATATGGCAAGGTCTATGTTGGCGGAGTTCAAGACCCCACTCTTCTTGTGGGCCGAGGCCATCTCCATGGCATGTCACTCATCAAATCGCCTCTACTTCCGCACAGGCAAGAAACTCACTCCATATGAAATGATTGCAGGCAACAAGCCTAATATTTCCTACTACCGGTGTTCGTTGTAAGTGTTTCTATAAGATCAAAGGTTATCGTTTATCTAAATTTGAGTCTAAGGCTTTAGAGAACTTTTGTTGGTTACGGTGCCGAATCCCACACTTATAGAATCTACGACAAGTCCTTGGGACCATTGTAGAATCTTGTAGTGTGGAGTTCGATGAGAATGACGGCTCCCAAGTGGCGCAATTTCATGTTCGTGATGTAGATGATGAGGAACCTCAAGATGCAATAAGGCGAATGGGTGGGATTCTTTCGCCCAATCGAGATCCACCATGAGGCACCTCAAGAAGGACCAAGCTCCACCCATGTGGAGCATTCATCATCACAAGTGGAAACCACACCATCCGATGGAGCAAATGATGCACCAAGCCAAGAACAAGTTCAAGACCCTCCTCAAGTTGATCAAGTTGCTACGCAAGAACCAAGTTCTCCAATTATTGATGCTAGCCATGATCAAGACCAAGGTCCATCCTCTCCTTCTAGTGATGAAGGTGTGCACATTGAAGACCAAGGTCATCATTCCGGTCAAGACGGGGACACAAATGATCAAGATGATCAAGAGATACCTCCTAGCTCCAATGAGGATATCGAAGCCCGTCGTCAAGCTAGAGTTGCAAGAACCATGGAGATAAGACAACATGCGTTGGAAAATATTATTGGTGATTTGAAGAGCAAGGTTGTGACTAGAAGACAATGTGCAAACTTTAGTGAACATCAAGCGCACATATCCATGTGGAACCAAAGAAAGTCTTTGAAGCTATTGAAGATCCGGATTGGTTGAATGCGATGCATGAAGAGCTCAATAACTTCAAGCGCAACAAAGTGTGGAAGCTAGTTGAGAAGCCAAAGGAGTGCCGCAATGTTATAGGCACTAAGTGGATATTCAAGAACAAGCAAGATGAACATGGCATGGTGGTGAGGAACAAGGCAAGATTGGTGGCTCAAGGGTACTCTCAAGTTGAAGGCATTGATTTTGGAGAGACCTATGCTCCCGTGGCTCGCCTTGAGTCCATCCGTATCCTCCTTGCATATGCATCTCATCATAATTTTATCTTGCAACAAATGGATGTGAAAAGTGCTTTTCTAAATGGTCCACTTAAAGAATTAGTATATGTTAAGCAACCACCGGGTTTTGAGGATCCCAAACTCCCTAACCATGTCTACAAGCTCGATAAGGCGCTCTATGGACTTAAACAAGCTCCACGTGCGTGGTATGAGCACCTTAGAGAGCTTCTAGTAGACCGTGGATTTGAGGTTGGGCAAATCGATCCCACTCTCTTTACCAAGAGAGTAAAAGGGGAGCTTTTCATATGCCAAGTCTATGTGGACGATATTATCTTTGGCTCAACTAACAAAGCTTTCAATGATGAATTTTCAAAGCTTATGACCGATAGGTTTGAGATGTCCATGATGGGAGAGTTGAAGTTCTTCCTTGGTTTTGAGATCAAGCAATTGAGGGGAGGGACTTTTATCTCTCAAACTAAATATATCCAAGACATGCTCAAGAAGTTTGATATGGTTGGTGTCAAGGAGAAGCGCACCCCAATGGACACAAAGGTTCATCTACAACTTAACCCAAAGGGTATAGATGTCGATCAAAAGGTATACCGTTCCATGATTGGTTCTTTGCTCTATCTTTGTGCATCTAGACCCATATTGTGTTGAGTGTAGGGGTGTGTGCAAGGTACCAAGCCGCTCCTAAAGAAAGCCACATGGTGGCGGTCAAAAGAATCCTTCGATATTTGATTCATACCCCAAAGTTTGGGTTGTGGTACCCTAAGGACAAGGTTTTCTCTCTTTGTGGGTACACGGACTCGGATTGGGCCGGTGATCATGATGATAGGAAGTCAACTTCGGGGCTTGCCAATTTCTTGGTGGTTCCTTGGTGAGTTGGTCTTCCAAGAAGCAAAATTGTATATCTCTCCACCGCCGAAGCCGAGTATGTGGCGGCCGCAAGTGCATGCACCCAATTGTTATGGATGAGGCAAACTTTAAAGGAATACGGTGTCAATTGTGACAAAGTGCCTCTTTTATGTGACAATACAAGTGCTATCGAGATTGCCCACAACCCGGTGCAACATTCAAGAACCAAGCATATTCGTCATCATTTCATTCGAGATCATGTTGCCCGAGGTGATATTGAGCTAAGCCATGTTCCCACAAGAGATCAACTTGCCGATATATTCACGAAGCCTCTCGATGAAGCAAGATTCACCTATTTGAGGAATGAGCTAAATATCGTGGATTCAAGGAGCTTGGCTTGACTATTTTGCATACACACCTATGTCTTGACTATCTATTGTGTTTAGGTGTAGGCATGGACATAGGGGGAGTGCGGTCCTAATCCATTGGACTATCCCTCCCCCATTATGCCGATAGTAAGACCTCATTTTGCTTCTCTATGTTCATTTGTTGAATTGTGAGCTTAAATGACGAGTTGTGGCCGTGAACCCAAGATACATCTTCGCGGTGTCACACCACACACTCATACATGGTGGCCTAGGCCACCGCCCTCTTCTTTATGAAGAGTTGGGTCTTATTGGAGTTTTTATTGCATACTTGTTGTTTCCTCGCTTTCGAATCACTTCCAATGTTGTTATTTGGGTTTTCTTTTTTATCTCCATTGGAAGTGTGAAGAAATCATCATGTTTGCATCTCCCCGTGTCACTCAATATTGCTCCATGTCACTCTTGAAGACGGTTTTTCAGAAGAGGAGTCCGCAAGTTTCTAGAGGAATTTTTTGAGAAGAAGAGGAGGTTGCCAGGCTGGCCGGCCCCCCAGCCGGCCCAGGCCGGCCCCAGGCCGGCTCCATCGGGCGGTGCCGGCCTAGGCCGCTGGCAGGCCGGCTCCCAGGTCGCGGTCTCGGGTCGGGGCCCGGCCTCCAGGGCCGGCCTCTCGGGGCAACTAGATCGAGGGGGGAGGGGATCAAACCACTCGTCCCCCACTTCTTCCTCTCTCCCCCACGACCTCCTTCTCCATGGATGCCCCTCCCGAGCTCCTCCTCCACCGCCCCCGCCATTAGAGCCGCCCCCCACACCTCCTCCTCCCTCAGATCTGCAAGCCCCCTACAAGATCCACCTTCCCATCCAAGTGATTTCTCCATTGGTGGAAGTTTGGGGGAGTTCTCCTCCATTGATTGGTGCCTCTCAAGATTGGATTTCTCTCGGTGAATCTCGAGCAAGATGGATGATGATTCGGCTTATGATGGCCTTGAAGACCTAGATGTTTCCCCTCTCTCAAGGTTCAAGGGCAAGGATAATCTTCGGGAGTCCTCTTACTCCTCTTCCTCCGCCAACCCCAAGGCCAAGAAACTCAAGGTAATCTCCAAGAAGAAAGGTCCTCCCCTTGTCAATCCGGAGGAACCAGTACGTTCAACTTGGGTCAAAATACCTAGTGATGAGTTTGAGAATGACCGCTTGATTTTCAATCCATATGCTTTTGGCAAGCCTACTTGCACGAGTGATAGCCGGTTCTATTGCAAGATGCATCATCAAGTGTTTGAACAACTAATTAGTCCATTGAAGAACTCTCATGTTCCCACTTTTTACTTCAATGTGGATAGTGCAAGAGAATTATGGCCGGAGGTGATGGAGGTTATGGATTTTCATAGTATTACTAATCTCATGCCGGTGAATACCCCTTATGCTCCTGAGTTGCTTCAAGAATTCTATGCCACAGTCTATTTTCCAGGGAAGGACAGAGGACTATGACATGGATGGATGAGTGCCGGTATCAAATGCGAAGCTTCTCTTGCTGAATTTGGTGCTCTCTTTGGCATAGAGGAGCTACCTCTTTGTCCCATGGCTTATGTTCGTATTCACATGCAAAATCTCATGAAAGCCACTCCCGGGATCCATCATTGCTATCCCCCGAGTCGGGCACTATTGGAAAAATCCCCAAGACCTCTTATATGACTCCTTTTTGGAAGCCACTTATTTCATCCTCCGGAACACTATTGCCGTCAAGTTTGGGAAAAGGGTATGGCTCGCATGTACATGGTCAATCTTCTTCACCACATTGTCACCCTCAAGGAGGGAAGAAGAAAATAGATGTTCTTGATTACATGTGGCAAAGATGCAATCCGTGGTTCTTGAGTCCAAGGTTCCAATTTATGGTCCGTACCTTCAGAAGCTCTTTGAACTCAAGTTGGCTCAGACCTCGCTCAATGCCTATGTACATGCCTTGTTTACGCCTACACTGCATGCTTTGCCATCTCGCCCCCCATGCCGTCATCCCTACTCAAGAGAAGCGTGCTCGATCAGTCGCTCCTCAAGCTCATGTTGAGGAAGATGCTCGTGATGAGGGAGAGCTCATGTTGAGGCCTCTAAGAAGAAGCATGGCATCATGGCTGCTTTCAAGAAAATGAATTGCTTCTTTGCGGACAAGCAAGCCAAGGACTTCAAGGCATATCGCAAGCAAAAGTCTTATAACCGCAATCAAAGAGAGGTTATGAAGAAACTTGATTTTCCCTTGCCTTCTCGCTCAAGCTCAGCTGAGGTCTCGGAGAATACTTACAATTCCAAGTACACCTATTGGTTCGGCGACGATGCTTCCTCTCTTGCTCCCTATTGGCCGGACTCTCATGGTGCATCAAGCTCCGGTCAAGCTTTTGGTGGCAACAATGCGGATGATGATGGTGAAGATGATGAGGACGAGTATGAAGACGAGTGATCTCATGGGCTTTCACTTTACTTTCTCCTTTTTGGTGTCTTGATGACAAAGGGGGATAGTGATATCATCCGGGTATTTGCATCCATGCATTGCATCCATTTGTGTTTTTATTTGCATTGCATCATTTTTAGTTGAACTCTATTTGGTTTATGTTCATGGAACTTGGTTATCACTATTGTATGAGATGGTTAAATTATTGTATGAGACTATGGATTTCGGTATTCGGGTTTATCTATGGTTGAGACTTCATGATATTGTGCATTGATATAATTGTCTACATATTTTGGCACAAGGTATGATCATCTCAAAATCACAACCTAGTTGGATATGTCTCATTTTGTGCGAATTTGTTGTACCTATCATGTTAATTATTTCTTGTTGGGATTGCTTCCCTTCTTATGTGTGTATTTGCATTCCAAGGCAAACAAATTATATGCACACATTTAGGGGGAGCCCTTTCCTTGTTAAGAACGTGATATAGTGTGGTTTTTATTGCAAATCCTAGTGTTGTCATCTAACACCAAAAAGGGGGAGATTGAAAGGACATTTATTTACCCCTCTGAGTTTTGTGTGTTAGATAACAACACGGTGATATTTTAATGTGTTGCTAAGTGCTTTCAGGAAATATTAAGATTTATAAGAATACAAAAAGAAGAAAGAAATCGTCCGAAATTGCTGTGGTGGTGAAACCCTGGGAAGCCAGCCCCTAGGCCGGCCAGGCCGGGCCCTAGGCGGCTGGCTCGGCTGGGCAGCCGGCCCCCAGGCCGGCTTCTCTGGGATTCCTGCAGCAGTGCGTGAGGCCGGCCCCTCCCAGTTTCTCTTCAACGACTACTTTTTAGGAGGAGCTATAAATGCTCCTCCACCTACCTTGGGACAAGTAGGTCGCCCGGAATTGAAGACACCATTATTGCAGGCTCAAGAATCACTAGATCTCCTGATCTCTCCACCCAAACTCGTTGATCTTTGGAGGATTGAAGGAGAAGGCCCGGATCTACTACTTCACCAAAGCGTTCTTCATTTCCCCCTCATTCACTTGAGGGATTCGAACCTAGGGTTTCCACTAGGAAAACCTAGGCATCTTGTTGTACTTACTTGCTTGTTACTTTTGTGTAGCAGGTGTTGTGGTGCTTGGGAGCCCCCAATCCTTTTGTGGGTTGAGCCTCAAGTTTGTTGTAAGGGCTCCGGATTCCGCCTTGAAGGATTCCGATAGTGGAAGGTGAACCGAGCTTTTGGGCAAGGTTCATCGGAGAATAGGGTGAGGCCATTTGTGGCGTTTGAGTTTGAAACTCACACCCCTCCAACGAGACGTACTCCCCTAAAAAGGAGAAACTCGGGAATACATCCTTGTCTCCGCGTGCTTCCCGTTCGGTTACTCCTTACTCGCTAGCTCTTACTTGTTTCGTGCTTAGTCTAGTGTTAACTTGTCATATAGGTAAATTCACCGTAGTTGCATATCTAGAGAATTTGCCTTTGTGTCAAGCCTAAATTCGAAAAAGAGCTACAAATTGAGTAGCACCTATTCACCCGCCCCCTCTAGGTGGCCATACCGATCCTTTCAACAACTCTTTGTCATCCTTTTTTTTTGTCTTAGTTTGTTCGAAATGTTGTCCTTTGCTTACTTAATTAGTAAAGTTAGATTGTTTGATGAACGTTTCTATTAACTATTGTAGGCTTGTAGCACATGAAGAATGAAATGAAGGTCAATCTAAGACAAGGAGTTCGGTGACGGGTTTTCTAATAGAAAAACAAGGGACGATACCTTTCGAAATCTATTTGAGAATTTCCTTTTTGTGATTCTGGGTAATACCATCCAAACCGGATTGGCCTTTGTTGCGAGGGTTGAGAACTTGCATTGGTAAGTTGATCTAACGTTAGAGAGCTTCAAAAGCGATATTACCGATTCGTAGCAAGTGCTACTAAGAATGACTTGTGTGTCGGGAGTTGGAGAACCCATCCATTGCTCTAGTTGTCGTGCCTCAGAAGATGGTACCACCGGTTTTGATGTTGGTGTCTCCTGAGTTTCGTCTGATCTTTACATTAAGTCCCATGTTAGCTATTTTGGTGTGCTCCCGGTTTGGTTCTAGTCAGGGACGGAGCTGCCTCAATGGCATTGGGGCTGACCCCAGTGAAAAACTGCAAAACATTCACTAATTAGTACTAACTCATGATTATTTATTGGGGTTGACCCCAATGTCATTAAGAGGATATAATTGTGACCCCGTCAGCAATTGCTTCTAGCTTCGCCGCTGTTTCTAGTATACCACCAAGTTTTTATCTGTATCTTAGGCAAGTTGAGTGTGCGCGGCTTCGTGTTTGGAAGTTCCAAGAACGTTTTTTGTTGAAGGTTCTAAACCTTGTATGAAAATGTATAAGTACCGAGTCTCAAGTTGGCATCACGGTAAATGCTTATGAAAATGACTCCAGGGGGTAAATTCAAAATCCTAATGTGATCGTGCTCCTGTTTGGCATTACTAACCCAAAGCAAAGCTTTTCTGTTGTGTTTCTAAAGCCCGAGAGCCTCTTTGATTTAATCCTTAGGAATTTTTCCTGTTGTGGTCGTACGATTGGTAGGACTGAATTCCATAAGTTTTTTTCTAAGGAATCCTTTGCATTATATTTTTCATAGGAATCAAACATCCACTCAAACCTCTTTTTGAAAATCCTTTGGTTTTCCTATGTTGCAATCAAACAAACTTTGGTGCATATGAAATCATGTAGTATTGGAGTAGACATGACATTGCAATCCCTCAGTATTCCTATTACAACGTTTATGGAATCCTACAAATTAAAGAGGCCATGAATGTATGTGCCATTAGTTTAATCTAAATGATTTTGGCTTCACCTTACGAGCTACCGAGATTGAGAATCTTGAAACCAAATGGCTCCTTTTTGTGCACTGTCGACATAAGGGATCCGATGCCTCCAAGTTTGGCTCAGATTTTTCTCATTGTTTCTCTCATCCTACACTTCATGTGAAAGCCTGTTTGAGTCACATATAAAGATAGAAACCTTGGAAAGAGATACTAATGTTTTATTAAGCGTCAAGCAAGACCATATTGGTTTATTGGAGATCTTGATCTAACACTCTTAGATATTTGGCATCTCCTAGTCGGCTAGTTGTTGTTTGAGAGATTCATCTTGTGGATGTGTTCCTCAAGGAAGCTTGAGAAGATCTAGGGATCACCTCAAGATCCACCACGAGTGATTCGGCAAGTTTTTCGTGAACTTAGTTCAAGGAGAAGAATGTGCTTAAGCCTCTGTTCCAAAGACGTAGAGTCACTCCATCGATTTGAACTTGGGATACATATGGTATCTTCTTCTCTAGCACTTTACTTAGTAGTTTTTTTTTTTGCGATAGATCTTGGAAGTTTAGATCTAGTGTGAGTTTCTTCACCATTCCATGTGAACAACAATTTGCTTAACTTTTGATCTCCTATTCACCAACACCTCCCCCTCTCCCCATAGTGGATAAAACTCGATCGTCCTTTAGTTCAAATTGAACAATTCACTGTTAATGGAACAAAAAAAAGGCACATACAAAGAAGAAAATTAGCCAGTGGAACAAGAATTTAGTATAACAATTCACTATTCATAGAATTTAGTATAAAAACGTCTAATTTATTGTACGAGAGGGGGGAAATGTAGATATAGTCCAGCCCAACTCCCGGAGAACATGTAGTGTGAGCGCCTAGACCGGAACTGGGCCAATGGCAGGATAGCGGACTGCTGAGCATTTGATTTGGCGGTACCGAAGTAGCCCGCTTCGCATTTGCTGGACCAACTAATCGTATGGTGCATTTTGCGGCCCACGGACAAGAAAGAAACTAGTCGTGCGCACCAACCGAGTGACTAGTGAGGTTAAGGCAGGGCGTATCGGTTTTTCTTCACTTGGCCGCTTGCCGAGAGAACCTCTTTTGAGTTCTGTCTGACTACGGTCATGACTTATGACAGTGAGGGCCAAACCTGCTCCATGACTACGGTCCTGCAGTTGAAGTTTCCTTCGGTACCGTCTCTGAATATCCCTCCGACGAACAAGACTGTCCAACGTCTAACCTGGATACGAAGTAGCTATAGCTTATTGTCCCATGCAGAATTGAAGGCTCGAACCCGGTCAAACCGCTATTCAGGCTATGCGCTAGCATAGCAGTAGCTCTCACGTCCATATCAGATGCACACTGCAGAACCAACGGTCTACTTCTCTCTATGGTCAAGGTTTAGCCCGTCAGCTAGTCGGTACGCGCTCATACCAGAGTCCAGAGATAACTAGCTCGAGATTTGGATGATGTTCACAGTTCAGTATGATCGAAGGACGATGCGGCACGCGCAACTGCGACCAAAACTTTGAACATGGAATGATGGAAACACTCTAGGGCCTTGGGAGGGAAGCATGATGCAGCTAGCTGCTGCCAAAGGCCAAGGTCGTTGCAGAGACCGCGATAGAGCGACAGGTCATGGGCAAAACTTTGATATCTCTACTATATAATATTGCTAGAGGTGATGGTTGGTACGTCATTTTATTTTCCGATTTTACCCCTCGCTTAAGGAAATAATTACGCCTTTGCCACCCCAAGTGAAACGTACCGGTTCAGAATTACATGAAAAAAGAGAAAAGAAACTAATCGTACATCCCTGAGCTATCATCGACGCGACCTCCTTATCCTCTCTTTCGTACGCGAACAGAGGGAGGCGATGAGCCGGGGCTTGCCCGCGTGCGGCGGATGGGGCATGGGAGAAGGCAAGTCAGGGGTAGGAGCTGGGTGGCGGTGTGATTTCAGCTTGGACGTGTCCCCGCGCTGCGCCGCCGCCATCCAAGCACCGGAGCATGTCCCCGCATGTTGCCGCTGCCAGGTTCACCGCCGGACTACTCCGTGCATACCTTCGTATAGCAGGATCTGTCTCCGCCTCTGTTAATCACCACGCGCAGACAACGGTACAGGAGAAAGGGGATCGAGAAAGCAGAGATGTGCGCGATGTGTTCAATCAGAGACGCGGTGGACCTGGCCCACGACCGCGGCAAGGCCAAGGTCGCCGCCGTTCTGCTGCAGCTGCCTCCTCCGCCGTCCTGCTCGACGCCGCCGCTCATGACCACGACAGGGAGTAGCAGCAGAGGCTGCAGGAGGGCAGGGCCGACCTGAAGCACATCCGCCTCCCGCCACCGGCCTATTCCGGCGGCCTCGCCGGCGCCTCCGGTAGCGCGCTGGCCGGGAATCAACTCCTCATCCGGCCGATCCTTTCCCCCTCCTTTACCGGCCTGACGCTTGACCCGACGACACGATCCAACAGCCATCTCGACCTCGCCTTGGTACGGCGCCGCATGAAGGCACCTGCGCGAGCTCCAGGATAGCGGTCGATCTAATCAATCAGCGAGGTAGCACATAAAGCGATCACGGATTCATTAGCATAATCAGCACAAGCATGTATTGCTAGCTTATGGATCTTCCTACGGCCAATACAATGGAAAAGGAGCAAATCGAGCCAGCTCTGTACAGGCTGCTCTCTGCTTGGATGGTCGCCGTCGTCGTCATTAATTTACTTGACTTTAGTCTCTATTGGGCAAATTGTGTCTTAAGCAGATAGAATAATACCCTCTTCTTTAAGTTCTGAAGGAAGGTGTCTGCTCATTGTCGTTCTCCCTGCAAACCATGTATGTCTCATTGCTAATTTCAAAAGGCGTCGAGATGGCATAGGCACCGCCAAGTCAGCAAGCGGCGGGCCGGCGGTAGTAGCATGAGCATACAGAGTGTCTGCCTCCAGAGTTCAGACGACCGCCGATGTCCGGATGGCAGCGTATTGTGATTGTGCTTGTGTCATTTTTGTTTCCATTTTCAAAACCTGAGAGGATAGCAGTGTCACATTTTCGGAAAGAGCTCCGAGAGAGCCGAGGCTACTTTGCATGTGTGCTGCTGCTTTGTTGGAGAGCAGACACCTGAGAGTACAAAGATTGTGGGCGTTGCTTGCATGCTGCTGCTTGACGGCAAATTGATTGACCGAAGCTTTGGGATTTTTGTTGTTGTGCTTGCTGCACCTGCATGAGAGAGCACACAGGGCCGAGGGATTTATTTTGCTTGGTTGTATTTGCTGCATGAGAGAACATAGTAGACCCTGCTGCGAACAGAGAGGACCCTGCTGCGCTGCTGCGTGTTTGATAGTTGCAAATACTGAAAGAGAATACATTTTTACTATGATGATTTTTCAGGTTTTTCGTTACAACCAGATGAGTCATCGACCTATCTATCTAGAGTTCCTTAATGTCGTTACCTGTTTGGAAGGGGAATATTAGCAAAATTCGTGCAAACAACGTCCCCAATTTAGACAAAAACATAATATTTTCTAACAGGTGCAGTAAATACAAGCGTAATATTATTTTTACACTTCATAATCTTAAGATAATTATTTCATCTGTATATCCATATAATTTTCTTGATATCCCGTAGCAACGCACGGGCATTTAGCTAGTATAATTATATATGCACACGCGCTTGCTCGTTTTCTTAAGGTTTAGGGCACGTCAAGTCATCATGGCCACGCAAGCTATAGATCGATTTTGGGAAGAGAAAGACTGAATACTGATCCGGCGATCGGTGTGACATGTGACCGCTTTCTTCAGTAAACAACGGCCAGTCCGGCCGGCGTTCATTGTTTACGCCGTTTTACACCAGATAAGCTCGCTCGTCATGAGAGATCGAGTTTTATCAGTCATCTCTACATTAATCAACCGAACGGAGAGTCCATGCGCGCGTGCAGGTGCAGCGACCGCTCTGAAAAACAAAACGAAACAGAGACGTCGATCGCGTCTGCAGTGTGTGGGTCTCGTCAAAGAGCCACACGCACGCACGAACGCTTTCACTTTCGGGACAAGCTCCAGGTCGCAGGTGTTCTCGCCTCGGTTCCCACTCCCGCCAATGCCCGATCGAGTTTTGTTTCAGTATTCTATCTTCGCGCCAATGCGCTCGATCGATCGATGTGACGGCGGCGAGACTCGCAATGATCGAACCTGGAGTATATGTACGGGCAAGCGTAAGCTCAAGCTGGCTGTCATCGAAAGCTACAGAGGAAGAAGAAGAGGACAAGGAAGCGTGCGTCGTCCGTTGAATCTGCGGCTAGATGGGGTCGATCGATTGTGCTTTTATTGCATCGAGGAGAAAGAACCCGAGTCGTCTGAACTTGGAGAACCGTTTGATAATCGATCGTCAGATTGATGGGGCCGTTCCAGACGATTCGCGGCGAAAGTGAAGCCGTTCGTTGGGTTTTTATATCCGTGATTAGCCTCGCGTCGTCATCTCCTGCCAATCGGTAATGGAGGGACGAGCACGAGAGATTTGTCCGGTAGTTGCTCCTGACTAGGTGACTTGCCTTCCATGACTTCCTTTTCCCGAAAGTTCAGTTTTATATGCAAATTGGCTCATCCGATTATTTCTGCTTTTTTTTTAAACAAATTTCTGCTTGATCCGTGCATTGCATAGAGCATGCTGACGCAGTTGCAAGTCATAGCTCCATCATTTAGGCAATAGAAGTGTCACCTTTTCTTTTTCTGATGAACACGGTACGGTGCAGACGTTCAGGCCTAGTTTGGCAACAAAGTTTTTCTAAAACCAAAGTATTGTAAAACTGTAGTATTTACATGCCTGGGCAACAAATACTTCAGTTTTAGGACCTCTTTTTCCATACTTCAAAATCAGTGCAGTTTCTTGAAATACTGAAGTATATAAACCGCATATTCGTTGCACCCAAACGCATTGAAGTATTCAATACTTCGGTATTTTAGAAAACTGAAGTATTATCAATATACTTCAAAAAAACGTAGCTACCAACGGGCCCTCGTGTTCAAATGCATACGCGTGCATGTACACCCACTCCTACAACCTATCATATGTGGCTGAGCCAGTAGATTTTGAACTTGACGAAATTATCATAGACACCACACACCACATAGGTCGATGCGTCATCTCACACAAAACATCACCGGAAAGCCTTTGGGCACCTATGTCAAGCCTACATTCGAACCCGAGAGGCTAGGTTTCACCAAAGGAAGTTAACCAACTAAGGTATGCTCAGTTCATGGCTATTTTTTTTATGTGGGCGGTAAACTGGTTAACCAACTAAGGTACGCTCACTAATAAACATGTACCTACAACATCGAACAACTCATGCAGTAGGACACCAAAACAACACCTCCAAGAACACCACAACACTGGTGGAACAATATTTGAATTCAACAATATTTGGAACAATGTTTGTCGAAAAAAACAACGAGAAGAGATTAACCTCTTGTACTAGCATGGTGGCAAGAGGACCCTTGCAAGAGGGAGCAGTTGGTTTCGGCACCGAATCGGGGATGCTTCCACACCCACATGCGTAGGGAGAAAGAGCGCCAAGTTAACGGGAAAATCATTCGAGAGCTTCCAAATCATTGTTGATCTCTCCAATTTTCCAATTTTCCCTTTTTTTGGGAGATATTTTTATTTCAATTTATCGCTCTTTTATGGGTAGACAGGTTTGGAAAAAGCTAAGCTTTGCTTGAAAAACCCTTATTACAAACCTTGCTTCGTAGCAGTCTCATGAATTCATCTGCCGGTGTCTCATGCGTAGCTATATAGGTCACGAGTACGAGGTCTACAGAAAGCACATCGTACCTAAGAACCAACAAAGCCTGGCAAACAGTGGCAGAGCTTTAGTGTAGGTCAGGGGGCCATCGCCCCCCCCCCCCCCCCCACCACTTTGGAACAAATTACAAAGATTTTTGGGGAATCTCTCTCACACAAACACATTTTATTTGAAAAGGTAGGCGGCATGGAGGAGACTGGCACCAAGGGAAGGACAAGAACGATGCGGTGCAAGTGCCTTATCGCCTCCATTGCATCTGGTGATGCCTAATCGTTCCTGAAAACACATATGAATATTGTCAAGTCACTTTCACCAAGCTCCATTGATAATAACTTTCATTAATTTTAAGTTTTATGTGGGTGAACCTATTCTGATGTGCTGCCCTTACTTGGACAAAAAGCATACTTACGATCCTCTCGCAAGCTATTCCCAAATACATTTTCCAAGCCAAACTAAGAGTGTGGGGTTTTAGTGCTTGGGTGACAGGAAGCCCCTTTTCCGAAGAAAAAGAAAAATAGTATTCCAACCCGCGGTCCGCCCATATCCAAATTTCATGTATGGAATCATTTTGTCATTTTTGCAACTCATATTTTATTAAACTCAGTCCGCATCCAACAATATTTAATTTTTATCTATATAACTTAGATGAATTTTGGATGAGTTTCGCAGATGTAACAACCGCCAAAAAACATACTCCAAGTCGCTAAAATACATAGATCTCCATGGAGTAGTCAATTGTGCCGCTATAATTCTGAGGGGCTTCCGGGTTCGGATTTTGCATTTTCACAACTCCCACAGAAAAAATACAAATGAATGGGAAATGGACATCGGCCGTGCCGGCCGACAAACAACCGCAGGTGGCGCGATCGACGGTGGAGCTTAGTATACGGTAAGGGACTAGGGGGCCACTGCCCCCCCCCCCAACTGCCTTATCATCTCCACTGGCATCTGGTGCTCGGAATGGTTGCGGTCGGCAGTAGATTGTCCGCTGATGACTTACAAATATAGGGAATCTAACGCAGTCCTTTCGATAAGTAAAAGCGTCGAACCCCACGAGTAGCAGAGGTGTTGGTCACTTAATTTCAGCAAGATTTCACTGTAAATGATGTAAGATAAATGTATAGGTGGTCTTATAGCAAAGAGAACTTTAATAAAAGTTAATAAGAACAAAGTTGCAAAGGTGCAGCAAATTGACCAATCCTTATTTGAGCTAAGGTCAAGTCGGTTGTGTTTCTTATAAAGATCAAAATGTTTTCCGAGGACAGACGGGAATATTGCCAAGTTATTTTCACCGAGCTCCATTGATAATAACTTTCATTATTTTGATAAATGTTGTGTGAGTGAATCTATTCTAATGTACTACCCTTACTTGGAAAAGAAACATACTTACGATTAAATCCTCTTGCAATGTATCCCCAAATACAGTTTCTAGGCAAAACTAAGAGGAGTGTGGGGTTTTAGCGCTCGGGCGACACAAAGCCCCTTTTTCGAAAGAAAAAATAGTATCCCAAAGTTTTAAATTTTGTGAACAAAAGTCAACGATGTGGAGTATGAAAAATAGTATTCTAGGTTGCGCAAAATGGGATATTAGCCCGAGCTCTAAAATCCACTATTGAATCCTAAAATTTAGATTATTGATATTTAGTATAATTTTACAAAAAATATCTTATATTTATCAAACCAACCTGTGTCCGCCCACATCCAAATTTCATGTATGAAATCATTTTGTCATATTCACAGCAAAAATGCTCATATTTTATTAAATCCAGTCCGCAGTCCACAATATTTAAGTTTTATCTATATAACTTAGATTAAATTTGGCTAAATTTCACATAGTTTTTTTTATGACAAATTACATAGGTCTCGATGTAATAGTTAATTGTAGGCCGCCAAAATTTTGAGGGCATCCGGGTTCGGATTTTGCATTTTCACAATTCCAGGAGAAAATGTAAATTAATGGGAAATGAACATCGATCGGCCGTGCCGCGCGGCGCCGGCCGGCAGACAGACGCAGGTGGCGCGATCGACGGCAACAAGTACATATTCCCCACGATAGATTCACACGAAAACCGCGGGCATCTACGCTAATGTTATCGACAGGCCCCTCTCGATCTCATTCCAAGCGCGTCCTCCCCGGCCGGGTCCCCGCCGGCCGCCGTCTTTTTGACATTACTCCACCGCGTCTCCTAAAGCGTTCAAACTCTTTGCCAACTCGCGAGTCCTCCACTAGCTTGCTTCACCTCTTTTTGGCCGGCAACATGCATATACCTTGTTTGCCACGGCAAAAAAAAGGATGCACACGTCGATCGAACCAGCTGCGAGAGGCCAGATTCTCAGCACGTAAATAGCATGCAACAATCCCGGCAAAAAAAAAACATGCAAAACGAAAGTACACATATATACATAGTGAACTTGTAGCGAGACCAAAGTATGTACTACTCCCTCCGTTTCAAATTAGATGACTTTCCTTTCTCCACACGTGGATGTATCTAGATATGTTACATGTATAAATACATGTGCATGTGGACAAATGAAAGTCATGTAATTTGGACGGAGGGAGTACTACATACATAGTGAGCACCGAGGTACGATCTGTTTAGGTGCATGTATATGCATATGCTTAGACTTGAATGAATGGACCATATGGAAGACTTTCAGCTGCCATATGGTATAGCAACATCTGCACCTGGCCAGCAAGCGCACTAGCAAGTGTCATATTCTTCCAGTCCCTGATCTAACTTTGATTTTACTTCCCTGCTTTTTACCACCCCACTTATTATTCGATCGACCGACTCACCGTCAAGGTTGGAATTGATCAAGGTGTGTGGGTCCGGTTCGCCCCAAAGTTGGACTTTGGTGGAAATCAGATTTTTTTTTCTACATAAAGTAGTGGAAAAAAAGATAGTACTGCCTCTCCCACAAAAGACTTTGAGCAGAAAAGGCGTCATTCTCTGCTCAAGTAACTTATTGTTAACTGATCGTCCGTTCCTTTACTCTTTCGGTTAATTAGCCCGCTGTGCGTGCACCTATCTAGCTATCTGATTAAGTAATGTAGTGGTAGTTTCCTTGTGTAGATTATCCATTCATTAAGTGTCTAATCGGCGCCGAGCGTGCAATGCACTCGTCGTTTTGTTGACTTTCAAGTTGCAATGCACCGGTGCATGTCCTTTTGAAACTTGGTCGAGACTAATTTACTCGATAATGTAGACGTCATACAAGTGTGTGGTCACTGGTATATAAGGTTTCTTATTCGTCAAAAACTGAAAATAATAAATGAATACAAACACATGAATACAATAAGAGTACATGTAGATAGAAGTTCACTTCACCTGTGTTTTTTATCCAGAGGGGTCTAAATTCACAAATTATGTAATAAAGTCAAATGAAACTCAAACCACATGAAGAATAATTATGATGTTATTATGATAAACACACATGTATCATTCTTCGTGTCTAGGAATTCTTAAATAGGTCCAAATGTATTGTAAAATTCTTGCCTTTTTCCATGAAACACATACTAAGGAACTCCTATTCTTCAATTACGTCTAAAACTAAACTAGTTAAATAATAAGAAGAAAAATGCAAGGTTCATTGTCATGCACATTTGAATCATATGGGGTTAAATTTGTAACAACATTTATCTCAATGCAACACGGGAAAAGAAATAGGTTTGAGGACAAAAAAAATCTTTAACATGTAGTGCAAAGGATTTGTTAGGAAAACATTCAACATGATTCCTACAAGTCCCTGACACAAGGAGTAGGAGAATTAGGGAGAGGCTCACTTGTTGCTATGTTAGTAGATTTGCATGGCCCCAATCACGAAAAATGAGTAAGGTTCAAAAGGAGTGAACGGACGAACACCAACTACAATCTTTGTATGTAGATTTTATTTTAGAGGCCATGCAAATCTACTAACATAGCAACAAGTGAGCCTCTCCCTAATTTTCCTACTCCTTGTGTCTTCCCTTTCCTAGTACCTTGCTCATGCCACCCCCATCGCCTTATCCTCTCCTCCGTTCTGTGCTAGTCTGAATTCAAATAAAAAACAATGGGCTCCATTCCATCTGAAGCTCATTTAATCTTGAGAAACCCTGATATCCAATCCTTTAATGTCCGTCTGGCGAATAGGCATTGTCGCAATTTTCCTTGCAATCAATAGTACCTACATCTTTTGTCGATAATCGAAAATAAATAAATAAAAACATCTAAGTCAACTAAGATTCAATTTGCATCGGTGTCTCGCTAGTTCCTATGAAAGTTCTTTGAATCAAAGAGAACCTTGGATTGCATACACTCTATCACGACAATTAGAAAATGTCGGATATGCGTTGTCTTATACCTGTTACTCTCACAACTAGTTTCTGTTGTAGTTTATTTACAAAATCAAACAATGTTAATTTAATATGAAAGTCAATAATTTGTTTGACAATTTTGAGCACATGACTTACTTGTACCTGATACAAATGTTTAAAAATATAGAAGTAGTCAAAAAAAATATCTTCACCTACCGAGATGATCGGGCCTACTATAGCCATATTTATCATTTTCTCTCAACATGCGGGATTTCTGTTTGGTCAGATGTTTCACTTTTGAAGAATTTAGACCTAGAGAAAAGGACACTTATTAGCGCCACAAACAAGTAAAGTAGAAGCAGGCGCTCTTATTTTCTCTGCCTAAATATATTGTGTTTCCGAATGAAAAAACACATCCAAAAATGTAAAATAAATGTTAAAAAAATCATGCCTGCATGTCAAAGAATGTTTTGAAAGTTGTCCTTATGAATGTAGGTAAAACGAACATGGAAACTTTGCAAGTTCTTCAAAAAATCATGGGATGAGATATATCACACCACAATACAGGCAATCACGTTTCACAAATGTCATATTTTTACAGAAATACATGTGGGCATGTTTAAATCCAATATCAAAATGTATCGATATCTTTTTATTGCTCAAAACTTGCGATTTTTGCAAACTCTTAAAACATGAGACCATACGATGCCCTTTTTTTTATAGAAAAAAGGCATAAAAGCCCAACTTTGAATTAACAAAGCAGAGAGTTCAATGGCAATTACAACATGCTGATACACAGCTTACAAGCAAGAGCCGCCACGAGCAAACAAAAGATAAAACAACAAAGAACAGCTCGTGGTTGCAATGCTAAAGCCCGACTACGCTAACAAGCACACAAGGGTAACTTGGCAGCAACACCGAACCCCAAGCTGTTGGACGGAGCCGCCACCATAAATTAAGGTTATCAACCACTACCATAAATTAAGGTGCATGAGGAACGTATTATTCATGCCAAAATGAATGAAGGCAACACGCCGACATCTAAGGTGCATGAGGAACGTACCTTTCTTCAAGCTTATCAACCACCACCATAAATTAAGGTGCATGAGGAACGTATTATTCATGCCAAAATGAATGAAGGCAACACGCCGACATCTAATCAATCACTGATTCAGTGGTCCATGTGGTTGATCCCATAAATTTGAACTCATGCATGTATTAGTACATTGATACATACTATCTGCAAGAATATTGGTCTGTGAAGGTGATAAATTTTCTCCCTTGCAAACACGTAGGCTAAGCTTATACCAGTCTCTGCAATTCCTCTCAAGAAGAAAATTAGTCTACTTCACAGCCTATCTTCACCGCGGTCTTATTGTGTATAATTTCTTGTTTCCACGTTCTGAACGTGTGTATATCTATATACCCAACAACCTCAAGCACGCAGTCTAACTAACGATCAAGAATTAATGAACCCTGTCAATTAATCTGTCATGCTCACGCCCGGGAGGCGGCGCCATGGCACTGGTCGAACCGTATGATGCGCTCCTTGCGCGGCGTCGGCGTCATTGTGGCAGCGGCCGGCGCCTGGGCCGGGACGACGGGGAAGTGCCCGCCGCCGAAGGAGCGGGCGTGGTCGTTGAGCGATCGCTTGTGCTTGAAGTCGGAGCCGCACGCGCAGAACCATCGCTTGCCGCAGTTCTTCTCGTGGGTACGCCAGTCGCCCTTGACGGCGAAGGGCTTGGCGCAGCGGCGGCAGCCGAAGGGCTTGGCGCCGTGCTTGCGCCTGTAGTGCGTCTGCAGCGTGCGGAAGTCCTTGAGGGGGCGCGCCCGCGGATGGGCGACGTTGTTCCGGCAGCCCGGCGCGCAGCAGTAGCACGGCAGCCGCAGCAGCGACAGCGCCGCCGCGTGGGACGACTGGCCCGACGTGCCCTTGAGCGACTCCGGGCCCTTCCGGTACTCCCGGCCGTGGCCCCACATGTGCATCTGCATGTACACACACATGGTTAGTCTGTGCTGCTAGTTATTCCTTGGGCAAGTATGAACATGGATGCACGAGGAAGGACTGATCAGTTGAGACACGGGCAACATGAATTTATCATGCTCGTTTTTTGTCACAGTATTCTATACCACTTGTAAATTTAGCTCCAACGACTGTGTTCTTGGGAGAGAAAAAAATATTCAGAATACAACTCGGTGTACCAAAACGAAGAAGTACCCAAAGGCGGTAGGTAGAGTTGGACAAAACCGCATCCAGATTAAACAAGGAAGGAATCGGCCGGGATATAGAAGAATTAATAATCACCTGCATGTTGTTGTACCTATTGAAGGTCTTGCTGCAGACATGGCAGACGAACTGCACCGCGCCGATGAGTATCTGCGCGGCCGTCGGGATCCAGTACCGTCGACCGGCCGTGGCGCCAGTGCTGCTCTCGTCTCCACCCACACGCACGTAGTCTGAACCCTCCACCGATTCCACCAACATCTCACTATGTTCTACTGGCGCGCATGCTTCCACCTTGCACCTCTCATGCCTTGGCTTCTCTTCCGTTTCCTCTTCCTCATCCTCGTCCATTTCTATGGACGGAACCTCCTCTTCAGAACTATAAGCGCCACTTGGTAGCGGCAAGCCGATGTTCAGGTCAACACCGGTCTCCTCTTCGGTAACACCGCTCACCTCTTCTTTGACAGTGTTCGCCTCTTCCTCGGCCACAGCTACCCCGAGCCTGCCAAGGAGTGGCAGACACAGCATGGTACTTGGATCTTCACCGTCGTCACTGGGTGCTTGTTGGTGATCCCTGGACGGCGTCGAGAGTGACGACGACAACTCGGATGTCGGCGACCGCGGCTTGAGCCACTCGAAGTAGCGCACGCCGAGACCCGCGCCGTCCATCCCGTAAACACTCGACACCATAGATCAACTTGGACTTTGGACCAGGCCAGGCCTCTCTATGCAGTAAGATCTGCGTTCTTCTCACTTGCGATATATTGCAGCGCAGGTTGCTGCTTTATATGTGGGGGGTCGTCGATGTCAAGCCGTGCATGTCACGGCCAGCTAGCTCTAGCTATGGAGTAGGGAGGCTGGTGCGCCGTTGGTGTTGCTCTCCCCGGCCGGAGCTTTATATGCCCGTCGATCTCGTCGTGTGTCCGTCCCTTTGGAGCTTGGAAGGCTATGTATAGTCAGTTTATGAGGTCAGCAGAATAAGCTGGCTGGGAGCTGCATCTCCAGGCGCGTGTGAAAAGGGCGAGCTGTATAATGGCGGCAAGTAGTACATATATATATGCGATTGATGCCTAGAGCTTGACAGCGAGAGGTTCATGGTGGAATGTGGTGCGCCGTGTGGGGCAATATATTGCCAAGTAGGTGATCACATAGCCGCCGTCTCTGGGACGGCGGGACGGCGGGTACATACAGATTGCCGCAAAGGAGGGTGGTACTAGGTTCTCGCGATCTCGGCGAATATATGCATGGGTGAATAGCTTTTAGTAGGCCGGAGTCCATTCGGCTGACGCAGAGACGCGTAGCAAACTACCGATAGTTCGACTGGTATAGGCCGATGAGAAATCCCGATCGCTTCCTGTACATGATACTGATTGTTTTTTTGACGGTCTGATGATACTGATTGTGGTACTTAATACGGCGCGCGTATTTAAAGAATGAATGATTGCCACTGTATTTGTATAAAGAGCTACGTCCCTTTCTAGCGAGGTATGTGAGGCAGATTGTTGCCTACACGCATCTAGTTATGTGCTTGCTTTACTGTAGATTATTCACTAAACTATGTACTAATTTATACGTAGTCATATGACAGAGAAACCAGGATGGGCTGCCTGCCTCCCATTGGAGTATTACTCGACGCCATCGTCACATATCTTCCTTTTCTAATTAAGTGTTTTCTGTTTTCATTAGGGTACGTGTTACATGCTGGTACTATATATCGTTTTGCTTGAGGCGCGCGATGATTAGTTGATTACGGGACCTTGCGCCCTTGACTGTACTTATCCCCTGCAATGCGAATATGCTGATTGAACAGGGTTAGGTCTTGAATATGATAAACCTGCAGGATTAGGATTCCTACTACTTCTTCTGAATTGACTATTCTTTTTTTTCAAAAGAACATGTATAATTGCTAACGCGTGATCAATATGTTGATCGAGCAGGGTTATGTCTTGAAGATATTGCCACCATAATTCCTTGACAAATCCCGGTAGGATTAGGATTCCTACTTCCTATGAAGCAAAACAAGCAAGGATTTGGTTACTGGTCAAAATGCCACAGTTACCGGCCTATAACCGGAATTTCTAGTACCTCCCGGTAAATGAGTTTACTGGGTGAAAAATCTCGGATATTTTGAATTTGGACAGGTTAGTTCCTCTCCCAAAAATAGGTTTTCAATTATTTTGACGTTTCCAAGTTTGAAATTCAAATTTTATCTGAGAATGTCGTCAGGTAAACCCCGGCCCCAGGATCTTTTTCATTTCCGGTATCCAAGTGCTTGACACAAGTGACTACATATCTCTTTTCATGTGTGTGGACTACTTTGATTTTTGTAACAACTTTTTTTATGCTAAACACTTTTTGCTCCAGAGCTCCAGTGCTCCCTCTGCTTAAAAAAATTCAAAAGTCATATTTTCTTTCTTTCAAAAAAATCTGAAAGAATTCATGCATGTTGCTAACACTAGTAGAAAATCCCCCATATAGTCCCGGTTGGTTTGAGCCATTAGTCCCGGTTCCCGAACCGGGACTAGCTAATCGGGACTAATGCTAGTCCCGGTTCGGCCACGAACCGGGACTAACGGGGTTCCACGTGGGCGAGGAGATTTATTCCCGGTTCGTAATACGAACCGGGACTAATGGGGCATTTTTTTTCAACAATTTTTAATTTTTTGAAAAAAAAATTACTTTTTTAAATATTTTTATCTTTTTTTTACTTTTTAACTTTTTTAATTCTATTTTGAAATTTTCTGCTAAGCCACATACTTAATCTCTAATTACACACTTAGTCATAGGTCAAAGTACTTACCCTAGTCAAACTTCCCATTCGGTCAACCATCCTCAGATTGATCTAGCCCAAGCACGCTTAACTTTTGAGTTCCTTTCAAATTAGCTTCCAAATGAGAAGTTAGAAATTACTGATATTAATATCCTATCAATCATATTAACCCCTCGGTTACGATGTTACACTTTTTCATTGTTTAAATTTAAATTTTTGTTTGAATAAGTAACAATAATTATGTAATAGTATATTTTGAATAAAGAACAATAAAATATATTTTACTTTATTTTTTCTTTTTATATTTAATATGGAATAATTCATATCTTTACATTCGTAAATCGAAATTTGACAAATAAAATGTCTAAGTCGATTAGAAATATGAGAGGAATTCAAATATGCCATCCATATCAAGATCCACCCAACTCTTGTAAAGGTTCCCTCCGTTTCGCCCGAAGTGGGAGTTTTCACCTATAAGTCCACCAACTTACTAGAGAGAAAGTGAAGCCGGTGAAGTCGGTCACACACTGGAGTAGGATCTTGGACATGTACAACACCCAACACACTTGTATACATATGGTATGGAACCACCTAGGTTTTGGTGGGTTTCAGACGCTCTGAAGCCCCGCTTCGGCGAAACCCTATACCCGCTGGAAAAAAATCAAAATTCTCATGTACCCCTTTGAACGGAGTCAAAAGGGGTAAGCCAGTGGAATTTTTTTCTTGGTTGTGTTAGGTTAGGACATAGGAACATCCAAAACCAAGATCCACCCAACTCTTGCAAAGATTCTCTCCGTTTCGCCCAAAGTGAGAGTTTTCAGCTATAAGTCCACCAACTTACTAGAGAGAAAGTGAAGCCGGTGCAGCCGATCACACACCGGTGTAGGATCTTGGACATTTACAACACCCAACACACTTGTATACATATGATATGGAACCACCTAGGTTTTGGTGGGTTTCCGACGCTCCGGAGCCCCGCTTCGGCGAAACCCTAGACCCGCTGGAAAAAGTCAAAGTTCCCGTGTACCCCTTTGAACAGAGTCGAAAGGGGGTAGGACAGTGGACTTTTTTGCTTGGTTGTGTTAGGTTAGGACATAGGAACATCCAAAACCAAGATCCACCAAACTCTTGCAAAGGTTCCCTCCGTTTCGCTCGAAGTGGGAGTTTTCACCTATAAGTCCACCAACTTACTAGAGAGAAAGTGAAGCCGGTGAAGCCGGTCACACACTGGAGTAGGATCTTGGACATGTACAACACCCAACACACTTGTATACATATGGTATGGAACCACCTAGGTTTTGGCGGGTTTCAGACGCTCTGAAGCCCCGCTTCGGTGAAACCCTAGACCCGCTGGAAAAAAGTCAAAATTCCCATGTACCCCTTTGAACGAAGACAAAAGGGGGTAGGCTAGTGGAATTTTTTTCTTGGTTGTGTTAGGTTAGGACATATGAACATCCAAAACCAAGATCCACCCAACTCTTGCAAAGGTTCCCTCCGTTTTGCCCGAAGTGGGAGTTTTCAGCTATAAGTCCACCAACTTACTAGAGAGAAGTGAAGCCGGTGAAGCCGGTCACACACCGGAGTAGGATCTTGGACATGTACAACACCCAACACACTTGTATATATATGGTATTGAACCACCTAGATTTTGGTGGGTTTCAGACGCTCCAAAGCCCCGCTTTGGCGAAACCCTAGACCCGCTGGAAAAAAAGTCAAAATTCCCATGTACCCCTTTGAACGGAGTCAAAAGGGGGTAGTGAAAGGACAAGGATGTCGCCTAGAGGGGGGGGTGAATAGGCGTTTAAAAACTTTTCCGGTTTAGGCTTGCTAATTGCGGAATAAAACTAGGTGTTTAAATTAACAAGCCAATCAACCTAAATAAACTAGGTTCACCTATGTGCACCAACAACTTATGCTAAGCAAGACAAGCAACAAAGTGATAGCAAGATATAATACTTCAAGCACGAAGGCTATCACAATGTAAAGTGCATAAGTAAAGAGCTCGGGTATAGAAATAACCGAGGCACGTGGAGACGAAGATGTATTCCCGAGTTCCTCCTTTTTAGGGGAGTACGTCTCGTTGGAGGGGTGTGAGTATCAAACTCAAGACGCCACAAATGGCCTCACCCTATTCTCCGATGAACCTCGCACAAAAGCTCGGTTCACCTTCCACTATTGATTTTCTTTTTGGCGGAAATCGAGTCCCTTACAACAAACTTGAGGCACAACCCACAAAAGGATCGGGAGCTCCCAAGCGGCCCCAAAAGGCCTTGCACCGCCACAAAAGGCGCCACTCGCCACAAAAGGCGTCTAGGGTCCAATGACCCAAGAGTAACAAGCTCACGAACTTTTACTTCCACGAATCTTCGTGGAGAGAGCAAACCGATGCACAAAAGCAATGGCAAGAGCACACGGAGTGCTCAAGTCCTTCACTCTCAAATTCCAACAAAGCAACAAATGCTTATGGGGGAATAAGAGAGGAAGAACAAAGGAGGAGAAACACCAAGAACTCCAAGATCAAGATCTACTAGGTTCCCCTCACTTAGAGGAGGAATGGATTGGTGGAATTGTAGATCTAGATCTCCTCTCTCAAATCCCTAAAAGATATGCAAGAATCATGGGAGGAAATGGGAGAGGGGCAAGCTTTCCAAGGTCAACAATGGAGGAGAGAGAAGGGGAAAAACGTGCTTGGAAGAGCTAAGTGGCTGAAGGTAGGTGGAGGGGTATAAATACCCCTCCCAGAAAAAGAGCCGTTACAGCCACTTAGACCGGAGACTCCGGACCACGGAGGCCGGAGACTCCGGCCAGTGCGGAGACTCCGGACCAAAAGTGCGGAGACTCCGGACCGGGGAGAGCAGGGAAAAACCGTTTGCAGAAAACTAACACCGGAGACTCCGGACCACAAAAGGCCGGAGACTCCGGTCTGGGCGGAGACTCCGGGGAGACTCCGGACCAACTCCGGATTCAAAACAGCGGCTGCCGCCGCGAAGCTCTTCAACGCAGAAAAACCAGATGGGCCGGAAACTCCGGACCTTGAGGGCGGAAACTCCGGCCCTGCCGGAAACTCCGGGGAAACTCCGGACCTACTCCGGCCTCGATACCGCAAGCGCCGTGCGCGAGGCACTTAGCCTCAAAACCAGGGGATACCACACATGGGAAGGTGTGGACCCTATCTTGAAGTGGACCGATAATATTTCCAAAGCCGAGAATGCAAACAAGTTTTCATCCGGACTCTGTTTTCAATGATCTTGGGCTTGTTCCGAAGATAATCACAAGCACTACAAGATCATGCATATACACATCATAGTCCATCATGTGAGGAGGAGACCACAAGGAGAGAGTTTGACCTCTCTAGAAACGACGAACCGGTAAAACCTCCAACATCAAAAACACCACAAGATATTCACTTGAAACCCGTTTTTGATGAACTAGAGCTTGGTATGGAGATGAACACAAGCTCTAAATTCTCACATGGATAAAAGCCAAATAAGAACCAAGAAAGATGATATGCCAAGAATGCAAAGGTTTGAGCTCTCCACAAAGATGCGATCAAGTTACCCACTTGAGAGCCCCTCTTGATAGTACGCCGTCTATCCTATAACCCGGTCTCCCACTAACAACATGAGACCGGTAAAATAGAAAACCTATCAAGATCATACCTTTGCCTTGCGCATTTCACTTGAGCTAGATGATGACGATCTTGATCTCTTCAAGTGGACCACCTTTCTTGATTGCGCTTGCTAGCACATGCTTAATGAAGACATCTCCAAATGCTCCCCCATACTCCATTATGGGAGAGCCTCGCTAAGCTCCGTCTTCAAGAATCCACTTGCGCTTCATATACTTCTTGTCTTGATATGATGATGGCTTGGAGATAAACATGAATCTTCACTCAATCTTCTTTTCCAAGCCACTCTTGCAATAAGCTCATCTCTACACATGACCATTCTTCATATATAAATCCTTGGATAGAACCTTGGTCATCATATACTCTTCTAGAGTCCAACACATGAACTCCAAACTTCTTCATGGACTCGATCTATAAAGATATCTCAATGCAAACATTAGTCGATAGAGATTGTCATTAATTACCAAAACCACACATAGGGCAACACATGCTCTTTCAGGTAGGCCAGTGGACTTTTTTTCTTCGTTGTGTTAGGTTAGGACATAAGAATATCCAAAACCAAGATCCACCCAATTCTTGCAAAGGTTCCCTCCATTTTGCCCGAAGTGGGTGTTTTCAGCTATAAGTACATCCACCAACTTACTAGAGAGAAAGTGAAGCCGGTCACACACCGGAGTAGGATCTTGGACATGTACAACACCCAAAACACTTGTGTATATATGGTATTGAACCACCTAGATTTTGGTGGGTTTCAGACGCTCCGAAGCCTCGCTTCGGCGAAACCCTAGACCCGCTGGAAAAAAGTCAAAATTCTCATGTACCCCTTTGAACGGAGTCAAAAGGGGGTAGGCCAGTGGACTTTTTTTCTTGGTTGTGTTAGGTTAGGACATAGGAACATCCAAAACCAAGATCCACCCAACTCTTGCAAAGATTCCCTCTGTTTCGCCCAGGTTTTCAGCTATAAGTCCACCAACTTACTAGGGAGAAAATACTCAAAAAGTGAAATCCTTTGGCATGGAGTCCTTTTATGTGTACTAGTTGCTAGCAAAAATGATAAACTTGAGTTTTGACAAACATTTCAAAAAAAAACTTCACAAAAAGGTCTATCATTTATAGACATGTATAGGTTTCGCTTCAAATGACCAAGTTATGACCATCCCCGTGCCATAGTTTGTGATAATGTGTCCATATTTGATACATAGGTGTGTCTTGGTATGGCAAACATTTTTGGCAAAAATAATTTCCAAATTATTTTTATAAATATCATTTTCCATTTTTAAGTGCCAAAAATGACTTTTTTATTAAGGAAGTACCAAAAATATGTTGCAAAAAGTAATATGCATGGTGAAAATGATGATATGGATGTCATATTTGGATTCCTCTCATTTTTCTAATCGATTTAGACATTTTATTTGTTTAATTTCGATTTACGGATTTAAAGATATGAATTATTTCATATTAAATGAAAAATAGAAAAGATTGAAAAAATATTATAGGCAGGGGAGGGGTATTAGTCCCGGTTCGTGGCACGAACCGGGACTAATGCAGGGGTATTAGTCCCGGTTCGTGCCACGAACCGGGACTAATGCTCTGCGGCACGCCACGTGTCCGGCGCGTGAGCTTTAGTCCCGGTTCATGCCACGAACCGTGACTAATACCCCCATCCAAACCGGGATTAATGGCACACGGGGCCCTGGCAGCTCGAACCGGGACCAATGCCTGGCATTGGTCCCGGTTTTTGTCCGAACCGGGACTAATGACTTTTGAGCTCCGGACGAAAGACCCTTTTTCTACTAGTGTAATGTTGTATCCCACAAACGTGCAAAATTTTGATTTGAAATACTTTCATTTTAGAAAGTTGGGGGTGCCACATGCAAAGGTGTGGCATCACAGCTTTACCGAAATCTTCTCCATTTTCTCGAATTTCATTTTAAAAATCCAAACGTTTCAAAGAATCACGATACATTGACATCACAGTTGTTCGCCGACAGTTGATCAGAATTCGCCGCTGCTGCCGTCCTCTCAAGTCGTTTGCGCTATGGAGCTCGCCCCCGAGATCCTTCCTGCTGCGGTGACCAGGTCATGGGTCCCCCTTGTCGGCGAGGAAGATGACAGCGATGAAGAGGAGCTAACCCCGATGACGCCGCCAGCTGCGCAAAGCTCTTCTCTAGCAGATCTTCCGACTCAGCTTTGCGAGAGGCACGATGCGGAGGCGGATGATGGTTGGCAGGAGGTGATGCATCGGCGCGGTTCTCGTCGTCCGACATCGCTTGCCCCGGTGTTGGCCCCTCGCTTCATCCCAGCTTGGCTCTCGGGTAGGTGTTGCAGATGCCTTGTGCATGGACACCGCGCGGTTGTCTGCAAGAACCCTTTCCGATGCTCGCGCTGTTTGGAGAATGGTCATCGTGCTCGCGAATGCCGCAACCCCTGGCGTCCTCTCAGCTCATTGGCGTGCCTTGCCACACCACCTGTGCCCCGCCACAGCGCCATGCATCATCATGCTTCAGTTTCTTGTGTTGGTTCGATGGGATCCACGCCTCCCTCCAAGACGCTTTCTTATGGGTCTTGGGCGTCGGTTGTTTCTGCACCCGCCGACACGGTCCCCTCTGATGTGATGTTGCAGTCCACTTTGGCTGCTCAGGCTGAGCGTCTACAAGACTGCTTGGTGCGGGTTGAGTGCTTATTGGAACGTGCGGAGGTTGCTCTGAGCCGACTCTCACTTTTGCCGGCTACGTCGAAGGCTACCCCTACTTCGTGCCCTGTTGGTGAGGTTGGTGATGTCTCAACAGAGGATAGGGAAGCTGAGCTCTATGGTTGTTTCTCTCCTCGAGTGGGGTTTAGTTCTTCGTCATTGTCCACCTCGTCCTCTGTTCCAGCTATCACTGTGGCTAAGGCTAGTGACACTGTCGTGACTCCGATGTTGCATGTCATGCCTGATCTTGAGGTGTTGTGTGCGAGCACTACCTTGCCTCTGTCAGCAAAGCATGTGAAGATGGACTCACCGACGACCTTGCCTGAGCGGTCAGATGTGGTTTCGGCGTCCATTCCAGTCCCGCCAGAGCACAAGTCTGATGCTCTTCTTGCAAAAGAGGTTTGTGACTTGCTCAGCGGTTTGGAGGCTGCCATTCCTGGATGTGGAAGGGCGATTGCTTGCCTCCTAACGGGGACGACAACCAAGTGCAAAGGCAAGGATAAGTCACTCAGACGCAAAGAGAAAAGGAGTGGCGTCCGTGGAAAGGCACCCGTGACTTCTTGATGGATGTTATTTGATTTCACCGCCCATGCTCTTGGTTTGCATTGTTATGTGGCTTTAGTGTTTCCCTTTGGTTTTGTTGAGGTGTTGTCTTGGAGGTTTCTTTGCGTTGGTCTGTGTAGGGGTTGTGGGTGCGTGGTGTTCCTTGTTTGGTGAGTTGCCAGGTTGCTTGACGTGTATTGGTTTTTGCCCGGTTTTCCGTAAATTAACTGGGCAATTCTCTTCTTCTTAATTAATAGATTGGGGCAAATCTTTTGCTCCCGTTACAAAAAAAAACATCATAGTTGTCCGGTCCTTGCACTGCCACCACCGCGCCAACTGCATGCCACGACCAAAAATCCTGACATTTGAACTTAAAGTGTTTTTTAGGAGGCGTGTGGAGGCAAAATTTCAAGTCATCGCCGTACGTCACTCAAACCCTGTGGTGCAACTTTACCCGCTTTAGAACAATCCCTGAAGGTGCATGCGCAGATATACTAGCTAGCTAGACTTTGTCAAAAAGGAAATATACAATAAGCACCATACGCCATCCACGCGCCAGAGAACAAATAAAGCCCAGTTGACAATTTGACACACCGAACACATATACTCTATGAAATGCATGTATGTGGAAAAGTGTAAGTTTAGCGTGTAATGTTAAAAGGGTACACCATAGCAACTGGCGAGACTAGTAACTAGCAAGTGTATCTAGAAGTGGTAAAGCTCAGGGCGGGCTCGCGCTCTAACTTTGTAGAGATGCATGGCTGGGCATGGCTTTGGCTGGGGCTGGGTGCTAGTGGATGTCGCAATGCCGTGTGGATATATAGACCCAGTGGAGTGGAACGGGGAACAGTGGCGGCGTTAGGAATTTGTTACAGGGTATTCATAGGTATTCATTTTGTCAAAATCATCACTAATTTTGCCTAAATCGTCACTGTTTTGCTATAATCAACACTGTTTTGCAAAACACATGGGTATTCACTTGCATACCTAGCAAGACACCTAGCGCCGCCCCTGACGGGGAAGATTACTCGCGGGCGAATGTCAAGCTCGGGTCCACGGTGTGATGCATGCATGTGTGGCCGGAGTGGTGGTGGAAGGTGGGCGATTTAAGCTCAGTTTGACCGGACTAATTAAGTTGGTACTACCAGTCTACCAGACAGTGGTAGCTAGCTAGGCTACATCGAACGAACGGATCAACCACGACGAGAAGATGCACGGGGTCGAGTGTACGACCGACCGGCCGATCTTCCGCCACGCATTGACGGACCACACGGTTCTCGGTTCACGGCGGTCGTCGCACCTCTCGTACGCGCGTGGCCGATCCGTCCGGCCGGCGCCGGTCCGTCAGTCCATGCACGGCGAATTGGTGATACGGCCGCCGCTGGTCTCGGCCATGCATGTGCCGTGGGACGGTGGGGAGTGGACGCGTGTGGACGGGCGCGCGGCGGTGGTGGAGGAGCGACCGCCGGCGCCGCGTGACTGCCGGTGCCGCCGTGCCGGACGGGGAAGGTGGCCCGGTGTTCCCGAAACGGCCGTGGCTCTGCCGGCGGTAATAGGGCCAGCGGTTTTGTCTTTTTTTTTTTTGGGTAGGAAAGTCGAGGGAAATGGGGCAGCCCAGCCACGCCTCTGGTTAAACATTCCTACAGTACTGGAAAAGCAAAACGCATAAAGCCCACGGCCGGAACTGCGAGACGAGCGCCATGCTTTGAGCTGCCTCGCGGGCGTATGGGCCACAACAATTGAAGGAGTTGGGCGCGGGAGTTCGATATGGCGCCCGTAGCGTCGGTTACGAGACCACGCTCACGCCAATATGCCCCGGTTGGCTGGCCCTTTCCCCATTTTTTCTCTGTTTATTTTGGTTTTCTCTGTTTTGTTTTTAAACCTTTTTCGGTTTTCTTTCTAAATAATATGTTTCATTTTATTTCACTGTATTTTTATATAATTTCTATTTTATTTATAGTCTTTGTTTCTTTTATGTTTTTAATATTCATATACTTGATGTAAAAATGTTTATAAGGTAAAAAAAAACACCCACAAAGTTTAAGAACATGTTCATACAGTTCACAAAATATTGTTGAAGACTTAAAAACCGGTTCGTAAGAGACGAAAGAAATGTTCGTAACAGACGAAAAAGTGTTCTTACAATTTAAAAAACATCCACATTTAAGAAAATATTGTTCGCAAGTTCATAAAAAAGTGTACGCTACCCAAGTGCTAGAAGAAAATAGACGCCCAGATGTGCAGCGTTAGAACAAGTTTCTGAGGATCTTCTGTAAGCTCAAGCACGAAGAGTTGAGATGAAGTACCCAGAGGTGTTACTTTATCAGATTTGCTTATATAAATTATTGGCGAGTTCATTAAAAAAAGTATGCAAGGTTATAAAAATTGTCCGAGAGTTCAAGAAAGATAAATCACTTAGCATGCAATAAAAAAGAACTATTCATATGATGCTTTAAAACAAGAAAATAAATTAAAAAGAACTAATAAGAAAAGGAAAATAAAATAACAAAAAGGAACATGAAAATAAATAAAAGTAAGTGTAAAATAATAAGGAAAAAAATAATGAAAAAGAAACATGGACATAAAAAACCGAACAGGGAAACAACCGAAACAATAAACAATAAAACCAGTGGCTAAATGCTGACCAAACAAATAAGAAAATCCAGTAAAGTCGGCATAAATCAGTTTGGAACCTAGGGCATCCCAACAAATCATGATCGGGATAGACACGTAAAACTATTGAACTTAGGTATGCTTTTTCCAGTTGTCGAAGCATAATCATAGAACATAATGTGATGCGATTAGATAGAATACAATAGAAAAAGAAATCAAGATAGCAAACAGGTTACCTACTCCTAAGGGTCAACACGAGCCCTTTAATTCAATTCTTTATTTTTACATTAAGAATGAATCAAATCTCCCCAAGTAGGACTCGAAACATTCGACGTCCTAGAGTTCAACTCCCGTTCTCAACCCATGAAAATTATGAGTATGAGGATTTATTTTATAGATGAGTATTTAGGATGTGTTAAGTTATATACTAGTTTATGCATATTCCTCATACATATTAGGTCGGCCACACAATCGTAACCCTCTTTATTTTTTTTCGATTGCTTCACATAACACACTAGGCGGAGTTGCCACCTATGGACCTATGAACATATTGGTTTACATAGCGTTGTTGCTTTTAAACTAGCAATGTAGAATTGTCCTAATCATACTCACACACACTTTCAATGGATTGGGATGCCACATACACCATTAGCCTATTTTGTAATCTCTTATTTCAAAGTTGGTTTTTTACCATAGTGACGATCGTGTGATATATGACGAATAAAATCCTACATATTACACTATTTCCCTTTCTTTTGTGGTCGTCATTAACTTTGTGCTTAATGTTAGAGAGTTTGTGGTGTTTTTGTCCCACGGAGTATCAACTCTTGATCTATTGGGTTGTTACCTGGAGCTTTTGCTTGTCATGGCAGTGGCGGCGGCACGGATGTTATCAATTTTGTTTGGTATTCTCCTATTTCATCTTTTTATGCCTTTTATCACCCTACCTTGCATCTTCCTACAAGGGCAAGGCAATTGTTTTGGCATTTCTCTTACAAAGGGCATATCGCGGCCACTGCACATCCAACGATCTCTGCTTCCCGCCGATGAGGTTAGTCCAACATAGAGCTTACACATTTTGGTCTTTTCAGTTTCTTCACCGGATCTTGTGATAAAACTCGAGATGGATAATGTGTAGCTAGCTACGGCAATATTTGTTTTCGTGTGTATTCAATTTTATTTGATCCAATGTATTTTTACTAACGAATAAATCATTTTTCTCAAAAAAAAAACACAACTGCTCTTGTGATGAAATGCATCGGTGGTCAAAATATATTATAACAGTTGTAGAAGAAACTAAAAATAGTTTATGGCATAGAGACAATATATACACATCGATACTGATGGACTGTTTCCCTACTGCAAGAAGAATTGGTCAAGTGGTGGTGCAAATTGTCCCCGGGAAGCAAATGGTGTTGCGCATAAGATAGCTAGATTTGCTTTTAATTCAGACTCTTCTGTTTTTTGGGATACTAGTCCCCCTAGTTTTATTATCCTGGATGTAATGAACCATGTATCTTTGTTTGGTTGAAGCAGCAAGTTTCACACGCACTCTTTTCCTTACCAGGATACCTAAGAGGACTGGAAGGTTTTTATTTAGGCGGCTTGCTAGCTTAATAAAGTGTGTTTAAAATTTAAAAAAAAACGCATCGTGTTATATAATCTTATATCCAAAGTGAAACCAAATCCGGAAAATAAAATAAAATTTAGCATTAACCGTATCAACGTGCCAAACTTATGGCAAATTGAAATATAATGTGATTTGATTTTTTTTCTCACGTTGTGAGTCATATATATGATCCTGAATTTGTGATATGATTGTTGTAGTTGTACAAAATACGACTTAACGGGGTATAACTTGATGCTTAGCAAAACTTTAAACTAGAGTAGTGTACGACAGCCTTATGGTGGTTGTTGTCGTACACTTAGATACAGTTGACACAACCATGTTTATTGAATATGTTAACCTACACATATGTTAGGAATGCGAGAAGGAGGAACGGAAAGTGACTCGAGTCGATGTAACTCTTCTCGAACTCGTCCCTAAAAAACTTGGTTTGGATCTAAGCAAGCCTTTCCAAACTCGACCCTAGAGCTCCTTGGAGCAAGTTTTAAAGCTCTAATGTCCTCCCCTTGAACCCATTCAAGTGAGAGTGAGTTGCTACATGCCCATTGAGGCCTTTATAGCTTAGAGGTTCTTGATAAATGATCAGGGATAAGGAAAATGGCTCCTGATCTACAGCTCGTTTTTTCAAAAATTCAAATCCTCACTTTTTAGTTTCTAAAAATCGAGAAAAAAATACCATATGTAGATAGTGTCGAGGTCTAAAAGTGTGCAAAATGAAATTGTGTATTGTTCACCACCCAGATCACCCATTTGTTATTTTTGTCCAACCCACAATATAATGAATTTTGAGTTGAAATTTGGCACGGTTGTAGAACTCGACTATCAACATTTAGGATTTTTTTTCTCTATTTAAAACAAAAAAGTGTCGAATTTGATTTTTCGAAAAAAAGAGAGACAAGTACCTGGGGAGCCAAAACGCCTCACTCGGCAGGGCTACCCTTATTTGTTAGGTAGGACAGATACTAGAGGTAATCTTTGATACACTAGTTAACGATAGATTAGTAGATGACATGGTGTATAGTCCATGGTGGACCGTCCCACTTGAGAACGTATCCTATGCACCCAGGAAATTGGTGCACCTCGTGCACCCAACGTTCGGTTGACCACCTAGCATGTTTTCCAAAATTTTGGGAAAAAGTTTGGACATAGATAATACTCATATCTAACATGGCACGAAATTTCAAATCTGAATTCATAACACAGATCAAGAAAAATAATAGACAAATCCTCATGAATAGTGTCAAACTTAAGTTGGGCTTTGCATTTGGCCCATTATCATTATTGATAACAAATTGTCCTTTTTCACTGTCGATGTTGTGTGTCAAATTTAGACTTGAATTTTTGTGACAATGTGTATTTATTTTGTGTCAATCTCCAAACTTTTTTTTCAGAATTTTTAAAAATCTTTTAGGTGGTCAACGGGAGTCGGGTGCACCGGGTGCACCAATTCACTGGGTGCATAGGATACGTTCTCCAGCCCACCTAACCCTCCATCTAATGGTCTCCTTTGTTTGGTCCTTGATGTATTGATTTTATCTTTTTATTGTTAACTTGATTTGGCCATAACTTGTTCACTTGGACTTTTCTGAACTTATCTTGATTTCGTCAATTTGCTATTTGGTTGCCACGTAGAATTTGGTAGGGCCCGGTAGGATTATGTATTCACAAAGCATGATCAAACGCATTGTATTTATTTGCTCAATTATTTCCACTTTTTAATAACTTCTAGAAGTAGACTCAAGGTGCAACGACTGCACCGCATGAGGAGCCGGATGGAGTTCGTCCGAAAGACTGAAACCGCTCAACATTTCTCTGATAAGATGGAACTGCAACATCAAACATAAGGTGTGACAAGTACAGTCACGCTTGTTTGTTCGACTCGACCCATTGGAAAGCTGGCATGCACGGCCAAAGGGTTAACTAAAACAACGTTCTAACACCTTTCATGAAAGGCACAGCGCTCGTTTTTCAGGCGTAGCCGTATTCCCGGATGATTTTTGTCCTGGCCTTAATGCAAGTTGTAATATCACAACAAATTTGGTACGGTTTGGTTTATGTTGCTCTGTTATGTGGCAATGCTGAGATTGTTTATTTCATCGCCCATTTCACAAACGGAATGACCTACTCTCTCTACTCATACAAATGCATCACATCTACATCCCACCTGCCCTTGCTTTTCTTAATCTCTCTACTTTTGCACCAAATGTTGCAAAGTGCCTAACCCTTCGCTCGGTTCAAGAGCCATCAGTACCCAGCAAGTGAGCCAGGCCAATTTCTTCCCTTTGGCCGGCCTACTTGACGTTCTCTTTCCCTAGCTAGTGATATTCCTTTCCCAATATCTTAATACCACGGTAGAACAACACAATCTCCTCATATATTCGAATATTGTGGGGATGCTTCAAAGGCCAGAAAATTGATTTTGCTGAGGTTGATGAATAGCCTGAAACTCTGCTCCTGTAGAGCTGACATTCTCTGCCATGATGAAGGTCCTGCGAAAGAGTGTACGCCGAGGGGTGATGAGATGCGATATTCATAAATAATTCAATGAGTTATGAGTGCATGCTACTGATTCTTACTCTCGAGGACGGGATGCCCAGATGGAGCTGAGAGCACGGAGACGGCGATGGTACTCTCCGAGGGAGAGGAAACACCGGGCTGTCTGTCTGGTGGTCAGAATCCGCCGCATGTGATGCAAGGTTTGCTGTCTCAGGTTATCAGCCTTCACTTGCAATATATGCCATATTGGAATATGGGTCAGTTAGAGAAACGGATAATTGGCAAGCAAGTTGACAGGAAATCTAACATTAGCCCTATCTACGCGACACGTTTTTAGAGTGCAATGTTTGGTGGCGGCAGCATCTGATGACAGGAACAGGTCCAAAGCCAATGTTCCTGCTTGAGACACGGACTAGTTCAAAGCTTCCTCTTGTTTCATATCGTACATCTCTAGCGTGATGCAATTTTCTCCTATAACTTACTTATCTATAGTACTATGTAAGATCATAACATTAGCGTAAAAATATAAAGGTAGTTTTATGTTTCTTTCTGAAGTATTTGGAACTAAACTGCTCCAAATATCACCAAAAGAAAAATATAGCTCCCAGCTCCACCCAAACCTCAACCAAGATATCTTAGAGGTTTATCCACAAACCACAATCAAGATATCTTAAAAAGGAAAGAAAATAAGTGGAGCAATTGGATGTCATAATCTCCTTTTATTCAGATACGGAGAGAAGAGAACCTACAGAAAGACACGACCAATTGTTTTATACTCCTTTCGTGGAGCAGCATGATCCTACTTTAGTTCAAGACTCATCTGATTCATCTCTAAGTCCTCAAGTTTAGGTTGATGTGTCGCTTCTTGACTGCAACTGATGACAGGCCTGAACCCTTGCACATTTTGCGCAACAGCATATATGGCATCCAAACTGTTCCATACATGTTTGGGCATTTGTTGAATTACCATCGTACAAAAGGGGGGGCAGGGTGGGAGTAGGACACACAGAACAATTTCTACAAGCCAAGTGATAGAAAGTGATAGGTGTTTATGTCCATTAGACATTTGATTACACTTTATGTGATAAGAAAGAACCTTGTCTGAACTCGGCCAATTCTTCAAGGAAACAACAATTTAAAGTGGCCCACGAACATCAGCCAAGATAGTTTATAAGAGAATGATTATGCGTCTTGGAAAGTGCTAATGATGTTTATCTGCATGATCTAGCCAGTTGCCCAAACAAAGTTAACCATGCTACTTAGGTACAGCTTATATCATTAGTGCCTTTCTGTTCATCCGAAAAGTAAGACATCATTCTGTGGGACAACCACTTTGACAATATCTATTAAACAAAGTGATGGGGCTTGCTTCATGCTAAACATACCAGCACGTATACTGTATGTTCACAAAATGGTTAATCATGAAGGCACCATGCACGAATTGCAACAAAGTGAAAATTACTGACCTGACGATAAAAGCTCTCGAGATTGTCGAGCCTGTCAAGTGCTAGAGCCATGAGACCGGTATAGTTGGCAACATCTGCACCGTCGTTGAGAGGGCCAGCGCCCACCGCGTCTGCCAGCGACTGGTGCAGCTGCTGAAGCCCCTGCGTGAGCGCCTCCTCGGCCTGCTCCGACGACTGCTGCAGGCTGCACATCCCCACCAGCTGCTGCTCCGTCAGTGGATCAAGCTGAGGTATCAGCATCTGGCGGAAAAAAAAACATGCAAGAAGACTTAGCATTTAAACATCACCATACTAATCATACAGGGGTCACAAAACAAAAACATAGGGCCGTTGTGCTGCCACTTTGCTTCGAGACCTTGAGGATTTCCGAAGGCCGGAACCCGGCCATCCAGAGGAAGCACCGTTCAGACTGCGTCGCCCACATGCCGGTCATGAGGTGGAAGACGTCGGACCTTGCGAGCACGGCCCTCAGGTGGAACAGCTCGTCGTAGTGCCGGATGCATTCTTCTACGATGGTGCCGAGGTTCGCGTCCAGGACTTGGGCCTGTAGTGCGCCCTGAATCTCCGTCATGTACTTGCTGTCTTCGTCTAACCATCGGGCGTACTCCATGTCGAACATCAGAGCGCCTGTACATTGCAATAGCACAACATTAACAGGTTGTCTAATTCTACGCAGTTAAAAGTCGCGAGGCTTGTGCGGGTGCAAATGTAATAGATGTGATGGTTACCAGAGCTTGGATCTCCCGGCACACTGCATCCGCCGGTGTTCAGACCCTGAAATGATTCAGAAGTTAGCGTATGGAACAGTACTAGGTGAAGAAATGTTAAATGTTCTAGAGAATTGGAACCTGTGAGCGTCCTCTCTGAAGCTCTTGCTCGATTTGCTGAAGCCTAATCCGGCCTGTTTCTAACTGCTGAACATAAGCCTGCAAAAGACGTGCAATTGTTTTTGTTGGAATATTTTTCTTGTTCTTCTAAACAATCTTTTACTGATATTAATTATTTTTGCACCTTTTTTCTCAGCCTGCTCTTCCTTGCAGCTTCTCTGTTCTGAGCCAATCGCCTTTCGGTCTAAGAAATATAGAGGTATATAAGAGTAAGATGTATGGCACAGAAATGAAATGCAGGGTCCTGCAAGCAACAAAGTGATACCAAATGAAATCACACCTTGGGATCTGACAACTTGTCTTCTTTTCTTGTGGATCCATGCTTCATCTGCAAGCACACCAGAAAGGTTGATTCGGAATTAAGAACAGTGTGCAATGCTAGGTGGTTATGGGTACATTGGAGCCAAAAACCCTGTTCGGTGTTGCTATCCACCTATAAAATAACCTGCTCACTAGGAGTTCTCTCTCTCTCTCTCTTAAAATAGTAGCAGTGTCTAATCGCACACCATTGTGACTCATGAACTATTGAGAAAACATGTGCCACTATTTTGGTCGTTTTATGTTCCAAGGAACAGTTCAGGTGGTTATCATGTTGCTTCTATCCATCAAAAGGAGGGACGTGAAATCACTATGATGTCCCCAATCATCTTTTGGCGACTTTTTTGTCTTGGACCAGCCTCGACCATATGATATTGCCTACACAGTCTGCAATGGTTCTAGAAATATGCCATTTCCCAATGCCCACCCAACTACCACCATGAAACTCCCATTTTTCCTATGCAAAGGCATGTCTAGAACCGAAAGGATGCTCAAGTTTATGCTAGAAAAATCTGCAGTTGTTTGAGAATGACTCCATACAGAAACATCATAAGAACTTCCCAAATCAAAACCCACTTAAACCATGAATGGAGACGACAAAGCACAGTACGTAAGGTGCCACTGTTACCTTATCTTGGGTTCCTGCATGTTGTTGCTGAAAGCTCGGTGCAGGGGCCGGTGCTGGCCCAAGTCCTTGGTTGTAGTGGTAATCATCAATGGTCACCATCAACACCTCCTGCGGCTGGCCAGAGTCGGTCCTCATGCTGACTGGGGACACCAGCTCGGGCTGTGACATTGCGTTCTGAGCGGAGCTGGAGTCAGTGCTCCCTACTGACTGCGAGTTCGCCTGTGAAACAAGCAAGCAATCAAGCAATTAATCCAAGAAACAAGAGGAGGCCGGCAGGCAGAAGAAGACGCAGTTAATTAACCGAGAGCAACTTTTTCCTCGCTGCCGCGGTCAGAAAGAAACTGTAGGAGCCTGTGAATGATCGAGGAAAGCAGTGCTTACACTGTATGGCTGCTGTAGATGACTCATTGGCCAGGAAGGGAAGATCTCCAGCCTGGGGGGCCTAGCTGCAAGATATCCTGCCGCTGCCGCTGCATACATACAAATGGGATTAAAGGCCTTGTCAATCGCTCTCTCGATCCCACAAGAGGCTACGAAAATGTAGACAAAGAAAGGAGAGAGAGGTGAGGCGTGTGGAGTCCTGGGATCACACCATTTATGCTGCACCTTCCCTCTACTCCAGTTACATGCGGTTAAGGCTCATGGCTGTGTTTGGCAAGGCAAAAGCTAAGATACGGCAGTCGTATCTATCTATGGCTATGCTGTGTGCTGTGGCGAGGGAGGCAAATACACAAGCCTTTCTCGAGAAAGAGGCGGATCGAGCTGTGGAGAAAAGGCAGCGTCTTACACTTGGTGTGGGCGTCACCTTGGATCATGACAGGATCGACACCGGCGCCATGGATAAGGGCCTCCTCCAACTCACCAAAGTAAGCAGCGGCTGCAGGTTGCAACTCCCGCCTGGAGCAAACAAGGAAAGCACATATATAGTTCAGCACCAGTGGTGGTAGGCGTATGCAATATATGTGCAGAGCAGAGTAAATCCTTTTCAAGAACATCTCAAAATAGGCAATGCAAGAAAGTTTGAGGGTTAGAGGTGGACAGATAAGGATGAGAGCCAGAAAAGGATGGTAAGGAAATCACTTACAGGATCCAGGCCTTAGGCATTAAGAAACTATTTGGTTCGTGGGAAGAGGTGTAATCCAACGAGGAGAAGGTTGGATATATATAGCAGGAGAGTTGGTTATAAAGGTTGTTAAAAAGAGGTGAGTGAGAGGAGAGGGAGGAGGAGGAGGAGACTATATTTTAAGCCAAGCAACCGCTGGAGTTGAAAACTAGTAGATGCAAAAGAACTTTAGCTGTGTGTTGTCTTGGCAATGTACTGGATATCTAGCTAGGTGTTGAAAGAGAGAAAATATGGAGCAGAGAGGGTGAAGGAGCAGTACAGGGAGTTGGCAGGGGGTGCAGCATGAGGAGCGTGGCCTTGGATTCCATAGGCGAGTGCTTGGCCGAACGGTACAGCTCTATCACGATCACTTCTCGCTGCCATCCCCCAAGAACTCCCTTCTCCTTGCAGCATGATGATGATGATGAAGAGTAGACGAGCTCTACTCTACAATAAGTGAACAGTAGACCAGTGAGGTATGCATGTACGACTGTACGTACGAAGTATACATCAAGTATATTCAAGAGGAGGAAATCAAGAAGAGCATACCGGCCGTATGATAGGATGTTGCCTCCCTCCGTTCTTGTCTGTCTTCTCCCACACTGTCAAATCGAATCGCCCTTGGAGTCTCATCCACTACTGTGCTGTACCCCAAAGAAGATATTGTGTCCTTTTGAACAAGCCCTAGGAGCATGTGTCTCTTTTCAGTTTCACAGGCTAGAGAGAGATGATAGGGGAAAGATGTGGTAGTCCTTTCCCGGTCAGGACTTCTGCCTCCTACTATTCTGCCTGTAACTACCTTTCATCTCTCATTGGACGCCCTCTGGCCTAGCTTCTGGGACGGCAAGTACTCGCAGCAAAAGGATCATTGAGGAGAGAGGGAGAGTTATCGGAGAAAGAAAACAGGACTTTTTTTTCTAAGAGCAAATAGGGAGCTCATTCGATTAATAGAGAAGATATTTTTTTAAAAAAAACTTAAAAAACAAGAAAACAGCGGCATGAAAGCCTACTATCCCAGTAAAAGAAAATATATTTAGGGGGTGGGAAATGGGGCTCGTTTGAGATTATCCTTACCTCAAGCTAATAGGTCAGCATCACTGCCTTGTCATGCACCAAATACTAAAAGGATTTCCCCTCGAATAGAAGTTCAGATTTAGCACTGCCATTTCACTCTATTCGCAAATGCTATGGATCACTATCGGTTATCAGAATATGTTTCTACGACAAAGCTGCCTTTTAATAAACTCTTATTAGTGCTTAACCCTTTGGATAAAGTAGGGCCACGAGTATATGAAAGAAAGTGAAGGTGTCTTTATAGTATACTCACTGGAAATATCATAGGGTCTGAGTTCTACGTAGATTTGCTGAATCCACATGGAGACCAGTAAGATCATTTCTTATGGCTTTCACCCTCTGAGGATACGATTCCTAGCAACAAAAAGAGAGACAATTGCAAAGAGAAACTCAAACTTAGCAACAGTAAGCCTGAAGCACAAAATGAAGAGAAATAACAGATCCATGGCATAATCTCTAGCCATTAACCATGTATTGTTCACTTACATAATATGTTTAAACCAGAACACCATAAGAATCACATCAAAGAAACAAAAACATGATCTACTTGATTTATATGGATATTGTTAGTTATCTGGGCACAAAATTCAAGATATATATAGTATCTGAATACCTACCTTCCATGGACAATCGACCAGTCATTCAAAAAATGTGAGCAGCCCCTTTATCCGGGATGAAATAGAGCATATGCAGTCGTCAACTTGCAGCTTACAAAAAAAGCTCTAAAAAAACCTTCAACCAAAAATTGCACAAGAGAAAAAACCTTGAATCTAACATCTTCATTTTAGAGAATATGGTGGATATTCGAGAAATGAAATGGGAGTGCATTTGGGTTTGAAATCATGGTACAAACTGACATCTCTGATAGGTCAACATTGTGACAGCTAAACTATGACTCTAAGCGTCGTGGCAGGCAATGGAAAGCAAACTGTCCAGGATTCAGACCTCAAACTGCAAAATGGTCATCAAAACTATATGTAAAACAAGAATGGTAAAGGAATTGATCAAGAATATTAAGAAAAAAATCAATAATAAGAAGTGCTTGTAACTTGTTAATACCAAATGAGTTCTCTTATGTCAATAACATTTTTTGTTACATGGACCGATAAAGTTAAAGCCAGAGGATACCGTATTTTTTGCCAAATATGGCCCTTTTGAGAATCTAAACATGTATGGTCTCTCCTGAAAACTATTTTTGAAATCTGGCCCCTGAGGTCGGCGCCAAAGAGGATGGAGCCAAACTTGTACTTGTCGGCTCCATCCTCTCTGGAGCCGACCTCCGTTTTAAAATTAAAAAACCAAAACTAGTGTTCGGTGTCAAAAGAGGATGGCGCCGAACTGCACAAGTTCAGCTCCAACCTCTCTGGCGCCGACCCCAAGGGGCCAGATTTGGAAATAGTTTTGATTAAGGGCCACACATGTGTTTAGTTTCTAAAAAGGGCTAGATTTGGCAAAACATACGAGGATTCCACAAAGGCATTGAGTATGGTCCAATTAACATAAGGCTCATTTGGCTTAGTTTTAACTTCTAACCTTAGGTTGATTGTTCACATTTCATTTTGCTAAATAATTAGAATCCGTAAATCCACACAAAGGCCTTCTATAAGCTGAAGGCACGAGACACTAGAATATTTCTCAACAGTAAAATGAAGTAATAAAAGGTGACTTATAAGATTCTTTATGCCTTAAAATCTTGACATTTAGAGATATTTTCATATAGGTTTTGCAGTAGTTGCAAATAGGCTGGGCGTAAATTTTGCCCTTATATTGTGTTATGGAGTTAAACTATCTCAACAAGGCATTCCAACAATCGCGAAGAGAAAAGACATCACGAATGACAATCATTCTTTATCTAGCAACTGTACTAAATATGTGATGGTGGAGCTGAAAGAAAAGGCAAATTATGGGGACCGTTGCAATTTCGTACATGTCAAAACGTATGAAAAAATTATTAAAGCCTTAAGGCCCCTTTATTTCACGGGATTGTTGGACGTACGGATTATGAAAGCCTTAAGGCCCCTTTATGGTTGCAGCTATGGGCCTTCCGATCTATGTTTCTCATCGTCGGTGAAGGTTGTTACTCCGGTGCGCCGATACTTTAGCATGACGACTTCCCGACTATTTTATACAACAAGGTTTGCCGGACTTTGGTGAGGAAGGGGTGATGAAGGTGGAGCGGCTTCATCTCACTCCATTTGCTTGTAGTCATCGCTAGGTGATTCAAATACTTCATTCTAGTTTTTCTTAGTTTTGGAGATTTTTGTACTATTATTGATTATGATTAATAGACCGGATTAGTTTTTCGGGAAAGGGGGACATGAATGCATGTACAAAACAAATGATTAGAAATACGATTTTGTTTTGCACATATGGGTGTTAAATTCACACATGAATCGTAATATGCATAGTCAAATTAAAGTCAAAGCACATGCAAAGGTAAAATCACGATATTACTATGTCAATCAGGTGATCGCTGGAATGCGTGAATTAGAAAACAAGGGACTAGGAAAAATCGAGATTGCTCATTCTCTTCTAGGTGATAATTAAGTTAAACCTCGGTAAAGTCCTCAGTCGTTGGATTCCCATCGTGGTTTATGGTTGACTAGGAGTTGCGCATGGGTTTAAACTGAGTTTTTTTAGTTGTAGTTGAGAAAAAACAGATGAGAACTAAGTTAGAGCACGATCAATTTCTCAGCCGTTGGATTTGCGTCTTAGTTCGAGCTGGTGGGAGATTCACGTGGGTTGCAACTTTTTTTTTTGCAGATGCATATGGGTTCCGACTGACTGAAAATGAGGCTCGGACCAAAATAATTAAGAAACTTGATACCATGGTACATTGCATTCTAAATGAAGTGGGAAAACGATTTTAAGTAATTAAAATTTTCATTTCACGCAACCCCAGATTTATCTAACAGGTGGACTCGATGGAAATTGATGTCATGGTACATTACATTCTAAATGAAGTGCATTCCATAATGTCAGACACAAAAGAAAAATTCCAACAGGTTGGATTCGATGGAAATTTTCATTGGAATTGGGTGCATGGTGCAGAATATAAAAAAGTCCTAAGGTATCTAATCTTACAAACAAAACAACCTCTATGAAAATATAAGGCCCGAATCTAAAACCTTGTGAATTAAAGAGGCCCGTAATATGTATTGGTGGATTGTAATATTCCTGCTTTTCAGATCAAAGAATAGTTTTCCTCAATTTACCCCATTTGTTTGAATCAAACAGGATAACGGGTGCAAGGAAGGAAAAAAATATAATCTAAGTTTTTTACCCCATTTGATTTTCCATTTTTCGTATGAAATCAAAGGAGCCCTTAGTACGTCATTTCCCCATCTTCGTAAATTGACATTCTTAGTTTGGGTTCCCCGGATAAGAGCCCCACACTCATAAGAATTTAAGGTGAGTTTCCTTTCAGTCCACATGGAGATAAAATCAACCATCAACGGCAGCAGCCATCGCATAGCAGCGATCAATATCATCAATCATGATTCTAGGCAATCAATTAAGAATATCAATCAACAGTATATAAACGCTCAATCAGCCTTAAATCCCCACACAACCCGCACTCAAGATTAAACACAGGCTGATTGGTTGAACCATTTTTCACTTCTCCCTTAAAACCCCGTATACCATCCCTTCACATACCATACCATCTGTCTGCCCCATCATCCAATAAACAAGCCTGAATCGAAGCAGCCGGCGCCGCCCCGGCTCCATTACACCCATGGCGAGTCGAAGCAGCCTCCGTCGCCCTGGCTCCACGAGGGTTGTGGCTCCTCCACCTTTCCGCAGCCTCCGTCGCACCGGTTCCGGGAGGGTTGTGGCTTCTCCACCGTTCCCAGCCCCGTAATCTTGCCCCAGTCAACAGGTAATGTGTTATCTTTCCTGCACCAGAATAAATCATATTATGACTCTTACCTGTAATAATTATATGTCATATTAACATGGATGTTAGATTCAACGATTTTGAAGACTTGCACGTCCACAGCTCATGGAATACCACGGCGAAGGTTGTCTCTGGTCAAATCAAAGAGACAAGAAGCGAAAATACAATCTAATACTGTGCATTCCTCACCGATCTATTTGTAAGCAACCACTCTGATGATATTGTATTGCACGGTATTAGACTGTATTTCCGCTTCTTGTTTCTCTGATTTGACAAAAGAAAACCTTCGTCGTGTTACTACATGAGCTGTGGATGTGCAAGTCTTCAACATCGTTGAACCTAACATCCCTGTTTATATGACATAATTATTATAGGTAAAAGTCATAATACGATTGATTCTGGTGTAGGAAAGATAATGCATCACATGTTGACTAGGGGCAAGATGACGGGGGTTGGGACTTGGGAACGGTGGAGGAGCCACAACCCTCCTGGAACCGGGGCTACAGAGGCTGCGGAACGGTGGAGGAGCCACAACCCTCCTGGAGCCAGGGCGACGGAGTTGCTTCGACTCGCCATGGGTGTAAAGGAGCCGGGGCGACGAAGGCTGCTTAGGTTCGGGCATGTTTGCTGGATGATGGGGCACACAAGATGGTATGGTATGACTTATGAGAAGGATAGCATGCGACGTTTTAAGGGAGGAATGAAAAATGGGTGGACCAATCAGCGTGTATTTAATATTGATTTTGGGCTGTGTGGGGTTTTAAGGCTGTTTGAGCGTTTATTGTTGATTGATTGCCCAGAATCACGATTGATGATATTGATCATTGTTTTGCGATCGCTGCTGCCGTTGATGTGGTTTATTTTATCTCCATGTATCGCTGATTCATCTTGTAATTAATTGGCCACGGTACAGATTGATCTCCATGAAAGTCGTTGGTTAATGGGCATGTAATTAACTGGTCAATGGAAACATTGGATTGTTGGATAGTTTTTTCATGAAATCCGCTGCTTGATGGGCAAGTTTTGGTAGGTTTCTGTCGATTGATCTGGATGCTGGACCTGAAAAAACCGTGTGGGGAGAAACCGGCGTGGGGTTGTGTGTGTGGGAAATAAACGGCGTGGGAGAGAGTTAGGCGAAGTGGACGATACGTAATGGCAGACTAAGAAACCAAAAAAAATAGGTAGTAGAGATACAGAGGGAGTATATCAGTAAGCATGACAGTGCACCAGACAAGCTTTTGTTTCATCTGCAGCCATTTGGCTTCAGGTCGAAAGAAGGCGATGGATTTTGATTTTCTAGAGATACCGCGGCCCACACTGTATCCAAGGCTTTGCATGAGAGCTGGGCGTAAGAATCACGGAGAAAATTTTGAGCATGGGTAAGAATGGGCAGCCATCTGAAGTTATTGATAAGTTTAAGATATTTAAGACCGTAGTTGAAAATATGACCAAATTTAAAATTAAAGTAGCATGCCCACATCGAGGTGGTGAATTTCATGGGAGTCATGCGCCCTACGGGTAAATCCCTGGGCCCTTTGCCACATTCCTTGAGGAAAAAGGTATAGCGGCTCAGTATTCCATGCCTACCGAGGATTCAGCAAAACAAAGTGACCGTACATCGCAATCACACACTTATGGAATGGTACGTAACATGCTTAGCCAGTCCAAATCGGGGTGGCGGCGGACGAGTCGGGGAAAGAGACAGGTAGAGAGACGGGGGGGGAGGGGCGGAGGCTGAGATTCTCAAGAACGATGGGTGGGGTATCTTGTGAAGCTCCTCGGCTGATCCATGGCGGCGGTCGCTCGGGGAGCGGTCAACTTGGCCGGAAGGGAACGAATGGCGACCTTCGAGCTACCGGACGGACAAGTATGATGCGGCGGACAACATGGGGCTTCTTGGCAGGGCGATGTTTGAAGGAAAGGGGCGAATCGACGGCAAGAGGCGACGGCGGCGGAATGGCGGAAGGGCGCGTGCTGAAGTTTCAGCCCGCCAACTCTTTTCTAGCGACGAGGGAAACTGAAAATTTATGGGGCAAAACTAGAGAAGTACCACGGATCGGTTGTGGTTATTATAAGGCCTTCAGCGATATAAGGGATCTTCTAGAGATGCTCTAACTAACGAATAGATAGGGTCAAATCCCACATGTTTGTTGGCATTCGCCACGATCGGAGGCGCCTCACATGTTTATTTGGAGTGGGTCACGTTTCCTTTGATGTTATATTAAAAAGGGGCTGGTGGCTACGGACACCACAAATGGCTCCCAAGCTTGAGGGAGCTTGTTTTTTGAAAAAATCAAAAATGGAATTTGCAAGTTTCAAAAAATTCGGGACAAAAATTATAGGTGTACTAAAAATTGAAGGCCCTCTCTCAAGTCGTTGGCGACCCGAGGAACATCGCTGTCCACTGCTAGAGCGAGCAGCGGACATACGTTGCCGTACCACTACGCACGTCGACGAGCAGGCACTGATGGCCCAGCAAGCAATGGCTAGACTCTTAACCCGCAATTAGATCAGGAGTTAATGATTAGGCCAATCTAAATGTGTTAATTAGATCTAACTCTGATAAGTCAGATCAACCCAGCGATCATGTTACAGACTTATACTGTACAGATCCAGATGTGACTACGTGAGAGGATTGCTGAAGGATTAAACAATCAAGGCAAGTGTGGAGTAATACAGACAATTTCGGCATGTTATGCAATTCTGCATCAACGGAAATGAACCAAATTTTCATGCAGGACAAACAATAAGATGCGATTTTCTCAACAACAAACAAACAATAACGATGCGATCCACCCAACACTAAGAGGCCCAATGATACAAAAACATTGTGATCCTTCCATTGATGCAACCTTGTTCATTCACTAGCCCGCCCCACATTACGATTTCCGCACAAATATTTTGAAATTAAACAGTGGAAAGCGCAGGAAAAAAGTGTGAACCGCGCTGGTTAAAATCAGAATATTGAGCAACATACTGATCCAGGTTCTACTGAGGCGTCATCTACGTGCAGAAAACACGCCAGAAAAGATGCTGAGGCGTGGGGGGAGGAAGAGGAAACCGTACCTTCCCGGGTGGGTGACGGAAGCGATCGGGGGCGATTAGCGGCGAGAAGCGGGAGTGATGAGGAGGGAGACGCTCTGTGGGGTTCAGTTCTGCTTCTGGCGAGCGGCGGCGCATGCTGGCATGTGGTTTTTGCAGGTTACGCGGCCGCGCGGTGAAGGAGGAGACGCTGACAGTCAATTGGCGGCTTAGATCATCGCTCCAGGCATAAAAATGGGGTAGCATCACGCGCTTCGGACCAAAGGCCCAACTGCTTCATGGGCTTTTGATCCCGTCCAATTGTTTCAGTACCACTTAAGAAAATATGAAGTATCTGAAGGACCGTATATGGAGCAGAATACAGGGCTGGCTGGAAAAGTTGCTCTCGTCGGGAGGCAAGGATATCCTAATCAAATCCGTGGCTCAAGCAATCCCTATGTTCTCGATGGCATGTTTTCTGCTACCTAGGGGCCTTTGCCTCCATATTAACTCGTTGATGAGGAAGTTCTGGTGGGGATGCCGAGATGGTGAGAGAAGAACATGTTGGGTATCCTTGAAAGAAATGTGTAAGCCAAAGAACATGGGGGGCTCGGATTCAGAGATATCGAGCTCTTTAATTTATCCCTCCTAGCAAGACAGGGATGGAGGGTGTTGCAAAACCCCGACAGCCTTAGTGCTCGGGTTTTGAAGGCGGTATATTACCCAGAAGCAGACCTTTTACATGCTACCCTTGGATCAACACCATCTCAGGTGTGGCGTGCAATTTTCGAAGGCTTACAAGTCTTGAAGCAAGGCTTGGTTCGGCGCATTGGGACGGGGGAGTCGACCGACACATGGAATGACAATTGGCTGCCTAGAGATGGGATGTTGCGCCCCATCGCCTGCCCAACTAGGGAACCACCTGAGCGAGTTGCGGCATTCATTGATCCTACATTAGGTTCATGGGATAGAGTTAAGCTGCAGCAATGTTTTCTACCGATGGACGTGGACGCTATACTCCAGATTCCCCTCAGCCATCGGAGACAGGAGGATTTCTGGGTTTGGCACTACGATCGTAAGGAGATTTTCTCCATGCGGTCGGCGTACAGAATGCTTGTGTGTACCAAGGAGAAGACTCAGAAGAGGGAGGCCTGGCTGGAAGGGAGAGTGGGTGCTTAAAACGTCCTTGGTATTCAGAAGCAATGGACTTCGCTATGGCACACTCAGGTGCCGTCAAAGGTGAAGATTTTCCTCTGGAGGTTGGCTAAACTATCCTTGCCAACTAATGATGTTCGTAGTCACCGAAAGATGACGACAGTGATCAGTGTACACTTTGCGGAGCCGCTGATTCTTGGAGGCATGCCCTCCTTGACTGCACTATGTCAAGGTGTGTATGGGCTCTCGTTGATGAAGGTATAACAGAGCACATGAGTCGATCAGAAGAGGGTGATGCATGGCAGTGGCTCGCTAATATGATGGAGACACTAAACCCTGATGATCAGACTAGGGTTTTGTTACCCTATGGGCCATATGGCATGCCGGACGGAAAGCGATCCACGAACAGCAGTACCAGAGCCCACTGTCGACTCATTTGTTCGTGGAGAGATTTCTGGAAGATGTAGCACAGAGTGCTGATAGGAAGACCAAACCATCATCGAGCACTAGTGATCGTATGGTGCTGAGATGGATTCCCCCACCACCGGGGATGGTTAAGATAAACGTCGACGCAGCTGTAGGGAAGGGGACGGAACGTGGCTCGGTTGCAGCAATTGCTCGATCAGCAGACGGCATGTTCCTCGGAGCGTCGGCGGTGGTGATGTTGGAAAAATCTAATCCAGAAACACTGGAGGCCCTTGCCTGTAGGGAGGCGATCGCCTTGGCACGCGACATCCACGTCTCGAAGACCATGGTGGCAAGTGACTGTCTTTCGGTGATCCGAAGCCTAGAGACAGGGAGTATGGGGTCTTATGCCCTCATTGTTCAAGAAATAAACAAAGCTAGGAGTAGATTCGAGCTTTTGTCATTCCGCCATTGAAAGGACAAGGATGTCGCCTAGAGGGGGGGGGGGGGTGAATAGGCGCTTAAAACTTTTCCGGTTTAGGCTTGATAATTGCGGAATAAAACTAGGTGTTTAAATTAACAAGCCAACAACCTAAATATACTAGGCTCACCTATGTGCACCAACAACTTATGCTAAGCAAGACAAGCAACAAAGTGATAGCAATAGAATACTTCAAGCATGAAGGCTATCACAATGTAAAGTGCATAAGTAAAGAGCTCAGGTATAGAAATAACCGAGGCACACGGAGACGATGATGTATTCCCGAGTTCCTCCTTTTTAGGGGAGTACGTCTCGTTGGAGAGGTGTGAGGCACCACAAAGGTCGATCTCAACGCCACAAAGGCTCACCCTATTCTCCGATGAACCGCACCACAAAGGATTGGTTCACCTTCCACTACCGGAATCTTTCAAGGCGGAATCCAGAGCCTTTACAACAACAATCTGAGGCATAACCCACAACTGGATTGGGGGCTTGATACGTCTCAAACGTATCTATAATTTCTGATGTTCCATGTTGATATTATACCAATTTTTACATGTTTTACATACATTTCATAGCATTTTTATGCATTTTCTGGGACTAACCTATTAACAAGATGCCACAGTGTCAGTTCCTATTTTCTGTTGCTTTTGTATTTCAGAAAAGCTGTTCTGGAAATATTCTCGGAATTGGACGAAACCTGGACAGGACCTCCTATTTTTCCAACACGTACACGGAGTCCAAAGGAGAGACGGAGGCGACCGAGGAGGGCGCCACACCATAGGGCGGCGCGGCCCCACCTCCAACCGCGCCGTGGTGTGGTGTGGGCCCCTCGGGTCGCTCCAGCCGCCGCCCTTTCGCCTATTTATTCATCTTCACGGGAAAACCCTAGTTACCCGAGCCATTATCCACGAAAAGTTCCAGAGACGGCGCCGCCGTCAACCCTAACTTGGGAGGGTTCAGAAGCTCTTCCCAGCACCCTGCCGGATAGGGGAATCATCACCGGAGGGCTCTACATCACCATGCCTGCCTCCGGAGTGATGCGTGAGTAGTTCATTTTTGGACTACAGGTCCATAGCAGTAGCTAGATGGTTGTCTCTCCACTTTATGCCATCATGTTTAGATCTTGTGAGCTGCCTATCATGATCAAGATCATCTTATTGTAATGCTACATGTTGTGTTTGCTGGGATCCGATGAATATTGAATACTATGTCAAGTTGATTATCAATCTATCTTATATGTTATTTATGATCTTGCATGCTTTCCGTTACTAGTAGATGCTTTGGCCAAGTAGATGCTTGTAACTCTAAGAGTTAGTATTTATGCTAGATAGTGGGTTCATGCCTCCGGTAATCTGGGAGAGTGACAGCAACTTCTAAGATTGTGGATGTGCTGTTGCCACTAGGGATAAAACAACCGATGCTTAGCTTAAGGGTGCGCCGTTAGGTCTAATGCATTTGTTTACATTACGCACATTACTTAATGCGATTATCCGTTGCTTGCAACTTAATACCAACGGGGAACTCGGTATGACAACCTGGAGGTGGATTATTAGTCATAGACGCTGTTGGATAACGGTCTATATATTTTGTCGTAATGCCCACATGAATATCATAGTAATCATCATGTCATATATATGCATTGTCATGCGCTCAATATTTTGTCAATTGCCCAGCTGTAATTTGTTCACCCAGCATGTTAGTTATCTTTTATGGAGAGACACCACTAGTGAACTGTGGACCCCGGTCCATTCTTTTACACTGATAATACAACCAACTGCAATCATTGTTCCTTTTCATTTTCTGCAATTAAACACTATTTTCCACACCATATGTTTAATCCTTTGTTTTCAGCAAGCCAGGAAGATTGACACCTTTCCTGTTTCGTTGGGACGAAGTAATTTGATTGTGTTGTGTGCAGGTTCCACGTCAACAACCGAACTCCCTTCCACACGCAAGTACTTTTTTGGCACCGTTGACAACCTTCAGAAGTGCTTCCTGCTCCTACTGGATCTGATAACCTTGGTATCTTACCGAGAGAAACTTGCTGATGCACTGCTTCATACCTTCCTCTTGGGGTCTCCCAACGAACGTGTGTCCCACGTCATCAGGGCTCCCGAACGGCTACAAATGACCACAAAGGTCTCAACCACCACAAAGGTGTCTAGGGTCCAAAGACCCAAGAGTAACAAGTTCACAAACTTTCAACTTCCACGAATCCTCGTGGAGAGCACAAACCGATGCACAAAGCAATGGCAAGAGCACAAGTGTTCAAATCCTTCACTCTCAAATTCCAACAAAGCAACAAATGCTTATGGGGGAATAAGAGAGGAAGAACAATGGAGGAGAAACACCAAGAACTCCAAGATCAAGATCAACTAGGTTCCCCTCACTTAGAGGAGGAATGGATTGGTGGAAATATAGATCTAGATCTCCTCTCACTTTTCCTCAAAGATATGCAAGAATCATGGGAGGGATTGAGAGGGGGCAAGCTTTTCCAAATGTCAACAATGGAGGAGAAAGAGGGAAAAAAACAAGCTCAAAAAGTTAGGGAACCATTGGGGAAGAAGGCCCCTTAAATAGGTTCCCGAAACCAACCGTTATGCTAAAAAATCGCGAGCCCGGCCTGGGAGCCGGCCTGGCTGGCCTGTAGGTCGGCCTACTAGCAGAGGCGCCCAGCCTCTGGGTCGGCCTGGGCTGGCCTGGAAAAACTGCAAACACACCCGACACGAAAACAATCATATCTTGATCATCCGGACTCCATTTTTGGTATTCTTGGGCTCGTTGGAATCGCAACGAAGAGCTTTACAAGATCATGCAGAGAAACATCATAGTCCAACAATGGAGGATAAAACCAAATGGGGAAATGTTAGACCTCTCGATAAAAGAACAACCGATAAAATCTCCAAACCAAAACCGCAATATGTTTCTCATCCGGACTCCGTTTTCTATGATCTTGGGCTTGTTAGAAGATACTCACAAGCTCTACAAGATTATGAATATACACATCATAGTACATCATGTGAGGAGGAAACCACAAGTAGAGAGTTTGACCTCTCTTCAAGAGACAAATCGGTAAAACCTCGAACATCAAAAAACACCACAAGATATTCAAATGAAATCCGTTTTTTATGAACTAGATCTTGGTATGGAGATGAACACAAGCTCTAAATTCTCACATGGATAAAAGCCAAATAAGAACCAAGAAAGATGATATGCCAAGTATGCAAATGTTTGAGCTCTCCACAAAGATGCGATCAAGTTACTCACTTGAGAGCCCCTCTTGATAGTACGCCGTCTATCCTATAACCCGGTCTCCCACTAACACCACGAGACCGGTAAAATAGAAACCCTATCAAGATCATACCTTTGCCTTGAGCATTCCACTTGAGCTAGATGATGACGATCTTGACTCTCTCAAATTGGAACACATTTCTTGATTGTACTTGCTAGCACATGGTTGATGAAGGCTTCTCCAAATGCTCCCCCATACTCCATTATGGGAGAGCCTCGCTAAGCTCCGTTTCACAAAGATGATGTCTTGAATCCTTCAAGACATACTTGCAATATGCTCAACTATACACATGACCATTCTTCATATAGAGTCCAACACATGAACTCCAATCTTTTCCTATGGACAAGATCTATAAGGATAACTCAATGCAAACATTAGTCCATAGGGATTATCATTAATTACCAAAACCACGCATGGGGCAACACATGCACTTTCAGCCATGAACGACATACAACAAATAAAGAAGCACATGTGATTGCTAGAAACATGTTGCGAGATGACCCTGGCCGCCGTGTGGCTTGCCGAACCGCCTGCGGGCTTTTGTATTCCTATGTTTATTGAACCTTAAATAAAGTGTGCTTTCCCCCTAAAAAAACTTAAGAAAATATGAAATTCTAAAAAACTTAAGAAAATATGTTTGCCTACAAAAACTGAAGAAAATATATTTGCCTACAAAAACTGAAGAAAATATGCGAAAACATCCTTACATAATTTATATAGGGAAAATCAACGAAGCTAGTTTAGAAAAACAAAAGAAATAGTTATTTTAAACAAGTTCTTGAAGGAAAGAAAACATTCTTGAGCCGACATATGACACCCTACATGTGAAGCTTATGGCTGGGAACCAGCAAACAAACATAACAATAATCATATGATCCTAATAAATTCAGCTTTAAATAATCAGGAAAAATCATCTAAGAAGAATGAGATTAGAACACAAGAAGTAGATAATGATGCAGTTGAACAAGAGCAAGGTAAGTTATTCTTACAATGTCTCGGCTCCTAAAAATACTAATCGTGGCTCGTCTCCGTTCGACACTCGATGGGCCCCGCCTCCTCCGCTTCCCACTCCGGTGGCGTTTGGGGGGTGGGATCTCAGATTTGCGCCCAGAATTGTAGTTAGGTGCCTAAAATTAGAGTTTGGTCAACTCGTCATCGGTATTATGGTAGCTATGGCTGCGATGTGTGGAAAAAGAATAAGGTTATCCAATATCTAGAAAAATGCAAATGTAGCTTATAAAATGAGTTCCTTTTCACCTTTTGCACAAGCATGATTTTGTGATTTTTCTGTAACCTACTCCCTCGATTCCAAATTATAAGATGTTTTGACTACTTTAATGTAGACTAAATACGGACTGAATTGAGTGAATCAACGCACTAAAATACATCTAGATAAGTACGAATTAAGAAAATTCTGAAAAGGTTATATTTAGAAACGGATTCCAAATTAGATGACTTCCGTTTGTCTATATGCGGATGTATCTAGCAAAACTATACAAATATGTTTATAACATGGGTGTGTATGTATGTGAATGATTTCGGATCTTTTTGAAACTTTGAATATTATTTCGATTTTTTAAAATATCAAGATCACTGAAACTCGGGAGCATTGAATCCTCTCTCTCTAATTTCTTTTGCTACATTCAAAAAATTGACAAATCTCTGCGCTCCGTCCGCTGTCAGATCTGAAATTCTGAACCATCAAATCCCATCGCCTCCGCAGGCCCGCAGCCAGCCCGTTTGCTCTTCTGACCTACCCAAAGCTGCGGCCGACGCAAAGGCGGCTCGTGCCCTAGAGCTGCCGGCCTACCGCCGCGCCATCTTCATCTCACGCTCGTCGCCTCCATCGCCGTTCCCCTGCTACCTTATCCCCGCCGTCTCCACCCACTTCGCGATCTCTGACACTGGGTTTTGAGGTATGAGCTTCTCCACAGGTTTTGGGTGTGCCGGCGCACACCACCCGGTGCACCATCTGGATCCGCCGCTGGCCGGGAAGCCATTTCTTGGTGTCAGCGCGACGCATTTCCAGATAAAGAGGCGGTTTTCTGCTTGCCCTGGTCGGTTCCAGTGCTCCGCAAACCCGCGCCAGTCTGGGCCACGGCGCACCGCCAAGGATACCATGTACGACCTCCACCCCGAGATCTCGATGCTTTATGGAGAGGATAATGGCGCGGTTGCTGCCCCGAGCAAGGAGCTGGGTATTGGAAATGCCACTGACACCTTACCGGACGCTTCCATCACGTACCGCTACAACGAGCCCCGGATTAAAGTCATTGGGGTTGGAGGTGCCGGCTCCAATGCCGTGAACAGGATGATTGAGAGCTCCATGAAGGGGGTGGAATTCTGGATCGTGAACACTGATTTCCAGGCTATGAGGATGTCGCCCATTGATCCGGCGAATAGGCTACCGATTGGCCAGGAACTGACACGAGGTCTTGGTGCCGGTGGGAACCCGGAAATTGGCATGAATGCAGCCAAGGAAAGCCAGGACCTGGTTGAACAGGCAGTCGCTGGTGCTGATATGGTCTTTGTGACGGTATGTCTTGCTGCTCGTGCAAATTGTGCTTTCTTAATTGATGTAAAATCAGTGAACATACCACTTTTCTGGCATTCAGCTCATATAGGTTTAGAACATAAGGAATTGATGTAACTTGCGAGTCATGGTATCCTGTTAGGTTATAGTTTATAACTTAATGTACACAAGTATAACCATTTCTGTGCTTTGATTGAATGGACTATGATAATATATATGCTCTAGTAGCTGCTTTTGAACCCTTATATTCATTTTGCAGGCTGGAATGGGCGGCGGAACAGGCACTGGCGGGGCACCTGTTATAGCAGGGATAGCAAAGTCTATGGGCATATTAACTGTCGGAATTGTGACGACTCCCTTTTCATTTGAGGGAAGAAGGCGGGCACTTCAGGCACAAGAAGGAATTGCGGCCTTAAGAAGCAATGTGGATACACTGATTGTAATACCAAACGACAAGTTACTGACTGCTGTTTCTCCAAATACTCCTGTGACAGAAGCATTCAATTTGGCAGATGATATTCTCCGGCAAGGTGTTCGTGGAATCTCAGATATCATCACTGTAAGACGATATATGCTAGACCCCACATTAGCTATTTTTACAATTGCCGAGTATGATTTTGAAGAAGCGGCATGTGTGATTTCTTGGGAAAACAAAGTTTGGTTTATATTTTGCACATTCATGCTACTATGGATTAACAAGCTCCCATGATCTTATCCCTGTAAACCATTTTGTTCTTTCAAAAGCATTACCTTCACCACACAGCGGGTTTGAATTATTTTTTGTCCTGATTCTTAGTTCTTTCCTGAGCACGTATGTTATATCCAAACTACAACATTGCATAATTGTAGGTCAATATTGACACACCAAAAAAATACCCAAACTACAACACTATTTCTTAATTTTGACCACTATCCATGTCCGGATAGCTGCAGCGAAATAAAACTAGAATGTCATTGTTCACTTTGTAGTTACTTCTTTGGTTCCTTCTAGCTATCCTTTTTACGCAACTTGTCTGCATGTCATGCCATTTGCTTACTACTGAACCTAGTTCCTTGATTCCTGTCTGTTTTTCATGCAGTTTGCAATGCCAAGTAATGAGTCCAAAAGTTCGAACATTTTCAGCCTGTGCTTGTCAACATATTTTTCGCCCAGACTACAGTTACCTGATATTTGCATCTAAACATGTGATTTGCTGCCTTGTTGCTTGCAGGTGCCAGGTTTGGTCAATGTTGATTTTGCTGATGTACGATCGGTTATGTCAGATGCAGGTTCATCCTTGATGGGGATTGGGACAGCAACAGGTTAAATTTCAGCGGCACCCTTTTTGTTTATTGTCAAATGATACATCCGTATGTCTGCGTTCATATAATAGTAATACTTGTTTATAGAACTCCAAGCATATTTGTTGTGCTATCACATTGAGTTCGCATTTTCAAATATCAGAGAATGCCCACAATCACACCAACCTCTTCCCCTCCCCCTTATTGATCTGCTGTTTCTGTTGGCCTGTTCACAGGTAAGACACGAGCAAGAGATGCTGCACTCAATGCCATACAGTCTCCTCTACTTGATATTGGTATCGAAAGAGCAACAGGAATAGTGTGGAATATCACTGGAGGGACTGACCTAACATTGACAGAGGTATCATGTACATGATCTTTAGCTATGTAGAATGGCTTGACAATTTATGCATTTTAGTTTAGAACTTTAGATCATGACGTTCCGAAACGTATCCAATTATTATTTTGACTTAAACTTTGACAGCTAAGTTGATTTAGAAGACCTTATTTCTGATTCTGGCCTTCTACCTCTAACGATGAGATTGCATTGGGTCGCTAACTATCTACATGGAAGATCATCTATAAATTGTTAAATTGTTTCTTTTAATTAATTTTGGCCTAAACCGAAACTGGTGATCCTATTTTAGGTGAATGCAGCAGCTGAAGTGATATATGATCTTGTTGATCCTGGTGCAAATCTGATTTTCGGCTCTGTTATAGACCCATCATATACTGGCCAGGTACTCCCTCCTTTTTTCATCGCGATCATGAAACATAACGAGTGTGGTCTTATACAGATAGATAAAGAGCTACTTTTATCGTGTAAACCATATCTCACAATAACCTGAACTCTCTCTTCAGGTGAGCATAACTTTGATTGCAACTGGATTCAAGCGCCAGGAGGAAGGCGAAGGCCGGTCTGCTCAGGTACCATCCTCTTGCATGGCTTGGCTACTTCCTGCTCATTTGTGCTATCCTACTCTGATGCAAATTCTGGATATGCTCAGGCTGGAATCGACAGCAACCGCGGTGGTCGCAACACTCGATTTTCTTCCTCCTCTCAGGACGAAGGCCCAAAGCTGCAGATTCCGGAGTTCCTACAGAGAAAAGGGCGTTCAGGGTTTTCGAGAGGCTAAAGAACCCTAGCAGTTTAGCTCGTTGCTTTTAACGGACAACTTGTTTTTGTAGCATCCTACATCTTCCTTTTTGTTTTGTTTGTTTGCAAGCTTTAGGGAATAGACTACAGAGTAAATCTGAGCCGTGTCCACCACACGACGCCGGTTCTAGGAAACATGATTTTTTTCTCTCGATCAAGCGGGAAATTAGCCGGTTCTTGTGTTCTAAACAGCCCTCGAGTCCCGAGCATTTATCTTGTCTCATTTTGTACATTCAGATGTGAATTCAGCACCAGAGAGCAAATCAAGATGTGCTTTGTGACGTTCTGTGTTGCCATGTTAATCTGTATCCATGTAAATCTGGAATTGGATCATGATAAATCTGGAATTGGATCTCGCATGTCCATGGACTTTGGACCTGAAATATACTGGATCTAATTGTATTGGACTTTTATAGGACGTGGACCTCAACAGGATATTAGGTCCAGTAGCATGACCTTGGACGTCCGAGTTGGATAGTCCAGCATCCACTGGATCCCCACGCTCCCTCTCCGTCGGCAGCACGTGCCTACGCCGCCGGCAGCCCCTCCGCCGCTTCGTCTCCCTCACCCGGCACGTCCTCTCCTCACCTTCGCCCCAATCCCTCTAGTACGATCTCCTGCATCAGATCAACGCCGCCTCCCTGTCTCTCCCCACGGGCGGCCACCACATCCTCGTAGCTCGCCGGCGACCCAGCCCCACCGCTCGCCGCTCGCCGGCGGCCACCCAGTCCTCGCAGCTAGCTGGCGACCCCAGCCCCGCCTCTCGCCCACGGCCACCACATCCTCACCTGAATTATTTGGCTGCTTTTTCTCGTAAGTTCTTCAATTCTTGAACTCATAAAGTCTCATACTGTCATACAGGCAAGATGAATTCTTTCTGTGCACTATATATGCAGATGTTGTCTTGATATTTGTCATACATAAAGCGTGTAACATGTATTGCTCCACTTTTTTTAAAAGAAAAGCTCTGGAATCAAAATCTCGTGTTAACTGAAGTATACAAAATAATTGTAACCATTATTTCTCATTGTAACTATGTACACAAAATTCTTCTGCCAAAACAAGCTGTAAATTCTTTAACTCGGAAGAAAATTAGAGTAGCAAAATTCATGTAGAGATTTCATTAAACTCTCTTTGCAAGTTTCAGATTTGTCCCATTTTTCTGACTGGGTGTCAATTTGTATGCAGTACACTCCTGCTGTTGGTATTTGGAGTATTGGTTGCATATTTTCTGAGCTTCTCACTGGACGACCAATACCGCGGCCGGCTCGTCGTCTCTGTGTCCTTCGCCGCCGCACCCTTCGGCCACCGGCTCAAGTCTTCTGAAATTTACACTTAGGTATTCCATATTCTACATGCTCAAGTGCTTGCTCCTGTTCGTTGCTCAAATGGCATCGTTTTGTATTTATCAAAATAGCATTGGCATGTAGCAACTAGCAAGTCTTGATTAGCTTCAGCCTTTTCAAAAAGATTTCCTTATATTTGAGGATCAAAAGACAGGCGAGGTCAGCCAAGATCATGGCTTGAACGCTCTGAGAATGTGGTAGTTTGCCTGTTTGTTTTAGTTTCAGTCTTTTCAGTTCCAAGCATTTAATCCTGTGTAGGCACTTGATTTTCCATGTTGGTCTGTGTAGGCAGCTCACTACCACTAGCACCTAATGATCATGTGCTAATAGTTAATCTGTGAAAATCATGCAGAGGACCAATACACAACATAATGCATTTCTCTTACTATTATTGACTATCACTCTGCCTTTATATATGACCAGCACATCGATACACATCATGTGCTGTAGTCTATATATATGACCACTTGAACAGCACTCTTTGTCTTTCGATGTACATCATTGTATAATATTGTTTTTTTGTTCCTTACAAATTGTGTAAATCTTAGTTGTGTCCGCAAGATAGTGGCTCTGCTCCTGATGTAAGAAGCAAACAAATTCACCCTGATTATGTTCAAGTCCCATGATTGTAGTCCAGTATTGTCAAGTAGAGTCTCAAGAGTTTTTTTTCCACAGAAAGTAGAGTTTCAAATTAATGGTGCTAAGTTCAATATTTTAGTCACTCAACTAAACAAAATGTGAGATAGATCGTCACTTTGGCTGTTCACCATAGTGGCGCATGCATGGTATCACCGTATCAAGCCATACATGCAGCAAGAATAAACAATTGGTTATTAGTTGCATATAGATACTACTGTACTGATTTTAAGCATGCACTCTTCTTCTCCAGGTTACTTGCTAATGGTCTTAATTATTAAACACCCAAGTGGATTGACAGTAAATTACTGTGTACAGTAGTATCAAATTCAAGAACCAGATTCACTTTTAAGCGCCATATCTGAGCTGACAGATCGCATATAAGAATATAGTATTCTCTTGCAGTTTCTACTGATTTCTTACTGACTAATTATTAGTTTTTCTCTGAATTTAATCGGTTAAAATGCACAACTTTTTGTGAACTAATTATTACCATATTATTGTGTTTGCAGCTGATTTGTCGAAATGTCAACTAGTCAAACTACAGATCAAGTACATGGTGAAGGCGTGGATGAAGTAACGCAACTTGCCAATCGCAGAAGCAAGAAGAGATCTAGAGTTTGGGAATTTTTCAAGGAGTTACCTGATGAAGGAAAAGCTATCTGCATTTATTGTCAGTCCAAATTGGTATATCATCAAGGGATTGGCGTGTCACATTTTAGGCGACATATCTTGACTGGGTGCCAGGAGTTCCCATCAGATATTGATCGCAATGCAATATTTCCCATGAGTGACCCCGTTGGAGGTGCACCCGTTGGAGGTGCACGAGGTTTTGTGGTGGATCCAGCTGTTGTAAAGATTTCATGAATAAGTTTTGGATCAGTGCAAGTATTGCTTTCAGGAAGATAGAAAATGGTTTTTTCAAGAATATGATGAAGTCGGCACACCCAAGTCTTCAGGTTCATGGCCGAAAAACTCTCGAAAAGGACTGTGTAGCTCTGTATGAAGAAGAGAAGAAGAAAATTAAATCTAGCTTGGCTAATTCCTGCTCTCATGTTAGTTTCACAACTGACATGTGGACATCAGTCCAAGAACTTGGATACATTTGCTTGACTGCACACTATATCGATGAGGAATTCAATCTACACATGCATACAATCAGTTTTAAAAGTGTCCCGTATCCTCAGAACGCTGCTGCAATACATAGTACAATCATGGATTGTCTGTGTGACTGGGACTTGTCCGACAAAGCTTTTGCTTTTACTCTGGATAATGCAACGTCAGATACCGCTGCAGTGAATGAGTTAAAGGCCAAACTTTGGACAGACAAGCCATTTGAAGGCGAAGATCTCCATGTGAGATGCACAACACTCATCTTGAATTTAGTTGTCCAAGATGGAATGGATATTATCAAGGATGTGATTGAGCCAGTTAGGGATGTTGTCAAACATATAAACTCATCCGTTCCTCGCTTGCAGGTTTTTAACTTGCTTCCAGAGATGTCTAGCCATAAACCCAAGAGTGCATTCAAATTAGATGTTCCCACAAAATGGAACTCTACATATACCATGCTTGAAGAAGCTCTGAAGTTTAAGGCAGCCCTCACTAGGTATGTTGATGTCCAAAACATTCAAGGACCCACGGTTGAGGAATGGAGCCTGGCTGAGAGAGTTTGCAACTTCCTAAAGAATTTTGCTGATGCAGCAAAGGTTTTCTCCACGTATAAATTCCCAACAGCACATAGATACTTGGAAGAAGTTTGGGGTATTCGCGAACTTCTCGTCGATGAGAAATATACTGGAGATGATTTCTTGAAGAAGTTGTGCAAAGATATGAAGGCAAAGTTTGACAAATATTGGGATCAACCTAATAAAGTTCTTCTGGTTGCATCCTTATTGGATCCACGGTACAAACTAGTTCTTCTGAATTTTGGTTTCACCGAAGCATATGGAGAAGACGTGGCTGAACAGAGAGTAGCTGATGTTCGTAAGTGGTTCAGAGAATATTATGAATATTATGAGCGCGTGGTGCAAAGCTCTTCACACAGAACCACCATCAGTTCATCACCTAAGGTGGGAGGGCCAGCAAATATGCTCCCAATGGTGACAGGAAAGCGCAAATTGGAGTTGGGATTTGCTTTGTTCAAACAACAACATCATCCTAAACGCTCTAGAAGGCCAGAGGTTGATATTTATCTAGAAGACCCATTGGTTCCTCTAAGGGAAGGTGAAAGTTTTGACGTGTTGAAGTGGTGGAAAGGAAACGCAGAGCAATATCCTATACTAGCCAAGATGGCCCGGGACTTTCTAGCTATTCCATTATCATCTGTGGCTTCAGAATCAACATTTAGCACAGCCGGCATGCTAATTAATCAACATTGCAGTTCTCTCAACCCAGAAACAGCTGAAGGACTCATATGCTCAAAAGATTGGCTAAAAGAGTACTTGTCCGATGAGGACGACGACGATGATGGTAAAAAAACTGAAAAACTGAGGATATTGTCTTTCTCAAATTAATTTCTTGCATGATGTTATTAATGTTTTCTATTTCTCATTCATAGATTGACTCCTCGAGCTTCAACCACAGCTTTTGTTCAAACAGAAGTCACATGTCTGTTTTCTAGGCACTTCTTTGTTAGATATCATATTGTTCCAGCGTTTTCCAGCTTGTGCCTCTCGTGTTCTTGCTTGCTCAGATCTACTTTCTGTGGTCATATGGTTACATGTCTGTCCGGGATTCTTTTCTGTTTTCTTGGGTCAAATAGTGATGTAGGGCAGGTCTGACCGTTTGAGATGACAGTGTAGATAATTTAGTTGTCCAAGGTGGAACAAAAACTATTGCAAATGGTTGTACACTATTGCATAGAGGTTTCTGAATTCAGTATTTTGCTTGATCACTGCTATAATTCAGTACTTTGCTTGATCATTGCTATATGTGCTATAATTATAGTCTGACATCTCTAAGAGATTTTAGTTGCGGTATTCTGTGGAGACAGCACTTTACTGAACTAATCCTAACTCGACTGAAAAATCTATGATCAGTTTACTTCCACACACTAGTCTACAGAGACAATTTGTAGCTCTTGGTCTTACTGTAGTTCATCACTGCATAATGAAGCTGGTACCATGGTTTGGTCTAAATACTGTTATATGCGTCCTCCAGGCCGTATTTGCTTGTGTGTGTGTGGCTTTCATGAGTGTTTTGCTATGCATTTGGAACTGTAACAGCTAGCTGGGTTGTACCTGCGTGCATCGACATGGCTAGCTGCATGTGAGTGTGAGTGTGGGCTATGTATCTGAACCACGAAGCTGCTGAGCTGGATGTGTGTGTTCTTGCAGGCTGAACTGTGTGCTTTGCTTGTTATGCTTTTTGAAAGAAGAAAAGGCAGCAGCAGTAAGTGCCGGTTGTTGCAGTTACCGGCCACTCGGTGTAAAATCATTGACCAATTTGACAAATTTGTGTACAGCTAGCTCCTAACTAATCCTAACTTACTGAAATTCTCTATGATCAGTTTGTATCTGCTTAAGACATCCCCTTAGATTTTGTACAGCTCCGCAGTTCTGAAATAATGATGGTGTTTCCAAAGTTCACTCACTGTATGTATCTGCTTATTAGCTCACTCACTGATAGCTAGTTTTCTGAAACTGCAGGAGCGATCATTCCGTAAAGATGTGTTTGCAAAGTTCAACTGCAATGGTGCATTGCTGATAACCTCCGTGTCAATTCTCCTTGGGTGATTACTCTCATATAACCTGAGTTGCCAATTTGTCACAAAATTTACAATCTTTGATGTTATTTTTGCACTAACCATCTGATAACTTCCATGAGCCATCCGTATGACTGTATGCAATTTATCACAGATTCAGAACTATGTGATATGACTGTTGCTGGTCTTTATTGGTACTGAAACAAATTCTGATGATGTTCTTTTAGTACAAAATTATGTTGTTTTCAGCACAGATGATGTTCAGATGCTTATATATTACAGCTGGCTGCACCATGTAATGTTTCACATGTTTTGCCCACGCGGCTTGCATTCCAACGACTACTAGGTAAAATTAATGTGGCTAGGCATCTGGAGACTATAATCCACGAGGTGTCTTTTTCTGACTGATTCGTGGATCACATGCTGATCGAGTCCAGGCAGGGGTGCCTATCTTAAGCTGCAAGCCTGCAACTACGCGCTGTCGCGCAAGCATCACGCGTACCTCGTTGATCTTGCCAAGCCCGAACGCACGATTTTAGACTAAAACGTGGACTCGTCTGCAAAGTACCACCAACCAGTGGGCTGCACGGAAGAGGAAAGGGTAGGAGAGGAGGAACAGAAACGGGAACGAGTCCAGAACCAGGAGGAATCCACCACCAACCGGAAAAATTTCCCTTTCGCGCTCCAGCGCACGCCTGCGTGTCCGTCTTCGTCCTCGCCCTCTCCCACTTCCGCGGATTCGATCGAATCCTGCTCGGGGCGTTTGCTGCGGCGGACTCGATGGCGGAGGGCTTCGGGCGGTGGGAGTCGGATCCGCTCTTCCCCGCGGCGGAGTGCGTGCAGGATTCCGCCGACAGGTACGGGATTTTTGTAATCGTGTTGCTTCATCTTTCTTGATGTGCTGCTTGCTAGATTTCTGCGCGTAGCTTTGGTTTCGTATCTCCCGAGATTTGCTGCCGCATTGTGGAGAATTGCGTGTGGGCTTTAATTCACCGTGTGATGCTAGTTACAGAGTTCGGGAATCTCCAATCTCTCTTGTTCGTCTAAATTCTACGAGGATTGGAATTTGGCACCAACAAGCTAGCTTTAAAGTTAAAGTTTAAAGTTTTAGGTGAATTTTTCTACTGGAGTTTCATGGCTGCCTTCGGTGAGAAATTACTAGCAGTTCGCTGTAGCTTATTGTAATCCTGTGATGGCTTGATGAAATCTCCCTTACCTAGCAAAAACAAAGAGTTTTCTGTAGCTTATTTATCGTGTTAGATGCACCTGCAGTAGATTATTAGTGCCAAATAAAGGTTTGGGCAAGCCTTTGTTTCAATCATATAGCTTACCTTGTACCAAAATCCGAAACAGCTTTGCTAATGTGGTATCAGCATGTGTCATAGAGATCATGAAAGATTTTTTGCAGCAAGGAACGTGTGTTGCAGCTTGCTGACTGCTACTTGGATTGAATTTTGGGTTGCTGTACAGGATGGAGGGTGTCTACCGCTTGCTTTTGCATGAAAAGAAAGTTATACAAGATGGCACTTCAGATGCAAAACTTAATGCGCCGATACATTATGAGAGAGATGTCATTACTGCTCTCGGGACTACCAAGTGGCAGGTTCAAACAATCGAGCTTTCCACAGAGTTTGACCATGCTAGTCCATTCATTCAGTTTTCTGCGTTATTTTTTTTCTTCTGCATTTCCTCTAAGACTCGTTCTCCTAACTCTGGCAGTTGGAGCAATTTGAGAGGGAGGTGAATGCAGCTGCATTTTCTGATAAGTCAAATTCAAGGGAAAATGCAATCTTAAAATTTAGGCAGTTCATTAGAGCTCTAGCTGAGCAAATTTCTGAGGTGGAAGAAAGCTTGAAGAATCTTAGGACAGATTTCAGTAGAACTCCGAAATATCCGTATTCAAGTGAACAGGATGGAGATGGTCTGGCATCTTTTCTTTCTGGTAGCAAAGAGGATAGTCGTGCATATTACTCCACTGATACAGATGAAATTACTGAACTTAAGATTGACGGTGCACCTATGATGAATGGTTATCATTCTTCCCAAGAACATACGGCATGTGAATTCAGAACTGACTTGGAAGGAGCATCCAAACCGCAGTGTTCATGTGGAGGAGGTGCATGTGAAGGAGATCATAATGACAACAGTTTGTGTAGTTTGGATGCTGATGATTCAGTAGGTAGGAGCCATCGCTACAAGAACAAACTGATCAGGCAGTGCCGTAGTTCAATGAGAAGCTTATGGTCTACAAAGAGAGGTCGGGAGAGCTTCACAAAAGGAGGAAAGATGGAGAAGTTATGGATGGCTTGAGAAATGGAAATATATTACCTTCGTTCAATCTACGTACGTCAGGAAGGGTATGCTATCATGTGCTCTGTTTTCTGTTAGTTTACATGTTGCAGTCTATAGGCATTGTTTTAGGTTGTTAGTTGTTGAAAGAATCTCACGGTATATTTATTTCCCTTTAATGGTCTTCTCTTGTTACTCCTTGCAGGCTAGGTATTGCTGGCCTGAGCTAATCAAGAGGAGATTAGATAGATCTGGCTACAATCATCCTCCAGTTTGTATAGCAATATCACTACTAGTTGCACTAGCTGTTCTTGGTGAGTTTTATTGTGCCATACGACTGTGGTACAACCTTTTTTAAGCACTCAAATTTGACGATTAAACATATCCCTTTGGAACAGACAGATATTTGATTTGTGTAAGCGCACTATATTTCCAATTCGTAATTTGAAGACCTGAAAACATTAAAATGGAACAGCTTGGTGGTTTTTTGGTTTACACATTTTTTTCTTGGCATGCATTATTTTCCGTCACAAATACTTGGCTCCTGAAAACTGGGATTAAAAGCACCAGGGTCATAAACTCTTCAACATCCTCGACTTTCACTCTGTATCAGTGCATTTATATCGACTAAGACAACACCGAAGATAAGCTGCACTACTTGGATCAACCAATACAAAGATCGGCCCAAATCGTCCATGGTGATGATACTGTTACTAGTTTGATACCACTCAGATATCATCATGTTTATCACGCTTATGTTCATTTGTAAACAACATACTCTGTTACTAGATTGATGCCACTCAGATATCTTATGTGGTGTATCATATTTACATAACTTGGTGGCAGAAGCCGCATCAAACCAAGATAGTATTTTTCATAAAATGTGTCGTTTGTTGCTTCTTGCGCTGAGGCGATTTCGTCCATTTTGCAGGCTTGCTGGTTTTGCATGCCAGGTGACTGCAACCAGTAGTCCCCATGTATGTATCAGTTGGTGTGCTGGGAGGGCCCTTGTGTTGAACCACTGCGTTGCGCCCCAGCATTCAATGTGTGTGATTGGTTCCTGATGAAGATTGAAGGAGGATCCATACGCTTTTGGGTCGCCACGCGATCCTGACATTGGCTTGCCGACGTTTTTTGTGCAGCTGATAGCTGTGGTTGGCTCCTCCGTGGCATGACCCAGCATGGGAGCGTACTGTGATTTTCCGCCAAATACTCAGTCTTGTGTTGTCAAGGCCACTTTGCATTTCTTGCTTCACTTTGACTAATTATTTGATCAATAAAATATGAGTTATATGTCACCGAAAGCACATCATTGGAAACTTCTCGCAGACGTGAATCCAGTGTATACTTTCTGTGACATATAACTCACATATTGTTGGTGAAAATAGTAGTCAAAGCTGAACCCAAAATACAAGTGGCCCTGTATTGAAAGACAGAGGGATGTCATTCGGCTTTGTATTTATGGGCTGCAAAACTACGCCGGTGATGTCACTGTGCTGTATTTCTCCATGATTGTGGCATAATCAACAGTTTGCCAGATCAAGATTTACTGATTGTTGCAGCGACTCCTGTTAATATATACTTCACGGAATGAAAGTCCACTTGTTCCTGTCTGTGTCTGCAGCTTAAACCTGCTTTTCCTTATGGCGCTTGAACTCTGTTATGTTATTCCTGGTGTGATTTGACATGTACATTGAACAAGGATGATTTGAGTTTGCATTTATTTGCTTGATGCGCCTTTCGCTTCTCTTTTCTCAGTGGAACGCCTACTCGTGGGTCCCAGGTGTCAGCTGCACACCTACCCGTGCCAATTCCGGCCCCTGAGCCCTACCAAGGGACGCGTCGCACAGCAAGAGCAGCCGCCTGGTCCGCTAATCTCAATCACCATCACGCCGTAAACTAAACAAATCATTCAGTCGGCCATCGATCGATCTCGAAAGAAGAGGAATAATTGCGCTGGTCGTCTTGGCACAGAGAACTTGTTGCTCCACACCGGCCTTTCGCCCAAGCAGCCAGCCGCGGCGAGGCGGGGCGAGGCGACCCACGGCCCAACGCAAGGAAGAGGCGTGTGCCCCGCCCCGGCCCGGCTAGGGCCACCGATCGAGAGCCGGACCAAAAGCCGGGGCGCCCCTATTAATAAGGCACCGTGCGCGTGCTGGCCACCTCACCACCTTCTCCCCTCCGCTCTCGATCCCAAAGTCCAACCGGCCTTCACCTTCCGGAAGATCACCGTCCGCCGGCCCCGACCACCGCCCGTCTAGGTACGTACGCGCCGATCCGCCACCTTCTTCGCTTCCTCGATTGATTGATCACGCGCGCGCACCTCCCCGCTCGGCTGCGGCGAGGTGGTTCGTGAAATTTGTGATTTATAGCCGTGGATCGCCTTGGCCTGGTGGTTCCGGTGGCCGGCGGCCCGCGCGCTCTCAGATCTGAGCCTTGGCGATAGATTCTGTGACCGTGGTGCTGTACTGCTGTCCGTGTCACGGCGAACTGTAGGGCCAGAACCGGATTCTGTACACGGGCGTCCGCTTGCTAAGTTTATAGGCACTCCTAGTTCTGAACTTATACGCTGGGATGAGTGATTTTCATGTTGGTCCACAAGACTCGTGGATGTTCCGTACGGGAAATGGCCAAATGAATCAGTCACTCGTAAGCTAGCTTTACAGATACGAACGAGTATTAGTGATCATATATAGAATATGTTTACAGGGAAATGATGACATGAATTTCTAATACCTTTATCTGCACTGCACTGTCATGCTTTATTTGACCCAATTCTTTCTGCTTCCATCAGAATCAGCATCCAGCAAGATGGCAACTGCCACCGCTCCAGGAGTACTGCGCTTTGCTAAATCCGGGGCCGATTTCCAGGCCATCGCTCCCGCGACCAGGAGCCCTGCCTTCCTCGGCTACACGAAGCAAACATCAAACCTGTCGGGATTAAGGATCTCGAACAAGTTCAGGGTATCTGCCGTGTACAAGGTGAAGCTCATAACCCCAGAAGGAGATGAGCTCGAGTTTGATGCCCCCGATGACACCTACATCCTCGATGCGGCTGAAACCGCCGGGCACGACCTGCCATTTTCTTGCCGCGCCGGATCCTGCTCTACATGCGCGGGCAAGATGACGAGTGGGGAAGTTGATCAGTCGGACGGTTCCTTCCTCGACGACAACCAGAAGGGCGAGGGCTATCTTCTGACCTGCATTTCGTACCCCAAGGCGGATTGTGTCATTCACACCCACCAGGAGGAAGAACTCTACTAATGGGCTCACATATAACTGTGGTGTCATGGTGGATTCGTCGTTCTCTGCTATCTAGAGATGCCTAGGTGGGCATATCTTCCTGGCAGTTAGTTTGGTCTTTTGATCAGAGATCGTGTTATATGAGTTATGGCAATAATTGATGTAAAATGGTTTATCAATTGAAACTGCGTTTGTTGAGATCGCAGCAATTCCAGCAGCCGCACACTGTTGCGGGACTTTTGAAAACTTTGTTGTACTTGTGGGTCACTTCTAGTAGGAATTATTTTGCCATTCCTCTGTTGTATACTGTTTTAATAGCTTGATGTGGTTCCAGAGTTTTGAAATCTGAGCTTTTGGTTTTATTTAGATAACTAAGAGCATCTTCAACCGGAGGCCTCAAATTCGGCCCCCTAACTGTCCGCGGACATGACCGGACAGCCCCCAAATGTTGTGTTCTACAATCATGAACATTATATTTCTCTCCCCAAATCCATGCATTAAATACAGCTACGTTCTTTGCATACGGAAGCCTATCTAGTTGTCTCCAAACCACTCGATCTTAGTCTTTTCCTTAATTGTGAAGTTCAAATCCTTCAATATGCGCATCTTGCCTCGGAGGGAGTCGTTCAACTCGGATATCACTCCACGGACATTGCAACTACATGATTTTGAATCCTACAATTGAAATATTTGCAACTCAAATCCACCACATTGCACAATATTGGGGAAAACTCTAAATGTGAGCTCAACGTAGGACATACCGAGTCGGAGGAGCTGTCCTCCTCGTATAGAGGGTAGGAGCCAGCCGAGTCTTGGTGTCGGGGGGCTACCCCCGGGTAGGGTCATAATGTGGTGAAAGTTGTGCCCAGGTGTGAGCCGTGTTACAGTAAAAACCGACATATACCAACCGGGGTATGTTAACCGACATATCAATGTCGGTATTCTGGTATCTTCTCTTATATGCAGGGGAAGCTCGAGGAAGAAGAATCCGGCAGCGAGGTGCCTTGTGTCGGTTGGATTCAATGCTCCTGTCGCGTCCCGTCTGACACGGGAGCGTCCGGCACGGGAGCGCCTGACACGGGAGCGTGGCGTAGCGGCGAAGTGACAGGCCATCACTAAACCGCTGACTCCGGTATATCCGGGGACAGATTACGAGGCAGAGGCATTGGCAGGCCATGTCCTATCTCTATCAGAGGGTACATTCCAGGTGTACCGTCGTGCTGCAGGGGATGGGTAGGCCACGTCCTGTCTCTGACAGGAGAGCCATCATGACATACCATTGGCATGGATACAGTACAACGTGCGGGGTATTTTGGTAACTCGGTTCAGCCTATAAATAGGGCTTCACCCCTCCTACGTGAGGGACGGCCAGAGACGAGGCCTGGAGACTCTTTTCTCCCCATAGCTTCATCTTCCACCTCGTGTTCATCCCCGTTGTTGGGATCATACAGCTCAAGGAGCCGCTTGTACTTGTGATTGAGAGATATATATACAGAGAGATAGGCAGGAGTAGGGGTGTTACCTCCTTACGAGGGCCCCGAACCTGGGTAGATCCTGCGTGTTCTTGTGCTTGTGTGTTCATCTGTGTGCTCTCCTTAGCGCGCTAGCCCTCTCCCGGATCCTCCAGCGCCCATCGGCCCCGCTCTTTAACCATCCAATGGCAACTGCCGTGATACCACCACGACAGTTGGCGCCCACCGTGGGGCTAGCAGCGGCGCTGACTGGTGTGATCATCCGGACGGGTTCCATCATCGATGAACTTCATCAGCGACAATGCGGGATGCTTCGGCAGCAGGCCGTTCCCGACGAACGGCTGCCTCATCAGCTTCGGCACCTTCGTGACCTACGTCGCCACCGAGGTTGTCTGCAAGTACCCCGAGCAGGTGCTTGTGGCTGAGGATCCTCCTGCTGTCTGCGCGGCTCGTGGCCGGCGTATCGATCGCCCCGGGAGCAGCGCCGAGGTAATGATGACCGGGCCTGTGGGTGGTGTTGGCAAAGGCAATGCCGGCGAGCCTGCCAGCAAATCCGCCCGCACGACGAAACCTCCGCTGGAGGGGGAGGAGCACCTCCGGGCCGGAACATCCAATGTGCCGGTCAGATCTGCTCCTCTAGAGGAGATCATCGAGAAGTTGGCTGTGCCGGTAGCAACCGGAACAGATGCTTCCCAGGTAGAGGCAGAGTTGGAGTCGCGTCGTCAGAGCCTACATCAGGAGGCCCTCACGATGGCCGAGGTGAGGAGAGTTCGGGATAACCCTCCGTGAGTATAACCAAGCACATGGTTTTACCCCGGTAGCTGCTCGCCCTAGTCGCATAGAGGATGTGCGTAAGAGGGGTAAAGGCCTCAATGCCGAGATTGCTAGAGATGGTAGATCTAGTTCCAGTAAGACTCCTAGTCACTTGTCGGTCGAAAAGCCGAAGTATAGTTCACCTGCTAAGACTCTTAGAGCTGCCGAGGCAGCAGCTCTCCGTAGGCAGCAAGATCGAGTTAATGAGTTGATAGTTGTGGCTACCCAGCAGAATGAGGCCTATCGCAAGGCTAACACAGTTGCAGGTGGGTCCGAGATTGTTCACTCGGCTAGGGGAGCCAGTGTATCTAAGGGGCAAGCTTCATCATCGCATGTCGGTGGAGATCGGGACCGGAGTGTAAACTCCGGTAAGAACAAGCAGATACAGGCCTATGATCTGGCGTATGCCGGAAAACAGTTAGTTGGGCGAGGCAGTGCCGGCCGGGGTAAAAGCAATCCCGGTCCGGGCGATCCAGATGCCGGAGTAGTTAACTCGGCTGGCCGAGGCTATCCACCTCGGTATCCGACACGAAATCTCACCCAGCAGCAGCAGAATGTCGAGCATGTCCAGCAGCCACAAGGTGTTGACCAGGTGGCTAACCGTTATGATGATGGTTACTCGGCTATGGAGAAAGCCGGGTATCAGAGATATGAAGGTGCACTGGGATCCCGGCTGGGACCTCGCAAGTTGTCACCAAATGATGCACGCTATAAGCTGGACAGGATCTATATGTCCGAGGTGCTGGAAGAGCAAGGCCCACCTGGCCCTGCATGCTTTGGACCTCGGATCATGAGTGAGCCACCGGTGCCGCACTTTCAGTTGAACCGAGGTGCAAAGACATATGACGGCAGTACTAAACCGGAAGATTGTCTGACAGATTATGTGTCGCCAGTGCATATCGCGGGAGGAAACCGCCGATGGGCGGTGAGGTATATCCCACAAATGTTGGAAGGGCTAGCCCGGATCTGGCTGAATAACTTGCGAGAGGGCAGCGTTGACTGCTGGCTGGACTTTGAGGAAGCCTTCGTTAGCAATTTCTCTAGCACATACAAGAGGCCGAATAGACCTCAACAGCTTGCGATGTGCAGGCAGAGGAATGATGAAACAGACCGAGACTACTTGACTCGGTGGAGTACTGTCCACAATTCATGCGAAGGAGTTGTGGAGGCACAGACCATTTCATGGTTTGCGCAAGGATGCCGGCATGGCTCCATGCTCTGGCAGAAGCTGCAGAGGGAAATGCCGGCCACTTTGGCCGAGACAATCCGGATCGCGGATAGCTATGCACTCGGTGACCCGACACAGCCTTTGCTGAACTCGGTTGAGCCGAGTAGAAGATACCCGGTGAATAACAGACCGGGGCCAGTCAGGCAGAACGATCGACAGGACTTCGGCAACAAGAGGAGAGAGCCAGATTACCGGTATGGATCAAACCAGGTTGCCGCGGTAAACCAAGACCAACCAGATGCCGGCAGTAGCCAGCGTCCGAAGAACAACGGCCCAGCATGGGGCCAGAGTCAAGAAGGGAAGAAGCCATGGAGTAACCAGAAGCAGTCCTTCACTTATGAGGCTATGTTGGATGGACCTTGCAGCTTCCACACCCAAGACATCCGCATGCCGGCGAACCATACAACTCGGCAGTGCAGCTGGTATCAGCGCTCAAGGGGGGAAGGAGCCAGAGCCGGAGGAAATCAGGCAGCGGCACCTTAGAGAATTCCGCCGAGGCAAAACTTACCGCTCACCGGGCAAATGCTATCCCGGTGAATCCGCCTGCTCAGAGGCAAGCAGATCTAAAACCTGTGAATCAGGTGAATGTCGGAGGCAACAATGGCAACGCTGGTCCCAGTAGACAGGGAGAGTATCCCCAGGGAGATTACAGAGAAGCTCATCAGAGCTATGTGGTCTTTGTGACCGAGCCAACTGACAAGAAGAGCTTGCATCGGCGTGCACTGGAGGTGAACGCAGTTATGCCGGCAGTGCCGAAGTATATGCACTGGTCCGAGCAAGAGATCAGTTGGAGCAGAAGGGATCATCCCTGAGTTATGCCAACTCCGGGAGGCTATGCATTGGTGGTGGATCCGACATTCATTGGACCCACCATCAATGTCCGGTTCACCCGAGTTCTCATTGATAATGGGAGTGCTATCAATATCATGTATCGAGACACCATGGTGAAGATGGGTATCTCGATGAACATGCTGCAACTGAGTAGCACGACCTTCCATGGCATACTGCCGGGTGTCTCGTGTGCACCTATGGGCAAGATTTGGGTCGATGTGTTGTTTGGCACCAAGGACAACTGCCGAACTGAGAGCATCCAGTTTGAGGTGGTGGACCTCGAAAGTCCATATCATGCTTTGCTCGGCAGGCCTGCGCTGTCCAAGTTCATGATATCAACCCATGTGGGTTACCTCAAGATGAAAATGCCAGGTCCTAATGGCATCATCACCATCTCGGGTGATTACAAGCGTGCACTGGAGTGTGCCTCGGCTGGATCGTGCTTGGCCGAGTCACTGATTATCGCTGCAGAGAAGAAGATCCATGAAGTGGTGGCGCTGGCGCAGTCCGCGCAACTCGGTATGCCGGGTATGAGTAACCCGGAGCAGAATGCGGCATTCCAGGTGCCGAAGGAGACAAAGAAGATCAACGTTGACCCGGCATTCCGGACCACAACGTCATCATTGGTACCGGGTTAACGGAGAAATAGGAAGGCGAGCGCAGTCACTTCCTCCGTGAGAATCGGGATATCTTTGCATGGTCAAATCAGGACCTGCCAGGTGTTTCGAGGGAGTTGGCTGCGCACTCTTTGTTCGTCAGGCCGGATATGAAACCGGTGAAGCAACCCATGCGTCATCTCTCGGATGACAGGAGGAAAGTGATAGGTGATGAACTGGCCAAGTTACTTGCGGCTGGTTTCATCATGGAAGTGCTGCACCCGGACTGGTTGTCTAACCCGGTCCTGGTGGCGCATGTGTATTGATTTCACAAACTTGAACAAGGCATGTCCTAAGGATCCATTCCCGCTGCCTCGGATTGATCAAGTGATCGATTCCACAGCCGGGTGTGAGCTGTTATCCTTTGTGGATACATATTCTGGTTTTCACCAGATACCGCTGAACCCTGCAGATCAAATGAAAACTGCTTTTATTACCCCGTACGGGGCTTATTGCTATCGTGTCATGACATTTGACTTGAGAAATGCCGGTACTACTTATCAGAGATGTATGCAGAAATGCTTGCATGAGCAAATAGGCAAAAATGTGCAGGTGTATGTCGATGATGTTGTCATAAAAACTAAAGATAAATCCACTCTGACTGATGATCTCAGAGAGACATTCATAAACTTGAGAAAATACCGGATGAAACTTAACTCGGATAAATGTACATTCGGTGTGCCGGCAGGCAAATTACTAGGTTTCCTTGTGTCAAGCCGAGGTATCGAGGTGAACCCGACAAAAATCCGTGCTATTGAAAGCATGAGGTTACCGACATGTCTCAAGGACGTGCAAAAATTCACTGGATGTTTGGCATCCTTAAGTCGGTTTGTTAGCAGGTTGGAAGAAAAGGCATTGCCTTTGTATCAGCTCATGAAGAAAACCACCCACTTCGTGTGGACCCCGCAAGCAGATGCGGCGTTCACCGAGCTAAAAAAAGATGCTGGCAACTGCGCCGATACTGACTTCACCATTACCCAAAGAGCCGATGTTGCTCTACATTGCAGCCACAAACCGAGTTGTGAGTGTTGTAGTGGTGGTGGAGCGAGAAGAAGAGGGAAAAACCATGCAAAGGCCGGTATATTATTTGAGCGAGGTGATCTCGTTATCCAAGCAGAACTATCCTCACTATCAGAAGATGACATATGGTGTCTATCTGGCTGCTAAGAAGTTGAAACATTACTTCCAAGAGCATTCAATCACCGTGGTATGTGAGGCTCCTATCTCGGAGATCATTGGGTGTAAAGATGCAACTGGCCGAATAGCCAAGTGGGCCATCGAGGTGTCCCCTTACACTCCTCACTATGAAAGAAGAGATGCCATTAAGTCTCAGGCACTGCCAGATTTCTTGGTGGATTGGGCCGAAATGCAATATGAGCCACCACTGCCTGACTCCAATTACTGGAGGATGCACTTTGATGGTTCCAAGACGAAAATTGGTTTCGGTGCCGGGATAGTCCTTACCTCGCCTAAGCAGGATCTACTGAGATATGTGTTGCAGATTCATTTTGCGGCATCTAACAATGTGGCCGAGTATGAGGCACTTGTTCATGGGCTCAATGTGGCCAAGGAAATTGGTATTCGCCGGATAGAATGCTTCGGAGACTCGGATCTGGTGGTGCAGCAAGTCTCGGGAAATTGGGACGCTTTAGACGCCAACATGGCGTTATATCGGTTTCATGTCCAGAAGATCTCGGGGTTCTTTGAAGGCTGTGAGCTCACACATATACCTCGGGCAGAAAATGAAGCCGCCGATGTATTATCCAAGCTAGGTTCATCTCGGGATCCAATCCCACCCGGCATATCCTTGGAGCATTTGAGGAAGCCATCAATCAAACCATCGCCCGAGTCCGAGTCAATCTTTATCCCGGTGAAACCGGAATCTGGAGCTGTGCCCATGGACGTTGATGTCGGGTGTATCTGGGAAAACCCGGGGACTGCTTGGCAGAACTCGGGGACTGATTACTCAATGTCGGAGGAAGCAATGTCGGTTGATCTCACGGAGGTGGATGATCCGGTCTTTCCTGTGCGTCCTGTGCCGGGGTGGGCACAACCAATAATGGCGTATATGATGGACGGGAATTTTCCAAGTAATGAAGTTGAGGCCAGACAAGTGCAAAGAAGATCCAAGGCATACACCATCATCAACCAAGAGTTATACAAGAGAAGTGTGACCGAGGTACTGCAGCGCTGTGTCGAGCCGCAGGAAGGGCAAGAGATGCTCCTGGAGATTCATCAGGGAGAGTGTGGTCATCATGCTTCATCAAGAGCCTTGGTGGCTAAAGTATTCCGGCATGGATTTTATTGGCCCAGTGCTTTGAATCAGGCAGAAGATATCGTCCGAAAGTGTGAGGGATGTCAGAGATTTGCTAAGAAGATACACCTGCCAGCTTTGGCACTCAAGACAATTCCAATCACTTGGCCCTTTGCAGTTTGGTGTCTGGATATGGTGGGAGAGTTCAAGCCAGCCCGAGGTAACATGACTCATATGCTGGTGATGGTGGACAAGTTCACCAAATGGATCGAGGTAAATCCAATCAGGAAGTGTGATGGTCACACAGCTGTGTCCTTTTTGAAGGACATCATTTGAGATATGGTTACCCCCATAGCATTATCTCGGATAATGGCACAAGCTTTGCTGTGGGAGAATTTGCTCGGTTCTGTGCGGAAAAAAGAATTCAGTTGGACATAGCCTCGGTGGCACACCCTGAGGCAAATGGGCAAGTGGAAAGAGCAAATGCATTGGTATTGGCCGGTATCAAAGCCCGGTTGATTGAACCACTATTGCGAACTATGTTGTTCATATGTCGGATGGTTTTGAGACCTCGTTTCAAAGTTCAAGTAATGTATGCTATTTTGTTGTGATCTTGTGACTCGACTGACGAACGCCGAAATGGCAGTCAAGAGCAGAGGTTATGGTATATGGTAAACATGAAAATGGACTCGGGGACTCGGTCCTAAAAAGATCCGACATATGTTGTTTACTAACCCGGTTTTTCTTTCCTTTTCTTTGTGTCGGATGACTATGAATCTTACCTCAAAATTTTACAAGTACTGTATGCTATAATTTTGGTCTTGTGACTCGACTGTCGAACGCCGAAATGGTAGACAAGATCAAAGATTACTAAGTATAGTAAACAAGAAAGTAAACTCGGGGGCTTGATGCAAAGTGATCCGGCATTAAGCCGTTTTCAATAAGGGTAGCAAAATGAAGGTAGCACTGCGAAATACTTAAGAGTATATATACATCTGCACCCGGCATTCCGGGGATTTAATAGTTCATTTGGTAATAAGTTCAGGCAGCCGTAGTGGAGGAACTGGGGTCAGCGGACGCAGTCTCGGCAGCAGGAGAAGCTTCGGTTGTTGGAGCAACCTCGGGTGTTGGAGTGGCTGCCGAGGTACCGGTAGTGTCGGACGCTGCTTCTGGAGGAATGTCGGCTTCTGGCTGCCTGGCAGTGTCAGCTGCTGCTGCATCAGTGGCAGTGTCGGGAGCTTCGGCCTCGATCTCCTCGTCAACCTCCTCCTCTTCGTCCTCATCATCTTCATCGTCTGAGGCATCTTCTTCGTCATCAGAATATGCTGGCCCCGGAATGAAGTGCCGGGTTTGAGCATATCCAGCCATGAAGGAAGCGGCCTCCTTGCGGCGCTCGATCAACACCGGATCTTCAGTCCATTGCGAATGGGCGGGCAGAGATCTCAGGGCATCGAGATCAATTGCCTCGTACCAAGAAAGCACAAAGGTCAGAGCTTGATCTGCACCGGCACGAGCTGAGGAAGATCTCCACACTCAGAGCCTTGTCTCGGCAGCCAGCAGGCACTTGAATAACTCGGCGATGGATGTTGGAGTCTCGGACTCTGGCCATAGAACCCGGTAAACCCAGATACCAGCTTCGAGGAGCTCGGTGCCAATGAGCCTCAGAGGAGAGATTCGCGCGTTAAGAGCAGTCAGATGGTCTTCAATATCCCATTCCTCCGGGATCGGGCCAGTTCTTGCCCTCTGTTCCCATGCCTTGTTGGTAGTGTTGATAGCAGTGGCCTTGGAATGGGCAAAGTGCTCTGAAGAAGAAAGAAAAGCTACCACCAAGTTCAGTCATTTACCGGCATATATCTGATGTCGGTACGAGCAAAGGAAATGAAAAGAGAGGTTAAAGGAAACTTATGGTCCATCTCACTATTGACCCGGGTGAGCTCGGACAACCAACGGCCACTGTTAGCCTTGAGGGCATCCAGTTCTTCCTGTGCCGAGGTAGCGCGAACCTCGGTCTCCTCGAGGATTTCCTTGTGCTTCTGCGCAGCTTCCTCCCTCTGCGTCAGGGCCTTCTCCATGTCGGTCTTCTCGCTCTGGACCCGAGCAAGTTCCTTCTGGAGCCGAGACACTTCGTCTCGTTCCTTCTGGAGGCCAGTGGCGTGTGCGGCGTCTTTGTTCTTCAGCACCTCCTGAAGCTGCTTGTGGGACCTCTTGAGTTTGTTGTGGTCCAGAAGCAGCTTCTGGGATACTGCAGTCTGGGCGTTGGTGCACTCCTAAAAAAAGCAAAGGGTTAGTATGATTTTTTGAAGATTCATGCCGAGTAAAACTCGACAAGAATCTCGGGGACTGGATGTCGGATTTTTTGAAGATTCATGCCGAGTAAAACTCGACAAGAATCTCGTGGACTGGATGTCGGATTTTTTTGAAGATTCATGCCGAGTAAATCTCGACAAGAATCTCGTGGACTGGATGTCGGATTTTTTGAAGATTCATGCCGAGTAAAACTCGACAAGAATCTCGGGGACTGGATGTCGGATTTTTGAAGATTCATGCCGAGTAAAACTCGACAAGAATCTCGGGGACTGGATGTCGGATTTTTTGAAGATTCATGCCGAGTAAAACTCGGCAAGAATCTCGGGGACTGGGTGTCAGATTTTTTGAAATTTATGATGGAAATTTTGTGAATATTCATGCCGAATTATCTTTACTCGGGCGAGCGTCGATCACTCGACCCGAATCTTGGGGACTGGGGATTATATATGTTTATCATCTATTGCAAAGGAAAGAAAGGTCTGGCTGAGGAAAAAATACCTTGGCAAGCCTGCTGGCTCGAAGGGTCGAAAGTTGCAAGTTGTGCATGGCCTGAGCAAGTGCGCTGGGTCTAGCTGGATGTTGGGTGGCCGGATTCGCAGAAGAGACCTCGCCAGTGTCGGCGGAATTCCAGTCCATATGGTACTGCTCCTCCGAGCCCAAGCTATGTCCGCTTCGAGTTCGGAGCTGAGAAAAACCCCAGCTGCCAGTGGAAACTCGGGAGACGGAGGCAGTGAGAGCTTGGTGGGCCGGTGTAGTGGTTGGAGTCAGCGCCATTTGTTTCTCTGGGTTGACAAGTTGTGTCTCGGTGGCCACTTGACTCTGTGCCGGCTTGGGCGGTGGAGTAGCTTTCCGAGTTACTAGCTCGGTGGACTTTGTGGTGGGCTTCGGCGGTGGCTGCTGCTGTTGTTGCTGCTGTTGCTGTTGTTGTTGCTATGGTTGCTCCTGCTGTTGTTGTTGCTGCTGCTGTTGTTGTGGTGGTGGTTGATGTGGGTCCGGTGCTACCGAAGTGTCGGCCCGCGGCATGTCGAAGTCCACGGTGGGGGCACCGGAGTCAACATCTCGGTTGAGGACCACGACCTCGGGAGTGTCTTGGCCTCCTCCAAGTGCGGCATCAGAAAACGGCAGCAGTATGACGGTTGGGGTGGTGTGTACCCCGGAGTCAGTTGACCGAGGTTCCGCTGCAGTCGGAAGGGGTGAGCGCATGGAGGATGCGCTCTGGTTAACCTCAAGGGCAGCACTGCATCGAGACAGGAAAAATGTTACCTCGGGGTAATATTATCTCGGTTAAAGGAAGAAAGAGAAACGAGCGTATGTCGGCAAAGAGTATCTTACCCTTGAGTAACTGGCGGTGTCTTCTTGACCCATGACGGCTTAACCGCTGATTTCTTCTGCAGCTTCGGTTTCTTCGCTGCAGGGTCTGAAGCTGTTGTGGTCCCGGTGTCCAAGGTGCCGGTCCCTGCACGTTTGCGAGTTCCGCCTCGATTGCCCGTGGTAGCAGGGCGTGTACTCGGAACTTGGCCTGCCGGGTCAACTGGTGCCGAGGGTAACGGGTGAGCAAATGCGATGGGACGAACTTCAAGTACCTCTAAAGTTTCGCATTCATCGTCATCTGACCAATCTCTGAGTGAGTCTCGGGCTCGAGGCTTACCCGAGGCAGGGGCGCCAGCAGCCGGAATCGGCATATGGTCCTCATCGTCCGGGTCTTCAACCTCGGTGACGGCCGGGGCAGGTAAATCTTTGCCCCACTTGGCGGAGGGATCCGCTCCGTCTTTAGTCTTTTGCCGAGCAAACCTCTGCAAAGCAGACGCAATGAAATTGGGTTATTTTAGGAGCCAAGTATGGAGCCGACATAAAAGTTATCTCGGCAGGAAAAAGTATGTTGGTCTAATTTGCAAGTTACTTACTTGCTCCAGAAGCCGAGTTCTATCATGAGGTTTTAGACCCCATTCCCATTCCTCTGTCATCGTCGTTCGGGCAATTGTCTTGACGCGTCTTCTGACCTCGGGTTTGGTCAGCTCGTGGGTGCTGATCCGAGTTGGATCGTATTGGCCACTCATGTGGCAAATCTTGTGAACCCGGGCTTGGAGGGGGGAGACTCGGCGGCTGATAAAGGTCCTCAAGAGATCATCGCCCGTCATACCTTCCCCCACAAGCCGGTTGACGACCTTGTGGATTTGATTGATCTCAATGTTGCCGTTCTTCGGGTTGAGGTCCCAGTTGAACTGCTCCGTGGGGCACCGATGCTAAATGTCGGCAGATTGAGGAGGTCAACGTGCTGAGGGCTCTTCATGTAGAAGAAGGTGCGCTGCCACTTCCGGCAGGACTCCAAGCCTCGAATCTTCGGAAAGATGGAGTTCTTCCGAGGTATAATGGTGGCAGCACCACACGGAGTCATCATCTTGATGGGGTTCGTAGCAGAAAACAATAATTTTTCTAACTATCGCAACACCGAAACTAGCCAGGATCTATCTATCTAGTAATGCGGTAAGGGAGAAGTCATCGGAAACATACCCTTGTAGACCGATAGCGAGAGTAACGCTCCCGCAGAAGCGTTGCCGATGAAGACGTACGTAGCCGACCTCAAGGTCGCGGAGAACTTGGCGCGACGAAGAAGAAGGAGACGCGGCGATGAAGAAGCTCCTAGTGCCGAACTCGTGAGAGAGCAGCACCTCCGAGTACTTGCACACGTACGGACCTTGACGATGACCTCCGTGCTCCCCGATCCAGCCGGAATAGCGGAAGCGAGAACTTTGGGTGGAAACCCGCAGCACAACGGTGCGCTGCGGTTTATAGGTCTCCCGTATACGCTGTCCAGACTTGGGACCGCGCACGTTGAGAGATGGGGAGGGAGGAATTGGACTAGGGAGAAGCCTGGGCCAACCGGAATTAATTCCTGAATTTTCTGTGTATTTTTCCAATTAATCCGGGTCCCTATTTATTGGAGGAGAGGGGTTGCACCTCTCCTCAACCAGGCAATGTGGGACTAAAGGGGAGAGGGGTGGTGCGGCTGCCCCTTTGGGCCAACCACACCCCATGGTGGCGCATGGGCCCCAAGGGCCCAGCCGCACCCCTCACATGGGGGGGAAGCTCCCCCTCTTGGGCCCTATGGCCCATTAAGGTGGCTGCCCCATTTTCTCCTTTTTTCTTTAATATTAAATTAATATAAATATATATAATTCCATAATTAATATATTTACATACTATTTAATCTCCTGTGACTCCGAAACATTTTCCGGATCATTCCGAACTCACTTCGGTCTCCCGGGAACTCTTCCGTTCCTGCCGGAACCTTTCCGAAACCTCCTATCTCTATACCTAAGCCACTCCGATGTGTCCAAAACGTTCTCCTAGCGTCGTCAAGACCTTAAGTGTGTTACCCTCGGTTCGAGAATACTCCGGACATGGTCGAGACCCTCCCACCAATGACCGTCAGGGAGCCCTGGATGACTATGACGGCCCCCGTGCATTCTAGAATAAATCATCCTTGAATCATCATTGAACTGTTAACATGATATGGTCATTCCCTTTGTTCGTTGATACTTCCTTGTTCGAGATACGATCGTCAACATCCGATGTTGTGTTTTATCTCGCTATCGACAAGGTTGCTTTACTCGTCCCATGAAATCATATCTCAATGACCTAGTCATACGTTGTGCAGCTTTACAGATATAATCTCACCGAGTGGGCCCAGCATATCAATCCGTCACACGGATGAACAAATCCCGCTCTTGATCACTCGCCCTGACTACTTCCTTCCAATACCCGAAAGTGTCACCCTTATTGTCGTGCGTATGAGACATGACGTTAGGTGCGATCAGCCGTATCTTTCAGAAGCAGCGACTTGATGTAATCTCACTGTCTAAGGAATAAGCTACCACATTATAATCCTATTGCAGTGTTGAACTATCTGATACGATCCTAACTGCAATACTTTGGGTAATGTCCATCAAATTATTCTCCCAATAAAATGACTCCACCATCAACTGTTAATGCAACATGATCGGGAAATCACGATCATCCATTGACTGATGGACTAGTTTATCTAGAGGCTTAACTAGGGACTCTGGTTTGTTTACATACCACCCGTGTATTAACAATTCCGATTAATACAGTTATAGCATGGTATAAAACTATTTATAAACTTAAAGAGATAATGCAATAAATCTTATTATTTATTTGCCTCTAGGGCATATCTCCAACAGTCTCCCACTTGCACTAGATTTCAAATAAATCCAGCTGTATTTCTATACCAATCATACAACCTTATCTTTTATAAGTGTTTATGATAATGCTCGCTCGTGGAAGAGGTTTACTTCGGCCTGAACCTTTCATAACCGTAAGCTCTTTGCAAACCATTGATATCACCTTATTTGATATCATCATGCTATCTTAATAACAAATATACATATTTGGCAACTAAGTGAGACTTTTGTTTCCCTGCGCTTACTCTGATCCAATATCAGTTAATTGCATTAAACACACTCAGTTTTAGAGAATACCTTTTCTCTACCAACTCTATGTACTTTTGCAGTATCTTTATACTTCTATATTTACCTAAGTAGATCCTGACATTCTATTGCCAGCCTAATGCCTTTTAGTTTATCCTATAACGACTTGAAATAACCACATATCCTTAGTTTCTTTTAAACTATGAAGGATAATTTTGGTTCCACTAATAATGAATCACAAATTCATCTCAGCGCTTATTCTTCTTGTAAGAATAATCATATCTTTTCGAGTATATAATATGGTTAATATGCTGCCACCTTATCATGGCATAGAAGTGCAGCATATTTTACAACCATGATTACTTTATCCAGATTTACAAGGACCAATTCCTCGTTACGTCTTATTCTGACACATCAGAATCTAATCTGGAAAAACACCTCGACTTCTTTAAAATGATCTATTCAAAACAGATGCTCACATTTTAAACATATATGATTTTATCGTAATTCAATAATTACTTCTAATTCATTTTCCTAGTACCTATCTATTATATGTCATTTACATATAAACACCTGACTAAGCTCCCACTCAAAATGTCAATTACATTTGAGATTGTGTAACTTGTAATGCTCCCACTCAAAATGTCAAACACATTTCATATTGTGTAGCCCACAAGCTCCCACTTAACAATATGTCACTTACATATTATTCCGGTAAGCTGTCCTACTCCCACTTAAATTATACGGATATAATTTCCTTCGATATTTCGGTCATAACCGAAATCCTTGATCATGTATCAATTCGAAAATTCCAAATGATGTATTATACTTGTTAATACAAATCCAAAAGACTTAGGCATGTCTACATCCAATGTAGTCAAAACAATTTTGATTTTGTCAAAGACATTCTTCATGACAAAATTAGCTTTATGTCCTTCTCGCAGTTTCATTCTTTTCACACAACTTGTCATGTGAAAAATCAAGTAACCCTTTTACTTAATAAGATTCAAGCAACATTTACTAATACAATCTTGAATGCAACCTTTTGGATTTATGACTCTATAGTCACAATTCGAATTTGGCATCACCCCAATTTCTTTGTATTTCGTAGGTATCCCTTGTTCTAGTAACAAGCTCATTAAATCATGAAATATTAATCTGTGACCGGACAGAAAATATTCTTTAATGCCTACTATTTATAAAAAGCTCCTTGCATGAAAACACCATGATCAAATATCATCATTTTTCATTTCCATTTGTGGAGTTTTGTTGTCGGATCAAATTCCAAAACAATATTTCTCTCACAAATCGAGTAAGGTCAATTACCCCTTTTAAGCTTTTCTTTATTTCATATCCTTTCTTGAAACTTGTTTTCAATGAATCACCAAGTTAGCAATACTAGTTTTGCCCTTGTTGGTGTTTACCATATGAAAGATATATTCATTCCTATGAATATTTTACAAAGAACTATTTCGTACATAGTTTCGTATTATCATATAATCTATAAACCATGACACACAACTTATTGTCGTTCATACGAATTTTGGGTGAAGACTTCAAAATAGGGAGTTTACTAATTCTAACGGAAAAACCTTCTACGTGATTTCTAAAATATTAAGAGATAATTTTAGGACTATACTTTATTCAAAATAGAGTATGATTATAATGTCTACATAAATCAACATGTTTGATTATGCATCATAATTTTGTGAACCGAATTTCACAAGTCCTTTTGTGAACCGAATTTTCACAAACCTTCATGATAAAATAAATCTTTAAAATCCTTGCTATTATAATCCAATTACAATGACTTGATTTTATATCCTCCTTTTCTATCCGAAAAATCTTTCTTGATCAAATCAAATAATTTCAGATAATTGTATCTTTTAGTAAATACTTATTATTTACTTAGACATACAACAAAGGTTTCAATAATAATTTCCACTACACAATTTAATTTAACAATCATCTTGCATGATCTCAAATCAAATTTCTTCTCATATTGACTTATCAATATTTTTCAATCATCATGTCTCATTAGACATCACGCATGCAAATACACAAGATCAAAGTATCCAAAATATTTGCAATGATTAAAATTCGGTAGTGCATTTTATTATTGACTTAGGATATTTATTTTAACATTCAAATCCACTTTGCTATCAAAAAGATTAATGCATGAATAACTTATTCATAATCGAAATATGATCATAAGAAAACTTTATTCATAATAAAACAACTTGCTTGTCTCTTACAAATATGAATAACTTGTCTCATCGAATATAAGACATACTTATTACAATCACTCTCAAATTCGACTACAAAACTCTTATTCAAAACTACTAATCAAAACTTGATAACTATGGGCGTGAAACTCCTTGGCCATCAACTACTTTGCCTTGCCATCATTCCGCAACATCATGTCGTACTCTGCAGCTATCTTGTTATATTCTGGTGCTGTTTCAATAAAACAGACATAAGCATCAAATACTTTAATATAACAAGTGTAAGAAATAACAATTATAACTTTGTATATCAAATATACCTTGCGTGTCATCTATTTCTCCTTCGATGGGTTCCACCTCCACATCTTTGATTTCGACCAGGAAATCATTGAAGAGGAGGAAATCACTCTTAAGTATATACTCATCGACAAGCTCCTCATAGCTAGGAGGTAGAGAACGCAACACCGCCTGTATTGCAAAAGTATCCGCCATCCAGTAATCGCATGTGTGTGAGATCATCGTGAATGTCAAACATCTTACACAAATGTGTCTCCAAGCAGGTATGTTCTTCCATCTTGAGTGAAAGAAACTTGTCCAGCTGCTTGTACTGCTCTTGCTTCATTCGGTTCAAGAACCGAACTTTAAGAGCACCTATCATCACAGCGGGTTCCATATGGCGAAACTCATTTTTCAGCTCATGATCCATGCAGACATACATCGTGATCTGAACACTCTCCAGACCTCACGACGCTGACGAAAATCCTCTTTCGCCTCTGCACTTGCGGAGTCTCCTGGTTTATCTCCTAACAATTCTCCTATCACGTAAGAAATGTCGTTCTGGTAGAGGACGTCTTTCAGGTTTCTGTACCACGTCATGAAGTTGGATCCATCGTTCCGGAGATTTCTTTTCTAATAAAATGGTTGAACTCAAGACTTTCTTCCTTAGGATAAGGCATGATCTACAAAGATAATTTGCAAAGACTAGGTAAGGCTAAGTTTATAATATTTGAGTTTACTTTATAATCATATTATCAAACACACTCCACTAAGAGAATTATCCCTAAAAACTGTCTTAGTGATTACACGATCCCAATCCATTAAATTACCCCCTTCGATCGGGCGGGCAACGTAACTTCAGAGGTAGGCAACGAATTACCAATCGCAACAATCATGCGACTCATGCTCGATCTTTCGATCACCCGTGTTCCGAGGCCATATACTGGTATATGCTAGGCTCGCCAATTTAACCTTAGTGTTTTCGCGTGTGCAACGTGGCTTACACCCACTGTATGCGAACGAAGAGACGAGTGTAGATGAAAAGGATCGAAACCCTGAACAACGTACCCCGTAACGTAGAACTTTATTGGTGGTGCACACTAAGGCAGAACACAATTTTGGTATTAAATTAGGGATCATCCTATTACGGCTACCGTTGTATATCTTTATATAAGCACTCAAATAGGATGCAAACACACAAAACAATATCAAAATAATGTAATGAAGTGCGATATGACATGGCCGTCGCGCCTCGGCCTTCACGGCGCGCCTCCAATGGTGCTCCGAGTCTACGGTGCCACCTTTGCCTCCGATAACATAAAACTTACCGTGACCATGTCATATTAAAATGCCCCACTGCAAAACAAAGTTAGACGCTCTACTTTTATCCTTTTGCAATTTTACGTGGCTGCTAGGGCTTTCGTGAAGAACCGTTTCTTACCTACGAACATACAACCACAACACGATTAAATAATTGTCTCTATTACACCCTTTTCAGGGCCCTCCATTGAAAATGCCATGCCGTCTAAAGAGAGAGAGACAGACACCCGCCAGCCGCATATATGGTACAAGCCATATGTTAGTTGCGGAACCAGTCTCGCGTAAGCGTACGCGTAAGGTCGGTCCGGGCCGCTTCATCAACTCAATGCCAACAACATTAGCAAGTGCACGCGAGAGGGTAACAATTATAGAATCGATGCCCACATTCAACATGTGTTCTAACCGTACCAGCAATACTACGCATAGATCGGCTCTGATACCACTGATGGGGTTCGTAGCAGAAAACAATAATTTTTCTAACTATCGCAACACCGAAACTAGCCAGGATCTATCTATCTAGTAATGCGGTAACGGAGAAGTCATCGGAAACATACCCTTGTAGACCGATAGCGGGAATTACGCTCCCGCACAAGCGTTGCCGATGAAGACGTACGTAGCCGACCTCAAGGTCGCGGAGAACTTGGCGCGACGAAGAAGAAGGAGACGCGGCGATGAAGAAGCTCCTAGTGCCGAACTCGTGAGAGAGCAGCACCTCCGAGTACTCGCACACGTACGGACCTTGACGATGACCTCCGTGCTCCCCGATCCAGCCGGAATAGCGGAAGCGAGAACTTTGGGTGGAAACCCGCAGCACAACGGTGCGCTGCGGTTTATAGGTCTCCCGTATACGCTGTCCAGACTTGGGACCGCGCACGTCGAGAGATGGGGAGGGAGGAATTGGACTAGGGAGAAGCCTGGGCCAACCGGAATTAATTCCTGAATTTTCTGTGTATTTTTCCAATTAATCCGGGTCCCTATTTATTGGAGGAGAGGGGTTGCACCTCTCCTCAACTAGGCAATGTGGGACTAAAGGGAGAGGGGGTGGTGCGGCTGCCCCTTGGGCCAACCGCACCCCATGGTGGCGCATGGGCCCCAAGGGCCCAGCCGCACCCCTCACATGGGGGGGAAGCTTCCCCTCTTGGGCCCTATGGCCCATTAAGGTGGCTGCCCCATTTTTCTCCTTTTTCTTTAATATTAAATTAATATAAATATATATAATTCCATAATTAATATATTTACATACTATTTAATCTCCCGTGACTCCGAAACAATTTCCGGATCATCCGAACTCACTTCGGTCTCCCCGGAACTCTTCCGGTCTTCCCCGGAACTCTTCCGTTCTTGCCGGAACCTTTCCGAAACCTCCTATCTCTATACCTAAGCCACTCCGATGTTTCCAAAACGTTCTCCTAGCGTCGTCAAGACCTTAAGTGTGTTACCCTCGGTTCGAGAATACTCCGGACATGGTCGAGACCCTCCCGCCAATGACCGTCAGGGAGCCCTGGATGACTATGACGGCCCCGTGCATTCTAGAATAAATCATCCTTGAATCATCTTTGAACCGTTAACATGATATGGTCATTCCCTTTGTTCGTTGATACTTCCTTGTCCGAGATACGATCGTCAACATCCGATGTTGTGTTTTATCTCGTTACCGACAAGGTTGCTTTACTCGTTCCCATGAAATTATATCTCAATGACCTAGTCATACGCTGCGCAGCTTTACAGATATAATCTCACCGAGTGGGCCCAGCATATCAATCCGTCACACGGATGAACAAATCCCGCTCTTGATCACTCGCCCCGACTACTTCCTTCCAATACCCGAAAGTGTCACCCTTATTGTCGTGCGTATGAGACATGACGTTAGGTGCGATCAGCCGTATCTTTCAGAAGCAGCGACTTGATGTAATCTCACGGTCTAAGGAATAAGCTACCACGTTATAATCCTATTGCAGTGTTGAACTATCTGATACGATCCTAACTGCAATACTTTGGGTAATGTCCATCAAATTATTCTCCCAATAAAATGACTCCACCATCAACTGTTAATGCAATATGATCGGGAAATCACGATCATCCATTGACTGATGGACTAGTTTATCTAGAGGCTTAACTAGGGACTCTGGTTTGTTTACATACCACACGTGTATTAACAATTCCGATTAATACAGTTATAGCATGGTATAAAACTATTTATAAACTTAAAGAGATAATGCAATAAATCTTATTATTTATTTGCCTCTAGGGCATATATCTCCAACACATCTTCGGTAGGCTCTTGTCCGGATTCGGGATGCTCTGCTTCCGAAGTTGGAAGTACTTGGCCCACAACTCGACAGTGGGCCAGAGATCGAGATACCCCTCGGTGAAGTAGGCACACGCCGAGAGTGTGGTGATGGCATTCGCTGGAAGATGGTGGGGTTGAAGATGGAATTCATTGAGGAAGGCCCGGAAGAAGGGGCTCGCCGGAAGTCCGAAGCCGCGCTCGAAATGTGCGACAAAAACTACCCGCTCACGTCTTGAAGATCTGGTTCGGCTTCTGTGCCGGGAATCCGGCATATAACTTCTGCCGGGATTCGCTTGGTCCAGACCAACCAGTCAATCTCGGCTTGCGAGACATCGGATCCTTCCCATCCGGCGCGCCCCTCCTCTTCGACGGGAATGTCGGCAGGCTCCAGAGTATTGCTAGCCGACATCTCGGCGGTGCGGCGAGGAAGTGAGAATCTGGTGCCCGTGCCGGCGGCAGAATCTGCAAAGAGGCAAAGGTTCACCGGCGGTGAGCACCTCTCGATGTTTGCACGGCGGAGGAAGAAAAGCAAGCAAGAGAAACAAAAATCTACGGAGAGAAACAGGAATCTATAAACAAGAAGCTAACAAAAAGATCTACGGAGAAGATCTAAAATATATGGAAAAGATCTAAAGAAGATCTGAGGAAGAACTAATAAAGAGCTAGGCGCTAGCCGCAGGAAATGCTGCGATGAAGAACTCACCGGAGTTGCGGCGGCGATGCAAGGCGAAGAACGCAGGGCGTGCCGGCGAAGGGCTTGGCTCGGCGGAGGCGTGAAGAACTCCGGTGGGCGGTGGCTCGCGGGGTCCGGCGTCGTGCGGTGGCGGAGCGCACTGCGCAGTGGAGACGCTCTGCGCAGAGGGATGGAGAAGAAGAAGAGGAAGGAGAGCGGGGAAGAAGAAGAGGGGGTTGCCTCCGCTCCCCTATTTATAGGCGCGGATGCGCGTGCGGTTAGCGATAAATCGCGCACGCTCCCCGTAACAGGCGTGAGGATTAACCGCGCACGATCACGTGGTTTGCGGTAATAACGGCCGCACGACCGGCCACAAAGTCGGCCACAAAATGGCAACCGCCCGTGGCGCGGTTAGTGGCGCAGTTAATGGCGCGAAAATCGAGGAGCCGCGCTGCGGTCAAAGTACTCAAGTGCGCATGGCATGTGACAACGCGTGATGTGGGCGGCGTGCGCACAGAGGCATGTCTGTCCGCGCACGAGAACCGAGGTAACAAGCAGAGATTCGTTGCCACGTGCAACGCTGAGATCTTGGGAGAGATGTACAAAGATACGTATGTCGGAGAAACCGACATGCAGGCCAATGACGGAATCGGACGGTGTTTTCATTGGTGAAGTTTTGGTTGGGCCGACATGTTTATGTCAAAAAATTGATTTGGTTGTTTTGGTTGTGTAAACCTGCTGTGGCCCTTCATCCGAGGCTGCAGGACCGCACCAGCTTCGGGGACTAATGTCGGGGGGGGGCTACCCCCGGTTAGGGTCATAATGTGGTGAAAGTTGTGCCCAGGTGTAAGCCGTGTTACAGTAAAAACCGACATATACCAACCGGGGTATGTTAACCGACATATCAATGTCGGTATTCTGGTATCTTCTCTTATATGCAGGGGAAGCTCGAGGAAGAAGAATCCGGCATATCCGAGCCGGGTTAAAGCAGCGAGGTGCCTTGTGTCGGTTGGATTCAATGCTCCTGTTGCGTCCCGTCTGACACGGGAGCGCCTGACACGGGAGCGTGGCGTAGCGGCGAAGTGACATGCCATCACCTAACCGCTAACTCCGGTATATCCGGGGACAGACAACGAGGCAGAGGCATTGGCAGGCCATGTCCTATCTCTATCAGAGGGTACATTCTAGGTGTACCGTCGTGCTGCAGGGGATGGGCAGGCCACGTCCTGTCTCTGACAGGAGAGCCATCATGACATACCATTGGCATGGCTACAGTACAGCGTGCGGGGTATTTTGGTAACTCGGTTCAGCCTATAAATAGGGCTTCACCCCCTCCCGCATGAGGGACGGCCAGAGACGAGGCCTAGAGACTCTTTTCTCCCCATAGTTTCATCTTCCACCTCGTGTTCATCCCCGTTGTTGGGATCATACAGCTCAAGGAGCCGCTTGTACTTGTGATTGAGAGATATATACAGAGAGATAGGCAGGAGTAGGGGTGTTACCTCCTTACGAAGGCCCCGAACCTAGGTAGATCCTGCGTGTTCTTGTGCTTGTGTGTTCATCTGTGTGCGCTTCTTAGCGCTCTAGCCCTCTCCCGGATCCTCCAGCGCCCATCGGCCCCGCTCTTTAGCCATCCAATGGCAACTGCCGTGATACCACCATGACACTTGGTCCCATAAAACCATGTTGTCCGAGACTGGATTGGACCACGACGTAGAGGGCGGAGCTTGGGTTCCGACGAACTTACAGATCAGGGAGCCGGGTGGGCTGAGAAGCCGTGGAAGATCGAGTGGTAGAGGTGCGCTTGCTGTGGGAGGGACGGAGGCGGCGGAAATCGCTCGCTGCAATTGCGGTCAAATCCGTCGCAAATGCGCACAAATCCGTCGCAATGCGGCCGCAATAGCACTGCAAAACTGGTCGGGGAAGGTTCGCGAGCAAGTGCGTACGATGGCGGCGCCGGAGCTTGGCAAAAGGGCGAGCGAGGAGGATGGGCGGTGGCGCCGGAGCTTGGCAAAAGGGGCGGAGCTAGGGGAAGGAGTGTGAAAAATATCTACTAGCCGGTTAAGGGTTCCGTCCGATTTAGGGTGAAAAAGGTAGGTCCGCCCTGTCAGCGACCAGGGGGCGGACGCGTCCGGGCGAACCCAAACCCGCCCAACATATGGACTAGGTTTGGGGTGTGCCGGACCGCCTGGTCGTTTGGGATGACTATGGGGCCTCCGTTGGGTGGCGGTTTTCGGCCCAAACGCTGTCCGGGCGGACCGCCCGGGCGTTTGGGCGGCCTTTGGGGGAGCCGGTTGGAGATGTTCTAAATAAATAGATTCATTGAAGTGTGAAATCGTGGAAACGATGAATTTCAGAAACTAAACTTGAGAACAATGCATGACCTTTCTTCGTGTTGTTTTCAGTTATGTATAAGGAGGCTTTGGTACTTAAGATATTTGTTTGTCTGTCCTCTCCGCATCTCATTGTTCTTTAGCTTAACTGTTCTCGCCAATTCTGGTCTAAGTGTATATTGAACAGTTCCATTTAACACTGATTCAGTCTAAAGTGGCTCTACTCATCTCTATGTTTCTGTTAAGCTACTAACTGAAACTGCTCTGATGAACTGCTTGTACCTGTACATGAGCCCTAATTTTTTTCGATGAACTGCTGGTATCTGTACATGAGCCCTAAATTTTTCGATAAAGGGAGTTTTTATTAACTCAAATGTTCGAATCTACAAATCCAAACAAGTTACACCTGTGCCTAACAAAGATCCGCACAACCAAAAAAAAACATAGACTCTTGACATGCAACATGAAGGATAAAACAACCTAAGGTGACGGAGGACCGATACGTAGATAACGCCACCATCCGTGTTGTGTGAAAACCTTCTTGGTTGCTTGCTCCACTTGATAACATGTCGTCATACAGAGTTCCTTATGATGTAAGTGGCTCCAAGTGCGTAGCACGAGTAGATAACCTGCAACATAGATGGAGATTTCTTTTTATCAAAACAACATTATTCCTGCAAAGCCCGGTGACCAACATAAGCCTTCCGCTCCCACGGGGATGTGTTTTCTTATAAATTGAAGAAATTCCCCGTAGCCAATTGACAAATATGTTTGCAATATACCATGGTTGATAAATGTCCGATGAAACCGAAATAATCGACCAAGCCGGATGAGCAAATTTCCACTAAAAAAATATGTTCAAATGTTTCGTCTTGATGGCAAAAACACAATTTTTAGAGCCATGCCAATTCCGCTTTGCTAGATTGTCCTTTGTCAAGATGATGCCCCGTTTTAGATACCAAAGAAAATACTATTTTTTCTTATTATTAATTGGAGCATCCACTTGGACCAGCGCCTGGTACATAGACTTGACCAAAAATATGCCATTGCTTTACAACTTCCATTGGAACTCATCATTTCCAGGCGTGAGCACAACAACATTAAGACCCTTTATTAATACATTCCAAGCTAATTAACAACCGATTTCCAATTAAATCACGCATGAACAAGATGTTTGGGGAGTGAGACCCCAACACCTGCTTAATTGTGACAAATTTATACGTTACGATATTGTAAAGTCCTGGATATTGACTGTTTAGTGGAGTATTACCCAACCAAATATCCTTCCAGAATCAAACTTGAGATCCATCTCTAATGGTGAAGGTTCCAAACCTAAAAATGTTATGCTTCACTTTTATTAGAGCAACCAAAAAATGAGACTCCCATGGTTTCGAATGAACTTGAGAGATAACTTTGGAACCAGTATATTTATTTCCCAACACCTCCTGCCACGCTTCGTCCTCACTAAGAAGTTTGAACGACCATTTACTAAGTAAATCTGTGTTTTTAGCCTCCAAGCCGTGGATCCCTAATCCACCTTGATCTTTTGTGCGACATAAGATGTTCCATTTCGCTAGACGGTATTTTTTTTTTGGGTCACTTTGCCAATAAAATCTAGATCGATAATAGTATATCCTTTGTAAGACACCTTTAGGTGCCAAGAAAAAGGAAAGCATGTACAATACCATATTTTTTTTATCGCACCGTCTACCCGTGGACAAATATTTTCAATTCCAACTTCTTAGTCTTTTTTGGATCCTTTCTTCCACATGTCTCCACTCCGCTATCGTGAGTCTACGATAATGAATTGGTATCCAGATAGCAGATAGGAAACACACCTCTTTCACACCCAAAAATATCAGCGTATTGAGCTTCTTCTGTTCGGGCTTCGCTGAAACCGAAAATTTTACTCTTATGGAAGTTAATTTTCAGCCCTGAAAGTTTCTCAAGCGCGCATAGTACTAATTTGAGGTTCTTGCCTTTTTCCAATCATGATCCATGTAAATAATGGTGTCGTCTGCATACTGTAGATTGGATAGACCATCATCAAAAAGATGCGATACAACTCCAGAAATTTGGCCATCCACTTTTGCCCGTTCAATAATTATAGCGAGCATATCCGCGACAATATTAAACAAAATCGGCGAAAATGGATCTAAATAACTACTCATAGATGGATGTTCCTTCCTTGGAAGCGCACATAGTAGATAGAAGCAGCAATCCAACAGTGATATATACCTAGCAGTAGCGCAATTTACTTCCATTTCCTTAGGATGGTTTTGAAAATTACCATGGAGAAGCCAAGTTCGGTTTGTAGCTGCCCACGAGAACGCTGAAGCAAAGTCAAAAGTTAACTCTTATGCAGTAGTTGTAACCAAGTGGTGCACATCCTCCCTTCTAGCCAAAGAAAATTCTACATAGCTAATTACATAACTGTTGGTTACTGTTACACACACCAAATTAACTAACCAATAAGCTGAACAACATATGATGGACTTAACTTCCATCGTCTCGACCATGGAAGATGCGTTAACTTCCATCATCTTGACCATGGAGATGCGTCAGTCGTTTTCTTGTTTCTTTTCAAAAGATAAACATGATTACTTCCATAGCTAAGTGCAGCTCCTGGTTTTTTAACAATATAAACAGCAGGGTCCCTTCATCCCGTTTTCATCCAAGGAAATCATGCCAATCAATCCTTTTCTTGATATTACAAAATGAAAATTTATCATCCCCCTAAAAAGGGAAATTTGGCAAGAGGCAAGTGACAGGGATTATCTGGAACTGGAAGGACAGCGTAGGTCGGTTAGGTCCCTAACAAGATGGCAGTCGATCTTTCTGTCTGGGATCATGAAGCTCCCAAGCTATCTGGTGTGACGTGCTGGCGTGGATGCTTTAATATTTGTTGATCCACCCTCACCGGCCTTCTGCTGTGTGCCGCCAGTTCCAGCAAGGCTGCAGCTAGCTGACGGCGGCGCTCCCGCGTGTCAGCAGTTTTCCACGGTCCCGCTTCCGTTCACTCCCATCTGTGGGCCGTGGCTTTCGGATTCTCTTGCTTGTCTGAACTCTGAACTTTGAAAAATTCAGAAACAGAGCACGGCGCTTTGAATCATCAGGCCGGAATAAAGCTCGGACAGATGACGATCGATACATTTCTGTGCTCAACTGTTCACATTTCTTGGGGCCTAGTGCCGTGTATTATGCTACTCGTTTTGGGCGTGCCGGCGAGGAGTAGCCGTCTCAGACGGTGATGTTTTTGGTCGCCTATCAGACTTAGAATTTGGAACCTAGCTAGCCTGCTGGCCTCAGCTGCAGACGCTGCCGCCTCAAGCCTGCAACCGCTCCCTATATAACGCGCAGGGAAAGGTAGGCGGCCGGTCGACCGGCCCTGACGAGAACAAGAGACGCGAGCAATTGACGAGGCGCCGATGGAGAGGACGATGATCTTCGCCCGTTTCTTCTTCTCCGTCGTCCCCTCGTCTTCCTCGCTCCGGCTCAGCTGCCTCCTCCTGCTCTCGCTTATCTCAGGTATGTGCATGCATGCGTGCCGTGCGTGCATGGTTTCTTTTGCAGCAGCACAAGAGAGGCTTTGCTCCAGTTCTGCTTAATTGTCAGCAACTCCAAACATTAAAAAAAAAACTGCTTCCTTTAATCCATTTGTGTTTGATTCTCTTCCATTTCATGTAATTCTGAAGTCTCATGAAAAAAATGCAATTGATCAGTTTTTGTACATTAACACGAAAAGTCAAATTTGCAAACCTGGCCGTGCACCATCGACAATGAGGTCCGATGTACTTACCGCGTATCGTATCGTGGAAAACAGCTGTGTAGTGGTATTATCCCAAAAATGAATGGTAGAAATTGTTTTCCTATTGCATATGAGGTCGTTTTCTGGGGATTAGCTTCGATTACTTTCAGTCGGCAGTCCCTCCGACGTGTCTTTGACAGGCATGACAACGAGTTCTCCACATCATCCCTGTGGAAACAATAAATTTTCCACATCATCCATGTGACTTCCTGTTGATACCATGCACATTTGATTTTGACACTTGATTGGTTAATTTTTTTTCCCTCTGGATGTTGCGTGCATCACTAAATACTACTGTATTCTTGTACATTTTTGGCCGAGAACGACCTCTTAATTGAATTTTTTTATGAGGTTATTATACGACGTGAAAACTGATTTATTTCCCTTTAATTTTCGATGTTGCTACTTCTTAAGCGGGTGAAAATAAGTATTTCGTCATCGCAAAAAAAAAGTATTTCTAAGTCGACGCTAAAGCCATGCGTTCTAAAATCTAAACATTAAGACTCGTGTAATTACAAAGGTATGGAAAGATCTGTATTTGAACTACTATAAATGTAGATGAAGAAATAAAATCGACTCAGAAATAACCGCTCTCCAATTTGCTCCCAGTTTTCATGTTCTTAGGGATATTTTCTTGTTACTTGTTGACCTTGATAGAGGAATTGAACTTGATGTAAAACGTTTTCTTTAGAAGACGGAAGCAAAATGCTACTACAAGTCTACAACTATTCAATCACATTTTCATTTTGACTCCATATCGAAAAACAAATACAGTACTATTATTTTTGACGTCGACGCCCTTCTGATAATTTGTTTCTTTCAACTTGTGTATCGCTCCGACGCTGACCTCAGCCAATGGTATTGTATCGGCGGCGACGGCGCCACTCAAGCTCGGCATCAACTACGGCCAGATAGCGAACAACCTTCCGCCCCCGACGCAGGTGTCTGGTCTCCTCCAGTCGCTCAACGTCAACAGGGTCAAGCTCTACGACGCCGACCCGTCCGTACTCACGGCCTTCACCGGCACCGGCGTCGAGTTCATCGTGAGCAACTTGGACCTCGTAACAATGTCGGACGCCGGCAACGCCCGCGCCTGGGTGGCGCAGAGCGTGCAGCCCTTCCTTCCGGCCACCCGCATCACCTGCATCATCGTCGGCAACGAGGTGCTCGCCGGCGGGGACACAGCCGCCATGCAGAACCTCGTCCCCGCTATACAGGCCGTCCACCAGGCACTGGTGGACCTCGGCCTCGACGGCCAAGTGAACGTGTCGACGTCCCACTCCGTCGCTGTGCTCGCCGAGAGCTACCCGCCGTCGGCCGGCGCGTTCCGAGAGGATCTCACGCAGTACCTGGTGCCGCTGCTGGACCTCCTCGCCCAGCTCCGGTCGCCGTTCCTGATTAACGCGTACCCGTTCTTCGCCTACAAGGCGAGCCCCGGGACGATATCGCTGCCGTACGTGCTGTTCGAGCCAAACCCCGGGGTGCTCGACCCGGGGACGAACCTCACCTACGACAACATGCTGTACGCGCAGATCGACGCCGTCTACGCGGCGCTGGAGCTCATGGGGCACACCGACGTCGAGGTGAGGATCTCTGAGACCGGGTGGCCATCCAGCGGGGACGCTGATGAGGTGGGCGCCAGCGTGCAGAACGCCGCCGCGTACAACGGGAACCTCATGAAGAGGGTCTCGGCGGGGCAGGCGACGCCGCGAAGGCCCGACGTGCCCGTCGACGTGTTTGTGTTCGCGCTGTTCAACGAGGACCAGAAGTCAGGGCCGGCGTCCGAGAGGAACTACGGGCTGTTCTACCCCAACGGCACGTCGGTGTACGATCTCGGTCTCGATGGCGATGGGGCGTTGTCGCCGACGAACTCGGGGTTTTATTCTTGTAGTTGCAAGCCGGCGGTAAGTAAGGAAACTCTGAATCTTTTACGCTTGCTGAATTCAAATTTCACTTGTTATGACGTTATGACGATGGCTGATGCCTCTGTCACTGTAAACTTACCATTCTTTCCCCTTTCTTCACCCTTGCAGATGACGTTTCCGGTGGGGGTGGTTGTCCTACTTGCAGCATTTTTCTTGTAATCACTGTCCACAAGTACTCCGTATATATATTGGACGAACGCGAGCACACGATTGAGATTGTTTACTAACTGATAGTTCAGTTCGTGGCTTCGTGCCTACATTAGCACATGAGATCAGCCTATACATTATACGGACATATTTTTGCGGGAAACATTATTCTGACATTGGTTAAGCTTATCTTGATTTCTACTCCCTCTGTAGTCTGTTCCACAGTATAAACCGTTTTGGCTAGCTGTTTTAGCTAGCCAAAACAGGTTATATTGTGGAACAGAGGAAATAGCATTTTACCAATTAATTCAGATGTTCTTTATACATATTTTCACCATCTTGGTGGCAGCAAATGTTTGTCCATTTTGGGTTCTGGTGCGTCAGGTGATCAGAATGTCTTCAGTTAGGATATTTCCCATAAGGAGGGTACGTAGACGAGCTGCTCATATGTTCTTCAATTGTTCCGTGTGAGGATTCTTTAGCTGAACATTTCTGATTTCCATGAGCTGTAGGCTGCACAACCAGCCAGCCAACCATGACCGTTTAATTGAACTTGCGTCATGTGCAAGAACGGATGAGGCGAATAGCATTCGGCTCCACGGAAGATGGTGTTATTATTTATGACAGATACATGCACTTGACTATGTCGAAGGCATATACAACGGATAAGAAACAATTTTTTCTTATCCCATATCATTTACGGATTATGATAGAACCATCATCTCTACAAACAAAAAGAAAGGAAGAAAGAAAAAATGAAAGAAAGGAAGAAAGAAGAAACTTATCGCGGATCGCCCTAAGAAAAGCTGATCGGAACCGTCCACGCAATCCAACGGCCGGGAGCCTGCCTGCGGGGTTCCTTCTAGAGGACCCGATCTGACGGCATCACCATCGAGTAGCGATGTAAACGACCTTATATATCGTGGTGCATAGTTCAAACAATGCCCTCAAACCAATTCCGCCTAGTGAAATCACGCCTACCTACCGCTCCGTGTACCCGCTCATATAAAAATGGCTGAAAAATAGCTGACCATATACAGGAACTCTTTATACCTCCTATACACGACGACGTTGTGCAATTGTGGTCAATAGAGAGCAATGCACCCGAGAACGAGCAGTTGCTCGGTGGTTGGCTGGCAGTGGCCAGTTCCAACCCGTCTCAGGTTCGAGTCTTACGGGACCGATTTTCCTGGACGTCTCACCAAAATTTGTGGAGGGCTTTTTGGGGACTGAGCCCTTAATCAGTTCCTGCTTCTGGGCCAATTCCACCGTGGTTCTGTCAGAGGTATTGTGGTGTGCCCACCACCGCAGGGGTTTCCCAGTAGGTCTAGGCTCACGGAGGTCCAGAAGCTTAGTATAGTCTGGTTAGGTCTAGCTTGCGCACAGGTAGCGTGTGTGTGGTGTTGAGTGTGTGTGGAGTGAGTTGTGCGTGAGTTCAGATACTACAGCTGTACTGCAAAAGAACAGGAATTCTCAAAAAAAAAAAAAAAAAAAGAGAGCAATGCACCCTTGGAACACACCGTCTAGAAATATCTCCCCTCTCATCTCAGCAACACCTCTTTCTATCGAGTAAGGCTAGGTGACGACAGCATCTCTGTCCTCGCCCGAATATGGCACATGAACAGCGCCTGGAGTTTTTACGTAAAGTTGCCTGGATAGACAGGAGCATTGTGGGATGTGCAAAAATACAACCATACTTGATGTACTATGTTGATATACCCGATGAATAAACATTCAATGTGCACCTCCTATTTTAATCTATGCCCGTGTATTCCCTCATGCGAATGGAGTGTTTGATAGCTCAGGAAGCATATGAACGGAGTGTTACATATAAGTTTTGCCCCATTTGGTTATCTCCCCCGTTTCGTGAGCCTGTATACGCACGGAACTTAAAACAATCTGGTTCAGGCTCGAGAGAAACGGTTAAATCGGCCGTTTCTCCAGAGCGCATTTTTGGCACTCTTCACTCACTACATACTACTGGGTTCACTACACACTGGGCTGAGTGTACCTGACCTGTTGGCTGATTGCTCGATTCAAAATAAAGTGTACATGGAAAATATGCGCGTCGACAAGTAGGTTCCATTCCTATGCTCGGTAAGTAGGTTCCATTCCTATGCTCGGTTTCAAGTTTCGTCGAGTGTAACTTGTCAAATCTGGACCCGAGTACGTTGTTGCTTTGGACGAATTTTGTCAAATTCGTCGCATATGGTCAACCGTTTAATATATCCTTTGACGTATAGCTTCATCTCAACGATCCACACAACTTTCGTGTTACAAGTTTTCTGTTTCGGCAGCCGTATATCTTGTATGTATGCACGTATTTAGACTACAGGTAGTGTACATGTTTTCAACCTCTTTACTCACCATTGCTCGTCGCTGCCGTGAACTCCACCGTCGCCGCTGCTGCTACTAGGCTGTACTTGGTGTAGGTGTTCTTCAACCTCTCCCTCGTCGCCCAAGCGTGAACAATGTTGCCGCACTGCACTGTTGTTCTTCTCGACGTCGTCGCTGCTGCTAGGCTCTGCATGTGTTCTGTTCTTTCATTTCTCCTTTTCTTGTGTTTACAAGTAGAACGTGTAAATCCCATGTCCGGAAATTGAGCCAGATCCGATCTTGTCGTGCCATCCAACGACTACTTCCTGCAGCTCGTCTACCCTATCGTAGCAGCTAGAGAAACAATAAACGATCTAAAAACTTGACTGAAACTTCTTCTTTTTTGCGAATAGACGAACGTGGAAAAGGTGTTCTCTGAACTTAACACCCACAGGTTCAGAGACACGCCTGACAGACAGACGAATGAGATCAGGAAGAGAGCAACACACGCGAACCGTCAAATCCCACGTCAAAACCATTGCACCGGCAATCATTTCGACGCGCGATATCAGGGACGATTTCGGCTGGGCTGAGTCACCAACATCTTTGACTCTTTGTTGGTAGTACTTGAATGGATGGCTGGATGAACAAGGACTCAATCCTTTTGTGGTAAGGGACGGCAGCTATTTGGTGGGCGCTCCGGAATATCAGAAATCACTTGCTCTAATAAGGTTTTTGTCGACCCACCAGTGCGGTGTTCCTTGTCATATCCCTTTTGCAGCACTGGTCGGTGTCGATCGTGGCTCGTGGAAGTGTGTTTTTCTCGCTGGCAAGTGGGAAGTGTTTTTCTCGCTGGGAAGTGCGTGTTTTGTCACTCTTGTTCTTTTCTAGTAGTTATTATCTCTTGTTCTGATCACTCCTAGTCACTGGAGTTGCTCTTTTGTTGGTTGCCGAGTGTGGCATTTTCTTTTTCGCAAGAGCAACTCTGTCTTGTAAGCTGGTAGCGCCAGCACAAAGCATGCTTACTTTACACGCGATAAGCCTTTGATCGAGAAAATGCAGAAGTAGATGATGTCCGCTCCACCGCGCGTCCGCGCCGGCAATTATTTCGACGCCGCAATGTTAGGACGCGCGCCGCCCACAAATGGAGTATATACGAGGAAAAAAATAGCGTGCTATCAAAAATAGCGTGGCCCTCGTCCAGAAGCTATACAAGATATAGCGTGATATAGCGAAGTTACATGTAAAATAGCGTGATGAAAAAAATGCAAGAAATAGTCCAAATATTAGGGATTTCAGAACTAAAAATTTGTCGAGAAGCAATACATGCATAACCAAGTAACCATATTCAAATGTTAAGGCCAAATCCATGGAACAAATACAAATATGAGGCTTAAACCATGAAAAAGTAATAAACTAAAAGATAAACAATTTTAAACTTTAATCAGAATCATTAACATCGTCTTAGAATAACTAGAAGAACCACCAGATTGCCCGCCATCATCATCACCTAACATTATTTCTAGGCTTTTTGTTAGCGTAGCTATAACATTACCACGTTTAGTGTGGTTTGGCGCGTATAAAACACAAATAGCGACGTAGCGTCAACTTTAGGCTAAATATAGCGTAGCCTCTCCAAATACGCTATATCGTGCTATTAACCGGGAAATAGCGTGCTATTTTTTCCGTTGAGTATATATAGAGTGCCACGGCTCTTGCACTACCAGTCTACCATTTATCAACTGAGACTGCTACTGCGCGCTGCTGCTCTGTGAGATGGCCATCAGATGCGTGCTACTACTGCTCGCCCTGGTGGCCTCGTACCACGGCGGAGGAGCATGCGCGCATGCATGCCACAGGGACGCCGCCCTGTCTTGGTGGGCTGAGCCGGGCGTCGTTCCCCAAGGGCTTCGTGTTCGGGACAGAGACGTCGGCGTACCAGGTCGAGGGCATGGCAGCCGGAGGCGGCCGCGGGCCTTCCGTCTGGGACGCCTTCGCGCATACACCAGGTGCATGCTTGTGCTTGATCCGTCAAAATCCCTTCTCTGATTAATGGAATTCATCCAGAATTAACATATTTCTTATTCTGTGTTGCATTGAACAGGAAATATTAAGGGGGGCCAAAATGCAGACGTTACAACAGATCAATATTATCGCTACAAGGTACTAATTAAACAGAGACGTATGTAGTCTGTAAGCCACAGGGTAATTTTCAGACGGTATAGGAGTAATCATATTAACTTATATTAGTGGTCATGGCAACCTGATCCCTCAAAATTCATAGCTTATTTTTTTGTTTCGGGAAAACACTGAATATCTGCACTACAATTGTGGAGAAAGAACTCCAGGGCTTCACGTTTAATCCCTTTTTTCTGGAACAGGAAGATGTCAATCTCATGAAAGAATTGAATTTCGATGCATACCGGCTTTCTATCTCATGGTCCAGAATCTTCTCAGGTGTATATACAGAATTTGACTGGAGTTGTAGAATGCTCGTACATAACTCCCATATTTTAATGACTGAACACAAGCTGTTGCCGCCACTGACTCGTCTTTTATTTCTGCAGATGGTGAAGGAAAAGTTAACAAAGAAGGTGTAGCGTATTACAACAATCTGATAAACTACCTGCATCAGAAAGGTAGCTAAGCATCTATTTCAAATTCTCTGAAACTTCCATGGGAACCTGAATACATTAATATCTGAATCTTTTCATGAAAACTAAGCAGGCATTACTCCTTATGTCAATCTTCACCACTATGATCTCCCTCTTGCACTTGAGAAGAAGTATGGAGGCTGGTTAAATGCAAAGGTACAGGGTAAGTGAAACTAGTATTCGATCTTCCTATCTACTAATGTGTTAAATTTATTTTCTCATGCACTATAGACTTATTGTTTTGGAATTAGAAGCATACAAGATAAAATGGTCTAGACAAATGACCAGTTACTATTTTTACGGTTAATTCTTTTTTAGAAGTAACTTCACATATTGACAAGTGAAGACTACGCATGTGGAAGCTTTTTTTTTATATGTTTACCCAAAAGCAAACTGCACAACAACAAAAAACGCTATATGCGCAGCATGCTATACCTCTGAAGTGAAAGATTGCGCAATGAAAAACTAGTATTCGATCTTCCTATCTAATCTACTAATGTGTTAGATTTACTTTCTCATTCAGAGTACTGTAGACTTTACTGTTTTGGAATTAGAAGCATACAAGATAAATGGTCTAGACAAGTGACAAGCTACTATTTTTACAGTTAGTTCTCTTTTAGAAGTGACTTCACGTATTGTCAAATTAAGACTATGCATGTAGATTTATTTTTTTATGTTTACCCAAAAGCAAACTGCACAACAAAACAAAACGCTATATGTTTGTATAGGTAGATGCAGCATGTTAATTATACCTCTGATGTGAAAGTTTGCGCAGTGAGCAATGCGTGATCATCTTCATAATATTTTTCTAGGGAACTATTTGCCGACTACGCTGACTTCTGTTTCAAGACCTTTGGCGACCGTGTAACGAACTGGTTTACATTCAATGAACCAAGCAGAGTCGCGCTTACTGGTTATGACAATGGGCATCAACCTCCTCAAAGGTGCACCAAATGCGCTGCTGGTGGGAACTCGGCAATCGAACCTTACATTGTTTCTCATAATCAGCTCTTAGCACATGGTTATGCAGTTGCAAGATACCGTAAGAAGTATCAGGTATTTTTCACATGATCAGCCTTCAGGATTGTAGTTTGTATTATTGTTCTCTTACAAAATCAAGTGTGACAAGACAAGTACTAGCATACTTCATTATATCTAGATATACCAATATGATTTTATTTTCGTTATTGTGCATGTATCCATGGATGTATTAGTATACTTTCCCTAACCCATTGAGAATGTTGGTGACAACTGACAAGTACTACTTGAGATATCAGATATGTATGATTTTTCATGAACGTCATTCTGTCTAGACTGGTCATGGAATAATATAATACGTAATAAATTGTAGGCAGCTCAGCAAGGGAAGATTGGAATAGTTCTGGACTTCAGTTGGTACGAGGCGCTTACCAACTCAACTGAAGACCAAACAGCAGCTCAAAGAGCCAGGGACTTCCAAGTTGGTTGGTAAGGCCATCGATAGTAGTATATCCCTTGACAGCGTTTTATATTGCAAAAATATCAATGCCAATACCATGATCGGTTGCTTTATATATTCCCTATATTTCAAAAAAAAAATCAACAGTTGCATTGGATGCAGGTTTATGGATCCAATAATAAATGGACAGTACCCACAGACAATGCAAGACATTGTGAAAGAGAGGTTGCCCAGGTTCACTCCTGATCAAGTTAAATTGGTCAAGGGCTCAGCAGACTATATTGGGATCAATCAATACACAGCTATCTACATAAAGGAGCGGAAATTGTTGAACCAGACGCCGATTGGCTACTCAGAGGATTGGCAGGTCACTAAAGTCTGTGAGTATCTTGTCTCAAGCTGTAGGTTTTACATCAATAAATATATCACGATAAATATTGTTTGTTCACTCTTTGTTGCTCACCAAGCTAGAGGCGAGAATGTGGGTTCTTGCGGGTGCCAAACACTTGGGTTATCTTTTGCCGGGAGATTAGACTTTGTTGTACTAAGGGTGGTGGTCTATAACACCAAAACTTTGTGTCGAACTCCTTCTTAATTAATTGAAAAAAAGGCAAGTCTTTTGCCTTTTCCCTTCAACTCTTTGTTACTGAAATTTCACAGATGAGCGGAATGGCAAACCGACTGGACGGAGGGTATGTGTGTAGCTCTTAGCTGCAACCTTTTTCAGCTTTATTTTCTTGGACCACTCCACATTAATATGATTAGTCCTTTTCGATGTGTGAATCGTTACAGGCGTACTCTGATTGGCTTTACATCACCCCGTTTGGAATGTATGGATGTATGAACTACATCAGGGAGAAGTATGGAAATCCAGCAGTGCTCATAATGGAAAACGGTAATGGATACAGCTCAGTTTTCGACTTCATAACTCTCCATCATCATATATATAGCACTTACCTTACCACTGTGTTGCCAGGAATGGATCAACCTGGGAGCCTCACCCGCGATGAGTACCTGCAAGACGACACGAGGGTTGGGTACTTCCGGAGCTACCTCAGCGAGCTGAAGAGAGCCATCGACGGTGGCGCCAACGTGCTTGGCTACTTCGCGTGGGCTCTCCTCGACAACTTCGAGTGGCGCTTAGGTTACACGTTCAAGTTCGGCATCGTGCACGTCGACTTCCAAACCCTCGAACGCCGCCCCAAGAAGTCAGCCAACTTGTTCAAAGACATGCTGCAGCACTGATGGAGTGCCTCTGAATTAACCAACCTGGTGTTATCAACATCAATACATCATGTTGAGTGTTTCTACCTACTGTAGTACTGTTGTTCGGAATGGCACCACGAACCAGAGTCAGCTCTGTTCTAGAGCTCCCATATAGAAATAAAAAGATGGCATTACAAAAGTGTGCTGCAATAGATGGAATGATGTTGAAAACTGGTGTATTATGGTTTCATTTCTGAAATGAAATCGGGATCGGGAGCTCCTTAATTCGAAAAAAAAATGTGCTGCAGCCAAAAGCTCTGTTCTAGAGCTACCATAGAGGTTTTTTTATAGAGTACGCGACCGCGTAAACTTTATTGAAGATAGAGAGTAAATTTTACAAGATCATACCAATGACCCAGAATGGCAAAGGCACGCACACACACCCCTCTCCTCTCCGAAACCTAAGCCTACTCTCTACTACCGTGGGAGCTACCATAGAGGTCGGAAGGGACTAGCAAACAATTCTCAATGCATTATGCATGTATGGCTGGCCCATGCAGCAGATGAGTGCAACGCTCGGGTGAGCACGGTTCTTTTAGTCTCACCTAATCGGTTCGCATTTTGCTGCCGCTAGGTAAAACATTTTTCGTGTAAAAAATGTCTTACCTTGAGATGCTTAGCTAGGTATACGTATGGGCTATTTTACGGTACCTTTTACTACTCTTCCGAGCTGAGTAGTATGATTTAATATCCAGCCATTGATTTATAGGGAAAAACAATTCCCACTAATAATAATATAATATCCCGTTAATTCAGCCTAAAATCTTGGTAACAGAATCCTGATTTTTATTTCGTGGTCTTCTCTAAGAAATACAGTCAGGGTCTGTCTCTGCTCCCTATCGAGAGTTCATATATGCATGGCCGTCGGCCGGCCGAGCAGCTGTTGAGTATTTAAGCAATTGTTCGATTAAATTAATCCAAGAATAAATCATGAACATGACGTGAGCAGTGCTAATGACATACTGAAACTTGATGATATAAGCATGTACTAGAGATATAGTAGGAACATCTACGCAAATCATTAATACTATAGACATGGAAATAAACAGGAGAGGGATAAACATGTTATACCCTCCAATAAGCCAGTTGGTCGTAGCAGCAGCGGAGGCAGCGGCAGCAACGACGTTGGCAGCCTCTTGAGCGGCGGCGGCAGCAGCAGCAGTGGCGTCGTCGGTGGTGCTCATGATGATGATGAAGGCGACACGGAAGTAGTTGATGCAGATATAGTTGAACCAGACGAACAATGGCGAGCAGTCGCGTAGGAGACGCTCCCCAAAAACCTAATCGCCCCTCTCCCGTACAGGATATGGAGAGGCGGGGTTTCGGAGGCCTGCTCTCCCGTCGACCGTGTACGCGGTGGACGGGATGGGATCAGCGGTGGCAACAACATCGAGAGGAACTATGGTGGCGGCGCGAGCAGATGCGATTTTTCTGTTGTGTGTATCTGCTGGAGAGGAGCAACTTCTCTCATATAGGCACACGCAGGCGGAAGGCCAACGGAAACCCACGCAATTAAGGGGAGAATTAAGATACTGGAAACAGCCGTACTTAAGAGCACTTAAGACAAAATGTTTCAGCTCACATTCATTCTCCATTAACGCCATTAAGTCAAAACGTTTCCGTTCCCGCTCACATTTTTTCTGCGTGATAAAAAGATAAGATCGGCTCGGCGAGATTCCCGCAACCCGCGGCGCGTCGTGACGAGGCGAGGCATGGCGTGGCGTGGCGTGGCGAGGCGAGGCGGGCGGCGGAGGAGGAGCGCGCGTGTGGAACGCCTCCCTTCAGTCCAGAGCCAACACCTCATACATGATGGAGAAGAGCTCAGCTTATAAGTTGGTGTACATCTCTCCCAACTAGCCATGTGGGACTAAACTCCCACCACTTGGCATGACAGCATGGGCCTTAGGGATTTTTCTGGAAATGCTAGATGGGCTTAAAACGCACCCTAATATTTCAGCAATTCCCCACCAGATCTCAAAGACCCATGATATTGTCTTTTGTTCCAAACACTGTTTTTGATATACCAGTATTTTCAGTGGAGACCCGTTAAGGTTGAACATCCACCTAGAGCGAATAACTACACTCTTCACAACTAACAATGGACTATGTCTTGAATTGTCAATTTGGCGTAAAGTAGTTTCACCAAGCATCTTACTAGTACTAGGCTGCCGAAGGCTGACCCCTCGGGTGGAGCATATTAGTCACACTCCTGACTTATTCATGAACTTACTAGAGATCAACCCAATCTCATAAACTGTGACCAGCAGTCAGGCTAATATAGGTGTGTTCTTCCAAAGATTGCTCTCTAGGATAGCATCTTGCTTATGCAAAGCCTTGGAACACATTAAGACAAATGTCAACCTGCCATACAGTTACCAAGAGTAGTGCATCTCCAACGGAGTGGGTTAGTAAAAAGTACTCTCCTTAGTTAACCATTAGCTTGTTTTTCCCAGGTCCTACTTCACGGGATTTCCGATCACATAGGTTGGGTTACTACCATGGCAACTCATGTGGGTTTCATACCCATCTCCCTCGATGCATTTTCTATCACAACACGTGATAGCCCTTTAGTAAAGGGATCTGCCAGATTCTTAGCCAACTGGATATAATCCAACGCTATTACTCCGGAGTTTCTCAAATGTCTGATAGTTTTTAATCTCATTCTTATATGTTTGTTGGACTGTTTGTTGTCCTTTGAACTCTTGACTTTGGTAATCACTGTCTGATTGTCACAGTTCATAAGAATAGCCGGTACTGGCTTTTTAACCACTGGCAAGTCCATCAACAGATCTCGAAGCCATCCTGCTTCGACACCAGATGTGTCCAATGCTGCTAATTCTGCTTCCATTGTCAATCTCGTCAGGATCGTTTGCTTGCAAGACTTCCAGGAAACAGCACCACCTCCAAGGGTAAACACATAACCTGTTGTGGCCTTCATCTCATCAGCATCAGAGATCCAATTTGCATCACAATACCCTTCAAGCACTGAGGGGCTTCTGGTATAGTGAAGTCCATAGTTCACAGTACCTTTTAGATAGCGTATAATTCTTTCGACAGTATGCCAATGCACATCACCCGGATTGGAAACAAACCGGCTCAGTTTGCACACAGCAAACATGATGTCAGGCCTTGTAGCGCTAGCTAGGTACATGAGTGAACCAATTACTTGGGAGTATCTCAGTTGGTCCTTAGCTATGCCTTTGAATTTTCGAATCTGCACACTAGGATCATATGGTGTTGGAGAAATTTTGCAGTCCGAATATCCGAAACGACTCAAAATCTTCTCAACATAATGGGATTGCAACAGAGTAATCCCACCCTCATTGTCTCTCAATAGCTTGATGTTCAAAATAACATCAGCCACCCCCAAGGTCCTTCATCTCAAAGTTCTGAGATAGAAATGACTTAACCTCCTCAATAACTTTGAGGTTGGTCCCAAATATCAGTATGTCATCAACATACAAGCGCAATATAACTTCTTCGCCCCCACCATGGCGATAGTATACGCATTGGTCAACTTCATTAACAACAAAACCAGCAGAGGTTAAAGTTGTATTGAACTTCTCATACCATTGTTTAGGTGCTTGTTTCAGGCCATATAAAGATTTCAGTAACTTACATACCTTTCCTTCCTGACCATCTAATACAAAGTCATCTGGCTGTTGCATGTAGATTTCCTTGTCTAGCTCTCCGTTCAGGAAAGCCGTCTTAACATCCATCTGGTGGACAAGAAGACCATACGAGGCCGCCAAAGAGAGTAATACTCGTATGGTGGTCAGTCTGGCCACAGGTGAATAAGTATCGAAGAAATCTTCCTCCTCTCTCTGGGAATAACCCTTGCCACAAGCCTAGCCTTGTATTTTTCAACCGTACCATCGGGTCTAAGCTTCTTTTTGAACACCCACTTACATCCCCATGGTTTACAGCCATATAGACGCTCAGTAATTTCCCATGTTCCGTTAGCCATGATGGAGTCCATCTCGCTACGGACCGCTTCTTTCCAGTAATCAGCATCCGGAGACGCATAAGGCTCTGAAATAGAAGTGGGAGTATCATCCACAAGGTACACAAGGAAATCATCACCAAAGGACTTTGCAGTCCTCTGTCTCTTGCTCCTACCAAGGGTTTCCTTGTCATCCTCCTTAGGATTTTCATCATGTGTTTGTTCATAATATTCCATCGGAATGACAGGTTCAGGAGTTTCATCAGATTCCTGTCTAGAAGTGCTTTGCATATCTCTCATGGGAAAAATATCCTCAAAGAATGTAGCATCTTTAGACTCCATAATTGTACCGACTTTCACGTCAGGTTCCTCAGATTTCACTACTAGAAATCTATAGCCGACGCTATTCTTAGCGTAGCCCAAATTAACACAGTCCACGGTCTTTGGTCCAAGCTTACGCTTTTTGGGGATCGACACGTTGACTTTCGCCAAGCAGCCCCAAGTACGCAAGTATGAGAGTGTCGTTCTTCTCTTCTCCCATTGCTCATAGGGAGTGATCTCATTGTCTTTTGTCGGAACTTTATTCAGGACATGACATGAAGTCAATATAGCCTCTGTTTTGCTCATGACAGGACATTGCTCATAGGTTGCTTTGCTTGCACACACGCATGGCACTTAGAACCTTTGGCTAAAGTGAAACTCGGGATTAAATTCAATTTTGCTAGTCGCGTCATACAACCGAAACCAATGTGACAAAGACGTGAATGCCAAACTTCTGTTTCATTAACATTCGAATGAATATTGTTCACAACTTTATTACAAAAATCAGCGAGAGAAAAGAGGAACAAGCCTCCGCATTCATAACCTTTTCCAACAAATAGTCCATATTTCGTAACAACTACTTTATTAGACTCGAACACCAACTTAAACCCCTCTCGACATAGAAAAGAGCCACTAACGAGATTCTTCTTGATGGCGGGGACATGCTGCACGTTCTTGAGCTGCACGATCCTTCCCGAAGTAAACTTCAGATCGACCGTGCCAACACCAAGAACAGAAGCACTTGCGCCATTCCCCATGAGTACGGATCCGTTCCCTGTGACCTGATAAGAAGAAAACAATGAGATGTCAGCACATACATGAATATTTGCACCCTGATGACCCACAAGTATAGGGGATCGCAACAGTCTTCGAGGGAAGTAAAACCCAAATTTATTGATTCGACACAAGGGGAGCCAAAGAATATTTATAAGCCTTAACAGATGAATTGTCAGTTCAGCTGCACCTGGAAATAGACTTGCTCGACACAGTTTATCAGTAGCAACAGTTTTATAGTAGTAGCAGTAGTGAAATAATAGCAGCACTAAAATAAAAGCAGCAGTAATAATTGTAGTAGACAGCAGGATTAAAATTCTGTAGGCATAGGGATGGATGAGCGGGCGTTGCATGGATAAGATAATTCATATAATAGTCAAGCATAGGGCGTTTGCAGATAGATAATAATAAAGTATCCAGGTAATAATCAATCATAGGCATGTGTTCCGTATTTAGTCGTACGTGCTCGCAATGAGAAACTTGCACAACATCTTCTGTCCTACCAGCCCGTTTGAAGCGGGGCCTCAAGGGAAACTACTGGTAATTAATGTGTTCCTTTTAATAAAGCACCGGAGCAAAGTATTAACACTCCGTGAACACATGTGATCCTCACATTACAGCCATCCCCTCCAGTTATCCCAATTGTTTTCACTTTAGGGCCTCGGGTTCCGGACAATTATATGTGTAAACAACTTGCAGATATGATCTAAAACAATAATTATCCTCATGATTCAATAACATGTTCAGATCTGAAATCATGGCACTCGGTCCCTAGTGTCAAGCATTAAGCATAACAAGTTGCAACAATGACATAAAGTACTAACAACGGATACTAGGCACCATGCCCTAACAATCTGATATCTATTACATGAATGATCTCATCCAATCCCTACCATCCCCTTCAGCCTACAGCGGGGATTACTCACACATGGATGGGGAATCATGGATGGTTGATGGAGAGGCGTCGGTGATGACGATGGCGATGATCTCCTCCAATTCCCCGTCCCGGCAGGGTGCTAGAACGGAGTTTCTGGTCCCCGAAATAAGGTTTTCGGTGGCGGCGGAGCTCTGGAGTGTTTCTGGAAAAAGCGTCGATCCTCCTCGGGTTTTTAGGTCAAGGGGAATAAGTAGTCGAAAGGGGGACGCGAGGTGGTGCCCGAGGCGGCCACACCACCTCCCGGCGCGGTCCAGCTCCTGCCGCGCGGGCCCATGTTGTGGGGCCCTCGTGGCCCACCTCCGTCTCGTCTTCTGTCTCCGTGTGTCTTCTGGAAAAATAGGAACTCTAGGATATTTTTCAGGAATTTTCCCGAAACTTGACTTTCTGCACAAAAATAAGACACCAGGGCAATTCTGCTGAAAACATCGTTAGTCCATGTTAGTTGCATTCAAAACACACAAATTAGAGGTAAAACAACAGCAAAAGTGTTCGAGAAAGTAGATACGTTTTGGACGTATCAACTCCCTCCAAGCTTAGCTTATTGCTTGTCCTCAATCAATTCAGTTAACAACTGAGTGCGATAAAAGAAACTTTTACGAACACATTTGCTTCATATGATATAAATATTCTCACTATATGATCAAGTACTTAAGCAATTCATAATAAAGGAATGTAGATAATGCCACCTAGTAGCTATGTGAACTATGAAAAGATACGAGGAAGGTGTTTTGGCTCCCGGGAGCACATGCTCCCGGTATGTTCAAAAAAATAGAACAAATTGAAAACTTTTCAAAAAAATCCGAAAAAAATCATGCACATACCTGACGATGTCACGCACGACTGTATCAAATTTTGCACCGAAACGACATCGTATGCGCCCTGTGCAAAAATGACAAAATTCTGACAGAAAATTCAAAATTTTGGATCTCATTTTCTGTCAGAATTTTGTCATTTTTGTACAGGGTGCATACGATGTCGTTTCGGTGCGAAATTTGACACGATCGTGCATGACATCGTCAGGTACGTGCATGAATTTTTTTGGATTTTTTTAAAAGTTTCAATTTGTTCTATTTTTTTGAACATACCGGGAGCATGTGCTCCGGGAGCCAAATTGAATTTCTGGAAAAGAAACCAACACACTAAGAATAAATAACATGAAATAAATCTAGCTGCAGGATTGCAATGTTCATAATAAGATATGACAAAGTGGTATCTCGCTTGCCTTTATTTGTAGAGCAAAACATAAATGCCAAGGCACCTCTGAAGTTCAAGTGAAGACTAGAGGTAAAAATATCAAAGATAAGAGCATCAAAGATATACCACAGTTAACCGTATTCTGGGACAAACACATTACACTTAGAATGACAGTTATGCTCTGGAGAAGGTGCTTAAAAAAAGGATGGTGACTCAACATAAAAATAAAAGATTGGCCCTTCACAGAGGGAAGCAGGGATTAAACATGTGCTAGAGCTTTTTATTTATAAATAGAGGTAAAAATTGTTTTGGGAGGTGGTTGTTCCTGTCAACGAATCAGAAAATGGAAAGTATAATATGACCCCTGCCAACCAGACTTTTAAGAGCGGCTCCCATGAAGGACGTTATTTCTACCAGCAAGGCAGATCATCCCTTTTTTCTCTTTTGTTTACACATGCAGATATTTCACTGGTATCATTGCTTGTCTGATAAATCAGGCAAAAATGTGAAAAGAATTAAGCGGTTAAAGTTGTAATTAATCGGGACTGGGCACACCATTTGCCAGCTCTTTTTGCAAAATTAATGGATAAGCGGATGTATATGTGTAACAGCCCAAAGCTGAGAACCTAAAAACCGGTGTAAAATTTTCACTTTTGTGTTAATTGCATCATGGCATCCATGCATAAACATGTCTCTTCTGAGTTAATACAACCTTGATATCGTAATGATATGAAGTTGCTAAAACCAAATGCCAAAGTGCTTCAACAAAGTCTCCATACAAAGAAGACACTCAAGGCTGCAAAACAAAAATACTTGGACATCCATAATTGTTAAGAAAGTTCCAAGGGTTCACAATATTATTTTTGCACTTGCACCAAATTGTTAAATAGCAACATTTGGAAAATGAGCAAATTTGCCTAAACAAAACGTTATGAACAAAAGTGGCCCAAATTATTTTATTTGGCAAGACCAATTTTTGTGGTGCCTCTACTTGGTGTTGGGAGGCTCCCCAAATTTTCTCAAATTTTTATAAAATGTTTGGTGCCCTAATAAAATTCAGGAACTGAAAGAGAAGAAAAGACCCAGACGGTGGTACCACCGCTGGGTTAAGCGGTACTACCGCCCGGGAGCTACCGCCACCGCTACCGCAGCCGCTACCGCCAGAATCGGCGTCCGACGCGCTTGACCGGTACCAACTGGTACCGCTGCCGGTACCGCCGCCGGTACCGCCGAGGTGGGAAGAGCGGAACCAGACCGCACCAGCGGTACCACCGCTAGGTTAAGCGGTAGTACCGCTGCTGCGGGATTTGTCAGAACGGCTTCTGGGTCGCCCCGCTCTCCCCATGCCCCATCCCTTCACTTGCTCCTCTTCCTCTCTCTCCTTTCTTCCCCACGAGCTCCAAACCGAGCCCGCCATGGCCGAGCTCGCCGCGGAGAGTGAGCTAGGCCCGAGCAAATCGAAGACCATAGGAAGTTGCACCTCGACGTCCTCTACCATCCCACCGAAGGAATCAAGCCAAGGCATTGTACATTGCCCGGATTTGCGTTCTTCGTCCGTGACGTGCGCCGCACTCCAAGCAAGTCGACCGACCTTCCCTTACTTCGGCAAGCCTACCACGAGTTCAGGGTGAGCATGCGAACCTTTCCATGTTTTTCCCTCGCTTCCTCTTGCTCTCTAGCTCAAATCCATCGAGGCTCGCCGTTGCACGGCTTCGGCGTGTGCATCGGGTAATCCGAGTCCAACTCTATCGGATAATCCGACACACCGGATTTTCCGGTTACGGTTTCCACCGGATAATCTGGTTGACCTGTTCTGACTTTAATACAAACCTGTTCTTCCCAATCTTTGTAATCCGGTTACAAGTATGTTTAATTCCCCCCCCCCCCCCCCCAAACCATGCATCTTCACATGTTCATGTCATTCCTATGCAAAGTTAACCATAGGGTTCATCTTTGTAATCAACAAGTAAAGTTGAAGCATTACTTATTTCCCCGGTATATTCGAGGTGTGCCCCTCTAAGCACCCGAACTCCGTTTAATCTGAATAGTCGAATCATCCCCTCCCGGGGATTTAAAATGTCATGTCATCATATGTTTGCGCATTGCATTTGTTGAGCATATGTGTGGTGATTGATTGTTCTCTCCCGATGTTTGTTTCGTTAGATCAAGCAGCCGGGGTTACTCCACAATACCCCGAGATCCGTTACCAGCACCTGATCCAAGGCAAGCGTAATCCCCCCTCTGAGCATATCTTATCCTATGTTTCCGCAAATATTTTCTCCACTATAATATTGCATGCGGTTCTAAATGTCAACTTTTGTCGGATTAGAGTATCCTATAGTTGCATTAATTTCCCTATGCCATATCTGTTTCCCCTCCTATTATCCATAGGTTTGTGTTGTTGGCCGAGATACTTATAATGCTATGTGATGCTTAGCCATGCCTAGTTATTGCATAGCTGTACGATGGATATATGTGTTGTTGGAAACAGGTGTGAAATGTGAGATGATGGTGGAGAAATGTGGTGACAGGTGATAAGATGCTAAAAGGTGGGGATGAGAGGCCACTGTGGTTGTGGTGCTTTGTCTCGTTCTCGCCGCCTAGGTGCGAGTTCTTTACCTCCGAACCAAGACTGAGCGTGCAACCATGCGTGAGGCCTATGCATTGCAGGAACCCTCATAGACTAAATAACTCGAGCGGGGCTAGCCAGGGTCCTCTAGTTCGGGCTTCCATTTGCGCGTGCGTGATTGGTGGTGAACTGAGATAGGATGGTGGTGTTAGGAAAATGAGTGGCTGTGGGGCGGGGTGTTGTGATCCTGGCAGTCCTACCGCCACTGATGATCCTGGAAAGTCCTTAACGAGGGAGAAGTCGACACCGCTCCCACCCAGCCGGCTTTCCAAGGAAGAGAGCTAATGCGCAGGTAATGGGCCGGACGGTACGCGTGGCAAACATTGTACACCCCTGCAGGGTTAAATCTTTTCGAAAAGCCGTGTCCACGGTTAAGGACAACTTGGGAAAGGACGATAAGATCATAGAATAACTTTAACGGAATGATTAAAAACTGGGTACTAGAGGTACCACTCAAGATTGCAAGGTGAGCTTCCTCGAGGGTGATTCGGGGAGGTGCCTTTGATGAACAGGTACAGTGGTTGATGATGATGTGAGTAAGGTGATGAAAGAAAGAGTACTTCTTACCTCTTTTGAAAATATTCTGATAGTCGATGCCTTTGAGTTATGTTTTCATAAATAAAATCAGCTTTATGCAAAACAGCCATAAACTTTGAAAGCCTCATCGAGCTAAAGCTCTATATATAATCTTGCGAGTTCGTCGAACTCAACGTCGTTTGTTTTGTTTCAGAGGAGGACTTCACCGACCTCGAAGGTGGGTTCTTTGTGGACGTCGACGAGTAGTCTGGGGTTCCCAGGTGGCAGCTTGGGACATCCCGGAACAGCTGGCGCTGTGATGTTTATCTGTAGGCCTCTTAGGCCATATTTGGATCTTGTTGTTTAGAACAACCTAATTTGCTTCCGCTTGATGTAATGTTGGGTCTGTGACCTCTGGTTGTCATTTGCTATCTTTCTCTATTATAAGAGTTGAACTATATGATTTGTGTCGTAGAGTCTGTGATGTGCCAGTTGTTCCACAAGTCTTGATCTCTCTATTATGCATTGAGGGTTGTGCCTGTGTTAAGGCATCAATCGGGGTGTTGCGTTGCCGATGATCCATTCCGAGCAACGCCTGCCAAAGGTTTTGGCCGGGGATTGGTAAACCCGTAACCTCCGGTTGTATCGCTTAACCGGTGACACACAGCATCACTGTATAACAGTCAGGTCGGGCGCCACAAGTTGGTATCAGAGCAGTACTGCCTGTAGGAAACCCTTCTACTGGTCGATGTTGAGTCTAGTGTTTGTGAAAATATTTTTAACCTAAAAATGAGTTGTGAAAACCATCTTAGGATTCTTTTTACTCCTTATCTGGTTACCCTCTAATCTCGGAGCAATCTTACCTCGATTTGAGTTAAAGGTTTTACTTCTCTCTGTTACTTCAAAATGATTAGAAACGGGGTGGGTTCGACCTTTAGTGTTATGTGTCAGTTGCTCCCGCTGCGTTGCAATCCCAAATCAACTCAGATGTTTCTACCGATCAATCATTTGATCCTTTCTTTGGGTTTTAACCCACGGACTTGAACATAAGGTCCCGGATTGTGTCAACTAGAGTGTGTTAAGTTGTGATTTCTTAACTCTCACTAGTAGCACATGATGCTGATCTTTGACCCAAGTTCTATCTTGTTGTTTCCTTCTCGCAAAGTATTATCGTCCCTAGTCTGTGTACTTGTGTAGACGCTAATGCTATTGTTCGACCATTCGGAGAAAGATACTAACCGTGTCATTGTCAAATCTCCAGAATGGCTCGAGGAGGTCGTGGAGGCCGTGGTGGTCGCGGTAACCACAATGATGATGAGGATGATCTGCCGCCACCACCCTCGATGGCTGAGGTCTTGATGGCCATTGAGGAGAACCGTGGGCGCAATGAGCGCTTGCTTGAGCAGTTGGTGCAGCAGAATGCACGGAGGAACGAGTGCAACACTCTCACTGAGTTCCTGCGTTCGCAGCCACCCACCTTTGCTGATGCTAAGGAGCCACTGGAAGCTGATGATTGGCTTCGTGCTTTGGAGCGCAAGTTCTCCGCGCTGCATGTCCCATTGGCTGAGCAAGTCAACTTTGCCACCTATCTCTTGGTTGGTGCTGCTGGCTGTTGGTGGGAAAGCCATGTGGCTTTGTTTCCAGCCAACCATGTCTTCACCTGGGCTGATTTCGCACTGCCTTCCGTGCGGAGTACATTCCCCAGCCGATCATGGACTTGAAGAGGAGGGAGTTCCTGGATTTGCAACAGGGACGGATGGACCTCCGCACTTATGGTCGTGAGTTCAACCATCTCTCTCGTTACGCCCCAAGGGACGTGACCAATGATGCTGACAAGCAAGAGCTGTTCCGCAAGGGTCTGATCCGCAGCTCCGCTATGAGCTATTGCCCTTCAGGTTCCAGACCTATCAGGAGCTGTTCAACCAGGCTTTCACTCTTGAGCAAGGAAGAAAGGAACTTGAAGCTTCCAAGAGGCCCGCACATGGGGACCACCAGAGTTCCTCGGGTTCTGAGAGCAAGAAGCGCAGGGTGTTTGTCCCTACAGCGCCGTACCTCGTGCTCCATTCATGCCAGAGCCAGGATACAGGCCACCTCCTCCGCGCCCCACTACTTCGACACTTGGGATAGGCGGAGTGGGTACCGTCCTATGCTACCTGCTCCACCTGGACTCACTTGCTACACCTGTGGCCAGGCTGGTCACTACTCCAGGGAGTGCCCCCAGAAGGCACCTCTCGCGATAACTCCTGCACGAGCCCCTGCCACTCCAACTGGCAAGGCTGGACCTATTGTGCGTGGTCGCCTGAACCACGTCTCTGTTGAAGAAGCTGAAGAGGACCCCGGCGTTCTTATGGGTGAGTTACGAATCAACGGCAATACAGCTACAGTTTTGTTTGACTCTGGAGCATCGCATTCATTCATATCCATAGCTTTTGCAAAAGACCACAAATACCGTTCGAGAAAATGAGCCATCCCTTGGTGATTGCCACTCCTGGTCCAAATGGCAAACCGATGGGGTTACTCCTGAGGTCCAGATTAATATAGGTTCCTTGTCTTTTCCTTATGCCTTGGTAGCTCTGAAGTCCAAAGGCATTGATGTCATATGGGCATGAACTGGCTAACCAAATACCAGGCTAATCTCGACTGTGCCGCCAAGACCATTACTGTGACCGCTCCTTCCGGTGACATTGTGAAGTATTGGCCTGCAACATCAATACCTCCGTCCGCCATCGTACCCGCTCACCTGAGATCCTTTGCTTTATGGAAGGCGAATCCCCTCCTGAAATCCAGGACATACACGTGGTGTGTGACTTCCCGGATGTGTTCCCGGAAGAGTTGCCTGGCATGCCTCCTGACCGAAGTGTGGAGTTTGTCATAGAGCTACTTCCCGGTACCGCTCCAATTTCCAAGAAGCCCTACCGTATGCCGGTGGAAGAGTTGGCTCTGTTGAAAGAGCAAATTGATCAGCTGTTAGCAAGGAGTTCATCCAGCCTAGCAGTTCACCTGGGGTTGTCCGGTACTCTTTGTCAAGAAGAGGGATTCTACCGTGCCTCGTCTAGTCTCTGACTATCGACCGTTGAATGCGGTGACAATCAAGAACAAGTATCCTATTCCTCGCATCAATGATCTGTTGGATCAGTTAGCTGGTGCAACGGTATTCTCCAAGATGGATCTGAGGTCAGGCTACCATCAGATAAAAATCAGAAAGGAGGATATTCCAAAGACGGCATTTGTTACTCGTTATGGCTCATATGAGTATACCGTCATGTCCTTTGGTCTCACAAATGCCCAGCTACTTTCATGAGGCTCATGAACTCTCTTCATGGATTATCTTGACAAGTTTGTCGTCATTTACATTGATGACATCCTCATCTATTCCAAAACCAATGAAGAGCATGAGGAACATCTTCGTTTGGTTCTGACAAGACTTCGAGAACACCGCCTCTATGCCAAGTTCTCCAAGTGTGAGTTTTGGTTGGATAATCTTATCTTCCTTGGTCATGTGATATCCGCTAATGGTGTGGCTGTCATTCCTGACAAGATTCAGTCCATTTGGATTGGAAAACTCCAATGTCAGTCAAGGACATTAGCTTTCTCGGATTGGCGGTTACTACCGCCGATTCATCGAAGGTTTCTCCAAGATAGCCAAGGCCCTGACTGACCTTCTCAAGAAGGATAAAAAGTTTGTATGGTCGGCCGAAGCTGAAGAGAGTTTCAAACACTGAAAGCCAAGCTCACGTCCGCTCCTGTGCTTGTCCTGCCGGACACAGCAAGGATTTCGTCGTCTTCTGTGACGCCTCTCTACAAGGTTTGGGCTGTGTGTAATGCAAGATGGCCATGTGGTGGCTATGCTTCTCGCCAACTTAAGCCGCATGAGCTCAACTACCCAACTCATGATCTAGAACTTGCCGCTGTGGTCTATGCTTTGAAGCAATGGAGACCATACCTGTTTGGTAACCGTTGCGAGATCTTCTCGGATCACAAGAGTCTGAAGTACCTCTTCACCCAGCCGGATTTAAATCTCAGGCAAAGGCGTTGGTTGGAGTTAATCACGGACTACAATGTGAGTCTGAACTATCAACCCGGCAAAGCAAACGTCGTGGCTGACGCGCTAAGTCGGAAGTCCTATTGCAACAATCTGATGATTGAGAAGGCCCAACCTGCTCTCATGAAGAGTTTCTCGTTTGAACCTGGAAATTGTTCCCTCCGGCTACCTTGCAAATCTGGAGATCAAATCTACTCTTGTAGACCAGATTAAGGATGCTCAAACTCGTGACAAGGGTATCTAAAATCAAGAGAACATTGCTAGGGAAGGCAAAATGTTTTTCTGTCAATGAATCCGGAGTTGTTTATTTTGGTGACCGCTTGGTGTGCCAAAGAAACGAAAATTGAGGGAGTGATCCTCCAAGAAGCTCATGAATCTCCTCTCTCTATTCATCCCGGTAGTACCAAGATGTACCAAGACCTTCGACCACTATTCTGGTGGACTCGTATGAAACGAGAAATTGCCAAGTATGTTGCTGAATGCGACACCTGTCGACGGGTAAAGGCTGAACATCAAAGACCTGCCGGTACTCTTCGCCCTATTGCAGTCCCGAGTGGAAATGGGATGAAATTGGTATGGACTTCATCACCGGGTTTCCCGATCTCAAAAGGGCAACAATGCAATCTGGGTAATCATTGATCGTCTTTCCAAGGTTGCTCACTTCCTACCAGTCCGTGATGATATACGGGCAAGTCAACTTGCTGATTATATTTGGCTCGTATTGTTCCATTGCATGGGGTCCCTCTGAGGATCATATCGGACCGTGGAAGTATCTTTGTCTCCAAGTTTTGGCAGAGTTTCCAAACTGCTATGGGGTCCCGTCTCAACTTCAGTACCGCCTACCATCCTCAAACTGATGGTCAGACCGAAAGAGTGAACCAAGTGTTGGAAGACATGCTTCGGGCATGTGTATCTCTTTTGGCAAGGGTTGGGAAAAGTATCTCCCTTTCGCGGAGTTCTCCTACAACAATAGCTATCAAGCTAGTCTGGGCATGGCTCCATTCGAGGCTCTATATGGAAGAAAATGCCGCACTCCTCTAAATTGGTCCGAGACCGGAGAGAGCACTCTTTGGTCCGGATGTGATCAATGAAGCTGAGGAGAAGGTTCGAATCATAAGAGAGAATCTGAAGATTGCTCAGTCTAGGCAGAAGAGCTACTATGATAAGCACCATCAGGAAATTCACTATGAAATTGGTGATAAAGCTTATCTCCGTGTCTCTCCCCTTCGTGGCGTTCGCCGCTTCGGAATCAAAGGGAAATTGGCACCTCGCTATGTTGGTCCTTTCACCGTTCTAGAAAAGCGAGGAGATCTTTCTTATAAGTTGGAGTTACCGGTCAAATTCCCAAATGTACATGATGTGTTTCATGTCTCCCAACTTCGCCGGTGCTTCAAGGATCCTATCCATGGGGTCAATCATGAAGAGCTAGATCTACAAGAAGATCTCACTTATCGCGAGCATCCTATCCGTGTCTTGGATGAAGCTGAAAGAAAGACCCAACAAGACTACCAAGTTCCTCAAAGTTCAATGGTCTCATCATTCCGAGGAAGAAGCAACTTGGGAACGAGAGTCTAGTCTTCGTGAGGAGTATCCCGACTTCTTTCGCAATCTTAGAATCTCGGGCGAGATTCCTGTAAGGAGGGTAGAGTTGTAACAGCCCAAAGCTGAGAACCTAAAAACCGGTGTAAATTTTTCACTTTTGTGTTAATTGCATCATGGCATCCATGCATAAACATGTCTCTTCTGAGTTAATACAACCTTGATATCGAAATGATATGAAGTTGCTAAAACCAAATGCCAAAGTGCTTCAACAAAGTCTCCAAACAAAAAGACACTCAAAGCTGCAAAACAAAAATACTTGGACATCCATAATTGTAAGAAGTTCCAAGGTTCACAATATTTTTTTGCACTTGCACCAAATTGTTAAATAGCAACATTTGGAAAATGAGCAAATTTGCCTAAACAAAACGTTATGAACAAAAGTGGCCCAAATTATTTTATTTGGCAACACCAATTTTTGTGGTGCCTCTACTTGGTGTTGGGAGGCTCCCCAAATTTTCTCAAATTTTATAAAATGTTTTGGTGCCCTAATAAAATTCAGGAACTGAAAGAGAAGAAAAGACCCAGGCGGCGGTACCACCGCTGGGTTAAGCGGTACTACCGCCCGGGAGCTACCGCCACCGCTACCGCAGCGCTACCGCCAGAATCGGCGTCCGACGCGCTTGACCGGTACCAACTGGTACCGCTGCCGGTACCGCCGCCGGTACCGCCGAGGTGGGAAGAGCGAAACCAGACCGCACCAGCGGTACCACCGCTGGGTTAAGCGGTAGTACCGCCGCTGCGGGATTTCAGAACGGCTTCTGGGCCGCCCCGCTCTCCCCATGCCCCATCCCTTCACTTGCTCCTCTTCCTCTCTCTCCTTTCTTCCCCACGAGCTCCAAACCGAGCCCGCCATGGCCGAGCTCGCCGTCGGAGATTGAGCTAGGCCCGAGCAAATCGAAGACCATAGGAAGTTGCACCTCGACGTCCTCTACCATCCCACCGAAGGAATCAAGCCAAGGCGTTGTACATTGCCCGGATTCGCGTTCTTCGTCCGTGACGTGCGCCGCACTCCAAGCAAGTCGACGGCGACTCCGACCTTCCCTTCCTTCGGCAAGCCTACCCACGAGTTCAGGGTGAGCATGCGAACATTTCCATGTTTTTCCCTCGCTCCCTCTTGCTCTCTAGCTCAAATCCATCGAGGCTCGCCGTTGCATGGCTTCGGCGTGTGCATCGGGTAATCCGAGTCCAACTCTATCGGATAATCCGACACACCGGATTTTCTGGTTACGGTTTCCACCGGATAATCCGGTTGACCTGTTCTGACTTTAATACAAACCTGTTCTTCCCAATCTTTGTAATCCGGTTACAAGTATGTTTAATTCCCCCCCCCCCCAAACCATGCATCTTCACATGTTCATGTCATTCCTATGCAAAGTTAACCATAGGGTTCATCTTTTGTAATCAACAAGTAAAGTTGAAGCATTACTTATTTCCCCGGTATATTCGAGGTGTGCCCCTCTAAGCACCCGAACTCCGTTTAATCTGAATAGTCGAATCATCCCCTCCCGGGGATTTAAAATGTCATGTCATCATATGTTTGCGCATTGCATTTGTTGAGCATATGTGTGGTGATTGATTGTTCTCTCCCGATGTTTGTTTCTCGTTAGATCAAGCAGCCGGGGTTACTCCAAAATACCCGAGGATCCATTTTACCAGCACGCTGATCCAGGCAAGCGTAATCCCCCCCCCCCTGAGCATATCTTATCATATGTTTCCGCAAATATTTTCTCCACTATAATATTGCATGCGGTTCCAAATGTCAACTTTTGTCGGATTAGAGTATCCTATAGTTGCATTAATTTCCCTATGCCATTATCTGTTTCCCCTCCTATTATCCATAGGTTTGTGTTGTTGGCCGAGATACTTATAAATGTTATGTGATGCTTAGCCATGCCTAGTTATTTGCATAGCTGTACGATGGATATATGTGTTGTTGGAAGCAGGTGTGAAATGTGGAGATGATGGTGGAGAAATGTGGTGACAGGTGATAAGATGCTAAGAAGGTGGGGATGAGAGGCCACTGTGGTTGTGGTGCTTTGTCTCGTTCTCGCCGCCTAGGTGCGAGTTCTTTACCCTTCAAAACCAAGACTGAGCGTGTAACCATGCGTGAGGCCGATGCAATTGCAGGAACCCTCATAGACTAAATAACTCGAGCGGGGCTAGCCAGGGTCCTCTAGTTCGGGCTTCCATTTGCGCGTGCGTGAGTTGGTGGCTAAGAATGAGATGAGGATGGTGGTGTTAGGAAAATGAGTGGCTGTGGGGCGGGGTGTTGTGATCCTGGCAGTCCTACCGCCACTGATGATCCTGGAAAGTCCTTAACGAGGGAGAAGTCGACACCGTTCCCACCCAGCCGGCTTTCCAAGGAAGAGAGCTAATGCGCAGGTAATGGGCCGGGCGGTACGCGTGGCAAACATTGTACACCCTGCAGGGTTAAATCTTTTCGAAAAGCCGTGTCCACGGTTAAGGACAACTTAGGAAAGGACGATAAGATCATAGAATAACTTTAATGGAATGATTAAAACTGGGTACTAAAGGTACCACTACAAGATTGCAAGGTGAGCTTCCTCGAGGGTGATTCGGGGAGGTGCCTTTGATGAACAGGTACAGTGGTTGATGATGGTTATGTTGAGTAAGGTGATGAAAGAAAGAGTTACTCCTTACCTCTTTTAAAAAGTATTCTGATTAGACGATACCTTTGAGTTATGTTTTCATAAATAAAATCAGCTTTATGCAAAAGAGCCATAAAACCTTGAAAGCCTCATCGAGCTAATGCTCTATATATAATCTTGCGAGTTCGTCGAACTCAACGTCGTTTGTTTTGTTTCAGAGGAGGACTTCACCGGCCTCGAAGGTGGGTTCTTTGTGGATGTCGACGAGTAGTCTGGGGTTCCCAGGTGGTAGCTTGGGACATCCCGGAACAGCTGGCGCTGGTTGTTTATTTGTAGGCCTCTTAGGCCATAATTCTGGATCTTGTTGTTTAGAACAACCTAATTTGCTTCCGCTTGATGTAATGTTGGGTCTGTGACCTCTGGATGTCATTTGCTATCTTTCTCTATTATAAGAGTTGAACTATATGTTTTGTGTCGTAGAGTCTGTGATGTGCCAGTTGTTCCACAAGTCTTGGTCTCTCTATTATGCATTGAGGGTTGTGCTTGTGTTAAGTCATCAATCGGGGTGTTGCGTTGCCGATGATCCATTCCGAGCAACGCCTGCCAAAGGTTTTGGCCGGGGATTGGTAAACCCGTAACCTCCGGTTGTATCGCTTAACCGGTGACACACAGCATCACTGTATAACAGTCAGGTCAGGGCGCATGTGAGATCCTGGCTCAGGGCTTAACAGGATTGATAGAATACTCATATCAACAAGTTGCAACTTCTTTTCCGGAAGCTCATCTGGAAGGAACTCTGATGTTAAGCGTGCTTGGCCCGGAGCACTCCAAGGATGGGTGACCGACCGGGAACTGGTTCCCGGGTGCGCACGAGTGAGGACAAAGTGCGCAGAAAAGACGAGTGTTGATCTGTGGGGCCTGTCTGGAGATCCTAGAGAGCTGCCAGGGGTGACAGGCTCGGCCCGGGGGTGGCCGGGGTGTTACAATATGCCGCTAGTTCGGTGGTAAAGTCTGTTTGACAAGTGACATAAAGACATCCACCCCGTCCTCATGAGCTAAAAACGGTGTCACAAAATGAGAAGTGTTTTGAAGGTTTTAAAGGTAGCACATGAAAATTTACTTGGAATGGTTCGAAATACCATGCATAGGAATTTTTGGTGGATTCTTTGGAATAACTTGGTTTTTAAGGATTTGGAAGCACGAGCAGCATTCCCGCTCAGTACAAGTGAAGGCTAGCAATAGACTGGGAAGCAACAATCAAGAGAGCAATAACCGTCATAATCATGCTTGCGACAGAATAAAATTAACGGAGGCATAAAAGTGATACTAGAACTCTAAGGCAAAATAAATCATCAAGGCTTAATTGACTTTTTGTTTTTCAGTCGTGAGCATGTGCCAAGTCAATTCAAGTGAATCATTCAGAGGAGGATACCACCATGTCATACCCTTTTATGAATAGAACAATGCAAGCAAATATCTATATGACATGTTATATACTATTAGTGAATTGGAACTGATCATATGAAAACATGAACTACTAAGCATCCATTAAATAACATTGCCCTCATACGAATCAGCTAAGCATGTCCACATGAGTGAGTATATGTACAAAAATGAAAACAAATAGAGTTCATACCAGCCTCTCACCACAACTCGAGTTGTCATAAATCGTCATTATTGCTTTCACTTGTGTGGCTTGAATGATATGAAATGATAACCAAGCTCCAATGGAGTCACGGAAGACTGTTGAACTCTGCAACAACTATACAAAATCGAAGAAGAACAACAAATATTTTGGGGTTTTCGATTTGAAACGAACAAAGAAAGGAACAAACAAATAAAGCAAAATCTTTTTGGATTTTTGAATACTAAACCGAAGCTAAAAGATAAAGTAAACCAGTACTAAAAGTACACAAGAGGTAAACAAAGAGAAATAACAGAAATATTTTTGGTCTTTTTGGGTTTTGGAAAATAAAATCAAAACAAGAAACAACAACGAAAAAGAAAGAAACTGAAACATGGATATACAAAGTACCGACCGAATATGATATGAAAGTGAGTGAGATGTCGGTGTACCTCCCCCCAAGCTTAGGCTTTTGGCCTAAGTGGAGATCAATCATCCCATGTGCGCCACGCAGGGGCGCCTCCAGTTTATGACGAAGAAGATCCCTCGTCCTGGTGTGAGCTCCAGGATGCACCGGTATAATACACGGTATAATCCTCAGGGGGCGCCATGTGCGTGTCCTGTTGGTGTTCGGGGTAGTGCTGCGAGTGGAAGTTGAGCACACCTAGATGCTCGTCCAATTCCTCCTTTGAAAGTGACAGAGGCTTCCTGAAAATACTGAACAAACTAGGCTGCGGCAAAGGAACTTCCTTTTCGGACCCGTCAGTAAACAAAACTTTATAAACTAGACAACCTGCATGAGAGTTAGGTGTAATAAAATGATGAAGCTTCATAGCAGCAAGGTCAAGCCTTTGAGGGGGTAACAACTCATCAGTGGGATCAACAGGAAGGCCTAGATAAGCTAAAACACGTGCAGCAATAATTCCTCCAAAGATTGGTCCTTTTGCGCAAGGCGACGAGCAATCAAAGCTCCAAGGTTATAAGTTTTATTATCCTTAAGTGCAGCAGCCAGAAAAGCTAAATGGTAGTTTGAAGTGTTACTAGTGTTTTCTCTAGAAAGAACACTCGTGGCAAGATAATAAGTAAAATATCTAATGGCTGGGAGTTGAATGTTCCTTATCTTGCCACGCTGCGCTGCACGGTCATCATCATAAGTCACCTCCCGGTAAAGTTCCAGTAGCTCGGGAGGTTGCCCCTGAATTCTTCTTGCTGTCCCAGATGGGGCAATACCTATGACTCTGCAAAATCTTTTCAGATCCATGGTGTAAGGTCTATCATAAATTTTAAATGCAACAGAGGGACTGAAATGAGTGTTATTGAAGGTAAAGCTCTCAACAAAAATCTTGGTGAGCCTTGCATATTGCTCACTCTCATCCTGCATAAACTCCATCAAACCAACTTTGTTAACAAGAAATCATCAAGGATCCCTGCATCTCTCAAAAAGTTAGTACAAGGGAAGATAGATGCATGTGCAACACCATCATCCCCCTCATCACCAATCCTCGGTGTCATAAGGTCCTCATTGTAGGATGGCCTACATCGAGCAGCAGACCTTGAAGGCCTTGTTGCTCTTGGTGCTTCCCTCTCAAAAATCTCTCCATAAGTGTGATTATGCATCTTCCTTTTCTGAAATTTTAAACAAAACCTCATAAACATGACTTTGGAGCAACTAAATCAAAGAAACTACTATAGAAAGTTGTAAGAGGGCTAGACATGCATCAAGACTAATTAATCTGAGCATAGAACAAGCATGCAAACTCACTTAACATGTCACCTACAGTACTAAAATGCTCAAGAAATACACAACTAAACAAAATTCTACTTGGATAAACGGAGGAGTCACATACCGGAGAGCAAATGGTCCAAATCTCAGCAACAAAGATGGGCTGAGCAAGGAGATCGAAAAACTTGAGCAAGAGCAGCAAGAACACGGGTTTGAACAATGGTGGTGTGTTTGGTCAGGAGAGAGAAAAAATGAGAGGAAGATGGGTGAGTGGAGGGCCAGGTGGGACCCACACCATGCCACGCGCGCGGTCCACACCCCTGCCGTGCGGTGGGGTGGTGTGGAGGCATGGTGGGTCCCCCTGGTCAGCCCCATGCACTCCCACATTCCTCTTTAAAAACTAAGATTTATGGTATAATTTTCAGAAATTTTCGAAAACTTTCATTTTGCACATTTTCTGGATGTTTAAATAATAAACTTTAAGGCAGAAATAAAATTTTATAAAGTTCAATTTCAACTAGAACTTTGCAAGTTCAGTAACACAACACTAGATAAAACAAGGTTGAGAAATAAAATATTGTTTAGTGCTTCTATGCATTTAAAACATATTTGTTAACAAGGTTGATCAAGTCTTGTCACCAAATAAATTTTATATGACATAAAAGAATTAAACCACATGAGACAATCATGTTACCTTAAATTGTATAGCAATAGATCCAATCATAATACTTTCAAATCCTTCTTGAGGTTCATAAATAGGGCAATCAATACTTCCCACTTTGATAGTTCTAAGATTGGCTATTGTATTTACTCCATATATCTTGTCCGGCTTTTTGGGAAAATAAACAGTATGCTCTTTGTCATTAACATTGAAGGTTACTTTTCCTTTGTTGCAATCAATAACAGCCCCTGCAGTGTTAAGAAAAGGTCTCCCAAGAATAATAGACATATTATCACCTTCAGGCATTTCCAACACAACAAAGTCAGTTAATATTAAACAATTATTAGCCACTTGAACATGAACATCCTCACATATGCCAACAGGAACAGCAGTAGATTTATTAGCCATTTGCAAATATATATATCAGTTGGTATCAATTTTTCTAAATAGAGTCTCTTATAAAGAGAGAAAGGCATAACACTAACTCATGCTCCTAAATCACATAGAGCAGTATAACATAATTATTCTTAATAGAGCATGGGATAGTTGGTATACCTGGATCTCCAAGTTTCTTTGGAACCTTACCATTGAAAGGGTAATTAGCAAGCATAGTAGAAATTTCCTCATTATGAATTTTCCTTTTGTTGGAGACAATATCTTTCATATATTTTGAATAAGGAGGCAATTTAATAGCATCAGTCAAAGGAATTTGCAAAAACAAGGGTTTCATCCATTCTCAAAATTTATTATAGTGTTCCTCTTCCTTCGATTTATGTTTCTTATTAGGAAAAGGCATTTGTTTTTGCACCCAAGGTTCTCTCTCATTACCATGCTTCTTAGCAATGAAATCTTCTTTAGTATACTTTTTATTCTTAGTATGCTTTTCAGGTTCATCTTCACTCTCCTCTTTATCAGAAGCATCATTTTTATCCTTGTCATTGTTATGTTCATTACCACTTTCAGTTTCAGCATCAGAGATAGATATACTATTTGGATCATTGACGAGGTTATACCCTACGGGTACCCCAGTGTAAGGGTACCTGGTGCACGTGATGATCAAAGGAGCCCAAGGATTAGACGAAGCCCACGAAGGAAGGCCCAAGACGAAGAGTGCTTTCCAAGTTAGATCAATTCATAGTCGGTTAAAGCTTTCCATACATGTAACCTTGGTCGGTTATGTTTCCCGAGACCCAGCCTCATATATAAAGGATGGGAGGGTGATCGATCAGGAGAAGCGATCCATAGCTACCAAAACCTCGGCGAGATCAGCAACTCGCCGAACCCTTGTAACCTTCATATCCACATAATCAATACAGACAAGCAGGACGTAGTGGTTTTACCTCACCCGAGGGCCCTGGACCTGGGTAAATCCCGCTTGTCAGCCGTCGATTCCACCGATACTACACGTTCTCTACCACACAATCAACCCTAGGTATAGCAACCATGGGACTTGCCGAGGGCACACCTCGACAATTGGCGCCATCTGTGGGAACAGGTAGTATTGGGCTCGCGGTTTCGCCGGTTTCATCATCAAACGGCCACCCGCCGATCGCATCTGCACAAGGTAACTCACCTACTACATCATCAAAAAGTAAATCACCGACCATCGCTGCAAATGGCAACTCGCCGGCAAGATCGACTAGCATCAATTCAAAAAGCGATCACTCGCCAAAATCTTCAAGGAGGCTCATGCCGCACTCGATGGAAGCTCAACAAGCCTTCGCCGGACTTGAATCAGGTTTGGATATTACAGTTGGAGAATTTAACTTCTTTGTCGATAAAGATGGCGTGCAGGACCTGTTAGGTCCACTCGACAAGGAGACGCTCGATGCGGAGATACTCAACAATGCTTCGACTGCAACGCCATCCATCTTGGCCGCGACATCATCACAGATCATCCCGATCCAATCGCCAAGTGACTCCGCAACATCCATGGACTCGCAAGAATTCCGTGACAAAATAGCAAAAAGATTTGGAAAAAGCGAGATCGAATCTGCGTACCGCCCAAACAACTCAATCGAGTCACTCGACGACACCGTCGACTGCAACGACGCCGTGGGGAACGGAGAGAACATAGATGACAACATATACCTCGCCGATCTCAACGGCCCAGAAATCCGTGCCAGCCACGAAATATTCACATGCGATGCAGACAGCCTAGACAAAGCACTCGAAGATCTACTCGATTGCGATAGAAACCCAAGCAAGCAAAGCAACTCCAACATGAGCCTGGATGACGACGCCGAATCCATAATGCGCATTAGCAGCACATGGGCAGAAGATCGGGTGGTACCTTATCTGGTCTACACCGCGAGTACAGTAGAAACATCGGCAGCGGCAACATGCCGTCGACCTACAGAGTACCCATGCACAGTTACCATGCATGACGGAACAACCACGTTGACCATCACTGCAGAGATGGCTGACAAAGTGAGCAAAGTAATCGAAGGCTGCACAATGCTACCAGCAAACGCAACTCCGGAAGAGGTATTGACCTTACAATATTTCCAGTCGCAAGAATCGATACGGCTGAAGAATTACCGAGCAGTACTCGAAGAACGCAAAAAACAAGCCAGCATATCGAGTGCTCGGCGAAGAGCGTTGTCTGTGAATTCAACAGGCAGAAATGACCCAGCAAATAGCTCACGATTCATAAACCTCAGAGACGCAGACCGCGCAGCGGTCACTCGAAACCTAAATCCCGCCTTTATGGCAGTCGACGCGGAAGGAGTCCCCATACCGACTGAGCCAGCCGGGGCGCTGATGACGCTAGGCACCTATCTCAGAACAATCGAACCTCCTGCAGGAGACCCAAAGAGGGATCAGCACCTCCAGCTGTACAAACAACTGGCAATAGCAGCAAAAGCCATACAACATCCACAAGCAACTCCAAGGAGGGATACAGACCGGGACCGTCGCAGTCGAAGTCCTCGGGGAAGGAGCAGTCGAAAAAGCTCGCGTCATCATCGATCCAGTAGGAGCCACTCGAGAAGGTCATACAGCAGTAGCTCAGACTCGGAAGCAGAAATCGGGCCATGTGGAGCGCTATGCTTCACTCGATGGATCAGGGAGTCTCGTATGCCCAAGAGTTTTCGCTGGCTACCACACCAAAGTTCAACTGCAAACAGGAGCCATCAGGCTGGCTAGAGGATTACAGGCTGGCTGTTGGATGTCAGCGCGGTACCACAGCTATGCAATACATACAACTCATGATGGAAGGAACAGCTCGCGACTGGCTCAAATCGCTACCCGAATCATACTACGACTCGTGGGAACACTTCAAAGGTGATTTCATCAAATACTTCGAGCCTCTATGTGAGCGCCCCAAAACTTTCGAGGAACTCCGGACCTGCAAGCAAAAGTCAGATGAATCTTTGAGATCATCCATACGGCGGTGGACCACCAGCCGCAACTCAGTAGGCAACGTATCAGAAGATAGGGCAATCGACGCCTTCAAAAATGGACTCTGGAGAGAAGACTTCAAAGAAACACTTGGTCGAGAAGATCCAAAGACAATGGCGGCACTCATGGTACTCGCAACAAAGTGGGCGGATGGAGAAGACTCCGTATGAAGCACTCGACCCGTATCCTCACATGAAAATCACGAGGGTGGCAGTCGAGACCGCAGAGATAGCTACAGAGATGATCGAAGGCGCAAACGCAAGCATCGTTACCATGACGATGACCATCCAAACTTCATCCCAGCAGGCTTTGTCCAGCCAAGGGACAGCCGCAACCAAACTGACAGACGACCCAACGATCACCATGATAATCGAGATCATCGTACGGACGACCGCCGAGGTAATCGAGACCATCACACAGACGATCGACGTGACAGTCGAGATCACAGACGCGACGACCGCGATAGCTACAGAAGGCCGGAGTGGCGCAGGCGAGCAGACAAAGATCCCGAGCGCTCAATCGAAGAAAGGATGGATGATTATTGCAGATTCCATCTTTATAAAGGGGACGATGGTAGGCTTCGCTCTAACCACTCGCTGAGAAATTGCAGGGAATTCGATCAACTTGCGATTGAACATATACTGCGACTGCAAAAAGATGGATGTGCACCTCCTCAACTAGTGCAGACTCCATCGGCTACATCACAAGCACAGCCTACTCAGGCATATCCTGCACCAGCACCAGCGCAATCGACGCCAGTGTATATGGTACCAGCACAACCCGTTACGGGAACACAAATGGCACAAGCCGTACACCAGATGCAGCAAGGAGACGAGCAAAAATATCCCGTAACTCGCGGGCAGATGAACATGATCCAGCGAGGACGTCCCTCCAATAGAGAGCAAAAATTACACACTCGACACGTCAATATGGCGGTCATGGCACCCCCAGTTATCCTAGAATTTTTGAAAGGATCAGAAACTCCGATTGTCTTCAATCGAGAGGACCATCCACCTGCAGTATATCGACCAGGGCACGCAGCCTTGGTACTCGACGCCCAAATCGGAGGCTACGCCATGACCAAGGTCTTCATGGACGGAGGCAGCGGCCTCAACATAATCTTTGCAGATACGCTACGCAGAATGAACAAATCAGTCGAAAATCTGCCAAAGTCCACAAGTACCTTCCACGGTATCGTCCCAGGCAAAGCAGTGCTCCCAGAAGGCACCATACAACTCGATGTTACGTTTGGAGATCCTACTCACTTCAGAACCGAGTCGATTGAGTTCGAAGTGGTCGATTGGAAGTCACAATACCATGCAATACTTGGGCGCCCCACTTTCGCTCGATTCATGGCCGTCCCACACTACGCCTACCTCAAGCTCAAAATGCCAGGACCAAAAGGAGTCATCACAGTCAACGGGAACTTCAAAGGTCAGATTCATGCGACCGTGACTTCAACAAAATCTCCGAGATGTATGGGATGGAGCAATCATTCGCCAAACTCGAGGTTTCTAACGACCGCACACTTCTGCCGGAACACAAGAGGTTAGCATCCGACAGACAATTCAATGCAACCAACGACACAAGGAAGCATCAAGTGCACCCGACTGATCCCTCAAAAACGGTCAACATATCATCGAGTCTTACCAGCGAACAGGAAAATGCGCTCGTAGAATTTCTCCGTGAAAACTGGGAAATATTCGCATGGTGCCCAGCTGATATGCCAGGTGTCCCCAGAGAGTTCGCCGAGCATTCTCTACAACTCAAGCCAGGATCTAGACCAGTCAAGCAAACTATGCGCCGTGTCTCCGATCCCAAAAGAGGTGCAATCGAGGCAGAAGTTGATAGGTTACTTGCTGCAAAGTTCATTCGAGAAATCAAAAAGGCAGACTGGGTTGCTAACCCTGTACTGGTCGAAAAGAAGCACTCAGACCCTGCGGATGTGTGTAGATTTTACTGCCCTAAACAAATGCTGTCCAAAAGATCACTTTCCATTACCACGAATCGATCAGATCATCGACTCAACAGCAGGATGCGCTCGGTTATCATTTTTGGATGCATATTCAGGATACCATCAAATTCGGATGAAGAAGAAGACGAAGACAAAACGGCATTCATAACCCCACTCGGGGTCTACTGCTACACAACCATGCCTTTCGGGCTCAAAAACGCAGGTGCAACCTACCAGCGCATGATGCAAAACTGTCTACAAGAACAGATAGGACGCAATGTTCAGGTCTACGTCGACGACATCGTCATCAAGACTGAAAAGGAGGACACATTAATCAGTGATCTACGGGAGACATTCAAGAATCTCAATAGATACAACATCAAGCTTAACCCAAAGAAATGCACCTTCGGTGTCCCAGCTGGACAACTCTTGGGTTATTTGATATCTGCACGTGGAATCGAAGCAGACCCAGAAAAGATACAAGCTATACTCACAATGAAGAGACCTACCAAACTCCATGAGGTACAGCAGCTAGCTGGTCGAGTAGCAGCACTCAGTCGATTCATCAGCAAACTAGGCGAAAAAGCACTTCCATTTTACAAATTGATGAAGAAAGCAGACAAGTTCGAGTGGACGGATGAAGCTGAAGCAGCTTTCCTCGAACTCAAAAAGATGCTCACAAGTCCGCCAATCCTCGTAGCACCTAAGGAAAATGAGCCACTCTACCTATACATCTCAGCCACCAATCGAGTGGTCAGCACCGTGCTGGTGGTTGACCGCATGGAAGAAGGACATAGTCAAAGCATACAGAGGCCAGTATATTACGTAAGTGAAGTTCTTTCCCCGTCCAAACAGCGGTACCCGCAATATCAGAAATTGGCGTACGCCGTATTTATGACATCAAGAAAGCTGGCGCACTACTTCACAGAACACCCGATAACGGTGGTCAATAAATCAGCGATTGGAGACGTCCTCACAAACCCCAACGCAACGGGGCGAGTAGCAAAATGGCTCATCGAGCTGGGACCACTAGGAATCAAGTACGAACACCCGAAAGCCATCAAATCACAAGTCCTACCCGATTTTCACACCGAGTGGTAGAAGCTCAATTGCCAGGGGTACCTGACGTATCAAATTCCTGGACCATGTATTTCGATGGATCCAAAAAGAATGAAGGAGCAGGAGCGGGCGTCATACTCATATCACCAAAAGGCGACAAACTGCGCTATATCTTGCAAATGGGTTTCGAGTTCCCATCAAATAACGAGGCCGAATACGAAGGTCTAATCCATGGCATGCGCATGGCAAAAGCCATGGGATGCACTCGACTAATGATTTATGGCGACTCTAACTTAGTTGTGCAGCAAACAATGAAGGCCTGTGATGCAATCGCAGACAACATGATCGCTTATCGGGATTTGTACAACATAATGGAGGGCAGCTTCGATGGCTGCGAACTACGACACGTAGGGAGAGAAAGCAATGAAGAGGCTGACAAATTAGCCAACATTGCTTCCACAAAAGCACCAGTCCGCCGGGTGTTTTCTTTGAACGAATAGAGCGTAGGTCAATCGACAAACGCCATCGACCACGACAGCAGCTACAGACAAGAGCAAAGCGCCAAGCACAGAGGATCCTCCGATTGAGGTACTTCTCATTGAGCCAATATGGACTCAACCTTTTCTCGCATACATACTTCGCAATGAACTACCAGAAGATACAAACGAGGCCAGAGCGTCACTCGACGAGCAAAAGCATACACCATCATAAACGGTGAGTTGTACAAACGCAGCACCTCAGGTATGTTCCAAAGATGCATTGCACTCGAAGATGGCAAGGATCTCCTTCGGGACATTCATGCCGGTACCTGTGGGCACCACGCGGGCAGTCGATCACTCGTAGCCAAAGCCTTCCGAGCAGGGTTTTACTGGCCTACAGCGCTAAGGGACGCAGAGGACATAGTCAAAAGATGCATTGGTTGCCAGAAGTTCGCTTCCAAGCCACATGCACCCGCATCAGCGCTAAAAACCATACCATTAGCATGGCCTTTTGCCCAATGGGGACTTGACATGGTGGGACCACTGAAGAAATCATCAAAAGGAGGTCATACTCACTTACTAGTGGCAGTCGACAAGTTCACCAAATGGATCGAAGCTATCCCCATCACAAGCTCAACAGCTTCTACGGCAGTTCGTTTCATACAATCGATCATGTATCGATTTGGAGTAATGGATAGCATCATAACTGATAATGGTACAAACTTCACGGCGGAAGAGTTCAAATCCTTTTGCAAGGAACAAAACATCAAACTAAACTACGCCTCTGTGGCACATCCACAATCCAATGGACAGGTCGAAAAGGCCAATGGACTCGTATGCAGTGGCATCAAAAAGAGACTCTTAGTACCACTCAAAAGGGCCGCGGGTGCATGGGTAGATGAACTCCATCAGTACTATGGAGCTTAAGGACCACCCCAAACGCCTCCACACAGTACACACCGTTCTTCATGGTCTATGGTGCGGAAGCAGTGTTACCATCGACGTCAAGTTTAATGCACCACGGGTGGAAGCATATGAAGAAAACGACGCGAACAAGGCACTCGAAGACGCAGCCGATTTGCTGGAAGAAGCACGCAATACGGCTTTGGCACGAACAGCCGTTTATCAACAAGACCTCCGCAACTACCATAGTCGTCGATTACGCACACGGTCCTTCATGGTGGGAGACTTGGTGCTGCGAGAGAAACAGAAGAAAGTCCATAAACTTGCATCACCATGGGAAGGACCTTACATCATCACAGAAGTCATCGAAGGAGGAGCCTATCGATTGAAGAACGCAAAGACGGGCGAAGTAGCATCAAACCCATGGAACGTGGCGCACCTGCGTCGGTTCTATGCATAGATCTCTTAACGTCATATGTAATAGCGCATAAGGTCAAAGAATCAGCAAGTTTCAGACGCACTCTTTTCCTTACCAGGGTACCTAAGGGGACTGGAAGGTTTTAATGAGGCGGCTTGCTGGTCGAATATATTTCGAATAAAGACACATTTTCCTCCGTATTTCTCATATATGCCTCTTATTGTTTACCCCACTCGATATACTCGGGGGCTGGGTCACGCAGTAAACCTCAAAAACCCCACCCGATATACTCGGGGGCTGGGTCGAGCATAAAACCCAAACCCCACTCGATATACTCGGGGGCTGGGTCACGCAGTAAACCTCAAAAACCCCACCCGATATACTCGGGGGCTGGGTCGAGCATAAAACCTAAACCCCATTCGATATACTCGGAGGCTGAGTCATGCATTAAACACAAGACTTACAGCCCACTCGATATACTCGGGGGCTGGGTCAAACAGAAAAACCAAACCCCACTCGACATGCTCGGGGGCTGAGCCAAAACAGCAGACGCGTACCTATGATGTCAAGAATGACAACAAGTGAGAAGACAGCATCTGCGTTCGAGTAATGTTTTCATAGTTCAAGACTATAATCGAAACAAGATTCAAGACTACGATCAACTGCCATAAGTACTCCCATGGGAGCGTATTAAAAAATTCTTCGACTAAAGATGGTCAAAAAGGAGCACAAAGTTATTGAGATTATCCTCTACTTCAAACAAAATAAAGCATAATCTCGGGGGCTACTCCCATGGGAGCGCTGACGCGCTCCTATAGATTTCAAAGACAAAATATTTCAATCGACAAAAAGCAGTATAGAAGGATGATTTGAGATTGTCCTCTATTGCAAAACAATAAACCACATCTCGGGGGCTACTCCCATGGGAGCGCTGTCGTGCTCCCATAGATTCTCAAAAGACGGTAAGAAACTCACTCGACTATAGACTCTATTAAGTGTATCAAAGTATTTCACAAATCAAAGAATCATACTTCATAAATTTCCGGACTATGCCAGTCGTAGATGTTTCGGATGCTGCATACGCAAATGCAAAGGTAAGACTCGCCGAGCAATCGAGACGGGCCGAGGGATGCTTCAACAGTGTTTTCCCTTGAATTTTTTCCGTGTCAACAGACATGATGAAAATCCTGACGGACGCGTTAGGTATCAAAAGTTAAAACTGCAGAACGAATCAGTAAGACCTACAACGGCCTGAGTCGAATCTGTCCAGTATGTTCCAGCTTCGAGTCCGGGGACTCGAACCTGATTGAAGGCTAGTATGGTTTCGCCCGAATGTGCGGTTAACTGAGCTCGATTTTCGAGTGAATCAGGCCTGCTATGTCAATATCCCTAGGCAAAAGTTTCAAAAGTGTTCCAGCTTCGAGTCCGGGGACTCAAACCTGATTGAAGGCTAGTATGGTTTCACCCGGATGTGCAGTTAACTGAGCTCGATTTTCGAGTGAATCAGGCCTGCTATGTCAATATCCCTAGGCAAAATCTTTCGACTGTGTTCCAGGCTCGAGTCCGGGGACTCGAGTTTGACTGAAGACTGGTATGGTTTCGCCCGAATGTGCGGTTAACTGAGCTCAATTTTCGAGTGAATCAGGCCTACTATGTCAAAATCCCCAGGCAAAATCTTTCGACTGCGTTCCAGGCTCGAGCCCGGGGACTCGAGTCTGACTGAAGACTAGTAAGGCTTTGCTCAAATAAGCAGTTAACTGAAACTCGATATTCGAGTAAATCAGGCCTACTACGTCAATGTCCCTTGATTAGCATACACATACAAACGAAACAGATTGGAGTTTGAAGAACTACATCAGTCAGAAGAACAAGTTCGGAAGACTATGACGTGCACGATGAAGGGAGCACATGCTCGAATCTTCGAGTCAAGCAAGTACTCGGGGGCTAATGACGAGGTGATACCCTGCGGGTACCCCAGTGTAAGGGTACCTGGTGCACGTGATGATCAAAAGAGCCCAAGGATTAGACGAAGCCCACGAAGGAAGGCCCAAGACGAAGAGTGCTTTCCAAGTTAGATCAATTCATAGTCGGTTAAAACTTTCCATACATGTAACCTTGGTCGGTTATGTTTCCCGAGACCCAGCCTCATATATAAAGGATGGGAGGGTGATCGATCAGGAGAAGCGATCCATAGCTACCAAAACCTCGGCGAGATCAGCAACTCGCCGAACCCTTGTAACCTTCATATCCACATAATCAATACAGACAAGCAGGACGTAGGGTTTTACCTCACCCGAGGGCCCTGAACCTGGGTAAATCTCGCTTGTCAGCCGACAATTCCACCGATACTACGCGTTCTCTACCACACAATCAACCCTAGGTATAGCAACCATGGGACTTGCCGAGGGCACACCTCGACAATCATTAACATGCTCATTTTCTTTAATTGATTCAGTAGATTCTTCAACATGTTTATGTTTCTTCTTCTTTTTCTTAGGAGGGGTACTAGTTTCATTAGCTAGTTGAGAATCTTGCTCAATTCTTTTAGGATGTCCTTCAGGATATAAGGGATCCTGAGTAGAAGCACCACCTCTAGTTCCTACTCCATAAGCATGTTTTTCATTTTCTCTAGAAGCATTAACTAGCAGATCTTTTTGTACCTTAGTGAGTTGATCTATTTGAGTTTGAACCATATGAAAATGTTTAATAAGCATTTTAACATCATTAGAAGTTCTTTCCACAATATCATGCAAATTACTAATAGCTCTAGAATTTTCCATCAGATGATTCTGCACTCTCATATTAAAGTTATCCTGCTTAACAATATAATTATCAAATTCATCTATCATCAAAATGTTGGAGAGAGTGTACCTCAACTACTGATGGGTGAGGAATTGGCTTACATAAATCTTCTATTGGAGGCAGATTCTTCACATCTTTAGATTTAATACCCTTCTCTTTAAGAGATTTCTTGGCTTCTCTCATTTCTTCATCACTTAGTTCAAGAATTCCTCTCTTCTTTGGTGTGGGTATCGGGGTCAGCTCAGGTATAGTCCAATCATCATGATTTCGGCTTATTTTATCCATTAATTCCTCAGCTTCATCTGGAGTTCTTTTCCTGAAAACACAACCAACACAACTATCTAGGTATGTCGTAGATTCAACAGTTAGTCCATTATAGAATATATCAAGAAGTTCATTTTTAGCTAGTTGATGTCCAGGCCGAGCTCTGAGTAAAGAACAAAACCTTGCCCAAGATTTAGGCAAATTCTCGGCTTCCAATTGTTTGAAATTAAAGATTCTCTGTAAAGCAGCATGTTGAGCACTAGCAGGAAAATATTTCTGGAAGAAAGCATTAACCAAGTCCATAGGACTTTTAATGGATCCAGAAGATAAACTATTAAACCAAGTTTTAGTTTCATCTTTTAATGAGAAAGGAAATATTTTAGTATCGAAGTAACTGCGTTTCTTCATGTCATCAGAAAACACACTACTTAAAGTAGAAAGAGTGTTCATATGTTCTACAAAACTTTCATTTTCAGTTCCTCGAAAAGGTTCTTTCTCAACAATAGATATATGTGACAAGTCCATAGAGACATCATAATCTTTATCTTTTATATCAATGGGAGATGTAGCAAACTTAGCATCAGGAGACAGTTTGTAATTAACAGCACGTCTTGCAAGAAGATTTTTAACAGCACTAGCATCTTTAGAAGCATTGCATTCTTCAATAAATTCATCATCAAGTTCAACATAAGCTTCCTCGAAATCATCACTAGTATGATCTCTTAATTCAGGTGAACTAACAGGTGTAATGGGACTTTCATTAGGTGTTTCAGCATTTTCAGTTTGTTTTGACTTAGCAATTGTAGCATCTAGAAAAGGATCTAATGAACCACTCTCATCAAGCACAGTAGAAGCATCATCAAAATTTTCAGAAGTATTTTCAGATTCAGCAGAGGTAGCAGCATGTGAAGTATGTGTATGTGGTGGTGTGACAAGTTGACTTATAACAGACGGTGAATCAAGAGCAGCAGAAGTGTTCAGCGTTGTACCTCTCCTTGTAGTGGATGGCAATATGCGAACCCTCTCATCACGAGGTTTACCCATGATGTATAATTTGCAGCGAACAATATCACTCTCAGGTGAGCTTATAAATAGAGCTATGCTCCCCGGCAACGGCGCCAGAAAATAGTCTTGATGACCCACAAGTATAGGGGATCGCAATAGTCTTCGAGGGAAGTAAAACCCAAATTTATTGATTCGACACAAGGGGAGCCAAAGAATATTTATAAGCCTTAACAGATGAATTGTCAGTTCAGCTGCACCTGGAAATAGACTTGCTCGATACAGTTTATCAGTAGCAACAGTTTTATAGCAGTAGCAGTAGTGAAATAATAGCAGCATTAAAATAAAAGCAGCAGTAATAATTGTAGTAGACAGCAGGATTAAAATACTGTAGGCATAGGGACGGATGAACGGGCGTTGCATGAATAAGATAATTCATATAATAGTCAAGCGTAGGGCATTTGCAGATAGATAATAATAAAGTATCCAGGTAATAATCAATCATAGGCATGTGTTCCGTATTTAATCGTACGTGCTCGCAATGAGAAACTTGCACAACATCTTCTGTCCTACCAGCCCGTTTGCAGCGGGGCCTCAAGGGAAACTACTGGTAATTAATGTGTTCCTTTTAATAAAGCACCGGAGCAAAGCATTAACACTTCGTGAACACATGTGATTATCACATTACAGCCATACCCTCCAGTTATTCCAATTGTTATCACTTTGGGGCCTCGGGTTCCGGACAATTATATGTGTAAACAACTTGCAGATATAATCTAAAACAATAATTATCCTCATGATTCAATAACATGTTCAGATCTGAAATCATGGCACTCAGGCCCTAGTGTCAAGCATTAAGCATAACAAGTTGCAACAATGACATAAAGTACTAACAACGGATACTAGGCACCATGCCCTAACAATCTAATATCTATTACATGAATGATCTTGTAGCGCCCCGACCCGACTGCTATACAGTGATACTGTGTCTCCGGTTATCCGATACCACCAGACACACTATCAAAGCATAATAGAGAGATCAAGACTTGTGGAACAACTGGCACATCACAGACTCTACGACTCAAAGCATTATAGTTCAACTCTTATAATAGAGAAAGATAGCAAATATTACAACCAGAGGTCACAGACCCAACAGTACATCATGCGGAAGCAAATTTAGTTGTTCTAAACAACAAGATCCAGATTATGGCCTAAGAGGCCTATAGATAAACATTCCAGCGCCAGCTGTTCCAGGATGTCCCAAGCTGCCACCTGGGAACCCCAGACTACTCGTCGACGTCCACATAGAACCCACCTTCAGCGTCGGTGAAGTCCTCCACTGAAATCAAATAAACAACGTTGAGTTCGACGAACTCTGCAAGATTATTAGAGCTACTAGCTCCATGATCGGCTTTCAAAGGTTTTATGGCTATTTTGCATAAAGCTGGTTTTCTTTGTAAAAGACATCTGGCATCGACTAATCAGAATATTTTCGAAAGGGGGTGAGAAGTAAACTCTTTTCCTTTGATCAGCTTCATCAACAACCACCATCAATCACTTCACCTGTCTACCAAGGCACCTCCCCGAACCACCCTCGAGGAAGTCAACCTTGCATTCTTGGTAGTACCTTTAGTACTCAGGTTTTAATCATTCCGTTCAAGTTTCTCTATGGTCTTATCGTCCTTTCCCAAGTCGTCCATAACCGTGGACACGGCTTTTCGAAAAGATTTACCCTGCAGGGGTGTACTGTTTTTAACCATCGGTACCGTCCGGCTCATTGCCTGAACATTAGCTCTCTTCCGGGGAGAGCCGGCTGAGTGGGAGCGGTTACAACCTTTACCTTGCTTGAGACTAACCCAGGATCATCAGTGGCGGTAGGACAGGTGCCTCCAACACCCTGCCCCGCGGCCACTTATTTTCCTAAACCCCGCAATCCTCATCCCAGTCCTGGCCACCATCTTCACGCACGCGCAAATGGAAGTTCAAACTAGAGGACCCTCGGCGAGCCCCTCACAAGTTAGTCGGTCGGTAGGGATCCCATAGGCCCACCGATGGAAGCACGCTCAGTCTTGGTTCAAGAGGTAAAGAACTCGCACTTAGGCGGCGAGAACGAGACAACCCACCACATTCCCCGTGGCCTCTCATCCCCGCCTTTAGCAATTCATTATCCGTCACCACATTTTCCATCACATCCGGCCATTCCATCAACTGTTCCAACATTGAAACCTCCACCGGACATCTATCCTCTAGACTAAGCATGGCTAAGCAATTACATGGCAAGTATAATTTTCTCGGGCCAACACTTCAATCCTATGGATATTAGGGAGGATACAGGTAATGGCAACAGATTTCTAATGCAACTAGTAGGATACTCTAATCCAAGCAAAAGACATTTGGAACCGAATGCAATATTATAGTGGGGAAAATAATTGCGAAAACATAGGAGGAGACATGCTCAGAGGGGGGGATTACGCTTGCCTTGTTCAGCGGGCTGGTAATACGGGTCGTCGGGGTATTGTGGAGAAACCCCGACTGCTTGATCTATCGATGCATAAAAACACCGGGAAGAACACAATCAAATACCACACCATATAAAACAAGTGCAATGCACAAGCACATGATGATATGACATTTTAATGCAACGTAAAAGTATTACACATGACCAACAAGTTAAGTGGGGTCCCAATTATATTTATAGCCTTATTTGGAGTAATCCCCATATGTAAACTTAAAGAAATTAGCCATTCTTTACAAATTACAGTAATGAAGTGTTGCCCAAAAATGCATGCTATTTATGGTACTGGTTAACTCATGATTTTGTGAACGTTTGGATATTTTAAACACATTTTTCTGATTAACCAATAAACAGTTATTGCATTTTCAATATTTGGTTTAGTGCTGCCATTTTAGTAAATCATTTTAAACAACATTAAAATTGATTATCAAAGCTTGGGACAGTGGTGAATCATGAAGTATATCAAGTGCTGAACATTTTGGTATATCACACTTGATTTTTGGATCATTATTTAATAAGTTATGGATTTTCCAAAAAGGATTTCTTTTCTGCCATTTTTAGTATTTCATTTAAACAGGGGATAAAATTAATTCCATTCTGCCCAAATAAAATATGGGTGTGTGAAGTTTGTTAAGACAAACCTTTTGACACCTCATTTGCTCAATTTGGATTACCAGAACAAAAGATATGAATTTTCAAAGTTTCACTTTCATTAATCATTTTCTGTAATTATTTAATAAGTGCAAAATTTATAATACCACATTTATGCTAAAATGAGGTTAACAGATCTAGCACAACCAGATCTACACATAGAAATTTGAATCATCGAATTTGGTTCATTTTTCAATTTACTATGCATTTTAGAAGTAAAGATTTGAATCTGTTCTCAGTTTTCAATTTCTTTTAATTTGCAGAAAAGAGGTTGAAACGTTTTCGCACCGGGCAGTGGCCTAGCCACAGACACTGACGTGCGGGCCCAGGGCCAGGTCAGCAGCCACGTGGGCGGCCACGCGGGCACGCGAGGCCCACGGCCGTTTGACCGCGAGGGAAGCCAGGTCCGGCGCGCTGGGCGCGGTGACCACGGCGGAGCCGCGCACGGCGGCGGCAACAGGAAGCGCAGGCGAGGCCGGGAGGGCACGCGTTAGAAACAGAGCATCACCGAGGCCCTAGTGGCGGTGGGATAGACCGTATGGTCGCCGGAAACAACGACGGCGAGCTCGACTAGCGGCGGCCGAGAGGCGGCGACGGCGCTACGGCGTCCTAGGGGGAGAGGAGGGGGACGAATATGTCCAGGACGTTCGCGTACTCACCCTCGAAGCGTGGGAAGCAACGGCGGCAGCGGAGGAGGACCACCGTGACGGCGTGAAGCTCGGCGGTGCGCGTCGGGGTCGGAGAAGAAACTGCACGGCGGCGTCGATTGCGGGCTCCTCCCGTCGATTCCTTCTGCGTGGAGGTAGAAGACGACGAGGCGGAGCTAGTGGTGGTCCGCGATCTGTGTCTCGGGCTCTCAATCGTCGGCGGCGAGCTCAGCCATGGAGCTCGAGTTCGGCCATGGCGGGGAAGAAGGAGAGGAAAAGCTAGGGCAGAGGAGCGTGTCGAGCAGAGGAGCACGGGGGGCCTTCTTATCTCCTTCGCCGCGGCAGGAGAGCAGGGGGGGTCCGGGCGTCGCGCGGCAGGTCGTCGTGGGGGGCCTGGCGTCGCGCTGTCGACCACGGCGCGCTCGGCGGGCGAGGAGAGGTGAGAGACGACGGATTTTCTGAAAACCCCCTCGCCCACCTTTTCTATTTACGAGGAAGCCCTTGGCTATTTCTTTTATAAAACCAGAAGCTTTTCCACCATTTAAATGGGGCATTTAAACAATTTATAAAAATTCACGAAAAATCATGTAGCCTCCCAATATCATTTAGAAGCACCACAAAAATTGGTTTGGCAAAATAAAAAGTTTTGCCACACTTTTGTTCATAGTGTTTGTTTATGGCATTTTTGGTGAAACCAAAATGAATTTGCTTTTGAATTTTAAAACCAGTGCAAAGTATTCCATTCTGAACCCTTGGAACTTCCTTGACAATATGGATTTGCATTTGTAATTGTGTTTGCCAAGAACAAGCACATTTGGAAGTGCAAGACTTGAATTTGATTTGTGACATTGTTTCCATTTGTTTCAATTTGTTTTTATCACTGGATCTCAACTTGACACAGAAACAATGGATGCCATGATGCATGAATAAGAAGCAAAAGTGAAAATTTGGTTCAAATTTTACAGTACCAAGAGTGGGGCTGTTACAGATCTCATCCAATCCCTACCATCCCCTTCAGCCTACAGCGGGGATTACTCACACATGGGTCGGGGAATCATGGATGGTTGATGGAGAGGCGTCGGTGATGAAGATGGCGATTATCTCCTCCAATTCCCCGTCCCGGCAGGGTGCCAGAACGGAGTTTCTGGTCCCCGAAATAAGGTTTTCGGTGGCGGCGGAGTTCTGGAGTGTTTCTGGAAAAAGCGTCGATCCTCCTCGGGTTTTTAGGTCAAGGGGAATAAGTAGTCGAAAGGGGGACGCGAGGTGGTGCCCGAGGCGGCCACACCACCCCCCGGCGCGGTCCAGCTCCTGCCGCGCGGGCCCATGGTGTGGGGCCCTCGTGGCCCACCTCCGTCTCGTCTTCTGGCTCCGTGTGTCTTCTGGAAAAATAGGAACTCCAGGATATTTTTTGGGAATTTTCGCGAAACTTGACTTTCTGCACAAAAATAAGACACCAGGGCAATTATGCTGAAAACAGCGTTAGTCCGTGTTAGTTGCATTCAAAACACACAAATTAGAGGTAAAACAACATCAAAAGTGTTCGGGAAAGTATATACGTTTTGGACGTATCACACCCGTGTCAATCCACCAATCGTTAGACTGACAAACTGAAAATACAGTAAAAAAATTCCGTGCCCAGATGCTCCATTCTCATTGTTGCTCACAACCATGTTGACAGACTTGGAGTCCTGTCCTGGTTTCTTGAACTTCTTTGGGCACTTAGGAGCCCAATGTTCCTCTGAACCACATGTGAAGCAAGCTCATTTCTTATTATCCTTGTTGAAGGGCTTCTTACCCTTCTTCTTGAAGTCGGTATTCTGTTGGACACCAGGTCTCCCCTTGGGCTTGTGGAAGTTGGAGTTCTTCTGTACAAAATTGGTGACAAAAGTTCCCTCGATCTCTTTTCCGTGCGAGTCCTTTGCTCTCGAATTCTGCTCGACACTCAGATGGCCGATGACATCCTCAACTGAGAATTCACGCATCTGGTGTTTCAGAGTAGTAGCAAAGTTCCTCCAGGAATTAGGCAGCTTAGCGATTATGCATCCCGCGACAAATTTGCCTGGTAGCACACACTTGAGAAGCTCAAGCTCCTTAGCGATGTACTATATCTCATGAGTTTGTTCCAATACAGAACGGTTTTCAACCATCTTATAATCGTGGAACTGCTCTATAGTGTACAACTCGCTTCCAACATCGGTTGCGCTGAATTTAGATTCGAGCGCCTCTCACAAGTCCTTGGCAACCCGCACATGTAAATATGCATCAACCAGCTTATCTCTGATCACGCTCAGAACGGCTCCAACAAAGACGACGGTGGCATCACTGAACGCCTTCTCCTGTTCAGGAGCAATCGTTCCAGTGGGAGTTACACCGGCGACCCAGAACATGTTCATCGCCGTGAGCCATAAGGTGGTTTTGGTTTGCCAACGCTTAAAATAAGTCCCCATAAACGGGGTTGGTTTCAGTGCTGCAGCAAAACCTTGGATCGAAAATTGCCTACACAGATTAGGTTTTTGGATTGTTGAGTATTTAAGCAATTGTTTGATTAAATTAATCTAAGAATAAATCATGAACATGATGTGAGCAGTGCTAATGACATACTGAAACTTGATGATATTAGCATGTACTAGAGATATAGTAGGAACATCTACGCAAATCACTAATACTGCAGACATGGAAATAAACAGGAGAGGGATAAACATGTTATACCCTCCAGTAGGCCAGTTGGCCGTAGCAGCGGCAGCTGCGGCGTTGGTAGCCTCTTGAGCGGCGGCGGCAGCAGCAGCAGTGGCGTCGTCGGTGGTGCTCATGATGATGATGAAGGCGACGCGGAAGTAGTTGATGCACATGTAGTTGAAGTAGACGAACAGTGGTGAGCAGTCGCGTAGGAGACGCTCTCCAAAAATCTAATCGCCCCTCTCCCATACAGGATATGGAGATGCGGGGTTTCGGAGGCCTGCTCTCCCATCGACCGTGTACGCGGTGGACGGGATAGGATCAGCGGTGGCAACAACAGCGAGAGGAACTATGGTGGCGGCGCGAGCAGATGCGATTTTTCTGTTGTGTGTATCTGCTGGAGAGGAGCGACCTCTCTCATATAAGCACACACGCAGGCGGAAGGCCAACGGAAACACATGCAATTAAGGGGAGAATTAAGAGACTGGAAACGGCCGTACTTAAGAGCACTTAAGACAAAACGTTTCAGCTCACATTCATTCTCCATTAAGGCAAAACGTTTCCGTTCCCGCTCACATTTTTCCTGCGTGATAAAAAGATAAGATCGGCTCGGCGAGATTCCCGGAACCCGCGGCGTGTCGTGGCGAGGCGAGGCGGGCGGCGGAGGAGCGCGCGTGTGGAACGCCTCCCTTCACTCCACAGCCAACACCTAATACATGGTGGAGAAGAGCTCACCTTATAAGTTGGTGTACATCTCTCCCAACTAGCCATGTGGGACTAAACTCCCACCACTTACCATGACAGCATGGGCCTTAGAGATTTTTCTAGAAATGCTAGATGGGTCTAAAGCCCACCCTAATATTTCAGCAGCAGCACGACGGCAAAGCATTAGAACAACCTTGACGGAGTTCATGTACACATGGCGTCCGGCTCCGGCCTGCCGGACAGCACGTCGGCAAAGTCTTATACTGACAACCTCGACGAATTAGATGTACGTACTGTCGGAAATATGCCCAAGAGGCAATCATAGAGATGATGATATTTCAATGTATCCATGATTTATAATGTGCCTTGAATAATGTCTTGTATTGATTGGCGAGTTGAGGACTTGTCTGTGAAACTCATTACTTGTATGGTTATTCTAAATATGTCCCTAGTCGGAGTTCATGTGAGGACACACTTGAATATTAGACTAGCACATGTATTAGTAGATGACTATGTTTCACAAGTCATAGACATGGAGATGTCAAACTAATAATATGGACTTATGTTGTGAACATAGAGTTGGGCTGACCCACCTTGAGACAATGAAGCAAACGTTCATAGCTCTCTCTCTACACGATGTGTTTTGTCCCTAGACCTGAGATTGTCGTATGTACTTGAGATGTGAATTAACTTACTTTGGGGCTATCCAACGCTACACCGTGAAAGGGTAGCCATAAAGGTAGCTTACGGGTTTGTCATGAAACATGCTGCAAGACATAGTCAGTCAAGATGGGATTTACCCCTCTCTACTTGAGAGAGATATTTCTCTGGGCCCCTCGAGTGATCGGATCCAGAAATGCATGGCCGTGCTACATAAGGTTAATGGTTAACCTAGTATGGGATTCCGAATCACAGGATCGAGAAAGAGAGGTCAGCTGGAGGCTTGACCTAATATCGTGAGGCAAAGGGAATGGCATAAACATTGTGATGGTTCGTCCGATACGATCTTTATGTGCATTTGGGAGTTGGCACGTTTTGCTAGAAGCCGCTACCAACTATTGGCCGAGTAGGTGTACTCGTGTCATGTCTAAACGTGCGTGAACCTATAGGGTCACACACTTAAGGCAGTGAAGGCAGAATTCGGATTGGATCCGAGTTGGGCTAGAATAGACTCCAGAATGGGCTTCGGTTGAGGCAGCCCAATATGGGGAGGTCTATATAAGGAGAGGAGGCTGGACGTTTTAGGGTTGCCCAATTCCGCACCACAATCCACCCAGCCACCGTCTCACCACGCCCCTGCCGCCCGCTCGGACCTAGCAGTCCGGCGAGCGGCGCCTCCACGCTGTACGTGTGGATACCGATAGAGGTGCTGCACTTGGAGCACTTGGACGAGCCGCCGAGAGGAGCTGTTCGTGGGAGCTGTTCATGGGAGCGACTGGATCGGAGAGGATTGTACATCTACCCTGCCCCGACTCGCTTCACCGACTTCGGCACGGCACATCGCGTCTAGTGGTAATCCCGTGATCTATAACTGCAACAGTTCCTTGGATGTCGCGGTAGAAAATTTTGATTTACGCTAGTGTAGCCTACACGCGACCCTTCACGTACGCATGGCGACCGACCGGCCGGGCAGCACAACGACAACCTCGACGGAGTTCATGTACACCTTGAAGTAGCCGAGGTCTGACAACCGGTTCTTGTACGCCGTGAAGTAGCAACCTCGACGGAGTTCATGCAAGATGCATGCAGTTATAGCAGGCATTATACAGGCCTTCCGTTTATAACGGGATATGTCCGATTTTGTTGTTGACGTTTCCGATTTTAACTCAGCATGCAATTCTACTACTCTGGTTCTATGGATTAGTATGTTTTGTACTACTCAGGTTTTACACACTAGTATGAGTTGATACAAGCCATTAGATCGACAAAAAATAAACGGCCTATGTTTATTTGGGGGTACCATAAAAGTCCTCATACGTATAGGTCTCCATTGATTACGTTTTTAAGAAACCAAATCTCATTTATAACTTAATTATTGAAATCTCAGTTCATGCTAATCCTTTTGCCATATGCAATGACTAGAAAGAGGTGAATTCATCATCGATTCAGACAAAGCTTGCTACCCAATCGAGCACTACCAATTACGTAGGACTGATCAGATACAATCCACGCACACACAATAACCTTCTTTATCCTAGAATTCGCAATGCCCGCCATCAGTGTATCCAAGATAACTGCACCACACAACGCAAGCTCCGGAGTCACCACAACTGTCATGGATGTGATACTCTTTGCACGGAGGCCCTTCAACCATGTCTATGAAAAAAATGTTTTATTAGATGATGTAAGACATAAAAACACTATGCTAAACTTTGGAGTACGGTACATATATTAGAAATTTAGTCCGATATGTGCTTGCTCCTTACCTCCAGCTATGAGTAGTGCGAACATCAAGATGGATGTCACAAAAACGGTGGTCTTTGTGGCCATGGCGAACACTTGAATTGAATGTCGTTTATCTTGACATGTATTTGTAGGACAAGAAAAGTTGACAAGTTAGTGCGTTGATAAATATGAAAGGTTTAACACATTGGACCATACTCAAATCATTAATTATTGAAGATAGGTGACGTGGGGTGGCCACGGCAAGTCCTAGGGTCGAGTACCCCAGGTTGATTGAGAATGGGAGAGATGAAGTGCTGGTAGTTACCACGGCTGACAAGCAAGACGATTTACCCAGGTTCAGGCTCCCGAAGGATAACACCCTACTTCCTGCTTGTCTGAGATTGATTATCGAAGGTGTTACAATGGCGATCCCGGCGAGATATCGATCTCTATAAGGCTCTGGTGGTGGAATAATAGTGTACCCTAGATCGGCGGCCCTCCCAGCCTTTATATTGGAGGCTGGGTCTCGGGAGTTTGCAACCGATCAGGTTTACAGATAAGGTAGGTCTCTACCGACATAAGCTTCGCTTGCCTTGGGGCATACTCTGTCTTCTTTGACCCCCTTCATGGGCCTCGAGTGTTGTCTCCTAGTAGGCCGCCCGCTGGGCCCTAGTCCTTGCGTGCACCAGGTATCTTCATGGTGGGGCACCCGATAGGTAGACCCACGTCAATAGAAAATGATTTGGATCAGACTAACCTAATACATTGTGATCTTTTTTATACCTATAATATCTTATAATTAATTTAGACAAATCGTTACTCCATTAATAGCCCTAGCAATATTTTCCTTCAAGAAGCCATGCATTAGTTGTTACTCCATTAATTGTTGAAGATGGGAAATGCTTTGGACCATACCAAGCTAATGCTCTATTAGAGCAATTATAACAGTGGGCTATAAGTCTCCGCTTACATGACACTTTTACTTGTGTGGAGGTGAGAGACAACGAAAAAGATGTAAGAGTCAATCTCTACACGTGCTTCTAAGCAAAAAAGAGTAAATTAGAGAAAAGAGAGAGAAATGAAAAAAAATACTAACCTAATAGCCAACCCTGTTACATGTATTATTGGTGTTACTGTCTTCTGATGATGTGTTGGTCTGATATAGCCGTTTGTTGGCTATATTATTAGCCTTCTCTAATATTTTTAAGCATATAATATTATTGTCTCTTGATGACGCGTCGTCTGATATAGCCGGTTGTTGGCTATATTATTAGCCTTTTAAGCATATAATACTTTATATATAACCGAGACAAATTTTACTCAATTATTGTACCCATGTCAATAGTTTTCTCAGAGAAGCCCTCGCTAGCATTAGTTGTTACTCCATTAGTTATCAAAGATAAAAAATTATTTGGACCAGACCAACCAATGTCCTATAATCTTTTTAAAGCCTATAATACCTTATAATTAATTGAGACAAATTGCTACTGCACTAATTTAGCCCTCGTTTCCTCCTACCGAGCAGTTCCATTTCGAGACTACCCTCTGGTGACGTATTTTAAACCCCGCACAACCATCAGATCATGCATAGACGGATCAGAGAAACCCACATCCCTCGTGTGCTTCAATCCCGAGTCTCAGGCGGGCCCAGTCTGTCAGATCGTGGCCGCCGCGAGCCGCGCCCCCCGCCTCCTCCTCCTCCTCCTCCTCCGCCCGTCTCGTCGTCGCCCCACCTCGCCGATCCAGACCGGATCCCGTGGCCCCGTCGCCATGGCGGTGCGCGCGACGGTCTCCCGCTTCCCCGTGACGAAGGAGGAGCTGGACTTGTCCGGCGTCCAGTGGGGCATCTCCGTGACGCCCTTCGCCGCCGCCGACGAACGAGGCCAGCCGCCGGCCACGGGCGACAGCGGAGACCGCGTCCCGCGCTGTGATCACTGCTGGGCCTACCTCAACACCTACTGCGACCTGGAGCGCTGGGGCTGGGCCTGCGCCCTCTGCGGCCACCTCAACGGCTTCGACGACGACGCCCAACGACGCGTCCAGCGCACAGAAGAGTGCCCCGAGCTTAAAGCCTCCTTCGTAGACTACGAGATCCCAGGTACTTGCGCCCTCCTCCCTGCGCGCGACCGAGTGCGGTGTGATTTTTGAGTTTGTTTCTCATGGCCTTTGGTGGTAGAATTGTGACAACCCCTGGATTGGGTTTGTGCAGTGGATGATGTGGATGGTGCAGGGGACGGCGTGCCGGCGCGGCCTGTCTATGTGGCGGCGGTGGATCTCGCTTGTAAGTCAAATTTTGTTGCTCAATGCTTCGCGATCATGCTATTCTCTGTTGGTGGAAGTTAATTTTGCCTGTGAGTTTGTACATTTCTTATGGTGCTACTACCAAGTACCAAGTAAGCCACATAGAAGAAAATCATGTACAACGAGAATAATTAGAGTAAACGCGTATAGCTCAAAGGCCTGTTGCTTTAAATGATTAATTCGCATGTACAAGTCTTGGTTCTCAGCGATCAAGTTTCAGTTGGATTCTCAACTAGTCTCTTTAGCTTGTGCTATGCTTTATATGCTTATTATTGTAACAATTGATTTCTGCCTTGTTTGAATGTCTTCAGGCTCTGAAGAGTTCCTGGAACTCATCAAGAGTGCGCTTCTGGCAGCCCTAGAAGGTTAACATGTGTAACTTGCTGAATTTTTGGTTGCTCAAACAATGTTGTGCCGTTAGCGACTCAAGTTTCCCCGTTTCCATAATTGGATTTCTCCATGCAACAGCTCTGATTCCAGGCTCCCTGTTTGGGCTTATGACATTCAGCCACAAGATTGGCTTGTATGATGTGCAAGGTCCAATTCCTGTTGTGAAGAATGTTTTCATCCCTCAAGACTCAGAAGAAGATGGGCTGCCTGTTGCCCTTGAAGATGCCATGCCCCTACTTTCGTTTTTGGCCCCTGTATGTTACATAACTGTAGGGAGTTGTACGTGTTGTTTGAGTTAATCTTAGGATAACATTTAATTGTGAGTTAATCTATGAGCAGGTTGATACATGCAAGGACCGAATTGCCGCTGCCCTGGAGACACTACGACCTACATCTTCATGGGAAAGAGGTGCCGCTTCCGGGCAGGAAGCAGATACTGTTTTGCTTGGTGGGCGGGGTTTTGGAACAGCCATGTCTTCTCTAATTGACTACCTAAGTTCAGAGTATGGTTCTACTTTTGCTTTGGGTAAGTTAACGCACCCCTTTCTAGAAAAATTAAAATGCTTCTTGTCAGGTAGACAATCATGTTTGCTAAGATACTGTATCGTGCAGAGAGTTTTGTACTTGCTTTTTTATGCCTAACTACCAATTGTTTCTTGTTAATTCAAGAACAGCTAGGGTATTTGCTTTTCTGTCTGGTGCTCCTGATTATGGAGATGGTCAACTAGATACTGGGAGATATGGTGAGCAATATGCTAGCAAAGGGGAAGATGCTGATGTCGCATTGCTCCCTGAGCAGATACCTTTCTATAGAGATCTAGTAAGCTTCTGTTGATTTTGTAGAGAAAAATTAAGCTACATTTGCTTGACTATGTCTATCCTGTAGTGAGCTTAGTGGATTTTTAAAACAGGCAGATGTTGCTGTTCAAGCAGGAGTATGTGTAGACATATTTGCCGTAACTGATGAATACACCGATTTGGCTTCATTGAAGTTTTTGAGTATCGAAAGTGGTGGCTCGTTATTTCTATATGAAAATGCGGATGATTCAACACTTCCTCAGGACATGTGAGCTTGATCTTATGTCTGTCCTTTGTATTTTGTTCTTGAAATTCTAAATGCCTAGGTTCCTGATAAAATGTGAAGGGGCTTTCCTCATTGTGTTGCCTTTTTCTCTGAACAGATATCGCCTGTTGAGTCGACCCTATGCATTTGGTTGTGTTCTAAGGCTGAGAACATCTTCAGATTTCAGACCTGGCCACTCTGTAAGCAATCAAGCTACCTGTGTTCACATTATCTATAGGATTAAATCCCGTGCATGTCATTGCAAAGTTCTATAAACCCACCTTCACATTGCTAATGACTTGTTGGGTCTGGACCCACATGTCGTTGATGCAATGGGTGGTATAATGGTTACATAAAATTTACAGTGACAGACGAGAATTTGACCCTTAATTATATTGTACTGTCTAGCGATTTTTTTAATCCATCCGTTTTTTGCAGTATGGTCATTTCTTTCCTGATCCTCAGTATGAAAATGTGCAACATATTATCTGCTGCGATTCTTTTGCTACTTATGGCTATGACTTTGACTTTATAAATGCCGATGGCTTCTCCAGGTATTTAATTTTATCTTCACCATTTGATGTACTAATTGCTATTAAATAATGAATATGTGGAATTGGAATGCATGCCAGCGTATGTGGTGTGAAGATATCTGATATTCCTAATGATATGGGTTCTGTTGTTCTGTTCTGTGTAATATGATATGTTAAGTTTTTGCATAAGTTATATTTATTCAGCACAGGTCTTCTGTGTGAGAGCTATTCCCAAAATCAAATCCTTTTGCATGCAGTTGTTTTGTAGTATAATCAAGAAGAAACTAAAACTGGTTGAGAAGAAGCAATTTTTTGTCTAACTCATCGTTTAAACTTTATTCCATTTCAGCCATATGAAATATAGTGGAATTCCAAGTCGTTATGATATTGTACATGGATGGGTAATTCAACATGCTAAGGGATACATGATCATATATAGAGTATCTAAGAGAACTGGTGCGATAAAAGCATAATTTTTATTTTCGCTATTTGAAGAAACCTAGTTTTTGTGGACCCTATTAATCTAATGTGCATGTGTTATACTTCTCACCAAAGGTCAGGTAATGTGAATATGTGATTTTCAATATTTACAGGCACACAGAACCTGCCATTGTGCAAATTGCTTTTCAATACAGTGTTGTTGAGCCTGTGGAGGTACCAGGGAATGACCCACAGTCATATCCAAGGTACAAGCCATCTGAGTTATTTATGTTTCCAGACATCAATCGTAGTTGTCAAGCGTTTACTAGCTTTTGGATGCCTTACCTCACGTGATATTAATAATTTTGGTTTATCTCAACTAATGCTTCTGCGTACATTAACTAGTACACTAGAATCATGTTAGCATCTCTTCGTTTCACCTTGTTTTACTTTTGTTGTTTGTAATGTTTCATCTCCACAGCTACCAGTTTTGTCTGAAGAGACGGTTGAGAATAAGGACACTGCAGTATCGACCGGCTAAGAATATCAATGAAATGTATGACAGTGTTGATCCAGAGGCTGTCCTACATATCCTTGTTCATAAGGTAATATATCTAGTTCGTCTAATTGTACACATAATTTTCTCTGGAGATATTCATCAGGTTAAGATAGGAAAGATCATTGTAAAATAAATGTTGGAGGTGATTAGTTACAAGATGTAGCGATAAGATTAGAAATGGTTTGCGCAAGATCATTGAGTTAATTCTGTATGTATTTCAACTGTTGAAGATTCTTTTAGCTGATCTTTTTTTTTGTAAGAAAGATGTTCCACCTTTTTCATTAATACTTACCCTGGGAAATTACTGTTTTTTCTTATTTATTTTTTAGGTTCACACGCTACTTATTTTGTCATCTTAATTTGATTCTTCTCTGGAACACTCCATCAGGTTATTTTAGTTTCATTGGAAAATGGGGTTAGAGAAGCCAGACTTTCGGTGCATGATTGGCTGGCTATCCTCATAACCCGGTATAATGATGTGTTGAGATCTGATGCACGAACTCCAGAATCTCACATTGATATCGACTTCTCACAATGCCCACAACTGCAAATGTTACCTCAGTTTGTGTTTGCATTGTTGAGGAGCCCTCTTCTTCGCTTGCATGAAGAAGGCATCCACCCAGATTACAGGATATATCTGCAATGCCTTTTCAGGTACATAAATAATCTTTATTTTGTAATGTGGTTCAGAGAGCTTAATCCTTGCGACGTCCAAAAATTTCTCTTGTTGTTAAAGTTACTACGACAACAAAATTATTATTTTTGCTGCTGTTGCACTCACATCTCAGTGCTTTCTTGTGAATCAATGTGAATTAACTTTCTCACTTGTGAGTTTATAATTCTCCTTTGAACTGTTCCCACAGCGCACTGGAGCCGTCTTCTCTAGCCAAAGCTATATATCCAGTTTTAACGTCATACTCCTCACCTAACAAGCAAGCATTCCCACGGCACACTTTGAGCCGTGCTGCTCTAACGATGAGTGAGAGCCCGATATTTCTCCTGGATGCATTCACCAATCTCGTCGTTTACTATTCATCGACCGCTGATCCTTCACTTCCTTTTCCTCCGCCCCATGACTGTAAGTACACTCTCATGATTTGCTGGACATGCATTTTCTTTGCCTATTTTTCCCAACTGCTTATCTTTTGTTGGTGACTAAAAAATTCCCGCAGGTCTGTTGAGAACAACAATTAATGCGTTGAAGCAGGACAGGTGTATAACGCCAAAGCTTACATTTGTCCGTGGAGGAGAAGATGATTCATCATTGTTTGAGAACTATCTTCTTGAAGAGCAGGATGTTGATGGTTCAGGGTTTACAACTGGTAAAGGGTTCATATCCTTCCGTGAGGGTATAAGGAATGAAGTAGCTGAAATCCTCAAGGAAGAAAGTGGCAGCTAACTCCTGACCAAACACTCTGGTGGTCTTATGGTTCTAAAGATGGTGTAGATTGTGTCAACAGCTCTCGTTTTAACATTATGCGTAGACTAACTTTACTCGGCTGAAATACATAGACGTGGATAATAAAGAGGGAAGGTCAGTTACAGCTTACAAATTAGCTTCTCGTGTCAGTAACTCAGTGTTCCAGGGAGGACCTGTTAGAGAAAAACATTCTATGCCTTGAATTTTCTATACATCTGGCACTGGTTACTTTTCAGCTTATTGTGTTGGTAGCAATGATACCCATGTAAAGGACATCACATGAGTTCGACAGTAATACGATATGCCCCGCATTGGTTCTCATCTATCTTTAGTACTGCTACTGAATGTAATTTCTGGGGTGATTCAAATGCGGACGAATGTCAGTGCTGTGTATCCGATCGATATATGCTGGCTGTATCACGTATTATTATAGATAGACATATGCTGCAAACGATGGTAGAGCGGGGAAGCTTTGAAATTGATCTATTAAACATGCTGCAAGAAAATTGTGCCTTCATCTTCTGTTTTGAACTTTTGATATGTTGGACAGCAAAAAGTACATATGTGGCCAAAAGGGGCGGGCGTATATGGTGCAGCTCTTGCGCAGCGCAGGTGAGGCGGCGACGTCAGCGCTTATTGTTGGCAGCCAGCGTAGGTTGGCTTGCCATTTCAGTCATCACCTTGCAAACTGCAAAATTCGAGAAACGAACGTAGATGGCAGCCAGCATAGGTTGGCTTGCCACTTGGAGGAAAGGAGGAGGAAGAAGAAGAAGCGCAGCGCCGAGGAGACTCCAGGTTCACCGTTCACCTGGATGCTGGGCTCTCTGGTTTTTCGCAGGCCGGGAGAAGGGACGGCCCGACGAGGATAGCTGGAGGGGATCACTTCTAATCTAATCTGTTGAGTCGGTATGATCGTATAGTACCACATCGGCTGCGGAGGAAAGAGCGGAAGGCATGACAGGCTATAAGAAGGGAGCTTGGGGCATGGAGGAAAACCATCTTTGCGCTTGGGGCAATGACGCAGCTAGTGAGGTTATACCGAGGCGCGTCAATTGCTGGTTGAAAACTATTTCCAAACCCCCTCTTTGGCCCTCACGGGTCACTGAGAATTTCTGGAAGGGCTCCTTCTCCTCGGAGACGGTAAAGCCCACAAGTTGTAACTGTAAACATTTCTGATTTTGATATTTTGAATTACTTTTGGAAGTTTAACAGCATATCAGGTCAAAAAGTTCTTGGAAGGTGAAGAATATTGGGGACAAGCTTATCTTTCAACTTTCTCTGGCGGCGTGAAGGGAGACGGGGTGGCGATGGCTAGGGTTTAAGGGAGACGGGGTGGCGATGGCTAGGGTTTCACCCGCGCCACTCCCTAGGAGTGACCAGCGTTCTGTTTGCATCCGTTCATTTGGGACCGTTAGTTCGCAATTCTAGGTTTCTGCATTTGTCCAGATTCATACGTATGTAGACATATTTTAGTTTGTTGCTTCACCCATTTTTGAACGAATCTGGACAAAGTCAAAAAGACTAGAAAGTCTTATATTTTAATACGGAGGGAGTAGTGTTTTGTAGAAAATACGATGACTTCCAGTTCATGCCGGTTTTCTCTACTTTTCTCATCACCCACTAGTAGTCATTAGTTCACCATCTTAGGCTATGACAAATATTGGAATGCCTAAAATTACGGGGGACAGTTGGAGCATTAATTTGTTCAGATTAGGCGAAGAACATGCCGGGGAGGCGGGGATTATTCTAAAGAAACGGGCCTCCTACAGTCGAATCAAATCCAATTCGTGCAAATTGTCCACAAAGGTACTTAAAAAAAAGACAGATCGGAATAAAATGACAACATCTTATATTTCTCTTGTTGAAAAATAAAGGAAATCATCATAGTCCACAGCTTGATGATTGTAAATGGGGGAAAAATGCGATACATGAAACTACTACGAAAGACGAAAAAATTCAGACAGGTTCAGTAAACAGTTCTTGTTCCCAGCGCATCGCCGGACAGTGACGTACTTCAAAGACTGTTGGTTCCCATCGCAGTGCCGCCCTGAACAACTTCGACGAGATCACGGGTTCAGAACATCATGACGGTGGCCACGCCGGCGATACATACAAACAGGGCCGGCCAAGCCAACGGCAAGAAGGCATCTGCAGCATTCTTGGTCTCCACCTCCGGCGACGGGGCGGGCGAGTCCGTGCCCGGTGCCGACGTGCCGGACGACGGGCTCGTCACGCCACCGCTAGGGGACGGAGCCGAAGCCGGGGTGGATCCCTCGTGAGAGTTCGGCCCGGGAAAGGATGGGGGCATAGCCGGGATCGTAGGCGGGCGACGGCGGTGCCCGTCGTTCGTCCAGTGCATGTCGTCGGCCGCTCTCACCGCCGGCATGGCGAGCACCAACAGGAACAAAGAAAACCATAGGAGTTCCGGACAAAGCCATTGGATCGAGCTTCTACTACACGACCACACAAGAATGCAAGCGAGGATCGTGATCGGAAAGCTGGCGGCGCACTAGTGGAAGCTGATCGATGAGATCATAGGTGGGGGTGTATATATACAGGAGACGATTCAGGCGTGCTGGAAGGGAAACGTTTGAATGCCGGTGCAGATGCAGAAGGTGCGTTGTACCCGGAGGGAGGCGTTAACTGCCGTAATTATTCCCTGGACGCGATTTGGATCCGTGCGGAAAATGGGCTCATGATTATATGCACAGCATGAAACCGATAATCAAATCATTAAAGCGTGCCTAATTTTCTCTGCTGGGATTAATAGTTGCCGAATGATCGCGTGCAATGCTACAATGTCGTGTATTCCTGCTAAAATCTGGACTCGTTTTTTATGTGATCAACAGCTATAGCTTCGTTTATCATTTCATAACATCTGGTCGAGAATAGATATTACTACAGACAGAAGGATTAAATGCAAAAATAATAAACAAAGTGACAGCTGTGGGATTTGAACCCACGACCTTTCGGACCAGAGCCTAAATCTGGCGCCTTAGACCACTCGGCCAAACTGTCTTTGATGCTAAACCTGTGATCTAGCTATTTTTATATATCTCAACTTGATTTTTGCACAGTACATAATTTTTCTTTTGAGAACCCGCAGGAATTAGTTTTTCCGTAAGACATATGTTGTTATTCGCCAAATGACCTAACAACATATGTGTTGCATAAAAATTAATTCCGTTCAACTTGTATGTTGATGCTTTGATGTGTGGAATTAGTCACAGAACGCAGCCAGCTAGGGCTAGCACCTGTGAGAGTAAGAGATTCATATCGGTAGAACATCCACATAAGGAAAGGGGTGCGAGTGATGCTACATTAGAAGCCCCCAAAGGTATAGCCAGCTAGAACATGCGATTTCTCCTTCATTGACAACAATTTGATCAGCTGGGGTGAGCGACGGTACCATGGTCAAGTTCTGAACACCTCTTGGCTTTGATGGTTGCAACCCTAAGGATTGCACCAGCCTTTTTCAACCTATTCAACGAGGATGGCGTTTTGGCTCCCGGGAGCACATGCTCCCGGTATGTTCAAAAAAATTGAACAAATTGAAAAATGTTCAAAAAAATCCGAAAAAAATCATGCACGTACCTGACGATGTCACGCACGACCGTGTCAAATTTCGCACCGAAACGACATCGTATGCGCCCTGTGCAAAAATGACAAAATTTCAGAATTTTGTCATTTTTGCACAGGGCGCATACGATGTCGTTTCGGTGCGAAATTTGACACGGTCGTGCGTGACATCGTCAGGTATCAGAATTTTGTTATTTTTGCACAGGGCGCATACGATGTCGTTTCGGTGCGAAATTTGACACGGTCGTGCGTGACATCGTCAGGTACGTGCATGATTTTTTTCGGATTTTTTTGAACATTTTTCAATTTGTTCAATTTTTTTGAACATACCGAGAGCATGTGCTCCCGGGAGCCAAACTCAATTTCCGCTATTCAACTACCAATAAAACTATAAAGTAAGCCTTTGTACAATGACGATTGGATAATCAAATAAATATCGATAACACCTTGACTACCCTCAGTTGGATAATCAACTGTAGGACTGACCACAAACACAAACGAATATCAGGGCTCCCTCCCCTCGCGACGCCAGGACGACAATCAGAGGGGAAGGGGATTGGTGGAAACGCTGGCGAGGGATTCCGATGTGGAAGCCGGGAATTGCCGCCTCTCATGCGGTTGTTATAAGCTGATGTGATGAAATGAAACCCTCCTTTGTGAAAAGCCGATGTGATGTTATAAGCCGATGTGATGCGGTTGTTATACTACTTGGTCTCGCTTGTTCCTAAAAACTTTGTGCACCCTCCTTCCTATTAATGATGAGACAAATCTTTTACCTTCGTTTAAGAAAAATACCAGACAAGGCCGGTTGTGCAAATCAAATTAGCACCATCACCTCTCACATGAAATACCTATAAAAACAAAAAACGTAGGAAAAAACGCACGCATAAACAAGAATCAGGAGCCCCCTTCCCTCGCGACGCCGGGACATCAATCAAGATGGGGGGGGGGGGGGGGGTGGAAATGCCAGCGAGGAACATGGATGTGGAAACCGGGAACCGCCACCCCTCGTGCGTTGTTACAAACCGATGTGACAAAATGAAATCGCAGCGACTCTTTTTGTATCGGCCACTTGGCCAGTCTTGTTTCTAAAAACTTTCGAAAATTCTCCTTTTTACTTAATAAGACGAGGCAAATCTTGGGCTTCTGTTTATAAAAAAAAATATCAGACAGGGCGGCGGCTGTGCAAATTACACATCACTTGATCCGGTAGTCCTTGTCAAAACTAAGCTGTCTTGGACAGTTGGACTACTGGTAGATGCGGATGCGGTCCAAATTAAGCTAGTTGGATGATCGCAGCTCCTGAACGCGCAGCTGCCGAGACCTTCCTGGCGCAGTAATTTTCATTCCGGCCGGGGTCAGCCGCTTGACTGGCCACTCACCAAAGTTAACTGCCAGTTGTCTATGATTGGCGTGCCACGATCGATCACGATGCCTGCCCAAAGCGACCTTCCACACCACAGGCGCCAACCAGGTCAATCTCAATCAGATGCTGATATACACAACCAACAGACATTCAGACAATTCAACAGTGCTTAACTTTCTACTTGTTGCTTAGTCTTTTTCCATATCCGTGTTACTAAAGTATACTATCTTGATCAAGAGAGAGAGGGAGAGATCTAATTAACCAAATGCACGCGCTCCGTACAAGACGGAAAATAAAAGGCAGACCGGGTCGGAGACATGATCATCTCATCTTCTCCACTAAAGTAGTACCATATGCGAGATGGATGGAGGCGTGAAGCGCGACAGCACGGCCGGAGACCCCGACGACCGGACGACAGGTCCACGGCATGCAGATGCTGCAGGGACATCGACGACGACGTCGCAGTAGGGAGACGCGTGCCCGGCGATCGACGTCGCAGTCCCCGGTGAGCTGTTGCCTGCTACTCATATTCGTGTAGGTGCACAACCTGCATAAGCTAGGGACTAGGGGCCGAGGATGCCTCGATCGGGCGGCCATGCGTGAGTGACCTGGTCGCCGCCGGCCGGCGTCCGCCGTGTGGAAGGTCTTCCACTGTAATAACTAGCTGTACCTCCTTCTCCGGTTGAAGGAAACCGAGCGATCGAGCTGATCAGGGAAGAGGGAGCAGCCGAACATGGCGGCACGCCCAGGGCATAGCAGTACTGCGGTCGTCGTCGTCGTCGTCGTCATCGCGCCTCTCTTAATTGTGTCCAGGGGACAGCGACGTCGAGATCCAATCCGCAGATCCGGCCGATGGATCATTCGTTTTCATTGGACTCGGCTGGTCTGCTACAGTACCTGACAAACCGTATCACCCGTCATATCTGATGCGTGGTGTACGTATGTGGTTGTTGAGAAACTGTAGCCCGATGGCTCCACGTACTACTTTGATTCGGACAACGCCGATGTTGACTTGTTAAAACCGGAAAAAGGGTGGCGTTAAGCTTGAACCTTGTTTGACAAGTGTGCTTGAGTGTGCTTGCCCAGTTGAATCATCACGTACGCGTTTCCTCGGGTAAACGTGTTGGTCTGTGTTAATTAGTAAGGACATTCCCTCTGTCCGCGAATAAGTGTACTTCTAAATTTTATACTAAGTTAAAGTTGAATTTTTTGACCAACTTTATGCAAAAGAGTTCATCACAAAACGTATCTAGTTATGCTTCGCGGGCGAAGGGAGTACGCCGCTTCAGTCGTCCCGCAAAGGGTACTAAACAAAACCGATCATGTTGCTATGATATGGCCATATGGGCACTCCAACCTAAACCTAGTTCACGAACGCGATCGTTGAAATTTGTTTTCGTGAATATATTTTAAAGAGCAAATATCACACAAGTGGATTTCACAAAACCACAACATATTTTTTTATCATAAAACCACAACTTCTTAGGTAAATATTTCATAGAAGCTAAATCTCACGATCCTACAGACTGGACCGGACTTAAACAGAACTATTTAGAAATTTTCATGTTTTTGAACTTGTGGGCAAAATTAGTTCAAAATTTGAAATTCGTTTAAAAAATATCCAGTAATTAAAACTACATGTAGTGAGTAAACTGGGAGATTTCGACTTCATTCCACAAAGCAATTTAGAAGCTTCGCAATTTTAGTTACTTTCGGCAAAAAAGTGTTCAAATTCAAACTTTTTACAATACTGAAAAAATCAAGTAATTGAACATACATGTCGTGAGTAAATTGGCGAATTTTAAACACAATTGCACAACCGGTTGTAGTTTCAGTAGTTTTTGTAACTTTCTGCCAAAATTTAAATTTTGAGTGTTTTAAGAAAAGAAATAGAAAATTACAATAGCTTAACCCGTGCTCACTAGCGGAACAAATAAGTGGAATTTATATTAGTTTTAATGTTTAAGATTTTGAACTAATTTTGACTAAAAGTAAAAGAATATATGAAAAATTCCAAACGGTACGATTCAGGTCCGGTTCGATCAGCAGCAAAAAGGAGTTAAACACCTCCTTTGCCATATGTCACTATACTGATGAGCCAGAGTCATCAGATGTGGTGTTAAATTAAGTAAATCGTGATATTTGGATTCTCGAAACATTTAGCCGAAAAGTTGTGGTTATAACGATCCCTCGGTTTTGATTTTGTTAAACCATTAGCCCCAATAGTACTGATTTTGTGATATTTGGTCTATTTTGAAACCATTTACATAAGAATAGCGACAAAAGCATAAAAAATTGGTAGTCAAACGATAAAATAATAGAAACATCTGGGGAAGCTGACTAAACACAATCCATCACAACACTAAACATGATTCGCGCTGAACTTCAGTCGGTTCAGTTTTGCCCCCATATCGCCATCAGTCCCTAATCACGATCTCTGAAGGCATAGTGGATCTCTAAATGCTAAATGTACCAAATTGAAAGCCATAGCCATTTTCGAAATAATTGCTAGAATGGATATACTTAGTAAAAATTCTTAGCCGATACATGTGATAAAGTATGATTTAGTCTAGTCCTGGCTCTTCAAAATCAGTTATTTATGTTGCAAAGCTGGATTGTGGTTGCCTCCTTTCTCAAACTACTTTTTTGTGTACTTTATAGGTTGGCTATCTTCTTTTATCTAGGTGTTTTTAGTATAGGTTCAACACGTCACACATAGGTTTAGTTTCACCATGTTGTCGCTAAAACATTGTACTTGTGTTTATGTCTTAATTCTCTGCATATTTAATTAATTGCAAACTTCCGTATTCTCAGTTTTTTTTTTCGAAAAGGGGAAGACCTAGCCTCTGCATTGAGTGATGCATACGGCTTTTTTTATTAACGTAGCAACAAAAGTATAGTGTTTACATCTCAACGATCATACAAGGTTGAGACATGAATCAACCAACCAAAAAGACTACATAATGCAACTACTCTAGTCGACTAATATGTTGCCACGTATGCCGGGAGAAAATATCATGTGCCACCGACAGGAGCCGAGTGCAGCCAGTATCCGTATTCCCAGTTGGCAAGAGAACAACACAATTGACCAACCGCAAACTAAGACAAAATATTTACATGTGAATTTCTGGACACATAGTTCAGAGTATTTGAACACGAGAATTAACTGTTTTAGTGTCAATTGCTAGTGAGCTACTATACCTTCAAAAAAGAACTTGTCAAGCTTAATCGAAAATGTAAACGAGTACGTATGGCCGTGTTAAAAAGCTTAATAAAAAATGTAAACAAGTATGGCTGTGTTAAAAATAATCTGGTGGTCTCATTGCTCATTTTCTTCCTTAACCGTTGCCAGATTAAATCCTTTCTCCACCCACCTCTTGATTTTTCCACTAACGTGATGTCAAGTTTCTGTAGACAATGAACCAATGCAGTCAAGTAGGATTGTTATATAAGATCTCGATTACACAGAATATTTGCCAATTAAGAACATCTCATAGTACAGTGATTTACGCTTCTAGTAGTATGGATCATTGAATAGGTCAAGAAACAAGCTACAAAGTTGTATGGATCACTGACGAAGGCGGAATGTTCTCTGCACGCTTCATCCAACGTATTCCCTCCGGTCCGGCCGGTGTGTAGGGCTCACCCCCAAAACCTATTTGTTCTTTTTTAGCGTCGGTGAAAGTCCTGCTTAGGTATTTAATATCCCTATTTAATCGCTAGTGGATGCCCTCTCTCTTCTCCTTGAATAACTCCTGACCGCACCTAATTTACTGCTTCTTCACTACAATTACAGGAGACAAGATAGGCAGAACCGCAGAATACACCTGCACAAAGCCGCAAACTACAAACACGCACACACACACAAAACACGAAACTCCGAGAAAACTCCAAGTGAGTTACCCCATGGTAAGTACCCAACGCAGTCGCTTCGTAGAGACAACACAAGTGCGCCATCGAAGGGTAAAACATAGCACGACTGCACCAAGGCACACATACCTCATCACCGCACACAAGCCTTCCACGGGGATCGAAGAGACAAAACCAAACGACACTCATATTGTCCGAGAAGCACCACCACCGTGGACAAAAAGCACATTAGCCAAGACCAAAAACGCTGCCGAAGGGCAACACTCAGCCAAGTCCACATATAGCTCTACCATTGAGCCGAAGGGCAATATGTAGACGAGACATAAGCAAAGGGATACCCTGCCGAGAAAACAACCAACAATTTTCACTGTGTCGCCAATGTAGACGAAAGGCCGCTCAAGGTCAAGAACTCGAAACGATAGCCATGTGGCGCTGATGAAATCTGTAGAACGAATAGAGAGGGATTGGTGGAATAGTTGATTGTATTGCTTGAGCCTCGTGGGCATATATATAGGAGTACATGATCTATTTGGAGTACAAGTCAAGTTGAATAAATCCTACGCTATGCTATGTTTCCTAAACTAATCACGATACTCAACATCCCCCGTAGTCACAACGGTAGCGACGTCAAGGTAGAATAAATCCTACACTATCATATGTTTCCTAAACTAATCACGATACTCAACAAAATCAAAGGACATCATGAGTCGAGTCCACCTGGTGTTTTATTGCGACACGCAAAATCACTTGTTTGCCGAGTACTCGATAAAATGCATTTGGGAATCCGTCCACCATCACTCAACAACTAGGCCGTTTTCGATAGTGCTGGCTAAGAAACCGGTAGATCTTTACTCCTAGATCACACATTCACACCCATCGGTATAATCCTCTGTCTCGCTGAACAAGTAAAAACATTAAAACACCATGAATTTGCATGTCGTCGATCGTGTTACGTCCACGCGTAGTGATGTGATGTCACATGAAGGATGGCGACCGGTGAAGGCAGCCAGGTTAGTTAAAAGAGCCAAAACCGAATAAGTAACCGATTAACTAAGACGCTTTATTAAGAAAAGGGAATTCCAACAGGGATGAGACTGACCCAGTCCCATTCCCAGCAGCGCCCCTTGCGACCCCCACTCTATCTACGTTTTTCCACAACAGCGTGAGAAATTTCTCCCACGATTAAGCACCGCACCGATCACCATGACAACACTACCCCTCCTATATAACAGCCCGCACCATACAGGCGTTCTCACTTCATTCGAGCTCGACGATCAAGATCAGCTGCTGCGAGCCGGTCGGCCGAGGAGTGAGTCGGTTGGACGTACGGCGCCATGGGCGAGCTGCCTCCGGGGTACCGCTTCTACCCTACGGAGGAGGAGCTGGTGCGCTTCTACCTCAGGCACAAGCTCGACGGCAGCCGAACAAGCGACATCGAGCGCGTCATCCCCGTCGCCGACGTCTGCTCGCTCGATCCTTGGCAGCTCCCAGGCACGTAGTACATGTCGTGTATTTAGATGCTGCCGTCTGTGTGCATTGCCATTGCCGTTGAACTACTAACTGATTGCGTACGTACGTGCAGAGGTGCACCGGGGTGCCGGGGACGGGGAGCCGTGGTTCTACTTCTGCGCGCGGCAGGACCGGGAGGCACGGGGAGGCCGGCCGAGCCGCACGACGCCGTCGGGGTACTGGAAGGCGGCGGGCACGCCGGGGCTGGTCTACTCCGCCGACGGCCGCCCCGTCGGGACGAAGAAGACGATGGTGTTCTACCGTGGCCGCGCGCCGGTAGGGGCCAAGACCAAGTGGAAGATGAACGAGTACAGGGCCTTCGACGACGACGATATCGACGCCACCGCTCCCGCACCAAACCCTTTTCTACAGGTAACTACGGGCTACGGCACCCATTTTTGGCTGATGATACATTACTACACACGAATCCAAAATTAAGCACAAGTTTTCATTTGTGTATGTAATTTCATGGATGGACAACAATGATCATATATGCTGATTGTGAAAGCCTATTGTCGTACTACAAGTTGTAGTTACCTAGTCACATGAGAAGTTAGTAAATGATCTCCAAGTTACATGAGTGTGTCTGAACATATATGCATTGTCTGTGCTTGTTTATAGGCGCGGAGCGAGTTCAGTTTGTGTCGTCTGTACACAAGGTCAGACAGCTTGCGGCAGTTCGACCGCCGGCCGTGCACTGCTGCCCGAGGCGGCGGCTCCGAGGACCTGGCATCGTCGTCCGCCGTTGCTTTGGCGAATGAGGACGATGAAGTCCGTAGGGGTGGTCAGAAGAGGAAAAGGCATGCTGCGACCGACGGCACGTCGTCAAGGTCTACGCAGCAGCAGCAGCAGGGAGGCGCCGAAGAGGAGCTCGTCGGCGACATGACGGACTGGGCAGAGTTTTTGGACTGGTTCTGAGACATGGGTTACGCAAACGCAAGTTCTTAAATACAATTCCATTCATTAAAAATTCTTTCTGAAAAATACACAGTACACATTTTTTTACTGGAGCTTTATTTAAGCTAATTAATTCTTGTAGTTTTTAACCGCATTTGTTGTATTTTTTTTGCGAATGCATTTTTTCACAGACACAAATCTGTATCTCTCTTGTGGAACAATGCGATTCGTTATCATCGAAGAAGAAATAAATTACAAAGTCAACTTGTGTTCTCTCCATTCGTGCAATGATTCCTTTCCACTGCAGCGATGGTGACGTCTGTAGTTACGTGACGTGGGAGGAGCAAAACGACATGACGAGGGTCACAAGACGTCGATTCACAGATTGACTATCCGTTGAACTTTGCTGAATTGCTTAATTTTTTAGATGAACTTTGTTTCCTTGCTGATAGAACGCAAATCCGTTTTCCCGTCTTCACCGAATGAGTAGTGGCATTTGCTATCGTGCTTGGAGGTGTCATGTCTCATATCCATGCGTGTATCATCGACTTCATTTCAACATTTTATTCCATATACACCGAATGCGTGTGGCACATACCGCATACAACCCCCCGATTTCATAAATAATAAAAAAAAATCAGAAATTACAAATTTCCAGCCAAAAAACATCACCACATAAGAGTAACAAAGAAACCATCAACAAATTTGGTCCTAACAAAGAAAGAACATAAAGAGGGCTACCGGGATAGAAAGAAAACTATAAATAGAACCAGCCTAAATCCCCCTTCCTGGGTTATACTCTCTTTTTCAGTATTTCCTTTTCTATCGATCGGTCCATCTTCCGCTAGAGGTCGGTCTCAGAACCCGTGTTGCCTAGCTTCTTGCGCTAAAGACTTCCATCGCCACACACTTCAGGAGTTCAACGAAGAAAAATGAGCAAGTCCCTTGCGACCGGCTTCACCTGCAAAATACTCCATTACTTAATCCAATAGCAAATTCTGAAGAAAAAAACGGAACATGGTTCATCAGGCCATTTGCCTTGATAATAAGAAGCATTACGAGTTTTCCAAATGCCCCACAAAACAGCAGCAATACTAATACCAACCGAGACTAAGTCCCTTGTCTTTCTCCTGTAACTCTTCAACCATGCAGTTACACATTGTTCAACTGCCGGAAATCAAAAAATTCACGACAAAAGTACACCCGACAACATTCAAAATGTATCTTGCGAGAGGGCAAAAGAAAAAGAGATGTGATATGGACTTATTTTCCACAAAAAGGACATTCCCTAGGCAGTAGGTCATCTTAGTTCGTTCATGGTGCTTGGCTGGGCCTGTTCACTTGGACGGTTGGACTCTTAGCTTTTGGGCCAGAATGCAGTCATGCATAGCAGACCCTAGGAATCGCCCTAAAGAAACATGGCCAATCTTCCTTCGAAATCGCTTCAAGTAGTAATATTTTTTTCTCAGAATACATACAAAAAATGATATATACTGTCAACTGCTGAAATACTAAACCCCTCCCAGCCACAAAAAATAATGTAGCGCACCTAAGGAATTCACTCCCGCCACAAGCATGTGTCGTACGTGTGCACACAACCTGGGGCACAACAACCAGGAGTAAAACCAGAGGAAAAGTGAAGCAGGCAAACTGTGTACTCTACCTTCGCCGCAGCTTCCGAGCAGCGGCCGGCAGTGGCCAGTGCCCACTGGACTCTGATCACCGGAGTCAATTGTCCATGGCCAAGGCATCCGATTCCGATGGATGATGATGGTCGGTCCTGGTGGTGGTGGGCCGAGAACCGGCATCCATTTCCACACCCCGAAACTTCTTCACCTCTTCTCCGATTGGATCGATCTACCCGTGCAATGCACCTGATCTGTGCAGAGGGCTTCGGACCGAATCGGTCATGCTCGTCAAGATTCCCAACTCATATGCCGCTGGCAGCACCATGCTGGCCGGCCGCCGGCGAGAGTGAGACACGAGAGATGGAAGACGACGGTATTCTTATTTTTTTTGCGAATCAACGGTATTCTTTTCAGATTGATTGGAATACGCTAGCTGGGGACGAACCTGCCTAGCATTATCACTGGAAAGGAGATCGATCCCTACACTTGTCCTGGACGATCTGAAACGAGGGGAAATGCCCCCAAAGGATTTTTTTTTAGAAAGGGGGCAAAAACTTTGCCCCAATGTATTAATTAAGGAGAGTTTTACAAGAAAGTAAAATGCGGTTACAAAACGACTACTCTCACGGCATTAAATCTCTCAGATGTTTCGCACCCACGGTTGCCCAACGGCGGGCTTCATCCTTGATGTTCCCGAAGACGATTGTAGTAGGTGCATGCTTGTTGCGGGCCCCAAAGGAATTGCAATTAGTACTAAGAGCATCTCCACCGGCGAGCCCAATAAAACGTCCGGCAACTTTGCCGGACAGTCGCTATTGGGCGTGCCGGCAGTCGTTTTTTAGGGAAAAAAAAGATACGACGCAATTCGTTGAAACTTAAGATTTTTCATTCAAATTCGATAGTTTATACAAAAATCGATGAAATTTAACTAAAACCTAGTATAAACTTAGTCTAAAGGCCGGTGAAGTCCTGGACGATCTGGTAGCGCCCACTTGTTTCTTTCTTTGGCTGAAAATATCTGGTCTTTTGGCTGGCAATTGGCATATGCATGTGGCCGAATCGGGGCGAAGCGTTTTGGATCAGGGAATAACCCGAGGATCGATCGGCCGTAAAGGTTCGATCACCTTCGACGAGAGATCTGGCCTTCTTTTAGCTGAGCAAATCTGATCCTCTTTTGATCTGGGGTCTGCAATGCGGCGTGGATGGGTCATGCTTGACGGCGCGTGCAAACATATATTCCTACTACAGTACGAGCGATTCAGAAACGAGGGGAAATGCCCCAAAGGGATTTCAACTAGTAAGATCAAGCCTCGATCGCCGGCCGTTCGCCATTGTTTGGGGTCGCCCACGCATGCCGCATGCGTAGGACCGAGCTCCCCAAAGCGGATAAATCAGCAGCGTCGACCGTCTCCGACTCCATGCCGCTTCCCTCGTCACTGGCGTCGATCCCTGCTGATTCAGTCGTGCTTGGTTCCGACCCTGCCGTGTTGATTGAGGGCCTCGGGTTCTTGTCTCTGCCGCCGGCTGCCGGTGGCCCGGTCTCTGCGGAGGTACCCGTTCCTGTTGATGCTGCTTCTTTGAGCTCTGTCGAGGACGTCGGTGATGAAGAGTTGGCTTCCCAGACTGATGGCCTCCTACAAAGGCGTGGTTTCCGGCTCGGTTCTCGGCAATGTTGATGTGCGCCATGTTGAGGAGGCGCCAGCCTCTACTGCTGCTGCCGCTCTAGGTGATAAGGAAGGTTGGGTGCAGGTAGGTCGGGGCGGCCGTCCCGGCAGCGCGTCATCGTCTCCGCTTCGGGAAGAAGGACTCGATCGGAGTCTCGCCTTCAAGCGTTGGGCTCGAGGGAGGTGTTTTCGGTGCCTCGAGCGTGGCCACCAGGTCCGCACATGTCGAGGGCCCTTCAGATGCATCCGATGTCGTCGTCCTGGTCACCGGGAGCGTTTCTGCCATGTGCGCTCTCCTGCTACTCGTTCTCGCTCTCCGGATGCTCGGGCATGTTCTCCGGATGCTCATGGTCCTTGTCAGCGAAGCCGTTCTCCGGATGCTCGTGCTCCTTGTCAGCGGAGCCGTTCTCCGTCCGCTCAGCCTCGTCGTCCCTCGTCGCCTCAGAGTTGGGCCGAGGTTGTGGGCCACTCGTCGTTGCGTGCTGCGGTGCAGCCGTGTTACAAGGATTCCAATGCCAACGCCTTTTTAGTCTCTACTGTGGAGTCCCAGTTTGCCCTGCTACGCATGGAGGTCCTTCAGAAGGTTGAGCTGCTTCGCTCTGAGGTCCACGACGCTCTTGCCAAGCTTCAGGTCCACGATGAGGGGTTCAAGAGCTGCTTTGGAGAATTTTCTCCCCGTGCTCTACATGCGTCGTCATCTGTCCTTACGACGGTTATCGCCACCGAGGTTGTGGCTCCAGTTGTGGAGAACTTGCCTGAGCTGCAGGATCATTGTGGGGGATCATCTGTGGTGCTTCCAGTTGAGTCATGCGAGTTGCCCTCCTCTGTGGAGTTAGGCCTTATGGAGCCTTTGGCGGTGGACATCACGCCATCCCCATCTCCGTCTGAGTCCTGCGAGTTGCCCTCCTCTGTGGATTGTGGAGGTCCGTCCATCCGGTCGCCCCTCTTTGACCGTGAAGCTATATTGGCACGTATTGAACAGGCGGTCTTTGTGGACAAACTTGGTGGCCTGCTCGCTTGCTTGGAGGCAGCTAGCCCTGGATCTGGCAAGGCGATTGCTTGCCTCATAGCTGAGGAGGCTTTTACCGGCAAAATCAAAAAGGTGAAAAAGGCTCTTAGGAGCATAGGCAAGAAGGGTGGCGCCATTGGTAAAGCGCCCGCGACTGCTTAACGGCAGCTGCGTGGTCCTAGGGTAGTCGTCAGCTGCGGTTGCTTTGCTAGCGTGGGGTTGTCGCTTCGTGAGTTGCTGGTTTTAGGTGTTGCCCTTTGTGGTTGTGTTGCCTCTTGTTGTTGGTGTTTGTTGTATGGTTTTCGTCCGGTTTCCTCCACTAATAAACCGGGCACCTCCTTCTTAATAAATGGTTGGGGCAAAGCTTTTGCCCCACAGTTCTAAAAAAAAAGCGGATAAGCTAATCTAGTGCAAACGCGATCATGGGTGAGGCGAATCCAGAGCTGAAGCTTGTTCCTTTGTTTTTCTGAAACAAAAGGACAAAACGTGCACACGGGAGGAGAGCTGAAAAGGATCATAAAAAAGCCGTCCGACGACCCCGAGCCTCCTCCTTCCCGCTACAGTAGAAGAGAGGGGCGATTTTTCTGGATCCCGCCTGGTCGCCGCACTCTCGCCGCCGTGGATCCGTGGGATCCCTCTCTCCCCGTCCGCTCCGGCGGCGGTGGGGTGGGGGATCCCCGGATCTCGTCGTGTATATAGAGTAGGGGTGAGTGGGTCCCGTCGGCGGCGCTGTGGAGACGGCGGAGCGGCCGGTGTGGTGTTTGGTGTCGGCGACCTTCCTCTCCGGCGGTGGAGCTCCGGTTGCGCTCCGTCGCGAGGTGGCCGACTTGCGGGAGCTCGGCGCCCGGTGTGGTGTTCGAGATCTCCTGCCTGCCGCCGGATCCGAGGCGGCGGATCTGGCCGGTGGGTGGCTGAGCCAGGAGGGCTTCGCCGTGGCGTCGATCTGCGTCGAGCTCGAGGTCTGCTGCGGCAAGGAGGTGTTGCTGGTGGAAGAGGGGCTGCGCCGTGCTCGTTCACCGCCCTAAGCTCCGCCGCACGCGGTCGTCGGGCCGTGTCCGTGTGGGAGTCAGGCCTTGCGGCGCGCTTCAACTCTGGAAGCTCCTCGGGCAGTGGATGCTTGGTGGACGGCGAACCTCTTCCTCGACGCCGGCGATGTTGCTGTTGCTTTCCCAGGCTCGGTTTCCTCTACGTATTTCGTTTCTGTACTTTGTATGTGTACTGTGTACGATGTATGTGGTACCTTGGTGATTAATATACGTAGAAAAATTCAAAAAAAAAAGAAAAGGATCATGTGGAACAGTGGAAGTGCTCTTGCTTTCTTGGGACCTAGCAGTGACGTGTTGCTCAAATTGTTTAGTGGGCTGCGATCTTATCCTCAAAGGGCGTTGGCCCGCGAGGCCCGCCGCCGCCGGCCTGGATTCGAACGGGTACGGTGCTCCCGTCAGCGGAATCCAAACGCGTGGGTACGGTGCTGCCGCGCACTCTTGCTTTCCCTTTTTTTTTCGCCACGCGCACGTGTGCCATTGCTAGAATCTTCTTGTGGGAAGGAGCATCAACCACCGAGCGCACATGATTGGCTGCTCATATCATTACAAGCAAATTGCAATGCCTTTCTTCGAGATGTTGATCCTCTGGTTGGATGGTCGAGGGCACTCTGAAAACGCAGCAGAAGACATAGTTTGATTATCCACTATAAGTTTGTTTGGCTAAGACATCAAGTTGTAGCAAATGCTTTTACATCATACTGTCAACTAGTTTTGGCCTTCAAAGGTTGGTGACTTGGTGTGGTGGGGCGTAGACCCAAAAATGCTGGCCATGAATCTTCGATCTTATAAAAAAGAATGTCTGATTACGTCCAGTGCTCCACATAAAACGTTCATGCTAAATTAAGGTTAAGCATGCTTTCTGCTATTATAACTCTAAACTGCTTTGGTTACTTGTACACAAAAACCGCGCACGGGGTTTCTCTTTTTCTGTATACCTATCAAGCTTTTTGAACTGTAGTAGATGGTTTTTAGGTGTTTGTATTAGGGTATTTATGATGCTTTTGAAATTACCAAGTAAGGTTCTTCCCAGTGAATATTTTTTTCATTGAATTCGTGGGTTACCTAGTATTAAAAAAAATATGATGATTCGACCGAACTAAAACACTAACGAGTCGAGCTGAGCTCCACTAGGAAACTAGGCACCGCACAGAAGCTTGTAGTTTCTCCATGCTGCGGAAAAAATTGTGCCTCCAAGAAAGTTCAAATATTATCGCTCACATTCACACACATGATTGTGGCTCACAGAAACGGAGAAACCATTTTAGGTTGTGTTATTGGCAGGACGAATCAAGGGTGTGGCCCACTTTGAGATTTTTGTTTGGCCATAGTAGAATTTTTTAATAATCCCAAATCTGGTTGTCACTTGTCAATACTTTTAGCTTATACTATGTATTTATTAATAGCTTATTTAGGATTTATTGCCTCCAATGTCACATCATGTTAAATTTTAGTCAAATATAAAAAACATGGTAATTTTTTTATGTCAAAACGGGTCACCCTTTTCCAAAATTTTGTGTGTGCCACCGGTTATTGGGTGCACTTGTGTGAGTGACCTAGATATATAGGTAGGCTAGATGTGTGGGGAGTGGACGTTGAAACCAGCATTCTAGGTCCAAATGCTGGAAATTTTAGTTCATTATTTGGAAAATAAATTTTGATGTGGGGTATGCACTAGACCGGAAAAAACCTCGGGCCAGGCCAGGTTCAGGCCCGACTTGGCAAAGACCGAACATGAAAATGCCATGCCTAGGCTCACGTTGCATTAGAAAATAGTTTTTAGGATATAAAGTAATAAAAGTGTTTTGTAATAAAGAATCACTAATTAACTTGGTCCTATTATGGACTTTCAGACCGGCTTTGGGTCAAGCTGCACATGTTTAGGTCTAGCGCTAAAATATAATGCTGAATTTTGGACATATAGGGCCTCAGATGACTTGCTTAGTATATGCAACTTAATACCCATTTTTTTATGAAAATACTAATCACAGTTAACAAAATAATAACAAGATATTTTCTTTATCGAAGATCTTGCCCATCTTCTTAGAGTGTCAACAAGCCGGAGCCAAGATTCGGGAAGAAAAAAATTATTCTAAAAAACAACCCGATCAGCAATAGCAAGAACTTTGATTTTGTGTTGTTTATTTTTACATATGCATGACAAGAGAAGGCAGGTCTAAGCATAACTATGATCTAGGGCAAAGCAAATTGAATTAATTATATTTTTTGTATTCAAACTCGTGTGTAGCATGCTATGGTCTTATCTATATAATTGTCTATTACTTATTGACATGGTTTATCACGTAATTAAGTTACTAAATATTAATTAAGTTCGTTTATACATTTGTAATATATATCGATGAAAAACACACTTGCATTGTGTCATATTTAAAAATTGATTTTGTAATTTTATTTCATTCATAGATTTTATGTTATAATTTTACAAATTATATATTACTGTTCATATTTATGTTAGAGATCTCTAAATCATATGGTCTAAAAAATATCTTAACAAATGTTTCAGTATATGAGTGGTTAACCATATGTAAATGTAGAAACTTCTAAAACATAAATTGAAATGTTAACAAGATTATTTATTGGTTTTTTCATGGTCAAATTTGTCTTGTGAGCTATTATGGATTGATTACGAGTTTAAAACTTGTGTATGCTATATACTTGGTATCGAAATCAATGGATAATACAATTATAATGCATAATAATATATTATTTGTAAACGTTCGATTTGATTATGTGATATGCTCGCTTGTAATGCACTTGGTATCATCTGATGTGAACAATTGCCTTGAAGTTTTTCTAGAATAAAAAATTCATGAGTAGAATTTACTATGTAAATCTAGTTAATAATTCTTTAGTAAACGTTGTATGATTTGCATCAGCCTAGCTTAATTAAAATGTCGACTATGTTGTTTTTTCCTGCACATTATATGTTAGACGGTATTAATCTACATGGACTTGTTCCTACAAATTGAATATTTTACCTTTTAGATATTTAATAAGATCTTGTACGCAATTTATAATAGTATGGTGATCACTAATAAACCCTATTGTTAGGACCCTTATTTTGTCGAGCCCTGAGAGTCCCATACCTGACCATGGGACGGGCCAGGCTTCGGGCCGGGCTTCGGGCCGGGCCTAAAAAAAGCCCCCTGGCTGTCACTGGGTTGTGTGGTGCACATGATCGAATTTCTTTCCTCGAAGTAGCATTGCCATCCAGGCGTGTATCCATCACCGTATCTTCTGCCGTGTGTCCGAACGGAAGCAGCTCGGCTTCTCCTCTCAGTTTCAGCAGGTCCACCGGCAGATGCGATTCGCTCCGTCAGCAAAGCGGCACGGTCGTGCGTGCTGGCCGATCATGAAACCCCATCTTCCTTCCTTTCCTCGGAATCTTAAGAATTACTAAGACGGATAAGATAAAGTAAAGCGGATTCGGGCGAATCCCAATAGCTCTCTTTCACACTGTTGGTTTGGCTGCTGCGTCAGAGGACGGCGCCACGGGAATCCGGTGCCAAAAATTAAGGTGCTCATCACCTGGCGCCTACTGAACACGCACCGCGACAACGACGCTCTACTCTCATCCATTTCTCCTGATCGGAATCATCGCCGACATCGTGGTGAACTTCGCTTGGCCTGCAGCATCTGCACTGCAGAATAGAGTAAGTATCGATCTGCAGTATTCTAGGACATGCTAAAATCTGGAATCTATGTGTGCATGGGCGCGTGGCAACCGAAAGTTGTGCAGAGGAACAACGTTCATCATCAACGGATAAAGCTTGCAAATTATCCTAAATGGTAGTACAAGAAAATAATCTATACTTATATGCATGATTAAATGTGCATCAGTGCGTGCTTGCATCAGGACAACAATTTGATCTTTAGTTCGTTGCTCCTTCCAATTTCTTGCTACGTACGGAGAAAGAGACCCATGGCCATGGGCCAAGTGCGTGGTGCTCCAAAGATCCACCGTCCCGAGTGACGCCAATGTCTCCCCAGTGGGTGGGGTTTCCTCCTCAAATGCCTGGCAATCATGCATCGTCATCCACAACAGCCACCGATCTAATCTAATCTAATCTAATCTAATCATGCATGAACACAACTAAAAATTTACATTATCCAGTGCCACCAGCCTTTACAGCATCGAAATTCAAAAAATGAGATCCATGGGCCTAGCACCCATGATTTTTTTTTTATAGTAGAAGCCACCCCGGGAGGCACCAGGAATTTGCTCCTGATGGGAGTCGAACCCTGGGCGCAGGGTTTGCCACTGCAAGCCCTTGCCACTAGGCCACTGCCTAGTTCTCAACAGCAGCGAAACTCACATCCTCCCTCCTGGACAGCGACATGGTGCTTAACCCTCGTTTGTTCTTCTTCTCCTGAGGATAAGAAGAAAGGCCTGTTTTGGTAAGTGCCGAGAGGAGGGAAGCAAAGTGGATAGACATGGGGGCACAGCAAAAGCGCTCGTGCGGGAACCTCTCCACTCGACTGGGACTGGGACTGGCAGTGGCCAGGATGGCTGGCTCGATCGCGCTGGGCCAGAGCACTCGTTTCCTGCCACCCACCGTGGCGGCGAGCGGCCGAGCTGCCGATCTGATTCCGATGCGAACGTCACGGTCGACAAAGGTGCCGATCTCGTTGTGTACCACTCGAGGCTAGAGTGGCCAGGTCATCTGTTCTGCTTCTAGCTATCATAGACGCACGAGAGATTCTGCTGGCCCGAGATTAGCTAGTTTTACTATATGATCATGGCTGATTGTAGCTTCTCCAGAACTTTTGATTGAGTTTTGACCTGCACAAGATGTCGAATTTACACACACTTTGCTCATCGACGCGCGCGCCAGCCTGAACGTCATATCCTCGTATCTAATCAACAGCAAACTTCATGCTAAGCAAAACTCACGCTAAGTAAGTACTAATTATTTTCGTAAAAAAAAAAATGCGGTGCCGCTCCATTTCACCCTTACTGCAGCCGCCCCGTTGCTCCACGGAGCCGCCGCCTTCCATCTCCCACGGCAGCTGCATCTCCACCATCGTCGTGGCCCAGTGCGGTGCAGCTTCTCCTGCCGTTCTCGATATTGCCACCCCGTCGCGCGGTGCAGCTTCTCCTATCTAATGATGCATCTTCTCCCTGCACCACCGTTTGTGTTCTTGTACAGTAGTAGCTTTGTCCCTGTTTTCTTTCAAATCAATTAGATTTGTCTATGAATATTTTCTTGTCCAACAGTAGATTTGTCCCTGTTTTTCTACATCATGATATTTCCTCACAAATCCAGTAGCTTGGTCCATGGTATTTTGCTCGATATCTGACGCGAGTGTGATCTTGTATATCAAGAATGGCTTCACCGGAGGACAACTCATCGCAGCCGACAGTGGGTAGCTCGACCGTGGCTGGCACTGGCAGTGATCACATGTTGACTCCTTCATATCCGTAGGTTTCTCGCCTCAAATCTAACATTATGTAACAAACATCCCCTCTCATGTTGTATTTATGCTAACCTCTTTTACGTAATCATAATTCATCTTCTAACTCTTAATAGTTTTTTTAAAGATACATCATTAGATATACCATCTTAGATACTAGTTTTGTATTATCTCGAGATAAATTAAAATGTAAACATATGTTTATATATTATCACATATTTTTATACAATTCAAACTTATTATTACATTTCTGTTTTATGGTGATCAACCAAAAAGTAGTTTTTAAGAAAAACGTTTATTTTAATATTTATATTGGTGTTTTTAGGAAAATATTCGATTACAAATATTTCACACTAAATCTTTCGAAACCTATATTATCACATCACTCCACAGATTAATTTGTACTCCTAAATGTGGTGTTGTGTGTTTTGATGTGTTTTTCATATTATTCTTAAATATCTACATAACTGGTTACTATTTTCAAAACATGTGAATATGTCCTAAAACAAGAGAAAATAGCTTCTAGAGTACAAGACTGACAAGTTTAGTTGTCACCATGTAGAGAATTCTAGAGTGTACATATGAAGTGAAAATGGTGGTTTGTCTTTACCCACCCCCAAATCCATTTTAAGTTGATGGGAGTGCTTGGTGGCTGATACGTCCAAAATGTATCTATAATTTTTTATATTCCATGCCTATTATATATATTAAATACCACATGTTTTATTTACACTTTATAGCATTTTTATGCATTTTCTGGGACTAACCTATTAACAAGATGTCACAGTGCCAGTTCCTGTTTCTGCTGTCTTTTTGTTTCAGGAATTCTCTTCTGGAAATATTCTCCAAAAGGCACGTCAATTTACCTGATTTATTTCTGCGTGGAAATGAAGCACCAGTCCGAAGGAGAAACCCAGGAGGCAGCCCAGGAGAGGAGGCAGGCCCACGGCGCGGCCAGGGGTGGCCCCGCGCCGCCACCCCGCCTGGCCCACCTGGTGCCCCTGGCGCCCCTCTTTCGCCTATAAATTACATCTATTCGGGAAACCCTAAATACCCGATCAGATATCCACGAAAAGTTCCGTCGCTGCCGTGGTCGTCAACCCTAGTTTGGGAGGGTTCTGGAGTTCTTCCCGGCACCTCGCCGGAGGAGAAATCATCACCGGAGGGCTCTTTATCACCATGCCTGCCTCCGGAGTGATACGTGAGTAGTTCTTCACGGGACTACGGGTCCATAGCAGTAGCTAGTTTGTTGTCTCTCCACCTTGTGCTATCATGTTTTGATCTTGTGAGCTGCCTAACATGATCAAGATCATATTTATGTAATGCTATATGTTGTGTTTGCTGGGATCCGATGAATTGTGAAGTTATCATCTGGTTTGTTCATCTATTTATATCCATGTTTTATTTATGTTCCTGCATGATCTCCGTTGTAAGTAGATGATTTGGCCAAGTAGATGCTAATGACTGTAAGTGGGAGTATTTATACTAGATAGTGGGTTCATGCCTCTATGTGCCTGGGCTTGATTGACAGAAACAACTAAGGCTGTAGATGTGTTGTTGCCACTAGGGAGAAAACAGCTTTGCTATGCTTATGGGTTCGCTTATCTGTCGTATGCATTGTTTACATTACACACTTTGCTTAATGTTATTATCCGTTGCTTGCAACTTAATACTCACGGGAGACACGGAAGTTATCTCCGTGGTGGATTTTAGTCATAGATGCAGCTAGTAAGCGGTCTATGTATATTGATGTAATGCCCAATAGATCTAACAATGAACATGTTCTTGTCATATATTGCATTGTCATGCGCGTGCACTTTGTCAATTGCCCAGCTGTAATTTGTTTAGCCAACGTGTATGCATATTTATCTGTTTATGGAGAGACACCACTAGTGAACTGTGGACCCCGGTCCTTTTTTCCACACTGATACAAACACCGTTTTCACCACACTCTACGTTTATTTCCTGCTGTTCCCTTTTGCACTCATCATCATATTCCACACCATACGTTTTAATCCTTTGTATTCAGCAAGCCGGAGAGATTGACAACCTTCCTGTTTCGTTGGGGAAAAGTACTTTGATTGTGTTGTGTGCAGGTCCACGTCAGTTATCGTTAACGGCGCCGCTGACACCGTGTTGAACCTCTTCCAATTCCTACTGGATCTGACAACCTTGGTAGATATCAAGGGAAAATTGTTGTTGCACTACTTCATACCTTCCTTTTGGGGTCTCCTAACGAACGTGTGTTTCCACGTCATCATTGGCTTACAATGTAAGATAGAGGCCAACAATAACTTTGGGAATTTGGGGCCATGTGTTTAAGGGGAAGCATGTAGGAATAAATTTTCCTTGTAGTGAGAAAAATGAGAGCTTTTGGTGTAAACTAGGTAGTGCACCAGCCGTAAGAAAATTACCAGTGCAGTATCATGGTTAGAGAATAGTAGTGTCGGGGGCTGCCCCCGGATAGGGCAAAGAGGTGGTGTTAAGAGCTGTAAAGAGTGGGCTGGATCAAGGTCAAGCCGGATCACTTGGGCCGGATCCCTTGAACCGGATCACTTGGGAGAGTCGGTCGGCTCCCAATCATGCTAAAGGGCAGGGAGAGGCCAAAAGGCATCAGACTAGTCTAGCCGAATCAAAGGAAGGGATCCGGCTTAACCTAGCCGGGTTGGTCAGGAAGGATCCGGCACAGGGCGATGTCGGATAATGCACAAGGGCCAAGTAATGTCAGTAAGTTCACGGGTCCTGCAGGTCTCCTGCCCGAGGCTCAGAAGACAGCCAGGTCGAGCCACGGGTTTTCCGGGTCGCAAGGCCCTAGGCGCTGACTCGGCTATTTCGGGAAAGGGCAGTGGCCTAGGCTCCGGTGGGCTACGCTGGCTTAAGCTCAAAGAGGAAAAGATAGACCTGCCGTTGGACTGACGATGAACTGGACTGAGTGACAGTAGCCAGAGCTTGTCCTGTTCCTCTTGTCCATGCCATTGTCATCTCCGGCCAGGGGCAGAATGGTAATCCGGTTAGTGTATAAATAGACCAGCACATCCTCCAGGGCGAGGGACGACGAAGAAGAAGCCTCACTTCCCCCCTTGCTCCATCTTCCTCCTAGAGCTCTCACCATTGTTGCTTCATACAGCTCGAGGAGCACTCTGTACTTGTGATCATTGAGATATAAAGAGAGTAGGCTAGTGCTGCAGTAGGGGTGTTACCTCCACAAGAGGGCCCCGAAGCAGGGTACATCTTGGTGTGCTTTGGTTGTTCTTGGTTTTGCTCGTTCTTGCTTGTTCTTGCGTGTTCTTGGTGTTCTTCATGCGTGCTTCTGAGCGCGCACACCCTCCCCGGATCCCCCAACGTCCTAGCGAGCCCCCAACTTAAGCCATCCTATGGCATCTGCCGTGACACCACCACGACAGTTGGCGCCCACCGTGGGGCGCAGTGGCGTTGGCTGGGGTTTCCATCCGGACGGGTTCCGTCACCAGCTCCGGCGTACGTGTGCTCAGGGCTCGTCTGCAACTACGGCGGGTTCACCTTCATCAGCGACAACGCCGGCTGCTTCGCGGGAGGGCCACTCCCTGTGGATGGATGCTTCATCCAGTTCGGCAGCTTCCTCACCTACGTCACCACCGAGCTTGTCCGCGAGTACCCGGCGCAGGTGCTCGTGGCCGAGGACCCTCCTTCTTTCCGCGCAGCTCTCGGACGGCGTAGCGCTCGCCCCGGGAGTAGCGTGGAGGTGATGATGACCGGACCAAGTGCTGGAGCAGGCAAAGGAGATGCCGGCAATAGCACGCCCGAGGTACTGGTCACGCCAACCGATCTGGTTGACAAGCCGGTCGGACGGCAAAGTTCCCAAAGGAGAAACCGGATCCGGTTGGCCCACTTGGCATGTCAAGTAGGGAGGCTCCCTTAGAGGATGTCCTGGAAAAGTTAGCTCGGCCAGTGGCACCTGGGGCAAACGTAGAGCTTACTATAGCTCAGTTAGAGGCAGAGCGCCTGAGGTTGCAAAGAGAAGCCCGGTTAGTGGTGAGTCTAGGCAAGCATTTGATAGAGACATGAGAGAATATAATGCTGCCAATGGTATCACCGATGGTTTCACTCCGGTAGTGCCTCACCCACGCAAAGAGCAGATTTGCGTAACAGGGGTAAGGACCTCAATGACGAGTTAGCTAGAGCCGCAAGATCGAGCTCGAGTAAGGCTACTAGTCATAGATCGGGTACAGGCAAGCCGGTGTATAGCTCCCCGGCCAAGAATCTTAGGGCTGCAGCGGCAGCGCGAGCCGAGTTGACCACATTAACCGGGATGCTTGGCGCAAGCAGGCAGAAAGGGTCAATGAGCTGGTTGATGTGTGTAACCGGCAGAATGAGGCTTACCGGAAAGCTAATCCGGACGCTGGTGGTTCTCGGGTAGTGTGTCGGCTAAGGCGTTAGCCAGAGATCCAAGGGGCAAGCGTCATCCCCGCATGTCGGAGCTGACCGGGCCCAAAGCGTGAATTCGGGCAAGAGCAAACAGCTGCAGGCCTATGATGCTGAGTATGCCGGCAAGCAGCTAGCTGCTCAAGGAAGAGGTGGCCAGAGCAGAAACAATGGCGGTCAAGGCAATCCGGGAGCCGGAAGGGGTAATTCGGCTGGCCGAGGTCAACCACCTCGTCCTCCTGGGCAGAATCAACCCCGGCAGGAGCAGCAAGTAATGGTGCAAGCGCAGCAGCAAGGTGGTGGCCAGGCGGGCTACCGCTATGATGATGGTAATTCGGCTATGGCGCGAGCCGGATACCAAACGTATGATAATGCACTTGCATCCAGGCTGGGACCTCGGACATTGGATCCGGATGATCAGCGTCTCAGGTTGGATAGGATTTACCAGTCCGAGAAGCTGGAAGAGCAAGGCCCACCAGGTCCTCCATGCTTTGGGCCTCGGATCATGAACGAGCCGAATGCCGTTGTTTCAGCTTGGCCGAATCACAAAGCCGTATAACGGCAGCACTAAGCCGCAGGATTGGCTGATAGACTATGTATCCTCGGTGCACATTGCGGGGGGCAATCGCCGATGGGCGGTCCGGTATCTCCCGCATATGTTGGAAGGGCCAGCCCGGATTTGGCTGAATAACTTACCAGAGGGTAGTATCAACTCTTGGATGGATTTGGAGCAGGCGTTTTACAGCAACTTCTCCAGCACTTACAAGAGGCCAAACCGACCTCAGCTCTTGTCTGCGTGCAGGCAGGAAGAGCGGGAGACAGACCGAGAATTTTTGACTCGGTGGAGCAACATTCGCAATTCTTGTGAAGGTGTCGTGGAGGAGCAGGCCATTTCTTGGTTTGCGCAGGGTTGCCGACATGGCACCCCGCTTTGGCAGAAGCTCCAGAGGGATATGCCAAAGACCCTGGCGGAAATGATCCGGATAGCAGATACATATGCTCTTGGCGATCCGACGCAGCCAGCGTTGGATGCGGTGGGAACAAGCAGGAGGCAACCGGTCAACAACCGAACAGGACCATTGAGGCCCAGTGACCGACATGAGTTCGGTTATAAGAGGAGAGATCCGGATTATAGATACGGTTCAGATCAGGTTGCTGCAGTAAATATGGATCATCCTGAGCAGAGATAGCCAGAGACCAAAAATGAGGGTCCAGCTTGGAGGCCGAATCAAGGTGCCTGGGCAAAGAAAGTGTGGGATGGACCGAGTCCACCTCTAACTTTTGAGGCAATGATAGATGGGCCTTGCCGTTATCACACAACAGACCCACGCAAGCCGGCCAATCATTCAACTCGGAATTGTAGCTGGCATCATCGCATCCAGGCGGAAGGTCAGAGAGGGCCACCTCAGAGAGGTGCTCCTAGACCGAATTTCAGGCCGAAACGCCTTTATCCGGAGCCAATGCAACCCCGGTGAACGCAGGAGCTCCAAGGCCGGCAGCCACAAAGCCGGTTAACCTGGTAAATATGGGAGGCAACAACAATGCTGGTCCGAGTCGGCAAGGTGGATACCCCGGAAATGATTACAAGGAGGCTCATCAAAGTTATGTGGTTTTTGTGACCGAGCCAACTGACAAGAAAAGTCAGCTGCGAAGGGCGAAGGAGGTGAATGCAGTCACACCAGCAGTCCCAAAATACCTGAACTGGTCCGAGCAGGAGATCACTTGGAGCAGGGCTGATAATCCCAGGGTTATGCCAAGCCCAGGAAACTATGCACTGGTGGTGGATCCGACTTTGGTTGGACCCAAGATTAATGTGAATTCACCGAGTCTTGGTTGACAATGGCAGCGCTATAAACATCATGTATCGGGACACAATGGTCAAGTTGGGTTATTCGCCGAATCAGTTGCAGCAGAGCAGTTGTACCTTCCATGGTATAGTACCCGGTGTCTTGTTCCCCAATGGGTAAGATCTGGGTAGATGTGCTGTTTGGTACCAAGGACAATCACAGACTTGAGAGTCTCGAATTCGAGGTGGTAGACTTGGAGAGCCCATACCATGCTCTGCTCGGCAGGCCGGCATTAGCCAAGTTCATGATATCCACTCATGTGGCCTACCTCAAGATGAAGATGCCTGGCCCGAATGGTATCATCACCGTTGGGGAGATTACAAGAAGGCCATACAGTGTGCCACGGTTGGTTCCACCTTAGCCGAGTCGTTGGTGATCCAAGCTGAGAAGAGCAAGATGCATGAAGTAGTGGCGATGGCGAAGTCAGCTCAGCTCGGCGTGCTGGCTATGACCAATCCGGATGCAGGTGCAACATTTGAGGTGCCCAAGGAGACAAAGAAGATCCCCATTGACCCGGAGAATCCGGAGCGCATGGCCATCATTGGTGCCGGATTGGGCGAGAAATAGGAAAGCGCGCTCTGTCACTTCCTCCGTGAGAATCGGGATATCTTTGCATGGTCGGCTAAGGACCTGCCTGGTGTTCCGAGGGAGTTGGCAGAGCACTCTTTATTTGTCAGGCCGGATGTGAAGCCGGTGAGGCAACCGACTCGTCGTCTTTCAGACGATCGAAGAAAAGTGGTGCTTGATGAGCTGGCTAAGCTACTTGCAGCCGGATTCATTATGGAGGTGTTGCATCCAGACTGGATATCCAATCCGGTTCTGGTAGAGAAGAAGAAGGACGAACCAGCGGTGATCAAGGTGTGGCGTATGTGCATCGACTTCACCAACCTGAACAAGGCGTGCCCGAAGGATCCCTTTCCTTTACCTCGGATTGATCAAGTGATCGATTCTACTGCTGGGTGTGAGTTGTTGTCTTTTATTGATGCGTACTCTGGTTTTCACCAGATACCACTGAACCCCAAAGATCAAATAAAGACTGCTTTTATTACCCCATGGGGCGTATTGCTATCGTGTCATGTGTTTCGGTTTGAGAAATGCCGGTGCAACTTATCAGAGATGTATGCAGAAATGCTTACACTCTCAAATGGGCAAAAATGTGCAAGTGTATGTCGATGATATCGTCATCAAAACTAAAGAAAAACGCACTCTCCTCGAGGATCTCGAGGAAACATTTGTGAACTTGAGAAAGTATCGGTTAAAATTGAATCCGGATAAATGCACCTTTGGTGTCCCGGCTGGAAAGTTGCTCGGTTTCCTTGTATCGAGCCGAGGTATTGAGTGAATCCGGCTAAGATCCGAGCCATAGAAAACATGAAATTGCCTAAATGTCTAAAAGATGTGCAAAAGTTCACCGGGTGTCTAGCCTCGTTAGTCGGTTTGTGAGTCGGCTAGGAGAAAAAGCCTTGCCCTTGTATCAATTGATGAAAAAGAGCACCGGGTTCACATGGACCCCGCAGGCAGATTCGGCTTTCAATGAATTAAAAAAGATGTTGTCCACTGCACCAATTTTGGCATCACCTTTGCCGAATGAGCCAATGCTACTTTACATTGCGGCCACTAACCGGGTCGTAAGTGTGGTGATAGTGGTAGAACGAGAAGAGGAGGGTAAATCCGTGCAGCGACCGGTGTACTATTTAAGCGAGGTGATCTCAACCTCAAAGCAAAATTATCCTCACTACCAGAAGATGACATATGGTGTATACCTGGCGGCCAAGAAGTTGAAACATTACTTCCAGGAGCACCCGATCACCGTAGTATGCGAAGCTCCAATCTCGGAGATCATTGGGTGCAAAGATGCGACTGGCCGAGTTGCCAAATGGGCAATAGAAGTGTCTCCTTACACCCCGCATTATGAGAGAAGAGATGCTATCAAGTCTCAGGCTTTACCGGATTTCCTTTGTGACTGGGCCGAGATGCAGTATGAGCCACCAAGGCCAGATTACAATTACTGGAAGTTACTTTGATGGCTCCAAAACCAAAATCGGACTGGGTGCTGGGATAGTACTCACATCACCGAAGCAAGATCAGTTGCGATATGTGTTGCAGATTCATTTCTCAGCATCAAACAATGTGGCCGAATATGAGGCACTGATCCATGGGCTTAATGTGGCTAAGGACATCGGCATCCGCCGGATAGAATGTTTTGGTGATTCAGATTTAGTGGTGCAGCAGTCTTCTGGAAATTGGGATGCCTTGATGCCAATATGGCACTATATCGATTTCATGTCCAGAAAATTTCAGGATTTTTTGAAGGCTGCGAGTACAAGCACATACCTCGGCTGGAGAACGAAGCTGCTGATATCCTGTCAAAACTCGGGTCGTCTAGGGATGCAATCCCACCCGGGATATCCTTGAATCACCTAAGGATCCCTTCAATCAAGCCTTCACCTGATTCCGAGTCAATTTTTATCCCAAAGCAAGAATCTGAAGCTGTTCCTATGAATGTTGATGTCGGGTACATTTGGGAGGACCCGGGGACTGCATGGCGAGACTCGGGGACTGCGCACCGAGACTCGGGAATGCTACCAAATCTTAGGGAAAGAGAAGAGAGGAAGATGGTGCTAACCGAATCTTAGGGAATGGACAGAGACTGATAGAAGAAATAATGGCGGCCGAACCAGTGGAAATAGATGAGCACTTATTCCCTTTGCATCCAGTACCGGAGTGGGCTGAAGAAATCATGAAGTTCATGTCGGAGGGGAGTTTGCCAAATGATGAAACCGAAGCTAGGCGAGTGCAGAGGAGGTCCAAGGGTTACACCATCATAACAAGGAGTTATACAAAAGGAGTGCAACCGAGGTGCTACAACGTTGCGTGGAGCCAGCCGAGGGCAAGGAGATGCTCCTGGAGATACATCAAGGAGAATGTGGGCATCATTGCAGTACAAGAGCCCTGGTGGCTAAAGTATTCCGGCATGGGTTTTACTGGCCCACTGCTCATGCAGATGCAGAGGACATAGTCCGAAAATGTGAAGGATGCCAAAGGTTTGCCAAGCAGACACACCTACCCGCATCGGCGCTCAAAACAATTCCTATCACTTGGCCGTTTGCTGTGTGGTGTTTGGATATGGTGGGAGAATTCAAGCCGGCTAGGGTAACATGACACATATGCTGGTGATGGTGGATAAGTTCACCAAGTGGATAGAGGTGAAACCATCCGGAAAGTGGATGGTCATTCGGCTGTAACTTTCCTGAAAGAAATCATTTTGAGATACGGTTACCCCCATAGCATCATCTCGGATAATGGCACGAACTTTGCTGTGGGAGAGTTTGCCCGATTCTGCATGAATAAGGGGATCCGGTTAGACATAGCCTCAGTGGCACACCCAGAGTCCAATGGACAGGTGGAAAGATCAAATGCTTTGGTATTAGCTGGGATAAAAGCCCGGTTAATAGAACCTCTGGTAAAGACTCCGGGGTGCTGGATAGATGAGATACCTCAGTACTATGGGGTTAAGGACCACGCCGAATCGGTCAACTGGCTATACGCCATTTTTTCTGGTATATGGGGCAGAAGCAGTGCTACCCACTGACATAGAATATGATGCACCAAGGGTGACAATGTATACCGAAACCGAGGCAAAAGAGGCCCGGGAAGATGCAGTGGATCTGCTAGAGGAAGCAAGAGAATTGGCCCTATCTCGGACAGCATATCAGCAGGGTCTCCGACGTTATCATAGTCGGAAGATCAGCCCTCGAGTGTTTCATGAGGGAGATCTAGTACTAAGGCTGGTGCAGCGCAGCAAAGGACGACATAAGTTATCACCTCCTGGGAGGGACCATTCATTGTGAGCAAGGCTATGCACAATGACTCGTACTACCTTGTAGACGCACAGGAACCAAGGAAGGATGGCCTGGACAGACCCGGAGAAGAAACCAAGCGACCCTGGAATGTAGCTCTGCTTCGACCCTTTTACTCTTAAGGGGCGCAATGTATGTATCTCAGTTTATCATAAATGAAATTTCGGCAATCCGAGTCTGGACTCGGGGACTGCCTCGTCCTTATGCATGTGTTTTTTATTACTGTTTTGTCCATACCGTTCATGTGTCGGATTGTTTTGAACCTCGTCCCAAAATTCAAGTAATGTATGCTGTGTTGTTGATCTCGTGACTCGACTGACAAACACCAAAATGGTAGTCAAGAGCAGAGGTGGGGAATATGGGAAACATGAAAATGGACTCGGGGACTCGGTCCAAAACCGATTCGGCACATGTCGTTTACTAACCCCTGTTATTTCTTTTTTGTTTATGTTAGATGATTCTAAACCACAACTCGCATGTTTCAAGTATTGTATGCTATGATTCCTATCTTGTGACTCGACTGTCAAACACCTAAAAGGTAGACAAGAGCAGAGATTCGGCAAAAATAGTAAACAAGAAAACAGACTCGGGGACTCGGTTTAAGATGATCCAACATAAACTTAGTCCGGATCACATTAAGCAAAATAAAAGTAGTCTCGGAAGAACTTAAATTGTATATTACATCTGCTCCCGGCATACCGGGGATTTAATGTTTTTCCTTAAGATAATTCAGGAAGAAGGAGCCATGGTTGCAGGAGACTCGGTTGCAGGGATGAACTCGGATGATGGAGGAACCTCGGTTGAAAGAGGACCCTCACTTGCAGGAATAACCTTGGACGGAGAGCTCGAAGGCTGCAGACTCGGAAACATCTGGATCAGCTGAAGTTTTGGCGGTCTTGACTAAAGCTTGCTCTGTAGTCTTAGCCGAATCAGTGGCTGGTCTTGGAAGTTTGGACTAACTTGTTCGGCAGTCTTGTCCGAGTCAGAAGCTGGTACTTTGGTGGACTTGATGCGAGGTTGTTCGCAGAGTTAGCCGAATCACCAGATTCGCCCTCAGACTCGGCGTATTCGTCAAGGGAGGCATCGTCTGATTCCTCTTCTTCAGATTCTTCCCCATCCGAGTAGACCGGAGCCTTCAGATCAAGATGCTTGGTGTTTGCAAATTCGGCCATAAAGTTGGCAGCTTCCTCGCGGATCTTGATCCGGTCCGGATCTGAAGCCCATGAAGAACCCTCGCGAAGGGAGCGCACTTTGGCGAGATCAATCAGCTCATACCAAGACATGATAAATAGCAAACCTGCGTCAGCACCAGCGCGGGCGGACGAGATCTCCACTGCTTTAACCGGGTCTCCGCCTGATCCAGGTCTTTGATTAGCTCGTCCGCAGACCGGACTTGCCGAGCTTCAGGAAACAAGACTCGGTGAGCTTTGAGACTTGCATTGAACAGATCAATGTGGGACTCCTTCAAAGGAGCAATCCGAGCTTTAAGTGCAGTAATGTGATCTTCGATATCCCACGTCTCTGGTAGGGGAGCTCCAGCTAACTTAGCTCTCTCAGCTCGGGCATCCCTCACAGCTTTGGCGGCTTGAAGCCGGATGCTGGTAAACTCTCCTACATTCAGATAAGCTAACACCGAGTTAAACGACGTAACACGAAACGAGTGTCGGATAAGAGCAGAGGAGGAAGAGGAGATTCGGCAAACTTACGATCCATGTCTTCATTGAGGCTAGCAAGATCAGCAAGCCATTTCGCGCTGATCGCCTTGTGAGCAGCCAGATCATCTTTCGCCGCTTTAGCTTCGGCTTCAGCATCTGCAACGTGCGTTTGGATTTTCTTGTCCAATTCGGCCCGCTTCTCAAGCCCGGCTTTGAAAGTATCTCGCTCCTTCTGGATCGAGTCTTTCTCCCTCTGCAGCGTGTCCCGGTCTTTCTTGACCTTCTCCTTCACTTTTTCAACCCGGTCAAGCTCCCGCAGGAGCCGATCACTTCTGACTTTTCCTCCGATAAAGCGCGCTTGTGCTCCTGATCTTTCTTTTTCATCTCCTCACCTTGCGCATCGAAGGAAGCTTGGAGGGCCTGGTGCTGCAGGACTAGCTGCTTAAAGATCCGGCTGCGAGCAGTCGTGGTTTCCTGAAAGAAAAAGGGTTAATGGCGTAAAAAGTCTCGGGGACTGGCACCCGAGACTAGCAGCATGGAGCCAAAACGAATCTCGGGGACTGGAGGCCCGAGATTAATAAAAAGAAAGTTGACCGAATCAATTGGAAGAGAGACTCGGGGACTGGGGTCCCACAAAATTTATGATCAAGTTTTAGAGATTCAAGCCGAATGACTTTCTTACTCGGAGGAGTATCAGTCGTTCGACCAGAATCTCGGGGACTGGGAATAGTGTAGATTGATCATAATAAAAGCAGGATTCGGCGAAGTTACCTCGAAGACCCGGTTAGCTTCAGCGACCGAGGCCTGCACAGAGTGTAGAGATTGAAACATCCGGCTAGGGCCAGCCGGATGCGGCGACGCTGAAGTGGTTGAGCCTTCGGCAAGGTCCGCAGCATTCCAAGCTTTAACAAATTGCTCTGCGGAGCCGAGGTTGTCGCCGCTCGGAGTGCGGAGATTCGGCAGAACCTGGCCACTAAGGCGGGCGCGAGTGATCGCCTCAGAAGTTGATCATGCACCCGAGTTGCTGATGGAGCGGCGGAAACCGGCTTGCTAGCAACCATCTGCTTATCCGAGGTGGTTGGAGTTGTGCCAAAGGTGACTTGAGTCGGCTTAGGTAGAGGCGATGCGCCCGGGGTCTTGGCTGGATCTGGCTGTTTCGGTTGGTTCTGGGACGCTTGCTGTGGTGGTTTAGATACTTCCTGTTGCTGCTTCTGCTTCTCGAGAGGTTGCTGCTGCTGATGCTTCTTCTTTCTTCTGCTGCTCTTGATTCAGAGCCTTGGCGGTAGGGCGAGGATCCGGCTTAGTCAAAGACTTAGCCGAAGTCTTAGCTTTTTCCTTCTCCAACTCCTTCAGAGGGCGGGGCCAAGTTGAATCTCGGGTAGAACCCGAGATTTCCTCACTCTCCAGGTCAATAACCGACTCTGGAACGAGAGTCGGCGGAGGAGTTTTGGCGGTTGTGGCACGCGCGGGAGAGGTGACAGCCTTTTTAGGAGACTGGTGCTCCATGGCCGTATCCAGTGGAGGAATGGGAGAAAGAATGGATGAATGAGTTTGCTCGGTGACGAGGACGTCACTGCATACAGCAAAGTAAACAGTTAATTCGGATAGAGGTGGCTCGGATAATAGAGGGGGAAAGCGAATGAAGTTAAGTTGGCATTACCCCTTGGTGGTAGGCATGGGCTTGAGCCGATTCGGCTTGGAGGCGGTCTTCTTCATTCTCTTGGCTTGAGGGACATCTGATCCGGACGCGTCATCACGTTTCCGAGATGTCCCTTGAGCATCCGGTTTGGCTGGAACACAAGGTGGTAACCATGAAATCGGAACAGCATCAATGGGATCTAGGATCCAGCAATCATCATCTTCATCTTCGGTGTAAATAGTCGATTGCTTACCCTTGCGGATGGGCTTGGCACGCGGAATCGGCAAATAATCGTCCGTATCCGCATCCTCTTCGCCCTCGCGCAGCGGGCTGCGATCCGGTCCCCACACTTTGGTGGAGAGATCTCCATCTTCGGTGATTTGGCGGTCGAACAGCTGCAGTATGGACAAGGCAGATATGGATTAATCCAATGGTATTTTTATGAAGTATGGATTGATTCGGAGAATGGTGAACAAACCTGTGGGGGAAGTGCATCTCGGTGGAACGGCTCCACGCCCCACTGCCACTTGTCCGACATCTCGGTGTAGGCAATGGCGTTTACCCGTCTCTTGACGGAAGCTCTGGTGAGGTCATGTTTGCTGATCCGGGTAGGATCTAGCAAACCACTCATGTGGCAAATCTTGTGCTCACGTTGTTGAAGAGGACTGACACGGCGGAAGACGAAGGTCCGGAGGAGATCGTCCGAGAGCAGGCCCTTCTCCAGAAAATCCTCCAGAGTCTTATCTATGATTTGAAGCTCCGGAAGAGTGTCAGCCGGATCATATCTGAAGTTTAATTCGGCTGTGGGGGGCTCGATCTTGAACTCGGGCAAGTTGAGAGCATCATGGCCTTCAGCGCTCTTCACGTAGAAGAAAGACCTTTGCCATTTCCTGCAAGTATCCAGGCCAGTGATCCGGGGAAAGGTGGAGCCCGCCCTCGGAGTAATACTAGCCGAACCACATGCGGTCATCACTTTCGGGTCACTGCCCGGGATAGTCTGTTTACGGAGGTGGAAGTACTTAGCCCAGGCTGGTACTGTCGGCCAGAGACCGAGATATCCCTCGAGAAAGGAGGTAAAAGCCGACAGGGAGACAAAGGCGTTAGCCGGAAGGTGGTGCGGCTGCAGGCCAAAGAAATCTAGGAAAGCCCGGAAGAAGTCACTCGCCGGGAGTCCGAATCCGCGCTCGAAATGCGCTAGAAATACAACGCGTTCACCCGGTTGGGTGATCGGTTTGAGTTCCTTCCCCGGTTTTCGGCATATAACTTCAGGTGTTATACGCCGGGTGCTCAGCAGCCATTCCAGGTCGTCTGTGGTAACATCGGAACCCTCCCAACTGCCGGGAGGCAGCTTCGGCATATCCGAATCAGTCCTGCAGGAAATTGGAGATAGCCGAGTTAGGAGATTCGGAATCTCTAATCCAGAACGAATCGGATAGTGGCATAACCGAATCAGATGTAAGGCAATTCGGTAAAAGATATCCCGGATAAAGTTGTCTAGTTACTGCGGAAAAGTAATTCGGCTGGTAACTACAAACACCTTTTCGTAAGAATCTAGGTTACCCAAGATCTACCGCGGCAGTAAAATAGAGAGGAAATCCCGAGTAAAAATATTGTGGAACTGCCCAAGCGATGGCAAGCCAAACTAGGGCAATCTAGTGCAAAACCTGGAAAGGAGATCTAGGAAGTGCACTGGGACTTGACAATGGACTCGTTTGTTAGTAAATCTAGAAAAGGCGAGCGCAAGTTCATGCGGAAGATGAACTCGTTTGAGGGGAGCATGGCTGGGATGAAGAACTTACGGTGGCAGTACGGCGAGGAAGCGGCCTGGTGAAGAAACGGCGGCGCAGGGCGCGGTGCGCGGCTCTGGTGTGAGGTCTACGACGTGGTCGACGTCTCCGGCACGGCAAGATCGCAAGGGCGAGGTCGCAACGGGGCAATGGCGTAGATGGAGGTTTCAGAGTGGGAAGTGCGGGGAAGAAGAAGAGGAACCCCACACCCTTATATATAGCCGCTCGCTGGTAACTGGCGCACTACCGCGCGGTTTTCGGGGCGTGGCCGGATCAAGTGTGCCCTGAAACTTTGTGGTCGCAGATGTGGCCGTGTATTTCGAACACATGGTGTGTCACAGAATTGGAAGCGGTCGTGCGGATCCAGTGCACCAGTCAACGGAGAAACCGAGGAGGCGTGGTCGTTTAGTCAAATACACTCAAGTACCTGATGGATCCGGATAATGTGCTGTCAGTGACATGTCAAATCAAAGACCCGGATTATGAGGCTTTGCGCAGAGATTCCCTGCCAAGTGTCCCGGGAAATCCTGAGACAAGATTGGGTGATATGGGATTCGGTTAAGGGCGTTGGTTTTTAACCTGCTACGGCCCTCCATCCGAGGCTATAGGACCGCACCAGCTTCGGGGACTACTGTCGGGGGGCTGCCCCGGATAGGGCAAAGAGGTGGTGTTAAGAGCTGTAAAGAGTGGGCCGATCAAGGTCAAGCCGGATCACTTGGGCCGGATCCCTTGAACCGGATCACTTGGGAGAGTCGGTCGGCTCCCAATCATGCTAAAGGGCAGGGAGAGGCCAAAAGGCATCAGACTAGTCTAGCCGAATCAAAGGAAGGGATCCGGCTTAACCTAGCCGGGTTGGTCAGGAAGGATCCGGCACAGGGTGATGTCGGATAATGCACAAGGGCCAAGTAATGTCAGTAAGTTCACGGGTCCTGCAGGTCTCCTGCCCGAGGCTCAGAAGACAGCCAGGTCGAGCCACGGGTTTTCCGGGTCGCAAGGCCCTAGGCGCTGACTCGGCTATTTCGGGAAAGGGCAGTGGCCTAGGCTCCGGTGGGCTACGCTGGCTTAAGCTCAAAGAGGAAAAGATAGACCTGCCGTTGGACTGACGATGAACTGGACTGAGTGACAGTAGCCAGAGCTTGTCCTGTTCCTCTTGTCCATGCCATTGTCATCTCCGGCCAGGGGCAGAATGGTAATCCGGTTAGTGTATAAATAGACCAGCACATCCTCCAGGGCGAGAGATGACGAAGAAGAAGCCTCACTTCCCCCCTTGCTCCATCTTCCTCCTAGAGCTCTCACCATTGTAGCTTCATACAGCTCGAGGAGCACTCTGTACTTGTGATCATTGAGATATAAAAGAGTAGGCTAGTGCTGCAGTAGGGGTGTTACCTCCACAAGAGGGACCCGAAGCAGGGTACATCTTGGTGTGCTTTGGTTGTTCTTGGTTTTGCTCCTTCTTGCTTGTTCTTGCGTGTTCTTGGTGGTTCTTCATGCGTGCTACCTGAGTGCGCACACCCTCCCCGGATCCCCCAATGTCCTAGCGAGCCCCCAACTTAAGCCATCCTATGGCATCTGCCGTGACACCACCACGACAAGTAGGTACTTCCTTAATCGATGAGACTAAAAAACAATGATATAACGATTATAAGAATGAGATGTCATGGCATGTTTAGTTCAACAAGAATTCAAAACCAAAGTATATGTAATATAAGTAGTTTGGTTGCATCATAGGAAACAATATTCTCATAGAGTTAGTGTTTACCATACTTGTCATATGCATAAGAACGTTGTCCTATGCAATTGGACCTAGTCACAGTTTTCCTTTAAAACTTGTGTAAAGTAGTCTATATATCGGAAAACCTGGATTATTTTCCATACAAACAATTAGATGTTATAGAAAATTTATAAGGAACATAATCCTCAATATTCTATGAAAATTAAAGATTTATGTAATTTTTAAGATTACGTCTTGATCATGCATTAAAAGTAGTATAATTGATCTATCATCTATTTCGTTGAATGGATAAACCTACATAGTAAAGGGAGCTTAGTTTTTTTATATACAATTAATTGGCAACTAACCGCTTCCATTTAATAGTAAATCAATTACCATATGAGTTATGACACATATCAAACAATACCATAGACTCTAGTACTCTCTACCCAGATTCATATGAATTACTCCAAGAAAACACAAGCTCTTCAATATTCATTTATTCATCTATATGTATACAATTCTAGTATAAAATAATAAATAATAATATAATCCATATCTTCTTCTTTGAACTATGTGATCCATACACAGTTAGTCCTAATCACAGATTTCATTAGATGCATCATTTATATATTACTAGGACTAGTTAGACTAGCTCTGTGAAAAAAATAGTTACACTAGATCACAAGTCACCATGTGGCGACATGGTACACACACATGTACTGCCCAAAAATTGTGCGAAAAAATGGACTTGTTGAACAGTTGAGGAGGAAGAAGAAGAAAAGTGGACACCAGCTTGACTGAAACGTGTCATGTGGGCACAAAACCACATCATTTTGTTGAAGAAACCACTTCGAAATGAGGAGGGATAAAGGTGTATGATTTGAAGAAAAAACTAGGGCCAATCTTAAATTTTATAGCGTATAACAAGAGATCCCAATTTATTTTTTGTTTTAAGAAAAAAGAGTGGGAAGTTCCTAATACAATGCTAAGTTTTCTCTCCTATTGCTAGTAGGTTGGTGGGTCGCACACCCGACACACATGTTTTGGTTTGTATAGATTCTTAATAAATGTGGAAGCGTTACAAATGGATAAAAAATCATTGTTGATTTCTTAGTCGATCTCTCAATGGATCTCCACACTTTCTTTCTAACTTTGTGACCAAACATGATTCATATATGTTGCTTTTTACTACTTTTGTGTATGACTATCCATATACCTCAACTGTATATATTAGGCTCCGTTTGGAACAAATGTCAAGCACATGAATCTTGCAAGGATACAATTTCTATAAGAAAATTTGCTATGGTGCCTTTTGAAACAGAAGAATAGGAACTTTTGATTCCTTTGAATATTCTATGTAATTAGCTATTCTGTAGGAATTTTGGAGGAAATTAAATATGAGATCCTCACTCATATTTTCATCTCTATGTGTCTGCAATTCCTATGTGACATCAAGACTAGTTTCATTAGGAATGCAAGAGGTGCCATGCTAGGGTGCCGTGTAGGTGGTATACTGGTATTATCTTCTGATCGGCCACCTCCCGAGTTGTACAATAGTATTAGGTGGGACAATTGGATGGGATTGGTCCCACCTGTCACGAGCACCAAACCCACCTTCCACTAGTAGAAAATGGGCCTTCCGTCCGAAGATTTGGTCCCGGCCATGTTTGGGTCCAGGATTAATGTGAGCATTAGTCCCGGTTCCAACATCTAGGACACCGCACGGGGCACGGCCAACTTTAGTCCGGGCCAAACGGGACCTTTAGTCCCGGTTGGAGATACCAACCGGGGTGAGCCCCTTTAGTCCCGGTCGGTGTCTCCAACCTGGACTAAAGATAGACCTTTAGTCCCGGTTGGAGACACCAACTGGGACTAAAGGGGTTGCGGCAGGCTGCGGCCGTTGCATTTAATATGGAATAATTCATATCTTTAAATCCATAAATCAAAATTTAACAAATAAAATGTTAAAATCGATTAGAAAAATGAGAGGAATCCAAATATGACAACTATTTATAAAAATAATTTGAAAAATCACTTCGGAACCTTTGTTTCCTATACATAGATACACCTATTTGTCGAGTATGAGAACTTTATCACAAACTATACCGTGGGAATGGTCATAACTTGGTCATTTGACTTGAAACTTATATATGTTTATACATGATAGACCTTTTTGTGAAGATTGTTTTTGAATAATTTGTCAAAAATCAAGTTTATCATTTTTCATAGCAACTAGTACACATAAAAGGACTCCATGCCAGAGGATATCTTTTTTGAGGTTTTTTTTTCACTTTATTTGATTTTTTTCAAAAAAGATCAAAATGGCCACCATGACTATTCATCGAAAGAGATCAAATTCTCTAAAACTATCGATATTTCTATGATATAACCACTAATTGTGTACCTTAAAATGATTTTTTTTAAAAATTTCAGCCAAACTATCACTTGTAGTTCAAATTTGGATTGCTTTCGAAAAATCAGTATAAACTCTTTTAACTAGGCGAAATTAGATAGAAATCAAGAAAATTCCTGATACTTGTGGATTATCCATCAAATGTGGACTACGCTTTGTGAGAATTAGATGGGTTTATGTGAGTGTCTGTGCTTGTACTGTGTTTCTTAAAAAAAAACCCGTACAAACGCACGAGATTTTTTTAAATGTTTTTATGTTACTGAATCAAATCATCAGAAGTTTAAAACAGTCTAGAGTTTCGGCTTTCGATTTCTCGGTCAAAATATCTCTTATGTATCGCAACATCCCCCAAATCCGGCGCCGCCTGAGATCACAGGGATGAGCCGCTCAACAGCCCAAGGACGGAAGCCCTCGAAGATGCTGTCTGCTGGCCGCCCTTCCCTCCCTCCTCCAGATCCCTTCCTCTGGCTCGGCCGCTCGGGCACGGTGAGCAGGGCGTCCGACTCCACGGCCACGGCGAGCAGGGCGTCCGTCCCCTCCTCTATCCACGAAAAGGGGGTGGCCGTCTAGCGCCGCCGGCTTAGCTTCCCATGTGCGGCATCCTCCACGGCTTCAACTTCTCTCCCTTCTGTCCGGCTTCATCTTCATCCTCTGAAGTGGCCGGGATCCATGGCGGCGGAGGGCAGACGTGTCGTCGCCGGGACTGGCTTGGCGGCGCCGTCGTAGGGAGGCGGAGGAAAGAGGATCGAGCAATTATTTTCGTTCGGTCAACAGAAGAAGCGAACCGGTATTAAGGGAGCGCGGGTTGTTTTCGCAGAACCTCAGGGGCCAAAATATAAAATGACCACGACGCACGACGTACCACTGCCACGGTCGTTTACTCGTATTATATATCTTCTATTGATACCCCTACGTTGCTAGAAAAAGTGCTAGAAAAGTCATGTTAAACACCTGTATAGAAAATAATTTCTTTTTTGTTTTCTTCCTTCAATTGCTCAAATTTCGCAGCCTTATATTTCTTATCGCTTCCTATAATTTTCCTTGTACACAAACGCAAAAAGAAGATATTCGCTTAAATGACTCGATAGTTCATATTTTCATTTTCGTCGCCCATTGCAATGCACGGTCATTTTGCTAGTTTGTCAAATATGAGAACTTTATCACAAACTATGTTGTGGGAATTGCCATAACTTGATCATTTGGCTCCATGCTAGAGTTTTTTTTCATAGCAAGTTTATCAATGTTTCTATGATGCAAAAGATGATATGGATGGCACATTTGAATTTCTCTCATTTTTCTAATCGATTTAGACATTTTATTTGTCAAATTTCGATTTATGGATTTAAAGATATGGATTATTTCATATTAAATATTATTACATAATCACTGTTATTTATTCAAAAAATATTATTACATAATCATTGTTATTTATTCAAAAAATATTATTACATAATCATTGTTATTTATTCAAATAAATTTTGAAAATTTAAACAATAAAAAAGTGTAACATCATGACCCAGTGGTTAATATGATTGATAGTATACTTATATTAGTAAGTTCTAACTTCTCATTTGGAAGCTAATTCGGAAGGAACTCAAAGTTAAGCGTGCTTGGGGTTAAGCAATTTGAGGATGGGTGACCGAATGGGAAGTTTGACCAGGGTAAGTAATTTGACCTGAGATTAAGTCTATAATTAGAGATTAAGTGTGTGGCTAAGTGGAAAATTTCGGAATAGAATTAAAAATAGAATTAAAAAAATAAATTGAAAATAGAATTTAAAAAACTCCCGGTTTGTGGAGCAGTCATTTAGTCATGGTTGGTCTTCCAGCCCCAACGCTCCACCACAGCCACGTGGAGAGCCTTTAGTCTCGGTTGGTGCCAACTGAGACTAAAGGACGGGACCTCGGGACTAAAGGCCATTTTTTCTACTAGTGTTAAGCGACCCCGCGACACAAATCCCCTCCCACCCTATTGCTTTGAAATCTCATCACAAACCCTTGCAACAACAAAATACCGCATCGTTCAAAGCACCACCGAGACACCGTACCGACTCGCAACGGCGCCGCCCGCTAGCTCTTGTAGCAGTATTGCCGCTCTTGCAACATCGTCTCCCACTCCACGCAGCTCCGCTGCCTGCTCCTCACAACACCACCCTCCGCCTTGTGGTATCTCGATTACTGCTTGCAGCATCACCGACCCGGCTTTCTAGTCTGAAGTCTGAACTAATGTTGCCTACTCTTCACGTACAACACTGCCTGCTCCTCGCAGTTTTTTCAACACATATATTTCCAACGATTACATTGTTTCTATCGCTATGTTCCAAACTGGACCTTACTAATAACTGGTTATACATTTTATCTCTCAATAAAAACTACAGTATTCACCATTGTGGCTGGTGGCACGGTATACGCACACACCTATGCGGTGCCAATTCTCAAAAAAAAAAACCTATGCGGTGCCACGCCAGGCCGTCACACCCAAAACGTGTGCGCGCGCGGGGCACACACCGAATCATGCCCTCCCGCGCGGCCAAATCCTTTATAAGGCGCCCATTGCCGACCCAATGACGAGATCATCACAGAGCAATCGCCAAAGGGACTAAGCTAGAAACGGAAAGTTGTTGCGCCCGCGTCCCCGTCCAGAGATCCAACTACGCGGCATGGCCTTCTACTACGGCGGCATGGGTGGCCCTTCGCCGTCATGGGCGCCGGCGCAGGCTCAGCCGATGATGATGATGCCGCCTCCGCAGCAGCAGCAGCAGCCGCAGCCCCGGCCGTGGAGCAAGGCTGAGGACAAGGTGTTCGAGGGCCTGCTGGTGACGTACCCGGAGCAGGTGCCGAACCGGTGGGTGTACGTGGCGGCGCAGCTGCCGGGCCGCTCGCCGCAGGAGGCCTGGGAGCACTACCAGGCGCTGGTGGAGGACGTCGACCTCATCGAGCGCGGCCTGGTCGAGGTCCCCGACTCCTGGGACGACGAGGCGGCTGGCGGCGGAGGGCGAGGCCGCGGCCGCACCGCAGGTGCCGATGAGCGCCGCAGAGGCGTGCCCTGGAGCGAGGAGGAGCACAGGTATACTATCGCGCCGTCAAAATCTCACAACACCCTCTGCCTGCCTCTGTTCGTGTTTTTTGTCCCTTTCCCCTGTTCTTGCTGGGCGCGTCCTCCGAGGTCCGAGATACTTCTCCTCCGGATCTTTCCACGTCGGATCTTCTCCGGATCCCCATGGCCCACCTCGCCATGCCCTTTTGTTTGCCAATTATTACGCGAAATCTACAGTTAACTTGACTGATGACCATTTCTTCTTCTTGGTTTCGTTTCGGCAGGCTGTTCCTGGAGGGGCTGGAGCGGTACGGGCGCGGCGACTGGAGGAACATCTCGCGGTGGTCGGTGAAGACGCGGACGCCGACGCAGGTGGCCAGCCACGCGCAGAAGTACTTCATCCGCCAGGCCAGCGCCACCAGCCGCGGCGACACCAAGCGCAAGAGCATCCACGACATCACCACCGCGTGATGGATGCGCCATCCGTCGTCGTGGAGGAATCCGGTCCCGTCCGAGCTGAGCTGAAACCCACCGTCGTCCTCGCCGATCCCTTCTGTCGGCTGTAGCACCAATGTAGTAGGGGAATAGCCTAGCTTTGGCCGGAATCTGCGATTTCGAAGCTGCTGGTGGTAAATCTAGTCGTATAATCTGAATAATCTTGTGTGTCTGTCATGTGTTGTGTCGTGTTAAGGAAGAAACAGAAACAGAGGCTGGAGATGATTACAGCATTAATCCGCCGCATGGTTTAGAGACAAACTAGATCGAGTCGATGACAGCGGCATGGCTTTTTCACATCCCGTTCTCATCCTATATCAAATATTCAATACACCTGTCCTGGTGACAAGTGTCCTTTATCGGCGTTCTTGTTTCGTCGTGTTCTTCGTCCTGTCAGCGTCACTGTGCGTGTTGCGGCCGATGCGCACGCCGTCTAGCCCAACATGTGCTGAAAGCGGCTTGAAGGTGACAAGAGATTGCTGTAATATAAATATATATATACAGGCTTGAACAGCACATGATGAATTAGGAGCTGCCAAAACAATCCCTTGGGACCGACCTCCTAATCTAATCTGGCGCACTATATATCGTCAGCGTCCCAAGTTCTCAGCATCTGGCTTTGGTGCTGTCACTGGTCACCTAATTAGGCAACTGTGAAAGCTTTACGTAGTTGCTCTTTCTGGCAAGTTCCGTGATGGAAACCAGGTATGGGTACTCTCCGTCTTATCCGTGTGTTCTTATTCAGGAGATGATGACTAGCTACTCCAAAGTCCAACCTCCGTGAGCTCAGGGTAGGTAGAACTAGTGGGGATTGAGGATACACTACCGGAAAATTGAGATTTGCCGTGCGGCACGGTATATGCCGTGAGCCTCAGAAACTCGGAACACGGCAAAGTATATTTTGCCGTGTAGGCAATAGGAACATCACGGCAAAGATTTCAGGCACGGCATGCGAAGATACGACCCACGGCAAACTAAAAACGCACGACACAATATACTTTGCCGTGATCCTTCCAGTACCTACACGGCACACATTTTGACCAGATCCCAAACTCTGCCGCCCTCGCCAATAATTCGCGGGAAATATTTTTGCACTGGTGGGAAACGATATTTGCCGTGTAGATGTAGAAATATGCACGGCAGAGAGCTGACAATTTTTCGCGCGCACTAAATAATTTGGCGGCAAACTCTTTGCCGTGTAGCCATACGCAGGCATCACGGCAAACATGCTCTTTGCCCTGCGTCGTACTGTTCACATCACGGCAAACCTACTCGTTCAAATTTTTTTTTGCTTTGTTTATTTACTTTGTGAAGTCTTGTAATACATTAATTTACTTCACTTAATATATGGTTCTCGAAAATTTAGATAAACCCTCCGGTGTGGTCCGCATATGTGTCGATCGAAACCCCGAACTTAGTAAACCTACGTGTGAGGTGTCGTCTAGCCCCGTGTGACATAAACTAGTCGGAACCCCGGAGCGTCGGAAACCCACCCAAAACTAGGTTGTGACATAAAATATGTGTACAAGTGTGTTGGGTGTTCTGTAAGTGCAAGAACTTACTCCGGTGTGTGACCCTCTTCACCGGCCGCACTCTCTCCCCACTAACTTTCTAGACTAATAGGTGAAATCTCCCGTTTCGGGGGAACCGGGGGCATTCTTGTGAGAACATGTGATAGTAGTAGGGTTTCCATGTTCCTATGGCCTAACCTAGCGCAACCAAGCAAAAAAGTCCACTGGCCTACCCCCTTTCGACGCACGTCTATGGGGGTACACGGAAACGTTAGGGTTTTTCCAGCGGATTCGGGGTTTCGCCGAAGCGGGGCCCCGGAGCGTCGGAACCCCACCCAAACCGAGGTTGTGCCATACCATATGTATACAAGTGTGTTGGGTGTTGTACATGTGCAATATCCTACTCCTAGGTGTGACCGGCTTCACCGACTTCACTTTCTCTCTAGTGAGTTTCTGCACTTAGAGGTGAAAACTCCCCTTTCGGGCGAACCGGATGGAATCTTGTGTCGATTTGGGGTAGACTTTGGTTTCTCATGTTCCTATGGCCTAACCTAACACAACCAAGCAAAAAATTCCACTGGCCTACCCCCTTTCGAAGCACGTCTATGGGGGTACACGGAAACGTTAGGGTTTTTCCAACGGATTCGGGGTTTCGCCGAAGCGGGGCCCCGGAGCGTCGGAACCCCACCCAAACCTAGGTTTGTGCCATACCATATGTATACAAGTGTGTTGGGTGTTGTACATGTGCAATATCCAACTCCTAGGTGTGACCGGCTTCACCGACTTCACTTTCTCTCTAGTGAGTTTCGGCACTTAGAGGTGAAAACTCCCCTTTCGGGCGAACCGGATGGAATCTTGTGTCCATTTGGGGTAGACTTTGGTTTCTCATGTTCCTATGGCCTAACCTAGCACAACCAAGCAAAAAAGTCCACTGGCCTACCTCCTTTCGACGCACGTCTATGGGGTACACGGAAACGTTAGGGTTTTTCCAGCGGATTCGGGGTTTCGCCGAAGCGGGGCCCCGGAGCGTCGGAACCCCACCCAAACCTAGGTTTGTGCCATACCATATGTATACAAGTGTGTTGGGTGTTGTACATGTGCAATATCCTACTCCTAGGTGTGACCAGCTTCACCGACTTCACTTTCTCTCTAGTGAGTTTCTGCATTTAGAGGTGAAAACTCCCCTTTCGGGCGAACCGGATGGAATCTTGTGTCGATTTGGGGGTAGACTTTGGTTTCTCATGTTCCTATGGCCTAACCTAACACAACCAAGAAAAAATTCCACTGGCCTACCCCCTTTCGACGCACGTCTATGGGGGTACACGGAAACGTTAGGGTTTTTTCCAGCGGATTCGGGGTTTCGCCGAAGCGGGGCCCCGGAGCGTCGGAACCCCACCCAAACCTAGGTTGTGCCATACCATATGTATACAAGTGTGTTGGGTGTTGTACATGTGCAATATCCTACTCCTAGGTGTGACCGGCTTCACCGACTTCACTTTCTCTCTAGTGAGTTTCTTCACTTAGAGGTGAAAACTCCCCTTTCGGGCGAACCGGATGGAATCTTGTGTCGATTTGGGGTAGACTTTGGTTTCTCATGTTCATATGGACTAACCTAACACAACCAAGAAAAAAAGTCCACTGGCCTACCCCCTTTCGACGCACGTCTATGGGGGTACACGGAAACGTTAGGGTTTTTCCAGCGGATTCGGGGTTTCGCCGAAGCGGGGCCCCGGAGCGTCGGAACCACACCCAAACCTAGGTTGTGCCATACCATATGTATACAAGTGTGTTGGGTGTTGTGCATGTGCAATATCCTACTCCTAGGTGTGACCGGCTTCACCGACTTCACTTTCTCTCTAGTGAGTTTCGGCACTTAGAGGTGAAAACTCCCCTTTCGGGCGAACCGGATGGAATCTTGTGTTGATTTCGGGTAGACTTTGGTTTCTCATGTTCCTATGGCCTAACCTAACACAACCAAGCAAAAAATTCCACTGGCCTACCCCCTTTCCGACGCTCCGGACCCCGCTACGGCGAAACCCTACTCCCGCTAGAAAAACGTCAAACCTGTCGATCTACCCCTTTGACCGGCGCCGAGAGGGGGTAGACGCGTGAACTTTTTTGCCTTGTTGTGTTAGGTTGGTACATGGGACCATGGGGAACCAACATTTCATGTGGTTTGTCGCATGATTCCGTGCCCGGCACCCGACACGGGAGTTTTCACCTCTAAGTGTCGGAACTTAGTACGGAGTAAGAGGGGTCGGTGAAGGGGGTCGCACCTCGGAGCCGTAACTTGGTTCCCACAACCTACCAACACACTCTTACACATATATTAGGGACCCATGCGAGTTTTGGTGGGATTCCGACGCTCCGGACCCCGCTACGGCGAAACCCTACACCCGCTGGAAAAAAGTCAAACCTGTCGATCTACCCCTTTGACCGGCGCCGAGAGGGGGTAGACGCGTGAAATTTTTTGCTTGGTTGTGTTAGGTTGGTACATGGGACCATGGGGACCAGCATTTCATGTGGTTCGTCGCATGATTCCGTGCCCGGCACCCGACACGGGAGTTTTTCCAACTGATCTAGGGTTTCACCGAATCGGAGCCCCGGAGCGTCGGAAACCCACCCAAACCTACATTTTTCCATACAATAAAAGTATATAGATAATTGTATTAACTAATAATAATAAACACTCCAAAAAAATAGTAAGGAAGAAAAAGAATTAAAAGAGAAAACAAATAGAAAGAAAAAAGGAAAAAAAAAGAAAAAGGCACACGGCAAAGGGCTTTGCCGTGCTTCCCTCCTTCTCCCGCACGGCAAAGAATCTTTGCCGTGTTCCGAAATTGTTGCACACGGCAAAGGCCCACGCACGGCAAAGATGGCAGGTTAGGACACGGTCTGACTTTCCCAAATCGACCGCGACCTCACTTTCCCCAAATCGATTTCCAATCTCCCAGCTTCGCCGCCGTCCACAGCGCCGCCACCCAACCTCGCCGTCGTCCCCAGCGCCTGCACCCACCCTCGCCGCCGTCACCAGCCCTTGACCACACCGCCACCTCCACCCGAACTCGCTCCGGTGAGGAGCTGTTGACCAAGAACGCGCCGGGGCGCCGCGCTCCACCCAAACTCGCCTCCACCCGAACTCGCTCCGGTGAGGCCCAGAAGCGCAAGCTCGGCCGCGAGCGCGTCCAGGCCACCCAGCGGGCCGCCGAGCTCGGCGAGCAGGCAAGCATGCTCTCACCTCCCCTCCCGAGATGAATTTCCCATGAAGTGCGAGCTTGTGGACGAAGAACGCCGGTGACAACGACGACGGCCACTAGCTCAAGGTGAGAACTGCACCTTATTTGTGCGTAAACAGTAGTTAGTTAGTTAGTTAGTTAGTTAGGTTAGTTAGGTTAGTTAGTTAGTTAGGTTAGTTAGTTAGGTTAGTTAGTTAGTTAGGTCAGTTAGGTTAGTTAGTTAGGAGGTAGAAGTGTAAAGAAAAAATGGTGGAACTAGTAAAGTCGTAAAGTCGTAAACTCGTAAAGTCGGAAAGTCGTAAAGTCGTAAAGTCGTAAACTCGTAAAGTCGGAAAGTCGTAAAGTCGTAAAGTCGTAAACTCGTAAAGTCGTAAACTCGTAAATTCGGAAAGTCGTAAAGTCGTAAACTCGTAAACTTGTAAAGTCGTAAAGTCGTAAAGTCGGAAAGTCGGAAAGTCGTAAAGTCGTAAAGTCGTATAGGTCGGAACTAGTATCGTAAACTCGTATAGGTCGGAACTAGTATCGTAAAATCATAAACTCATAAACTAGTATCTTATAGGTCTACTTGGTTTCTTATTTATACTCCGTCTCTTATTTAGGAGCTGATATTTATGTTGTACATATGTTCTTATATATATGTTCTTTTTGTGGTTTTCAGATGTCGTAGTTTACGGGGCTTCTTCTCCAGCTGAGGAGGGCCGCCTCGGTGCCCCTGTTCCGTCCCCGACCTTCTGCGGTGATCGACCACGCTTCTAGGGTATACATCTTTCGCCTCTCTTGCTGCATAGGTTTATTTTGGTCTAGATCACCAAGTCAGTCGAGTCGCGTAACCCGAGTCAGATCCCATCCGGAAGGGTTACAAATTTATAAATATGCAGGATTGTCCATCTTTGCATATTTATAACCGTAACACTTCCGGGTTGTCCTGTTGGACAGTCCGAGTACGTGTAGATCGGGTCGTGTTCCATGTTCTACCCCTTCCTGAGACGAATTTCGGCAGCACCTCCCCGTTGTTCTTCGGATGCACACCCTCTCGGCTTGACAAGCTCGAGACGTGTATTCTGAAGAACAGCGGGGAGGTGCTGTCGAAATTTCGTCTCGGGTCGGGGTAGAACATGGGACTGCTCTCGTCGCGGGATAGGCCCCTACCCATTAGAAGTGTAGGTGAACCCTTGCATGTTGTAAAAGATAAAATTTGGCCGTAAAAAATGGTTTTGTTAAAATTCAGTGACATGTTGAACTGAAAGCATTGTGTATGTCTTTTTTGGTACCGATTAAAGGATGGATCCGAGACAGAACCGTGAGTGGATGTATGCTGGCAGAAAGAGTCAGTGGGAGTTCACTGATGAATGGAGAGATAAGGCCGAGGAGTTTGTGAACAAGGCGTTTGACATCAGCAGCAGACCCATGAAAGTGTTTTGCCCCTGTTCAAAATGCGATAACCGAAGGCGACAGTCGAAGGTAGATGTTAGTACGCACCTGATCAAGAATGGGTTCACACCATTCTACCATGTTTGGAATTACCATGGTGAACAGTTAGCAAAACGTCCTAGAACCGAGCCACGTCAGATTCAGCCAGCGGGAGAATTTGACACTGGGTTCAACAACTGCTTAGACGCCTTTGTCAATGCTAATGCGCCTGAAAGCCGTCGTGTAGAGGCGGAGACACCTCAGGAGGCGGAGACAAGTGAGCAGCCGGATGAAGACACGAAGAAGTACTACGAGACTATGTTTGGCTCGCAGAAACCCCTTCATGAACATACAGATGTTACCCTTCTAGATGCCATCGCTCGCCTTATGGCCGTGAAGTGCCAGAGGAAGATATGCAGGGATGGTTTCGATGATATTCTGGCCGTCGTTGGCAGCCTTCTACCGAAAGGGCATATCTTGGCGAAGAGCTTCTACGAGGCGACTAAACTCCTCCGTGACCTTAAGATGTCATATGAGAAGATAGACGCCTGTCCAAAGGGATGCATGCTATTCAGGAAAGAACATGCTGGAACAAATTATTGCATCCATTGCAATTCCTCTAGGTACTTCGAGGTCGACCTCGGTGGTGGACAGAAGAGGCAGACCGGGATTCCCCAAAAGATTCTCCGGTACCTTCCATTTATACCGAGGATCCAGCGGCTTTACATGAACAAAGACACTGCCCAGCAGATGCGATGGGCCGCGTTAGGGAGAGATACACGGACAAGATGATACATCCGTCGGATGGTGACGCATGGAAGAACTTTGTAGCGAAGTATCCACTGAAAGCGGGCGACCCGAGGAGCGTAGCTGTTGCTATATCAACCGATGGGTTCAATCCGTATGGCATGTCGGCGGCAACATACAGCTGTTGGCCTGTGTTTGTCATACCCCAGAACCTCCCCCCGGCGAGTCCATGAGATCACATAACATGTTATTGTCGATGATAATCCCAGGACCGAAATACCCGGGTAAGAACATGAACGTGTACCTGGAACCGCTGGTTGAAGACTTGGCTGTTGGCTGGAACGGTCGCGGGGTCCGAACATATGACGCCTCAACAAATGATCACTTCGATATGTATGTCTGGTACCACACATCCCTGCATGACTTACCAGCACGTGCTTTGTTCTGCGGCTGGTGTACACATGGGAAGTGGCCTTGCCCACAGTGCAGACAGGCTGTGACTTTCTCATGGCTTACGAAGGGAGGCAAGTATTCATGCTTTGATCAACATCGACAGTTCCTTGAGCCAGGTCATAGATACAGGAGTGACGTAAAGCGGTTCGAGAAAGGAGTCGAGATCCATGCTCCGAAACCACGTCTGATGACCGGAAGAGAAATCAGGGCTGAGCTAGAAGCTCTCGTGCCTAACCCCGATGGGAATGGTTTCGTGGGTTATGGGGAGACGCACCAGTGGACTCACATTCCGTGCTTCTGGAAGCTGCTCCCTTACATGGAGGATGTCGAGCTTCCACACAACATTGATGTAATGCACACCGAAAAGAATATCGCCGAGGCTCTTTATAGCACCATCATGGACACTGAGAAGACGAAGGATAACGTCAAGGCTCGAATGGACCAAAAAGAACTTTGTGACAGGCCAGATCTTGAAATGAAGCCTCCTGGAGTCAACGGCACTAGGTGGTCTAAGCCAAAGGCTCGGTTCTGCCCTACAAGGCCGGAAAAAAGGGAAATATTACAGTGGCTCGTGGAGTGTTTGTACTTCCCTGATGGGTATGCAGCTAACTGGGCGAGGTGTGTGAACCTGGACACGCAGCGAGTAGGAGGGCTGAAGAGTCATGACTACCACGTGTGGCTTGAGCGCATAATGCCGGTGATGATTCGAGGCTATGTCGATGAGGAGACTTGGCGAGTACTGGCGGAGTTGAGCTTTTTCTTCCGGCAGATTTGTGCAAGGGAGTTAGATCGTGAGGTGGTTCTGAAGCTGCATGAACAGGCACCCGAGTTGCTTTGCAAGCTAGAGACGATACTTCCGCCAGGGTTTTTTAATCCGATGCAACATATGATCTTGCATCTCGCGCACGAGGCTTTGATGGGGGGGCCTGTGTCGACCCGTTGGCAGTTTGGGCCTGAGAGAAAAATGAAAGACCTACGCCAGAATTGCGGGAATAAATGCAAGATCGAGGCATCCATGGCCGAGGCATGCCTTAACGAGGAGGTGTCAAGCTTCACGACAGGTTTCTATGATGCCAACATTCCCACAATCCACAATCCAGTCGTTCGCTACAATGCAGCCAACCCTGAAGATGTACCCAAGCTTAGCATCTTCATAGGGCTCGGTGGCAAATCGAGTGGCACGAAGAAGTTCATCATGACAAAGCTCGAGCGGGATCTGATCTCCTCGTATATCTTGATGAGTATGGAGGAAGTGAAGCCGTACCGCGAGTAAGTCTTTCACCATTTAGTATTTCACAAACATTCACTCCTATATTCGTGGCTAACTCCTCTTTTCTCATTGGAGTAGACGATTCACTCGTGAATTCTGGAAGCTGAGAAGGGACCCTACCCCGAAAGAGTCGAAGGATCTTTTTGACAACGGTGGTGGTTTTGGCAAGGGTGGTGGTTTCATTAGCTGGTTCGCGGGTTTGGTACTGTTCTATCTAACTTTTCTAGTACCGTGGACATTCATCGATCATTCCTCGTTCTAAACTTCTCGTGCTAACTTGTAGGCAAAAAAGGACAAAGAGATGAAGCCAGAGCTTAGAAACATTGCCCATGGCTTTAGCCATTCCGTCAACTCATTCCATGCTTATGACGTGAATGGATATCGCTTCCATACCCATGACCACACAACAAACCGGGGCAACCGGAAGACAATAAATAGTGGGGTGTTATGTGAAGGCTCAGATAAACTCCATTACTATGGAAGAGTTGAGGCTATATACGAGTTGAATTATGGTTTTGGTAAAGGGCTAGATCCCGTTGTATTCAAATGCAATTGGTTAGACCCGCGTCGGGTTAGACGGGATCCTACAATTGGATTGGTCGAAGTTGAACGAAGCTCCAAGTATTCGGGAGACGACGTCTACATTTTGGCTACCCAGGCCTTCCAAGTATTCTATCTTTCGTACCCGTGCAAGAAAACAGCAAAAGCATATCAAAAACGTCTACAGGGGTGGGATGTTGTGGTGACGGTACCGTCGCACAGCAGGCCGGCTATGCCTAACAGTAAGGATTACCGCCGCCTAGACCCCTCAATGTCTCACAACGAGTTCTATCAGGAAGGAGGGCTCCCTGGGAAATTCACTATCAACTGTCCATCGATGATGACATGGAATACGGCGACGAAAACGGAGATGCGGGAATGGAGGAACAGACCGCGCATGACGACGTCGAGGAGGTTCATAACCAAGCCGACGTGACTTTGCTAGAGCGGTTCCACGCAGGACTTCTCGTCGATGAGCCAGAGGGACCACCTCCAGGTTCCGTCGATGGTTGGTGGTGTGGCGAACCTGACAGTGATGACGACACGGGTGCTCCAATAGTTGGTCCTCGATGATCTCGACACAGGCTACTGATAGCGATGAGGACACATGTATTAGTACTTGTCAGTCTAGCTTATATGTAATAGGTCGATGCTGCTTTATGTAATAGTGATTGTCAGTCTAGTTTATTTTGTGAGAACTCATTGTCGCTACTCCATTTACCTTAATTTTGGATCATGTAATAGTGATTGTCAGTCTAGTTTATTTTGTGAGAACTCATTGTCGCTACTCCATTTACCTTAATTGTATTCACTTTTGCTTTACTCATTGTTGCTTCATGTATTTACCTTAATTTTGGATTACTGATGAAAACTATCTTTTGTCAATGCAGGAAACATGACAGGGCGTGGAAACAAATTGACGAATGCCTTGAAGAAAAAGGTGGGAAGCGTGAAGGAACGCCTGGCGGGATCGAGTAGGAGTTCGGCACCCTCACCTCCACCTGCGACCACACGTCCACCCTCACCTCCGCCAGCGATAGATGGACATCGTAAAGGTTCGAGGAGCAGAAGGAGGCCTTCGAGGCTAAGTCCTACTCCTACTCCTCCCCCTGCCGAGGAGGAGGAGGCCGACCAGGAGTACGATCCTTCTTCTCAGGACGAGTCGCTGGATCCTGAGTCTAGCGATGAGGCGGTCGAGGAGGAGGAGGTGGGACCTGGGGATATACCTTTTCCCTTTGAGCTTGACCCGACACTGCAGTGGGTGCCGCCGGAGGAGTGGGTTGAGACTGAGGAGAATATCCCTTTGCCACAGACCAAGCCGGTGTATCAGCGGGGGGCGGCTAGACTCCCCGACCCCCAATCTTACCCCTACAAGCACACTCTTCTCCTGCCTAAAGGGAAAAGGTAATTATTATACTTTTTGTTCAATTTTAGCTTCTCATTGTGTTTTGACCCGCTAACTATACTCATTTTGGTTTTCTCATTGTGTAGGACATTTACGTATGATCCTCCTAAAGTGAAGGGACAGTGTACCTACTCGAGCATCCTTGGATGTTGTGTCAGGAAGTTTTTCCCAGGGATTGTCGACGAGGAGGACGGTACCAGGAGTGTAGCTTGGACTTTCAGGCATTACTGTTACGCGGAGGATCCCGATGGCGAGTACCGCAACATTGGGCTTAAGACACTTGGCTATTTCTGGGTAAGTTTGTTTGACTTCACATCATTCTATAAATTCGAGATTGCACTAATGCCTTTGACCCTATTATACCTATGTGTGCATGCTTGTAGAAGTACTTCTCCTATCGGCCAGAGGACGAGGCCAAGTTCGAGGCTATCCTTTTGGCGATGGCCTCTAAGATGGTGACGGACATGCACTACGAGGCTCGCATGAACTCTGTCCGCAATTGGTACGCCGAAAAGAACATTAAGCTGAAAAAGAGACAAGCTCGGAACATCTTGATGAAGCCATGGCAATACTTGCAGGTACCGTCATTTATATATTGTCAAATTTGTTGACCTCCGTGTAATATCATTAATATGTGTGTGCTGTGCATGTAGGTGCCTCCTCCGTACGTCGGTAACAACAGCGCATGCCACCTCGCGATGGTAGCGTGGTGGACTAGCCCGGAGTATCTCAAGATACACGCGCAGGGACAGGCAAAGCGGGCGCAGAACACGGGTGGAACACACCGCCAAGGGAACCTCAGCCTCACCCAATGCATAGAAAATGAGGTGAGCCAATGCATTCTCTAATCCACCTACGTTCGTGCTCTCTTTTGCAATATCGTCTCCTTTTCACCTATGTTTGTGCTCTCTTTGCAGAGGTTGAAGACCGGCGTAGACCCCTCGCCCTTCGCCGTTTGGTCAAAGATGCGTACCTGGGATGAGCCAGATCCTACGACAGGGTCGATATGGGTCAGCGACACTGCCGCCATCCGGAGCAAGGGTTACACGGACAAGTTCAAGGAGCGCAACAGTCAAGACGCTGACCCTCTCACCAGTCCACTGGACGTCGAGGCTGTCGTGCTTGCGGGCCAAGGCGCGGCGAATGGCCGCTTGTGGATATGTGACGGCTCCATCGACCCTATGACCGTCCCGTCCCTACGCCAGGTCCGCCGTGGGAGGGCGCCTGGGGCACCTGCTGTGGAGACCCGTCCACGAGTTTCGAGTCTACTTGTCGACGAGCTCCGGCAGAAGCAGGTGCTCTATGAGCAGGAGCTGGAGCAGCAGCGGGAGCAAATTCGGAAGCAGCAGGAGCAGATGCGGCAGCAACAGGAGCAGATGTGGCAGCAGCAGGAGTTCTACAGGCAGCAGCAGGAGCATTCCAGGCTGATGGCGGAGTGGATGTTTGGCACGGTGCAGCGCCTTGCTCCTGGGGGGGGGGGGACGGGGTTGTTGCCATGGGAATGTTCCCTCCACCGCCTCCACCGACGTTCTCATGGGTATGTTCTCGAACTTCTCATTCTACCCATCTTATAGTTGTAACTAAATTACTTGTGTAATGCGAGCCTTTTGCATGTTGTAGGTGAATCCACCATCGGCGGGTGGATCTCACTCCATGGCGCCGCCGCTAGGTGGCCAGGGCAATCCAGAGGGGGAGTCCCATAACGCCAACCCTAGATGTTACCGGAGGCTACCGTTGGTATGCTCCCCGACTTGTCATTGCCATTGCCACTTTAGTTATGATTTCAACTTCCTACCTCTCTCATTATCTTTTTGCAAACGTGTAGGACGATGACACTCAGTGATGTTGAGGACCTATTCCACCGCCGGAAGGCCTGTACAGGTTAGTTATGATTTCAACTTGCTACCTCTCTCGTTCGAAAACTTACTTCATGTCTCACTTAGATCAACATAGCCAATCAATGAATCTCAAATGGTCACTTGTGTTTTTTGGGTTACCACATAGATCAACATGTGTTTATTGTTTACTTCATCTAAACTTGTGCTCTATACATGACATTTCCACTTTGTTAGTTTAATGATGCACATGACATTTAGCTATTTTAGTTGTCAAACTTGCTATCCGTCCATCTTCGCCTATGCTTATTCTTATTCAAACTTCCTATTTCGATTTATGCTTATTCCACTTTGTCAAACTTGCTACTTTAGTTGTCAAACTTGCTATCCGTCCATCTTCGCCTATGCTTATTCTTATTCAAACTTCCTATTTCGATCTATGCTTATTCCACTTTGTCAAACTTGCTATCCGTCCATCTTCGCCTATGCCATTTAGCTTTTCCCACTTTGTCCTCTATGCTTATTCAAACTTCCTATTTTAGTTGTCAAACTCATGATTTTTGTTTGAACTTGTAGGAGGATCATCAACGACGTCCATCTTCGCCATCCGTCCATCGTCGCGGAGTTCATGTGGACACTTAGCTATGAAACTCATGAATGATGCCTATGTGCTGTTTGAGACTATGTTTGTGCTATTTGGAGTCATGTTTGTGGACTTTAAACTATGTTTGTGATATGTGGAGTCATTTGTGGACTTTGAGACTATGTTTGTGCTCTAATTGTGCTCAAATTGTGATTTATGTGTGATATGGCCCCTATATGGGTTGAATTTGATGAATTATCTGTGTATTGCTATCTGTGCATTATCTGTTGCTATCTGTGTATTTTCTGTAAAATGCAGGAATTTATAAAAAAATCGACAAAATGGTGCCATATGGTCAATATGCCGTGTGGATGCACACGGCAAAGACATTTGCCGTGCAAAGGATCACGACAAAGCCCACCACGTGGCGCGTGCCTGTGCAACCTGGCAATGTGGTGCTGACCATTTGGTCAATATGCCGTGCGCAAACAATCACGGCAAAGGTGCAAATGTTTGCCGTGCGCAAATGATCACGGCATAGCCCACCACGTGGCGCGTGCCTGTGCTTGATCAAAGGGGTGTTGGCCGTGGTGTTAGACGCACGGCAAAGGTTTAGGCTTTGCCGTGATGACCTCCAGCCGAAGCACGGCAAAGGTTTAGGATGTGCCGTGATTCCCTCCAGCCGACGCACGGCAAAGGTTTAGGATTTGCCGAGCTTTCTCCCTGGAAACTCACGGCAAAATGGAGCCGCACGGCAAAGGCAGGTTCCGGTCGTTGACCACGTCTGACAGTAGGCTGGCGCACGGCAAAATAGCAACGCACGGCAGAGGTCTTTGCCGTGCTGTTTTGTCGAGGGATCACGGCAAAGATTCTTTGCCGACATGTATTAGGCCGTGTGGGCTTTGCCGTGCTCCGACATGTCTTTGCCGTGTCTTTTGCCTACACGGCAAATTTCTGGATTCCGGTAGTGATAGATGCAAACCAAGTACAATGCTGAATGTTAAGAATACAAGTTTCATCTTTACTCTGGTGATTGAATCGTTGATGTTAACTTTGAGGGTTTACGTCGGGGCACTAGTACAGACGGGTGTTATGTCTACTTAACTTTTTTTTTTTTGGAATTGTGGTCATCTTCTCTAGTTTCTTTTTTATTTGATTTCTCGATTTAATCTTCCCGCCTCTCTCGATTCATTTCATGCGCCATTTAAAATCTAAAAATATAGGGGAAAGTGGTCACTGTTCCCCACAGCAAAATTTCATAATGGCCCAGTAGATACACAAAACAAAATATAAGTATAGGAAAATAACATTAGGTAGAAAGAAACATCATACAAATCAAAATGCTTTTCCTACTCTTTAGGCCTACGCTTTGACACATATTATTTCCTTTCGTGAACCCGGTGCTAAAAGACAAATAATCGTATGATATTAGCAGAGAGCCGTGCCTACCTATATTGCTGGTTCACATAAATGACTGGTGCTCATTGTCAAGAATTTATGTTCACATGGTCAATAACTTAATATGAGATCTGACAAATAGTCTCATGATAGCATAAAATGCACCTACACGGAGAACTGAGCTCATAGTTAGGTTCTTTGTGGTGGAACTAACCTACCCAGATTCAAGTTTTAGACTTAGCATGTGTGGTTGCATTTATCTTGATTTATTTCAAGATTTAATCGACGATATTCTTATGGTGCTAAGTGGTGTGCATGTCAATAGCGAGGCGTCTGTGATGACTCGTGAAACTCAATATTTGCCTACTGAGTCTATCGGCGGTGCTTGTAGCGATAGGGTGTGTGTGCGCATTCACATGATGAGTATATGTGCTTGTTTGTGAGAGTCTAGCTACATATATGTAATTTGTTTCTCGAAAAACAAATGCATTATTTGTATATCAAGCTAGTTTGGTGCATGCCGACACCTTGTTTCCTTCCAAATGGACATACCTATAGAAGAAGATCTGATAGATAAGTGATGAATGGTAATATCACAAAGTACACTCACTCAATTGTTTGTTTCTTAAAATTTTATGTGCAAGTGATTGCACTAGTGTGTACACTTACAGTATAGGAGGTTATCTGAGGGTAGGATCAAATATTGATGTGCGAAAATTACAGTCTTGGAGCTTCAAGATCGAATGAGATTTAGTTCCATAGTTGATCTAGTGATTGCATCAATGGTGTTCAAAAATTTTGGGTGTACATTCGGTTTCTACAATGAGTGTAATAATGAAGGAATGGCGATGCTACATCTAGTCAACATTTTATGGATTAATTCATTTTCTCTAATTTGTTCTTGAGGTTCGGTAGTCAAGGACTCTCTGTGCCCTTGCAGACGCCTTCTGCTCATAACTTAATTCGATACAGGGAAAGAAGGGGCAACCCAACTAAGACACTAGGTATAAGCTGTCCCCGGGAAAAAATAAAGGAAAAACATTATGGTAAGCGGTTATTTAACTTGACTTTACTTAGTTAATGCTCTAGAAAGAGGGCCAACAAAGAAAACTTACACGCTGACATAAATTGCCTACCACACGCTTATCTTTCATGAGAACTACTCTACCAGATCCGACAAATAATTTGATGATAATAGCAAAAAGTTTCCCTACCGGCATGTTTGTCGCTTGTAGATGCCTAGTGTTCATCGTCATCAACTTACCTTCACAAGGTTTAGTCATATACTATGAGACCGACAAACTGTCACATGGTAATAGTCCAAATCACATGACATGGGTTGTTTGTCTCACAAACTAGGTCAGTTTTCATCATCAACAACTTGCTTTCCACATAGGATGCTTATCTTTTGTTAACCCAACATGATACCAGACCCAACCAATAGTCTGACGATAATTGAACAAAGTGCGCCTACTTGGATGTTTGTTTCTTCTACATGTTTGGTGCTCGTCGGTGGCAATTTTCCTTAACAAGATAGGTCATACACTATGAGGTCTGAAAAATTGTCTGATGGAAATAGCACAAATCTCACCTACCGTGTTGTTTGTCTGTCAAACTTGTATGATGGTCATCATCAGCAAGTTTCACATGGTCAATCATAAACTCAGAGGTCCGACAAATGATCTCACGACATGCAAGGACAAAGTTCCCTCGGTCGGTTGTTTCTTTTCAAAACTTGATCGGTGATCACCGTCAACAACTTGCCTTTCACGTCATTGATCCTACATATGGGAGAGTCGATAAATAGACTGATGGTATAGCACAAATTGGACCCACTTGGGTGCTTATTTCTCACAATGGTTTAACTATCATGTCTAGCTAATTGTTTAATATGTTGTCACAGATAATCTGGTGATAATGCCCAAAGTGTGCATCCACTTTGATGTTTGTTTATAATACAATGTTTGTGCTAATTGACAACTTTTAAGGAGTGTACTACACATTGATTTTTTTAATGTTCCCAAGGTACACGGTACGTGTCTAGACACAATGGTGTATGATTGAGGAGTATCTTTGAAAATGCACAATATCTTAACACAAACATGTGTGATCTTTTTTAGTGTTGAGTCAGACCATTTATGATGGACCGCTCGTGCCGAGATTTACCCACTCTAAAGTATATTCACCATCAATTGGTATACTTGTGCCAAGGAAATTAAAAAAAATCAACCAAACCTAAGCAGATAAATACCCCAATGGAGTAAGGGATCTTGTTAATATTTACTAGAAAATTAAACTATTTCCAAATTAAATCAAACGACAAGTCAAGTAAGACAAAGAAACTCGATAGCTAGGGTTTTGGGAGCTCACCTTACTACCTTAATACGGTGTGGGTTTGCATTATGTACTCGGAGTAAACGGTTTTATGTAGGATGTATTATCAGTAATAAATCGGTTAATGATAGTTAGGATAGCACACCCATACCTATATATACATAATGATGGTTAATACAATCGTAATTAAATAACCCCAACAAGGAAAACATGGGAACCATTGGATGCATATTAACCCTAATATCATTTTATGTTCTATTTGTCAATGACTGATATGAAGACAAGGAAAAACTCATCACGAGGAAGAGTATTTTATGGTGCAACATGTATGTCTAATATATGGCGAAGTTTGCGTACCAAGACTGGTCCTACAATCTGGACCAAAACTCGCATGTAGAAAACAACATGTACTATGTGATACACCAATTCACCATAAGTGATACAGATTAGTGCCAAATAAAAGTAGATGGCTACCTATTCAAATATTTATTTCATATCACAATAATTTAAGATTAGCAAAAGAAGATAATTGAATAGTATATCCATACAGTCACGTGCACGTAGTATAATGCATGATTAAGGGTACGTTTTGATCCTTTGGGAAAATCTAGTTGTTTAGTTAAAAATGACTAACTTTTTTAGCAATGACAGTATTAATTTAGCAACGATGTTATACCAAGTAAAAAAGAATAGAAAAATGCGACCACCAAAGAATATTCACAAACTGAAAGCCTATGAAGTAACCATATCTAAACTCACAAATCGAGTCTTAATGTATTTCAGTAAACTAAAATAATTAGAAGAAGACACTTGCAACCACTTGACTAATATAGTTTGTAGGTTTTAATAACAACATGTTCCACCCACAGTTTTATACTGCCGAATGCACCATGGACACAACCCTAATTTCAACGATCTTATCTCTATACCAACTCGTTGGAACTCCAAGCGCAGAGTGTTGCAGCAAGTGGCTCTTTTCCCATAATTAAGACTCAGGATTATATATCTTACAGGAGGACCAAATGATCTCTCCTACCCCTTGGCCCTCAAGCAACTTCTGTAAAATAAGAAGGAATTATTTTGTGTCCCAAACTCAAATGTGGTTTTTGTCAGGCAACATAGTTATTAGGACGAGATGGAAACAAAAGTGCAATAAATGAAACTAAATGTAATGGTGCTACAAATAGACGTTGACGGAGGAGCTAATATGTAAACTATAAATCTTAATAAAAGAGATTTTTTTTTGATTTTACATAATAAATAACTTAAAATATAAAATGAAGTGCAACAAAGTAAAAAGGATATATCAAAAGATGGACCGGGATTCATGGGCTAACTTGACCTCTCACTCATAAATATGGTCGAACGAATATAAAACTTATAGACAAGATAAAGTGCAAGGCAAAATTTATTGTATATGTATAATTAGCATGCGTATGAGCATCACGTACTAACATAGAGATAACGAAACACATCTCTCTAGTGTGTTGCTTGGATGCTTAGAATTAAGTGTAAACACAAAGCATTTCATTAAGAACTTTGACATGATGTTGGAGGATCTCATGCGTCTATTTGAACTAACAAGTGTCACCTTTGCAGTCCCTAGGCAGACATAACGACTCACATCCCATTATCCCTAGTGAGGTGGATATGGAAAGGTAAAGACCATATTAGTTCCCAAATTTTCTGTCACTATCCAGTTTCTACTACCAATCTACTCCATCTAATACACATGTTCCCCCCCTCTCATGACCTAGCATACTAATTTTATCGGAACAAGCATACAAGAAAGAGTAGTAATGTACATCTAGAACATACGTCATGCATACACTGAAATTATATCACATTACTCATTTCATATAAAGATATCCACTACAAAATAATAAAAATATGATCATAAACATGCACGCAATTCGTTCTAAACATGATATCACACACACACACACACACACACACACACACAACACACACACACAGAGAGAGAGAGAGAGAGAGAGAGAGAGAGCAGGATACTGCCACAAAACCATATTCTAGGGGGTAGACTAATCCCTTCTTATCATGATGACAATGGTGAAGACATTGGAGAAGCTGAGGGGCAATTAACCAGGGATGATTCCGGCAACGCGCCCCTTTCCAAACTACATCTGTGCTTGAGTTTTATCTTCTGTTTTTGGTGTGTATGATGGGCAACGTGTTGCTTCTGGTGATGGCCAAAGGGATTCTATTCATAGTGGTTTTATGTAAAAACAAATAGGCACACAAGGGAACGGCGGCGTTAGGAGGCTAGAGGGCCCAAATGGCCTCTAGAGCAGACATGCTATGGAGCCCACGTGGCCCGGGCCTCCTTCTAGACTCCATCTTGATCTCAAAATTTTGTATTTCCGTAAACTTGCATGGCAAAAATCCTAGATCGGTCTGACATCGGAAAGGTTCCTGAAATTTCAAAATACAAAAAACATGGTTTCTAGCTTTCTAGAATTATAAATCAAATAAAGAGATTTTGTGGGAAATCGCATAGAAAATTAATTATATGGTGTAAACTCATGATATGATGCAAATAAATGAGATTATGGCATAATAAACTACAAAGTTTGTAGATACATTTTTGACTTATTAGCATCCCCAAACTTAATCTACGCCCATCCTCAAGTAAGTAGGCGATAAAACAATATGCAATTTGGAGTTTATTAAAATTCAAGCATGATTAATACTACTCAATGCAATTTGTTTCATTATAAAAATAAGAGCAGAAAGAAATCATCATATAAATTACTAAATAACATAATCTTCATGAAAGTAAAATAATAAGTGACAATTCACTAAATTGTTTTCCTGCATCCGTGAAGCAAGTTGTAAGATTTTGTGTGTGTGCATGTGTGCAATGTGTACATTAAGTAATGCTCATGTTTTGGAGTTGTTCCTATTGCTTAATCTAGAGAGATTTTTGGGGACTTGCATCCCATGACTCATAGCAGGAGAATGTCCCTTCACAAAGGTAAAGAGGGAATATCACGTGTTGTTGCGATCAGAATAAAAAAATCTGAGAGGTGTATGCTAATGTCAATAGTTTATCACATCAAAGGATGTCATTCACTTTCCATGCTAACACTTCAATAATAGACCTTTTTAGAGTGGTTCCCTCCAAACATTACTTTAGTTTAAAGCTAACACTTCTTCACATCATTTCAAACACATTCTATAACTAACTGGATTCTCGTGTGCCTTCCAAATTTCAACTTTCCATGGGAGGAGTGGGCTTCTTTGTGATTAATTTATCATATTTGTGAGAGGGTAAACTCTTTACAAGATCTCATGATATAAATACAAGCACACTTTTGATGCTCAATACTGTTAGAAGAATATGATAGGGAATACGGTTAGCATGTCAGGTCGCGATCACCTCGATCTACCACTACCCCGCGAGCTATGAAGAGGACATAAAACATAAGATTTTGAAAGCATGTGGACTTTATTTGAAATGAAGGTCAATGAAATATATAGGTAGGTATGGTGGACACTGTTAGATTTTTTTGCTCACGAGATATGGATGCCATGCAGTATATCATGCTTAGTACGTTAAAGTTTAGCACTAAAGAGAACTTACATACAATGCCACAACACACACCATTTTCTATAACGCGAGAGCAATTATTATTCTTAGTTCAAGATGAAAATGAAAAATAGTGCTAAATATGACACTTGCAAGAAGCTATATATTCCGTAATATAACATAGTAATAAAGCAACACTAATTATACTTTACCCTGCAACTAGTTTACCACTTTAACCTTTTATTTAGTGCATCCTATCACTTTTTTTAGGGTCTTGGCCATAATTTAGATAGATACAACATTCATCTCTCATCACGGTATTATTATAGCTAATATAAGAATGCAACATTAACAAATAAAAAATATGACAAAAATGCTCCAAATTCATGCAAGATTTTTATGGTTCTCAAAAAACATGGTCAAATGTTTACAAACCGAGGTGTTGTTGATGTAGATTGATACCCGCGTATCCCAATATTAAGGTTTTAATTTGAATGATTCTTAGTTTGTTATTCATTCATTCCTTGTGGAAAGAACTTCATCGCAAATAACTTTTCCCTTTTTTTTCTGCGTGGAGTCATTAGTGACATAGATAATACTATTACAAAAAGACCATCGAGAGCTTCTAAATTATCCATATAACTGAGAAGATGTTATGAACTGAGACTTCTCGGTGACGACCGGATAAAACAAAACTTCATTAATTTTTTGGGTACAAATCGTAATTAATCTCCAACCAATGTTTTCACACAAATCCAATTGTTCTTTTTTAATACTCCCTCATATCCATATTAATTTGTACCGAATGCATTTATACATATTTTATGGCTAGATGCATCTGAATCGGTCAATATGGATTGAGTAGGTAGCTTTGTCCATTAGGCTGTAGTTCGGAGGTATTGGTAAGCTGGGCCTGACGGGAACATATCCAAAACGCAGTTTCGCCTGCCCATAACTGCAGAGCCCACTCACCAATAGAAAGGCTCTGTTCTGCTGCCTACAAATCATGACGACGAGAAGGCCCAGCCCATCACGAGCACTGTTGCCAAAAGAGGGCAAAGGCTTTACTGCCCATAATGGAAAATGGATCACCGAGCACTTAAGGGCCCACGGCCTGTCGGTAGGCGAAGCAGGAACTGCTCAGCCACACTCTCACGACGCAGCCTGCACTAGGAACGAGAGAGCATCAAGTCGTCTCCTTGGAACTGCCTCTGTTTCAAATTAGATGATTGGAATAGAGGGAGTATATGCAACTATTCCGCAAACTTATTTATACGCCCCATTAATTAGAGTCACGATGATGCGTATACTGCTCGTCCTGCGCGTATCTCTACATTATCAATTGGAACAATGAAATATATTACAATTTTTTTTATTAGAAACTATAAATGCTACTATATTTTTAATGGTGTAACTTTAACTTTTATGTTATACAATGCATATATATTACATTGGTAAAATTAATGACGAATCGTATATATGCAAGGCTTGTAAACCGGAAGAGAGGAGATACATACTAGTTGTTAAGTCATCTGCTTCCCAAGACCAACGTGGTAACTGAAGACCGAAATTTCAGTTTTTTCGGTTTTGGTCCCGGTTTTTTAGGTTCGGTTTTTTATGCCCGGGCTTAGGTGAAGTATAGCTCACCTACGGCCCGGATTATGATTATTTAAGTATGTATCGGTGCCATGTATTTATGAGATTATATGTGCTCTCAGTTTTGAACTCGATACTAATATAATTTTTACTGTGGGAGTGAAATTCCAGGATCTCTGACGTTGAGCCTTTTTTTAACTTTGATTAGTTGCATAGTTTTAGAATTATTCACTGTTTTAGCTTTAGAAACATATAACGACCAAGTTACATATTTATTTCTCAGACTAAAGCTACACGTTTTTGTGCAACTCTAGTCTCATAATGCACAACTTTGGTGACCTAGAAAAGAATTACATGTCACCATAGAAACGCCAAATTTGGTTCATTAGAATACATGGCCAGCTCAACAGGTGACCAGATTTGAATCCGATTCGTATGAATATGATTGTGTGCTTAGGTTCCGGATTTAGCGTTTATGAATGAAGATGCAAACCACCTGCGGCGTAACCCCAAAGTAGGCATCAAGCAATACAGACGCATGATCAAGTGAGGTAGCAAGAAAATCAGTTTCTCTCATGTTGTATTCATGATATTTCTTCATCGCAGTTGATCGATGTGTGCCATGGTAATATTGAACTCTTCTATAGGAGTTGAGAACATACATTTAAATTTATCACTTCTAAATCTTCTGACGAAATGGTATTATTTTCCAAGTCAGAATGTGCGATTGGCGAGTTCTACAATTTTACACCTATTTTATACTCCCTCTGTTCTGAATTAGTTGACGCGTATTTTTCTAAATACGGATGTATTTAGACATATTTTAGCGTTTAGATATATATATGTATCTAACCTGCGTCAACTAATTCGGTACAAATGGAGTAAAGATTACGCAACGGTTGTTGTGCACACATGATAACCCGATGACCTCAAAGTAATAGAGAATCTTATTAAACCTAATCAGCGGGACTTGTTGTAGAGTTAGTTGCACACTGTGTACATAGATCTATTGATCTCTAATAAATGTAAAAGAATAAAGCATGTTCCCTTAAAAGATAAGGAACATACACGCGGTTGTCTGATTGGTGTATCAGGTTAAATAAGTCAAAATCGTAAGTCAACCGCGCAGTATTAAGAACTCGGGTGTGCTACTTATGAAAGGGAACATGGTTTAGTTAGCTGTAGATTGCACTCACGATTTGCTTCCATCTAAATTATACTCGTACACCTGGTACTGATCCTCGTTTAGGTGATACTCCTGCTAGGCTGGTACTTGTGGGAAGTTGACTTCTAATTCATGATTTGCACACGAATGCCAAGACTATCGAAAACCGTGAGATGACCACGTCACCGTTCTTTATGTGTGGTTCGTACCCACTTGTGATGAATTTATACGGATAGGCGGTACAGCCATAGTTTTATTAACTTTACAGAAAATATAGATATAATCATGTGGTTGTACTCTGGTGATACGTAGAATCGTATAGTTTTCATTTGACAAACCTATAATCATCTTTACAATATTTGATCGAGTACATGCATGCTTAAGCATTTAAATTCGGAATGGAATCTACATGGTTGACTTAATAGTTTGTATACTGTAAACGTAAGGTCTCTGTTAACTCAGAATTTAATAACATGCTTTAATATTCATTTTGGACATTAGTATGGTCTTTGTAACTATAATTTTCACCTTTTGACTTGTCATAGTGTGAAAAATTGACATATCAAAGCTTTCCTTTCGTGCTTGCACAAGCACACACAAATCCACATATCAGGTTATCTATCAATATTTTCCCAATCAAAGAGGGTACCGCATAATTTTTTTACATTATTTATCGATCATTTTAGCTCCAATTTGTTTGATATTTACACAGTAAGATGGTTGATTTACAATCTATATTATAGGGAAAATACTTTTCCTAATTTCAAGATTCAACAAATTACAAAAAATTAAGTAAACTTGAAATTGCAATTCACTTTTGTAGGATTTAATGTTGAAATATACAGAATTATGCGGAAAAAGAAGACACGCTCGTTAACAGGTTCACCTAATTAGCATTCTAGTTCTGTCATTGTGGACAACAAGAATATTCTTAGCCCTCCACTGTAATGGTTTTCATCTCTGTATGAATGAGTGTTTCGTCATTATGAAAATATGATTGTTCAGTGAAGAGGGTTTATTAACTGAACCATCCCCCATCTGAACTCAGGTGTTGTTTGGTTGCTCGCATAGAGGTCAACCCCAGTGTTTTTGTTGGTTGAATGGGCTAGCACACTCTTAAAGAAGTTCCGAACTAGGCCCTGGAGGAACGACTTATTTGGCCATTTCTGTGGAGGTAAAGTTTCGCACGAGATCGGAATTCGGTGTGAGAGAATGTCAGGAACGTACCGTCTTCTTCCGCTCAGTTTTTTTAATCTCCTTCATCTAATGTTCGATTCAAGATAATATCTACACGAAAAAGATGCACATCGTCGTTGTGGTTTGATTCTTCGAGTTTCCAAATTCTCAATTTTTCACAAATGTTCATTTTTTTGGCTCATTTGTCAATTTCGTCGCACCCGGGTGACCGTATAAATTTTCTTTGACGAGTAGGTTTATCTCGCTGTTTCGCAACTTTCGTGTCCTAATTTTCGGTGTATCTAAACCCGAGTTCAGAGTATCATACTAATATATATAAAGGAGCGACATTTCCTCGGCCTCTCAGCATACGAGCTACTGTAGCAATGAACAGTAGCTACGTACGATTCCTGGTCGTCTGATCGTGAATCGTTGGTCCACGATCCTTCCCCATCCAGCGAACAGTACTCCGCGCCCGATGAACAGTACTATCACGACGAACAGTGCCGGTCATCGATGAACAGTGCCATTGCCAGTCCGGTAAAATGTGTGGTCTCTGCCTGTGATGAACAGCGGCACCAACGTGATGAACAGTACGGCATACAGCCCGATGAACAGTGCCATTGACTGTGATGAACAGTACCGGCACCCCATGATGAACAGTGCCGTCTCCAAAAAATACGATTCCCTCTCTTTTTCATGATAACACATACATGAAATATATGCGCGTCGATGAGTAGGTTTCATTCCCGTGATCGGTTCCAAATTTGGTCGACTCTAACTCCTTAATTTTGGATCCAGATTCGCAAAAACATTTGACGAATTTTGTCAAATTCGTCGCATTCAGTCATCCGTTTGAATTTTCCTTTCACGAGAAGATGGATATCACCCTTCCAAATAACTTTCATGTTTTAACATTTTTATTTTGACGAACATTTACGTATTTCTCTCTAATCTTCAAATTCAACTCAAAGAGTTTATCTAAATCCATCGGCTCATCCATGGTTACTATCCCCTACACTGAAGAAGAACGTAGCTATTCTAGATGAATAGTGCTCCACCCCGTAAACAAGCCGGTCACACGGGTGAATATAGCTGTGCAATGACGGGTGTATCATCCGGTGAACAGCCGGTCAACCCTTTTTAGCTTTTTTTTCTTAGTTTCTTTTTACACATAGACTTTTCTTTTTGGCAGCAGTTTTCAGCGTATATTTTCTGGTTAAAATTTTTCCAAGCGTATTTACATAGGACTACCTTCTAAACGAGTTTAGACTTTTTGACGGTATTTTTCTTTAGTTTTTTTACAGTTTTTTAAACCTTCTTCGGACTTTTCGATTGTGATTTTTTTGTTTTTTTTATCTAAAAAATACAAACCGAATTTACACACATATACCTCTCGAACAAGATTAGATTTTTTGACCTACATGAGTTTAGACTTTCTGACGGTATTTTTTTTCGCTTTTTCCCAGTTTTTTAACCTTTTCTTTCGCTTTTTTCATTTTTTTAACCTTTTTTGGACTTTTCAATAGAATTTTTTGGCCTTTTTTTGTGAGATTACCAACCACATTTACATACATGCATATACCTCTCGAATAAGTTTAAACTTTTCGACCTAGGTGAGTTTAAACTTTTTGACGGTATTTTACTTTAGTTTTTTTTTACAGTTTTTTAAACCTTTTTGTGGACTTTTCGATAGTTTTTTTTGTGAAATTACCAATCACATTTACATACATGCATATACCTCTCGAACAAGTTTAAACTTTTCGACCTATATGAGTTTAAACTTTTTGACGGTATTTTTTTTAGCTTTTTTAAAGTTTTTTAAACCTTTTTTGACTTTTCGATAGTAATTTTTGGCATTTCTTTTCGTGTATAACTTATCAACCACATTTACATACATACATATACCTCTCGAACAAGTTTAGACTTTTCTACTGTATTTCTTAAAAAAAACTAAATATTTTCTCCTCTTTTTCTCATTCCTTCTTTTTAGCCTATAGAATGATAATTTGCGACACAAATTTCCGTCCGAGCACAAATTTCCGTCCGACATTCGTCCACTGTACATCTGGCTATTTTTAGATTCATCCCAGTTTATCTTTAAAATATTACAATTGGTGATCACAAAATTATACAATGATTTAATAAACCCACGGTAGCTGTCAATACAAATTGAACTCACACGTCTAACTACAAACACTTCTCTTAATACATACAATATTTCGCTTCCGTACATCCATTTTACTCTTTGAACAAAAACTCTAACTACTTAACACTATTAAAAAACACAAAATACGCTCATATACACACAGGCGTAGCGTGTGTCGCCGCGCCATCTTACCTAGTTTACATTTAAAGATTGCACTTGTTATGCTCTCGTAACATCTATAGCAATTTTTACAACAGTAGAGTGTGTCAATTAATGTGAGATAGGAGTACATGATTTGTTAGTCGTAGCTGTCCCCGCTGGGTGTCAGGCTAGTGAGTGTACGTGGCAACAACACTATAAGGTTATCTATCATGCTAAACGACAAATCCCTAACTCATTAGTGAATTTTGCATCTTTGACTCTGAGCCAGAGTCTTTGATTAAACCGAGATTCTGGCGCACGACTAGAGCACTATTTCTAGACACGTCCTACACGTAAGCTCAACAACCTAGGGACATACTGCTTTACTAGGAGTGAAACAAGCAATTACATTTCCTTCGAAAGAAGAAAAAAAAAGTTAATCTGCAGGTAAGGCAGGTCAATTTCTTTCACCGTCGACACCTCTACATTCATCAGTTGAACTCTCTCACAGAGCAACCGCTAGAATGATTTTTCACTTGCAATTTCACTATGAGAGTGTGGAATTATCTTCAGATTTCTAGGACAGCAGGAGATGATATGTTATATATAGTTTCAGCTGCAAGGAAAGTTTTGCTAAGCCCTTCTTTATGGAAGTGGTGTGTATTGATTGTCTGTTGGAATATATGGAATATAAGGAATGTAATGATTTTCAGACATGAAAGACCTCTGTTTGGAGTTTGGAGTTTGGAGAAGGAACTTCATGCATGATATGTATCATGTCCATAGGTTATCAGACAAACTCTCCACTGTTGTGAAAAATTGGATAGATAGATTGTCTTGATCTTAGCTCCCCTTATAATCTTTTGTAATGCATGATCTAAATTGTTATTGTTAATACATGGATACAAAAAATCTTGTATATAAATTATGATGCATATATCCAAAAAATTGATGCATCAAGATACTTTTTCTTGATGCATATATCCAGTATATTGTTAAAATATATGCAGATTGTTTTTGTTAATCAATGCATGGATAAAATATTTGAAAAAAACTATCTTGTTGATGCATGGTCATGTTCCTAATGATGAATATTATGTTAATTTGCTCCAAAAACCTTATGTTGACTCCCAAAAGAAGAAGATTTTGTTTTGTTTCAATGAAACTCTAGTCATGTTCTGAAGATTATGGTAATGTGCTCCAGATGGTGAATGTCATGTTAAAGTGAGCTATAGCTGGAATATGAGACTATGAGTTACCTTTAAGTGAGGGAGGAATATGTGAGGATTTTGTGAAAAAATGAGAGGGAATTCCAAAAGAAAATGTTGGTGTGGCACATGGTTGTTTTGAAATATACCAAGCAAGAATCGTAAAGCAGTTGGACGTTTCAGACAGGCTGGTGCCGGTGACGTCCAACGAGTTGTGGAGTTGCATTTTTCGCATCGTCTATGTAGCCATCCATAAGTTCCATGTACATATATAAACCCTTAATTCTCAGGATCTCTCCATCAAATTCTGCAATTCAGCTAGCGCCAACCACAGGAAAGAGGAGGAACCTTACTTGCAAAACCAAGATGGAGCTACGAGTTTGAATCCCGGAACGTAGGTCGGGATCGTGGGACGGAGGGGTGGAGGGAGGGAAGCAACAGCCAACAGGAAGGAATTTAAATGCTTCTGTTCCCGGCAATAAAGAAGAGCATCACCTCTCCTCCACCTCGACGCAGCTCCTCATTATATATCGCAAACTGGAGCTGCACCACCACCCCTCAAATACCCAGGCACACGGGGCTTTCACTTGGTCCGTTGTCTTTCATCCCGGCCGGCCGCCCGGTACGTGCGTGCAAAGTCGCCGTCCGGCCGTTTCCCCCACATTCTCTACTATCGTTGCAGTGCATTCGTCCGGCTAGTTCAACATTTTGATACCTCGGCGCCAGCCAGCTTCAGCTCCCAAGGTAAAGTACTGCGTTCATTAGCAGCTGGATGGTAAATATGTTGTCCTGTGTTTGCTTCAGTTCAAGCAGATGACAAGAGCTAGCTGGTGTACATTTTGCAGCCCAGAGGTGGTGAGCAGAGTTTAGCGTGATCGAAGATGAGCAGGAACAACGGCAAGGGGCCGAAGCTGGACCTGCGGCTGAGCTTCTCGCGGTCGAGCGGCGGAGGCGGTGGCGGCGGAGGGGGGCCGTCGGCCGCGCCGCCGGGAGGCAGCAACTCGCCGAGGAGGATGTCGTCTTCGTCTTCGTCCTCGGCGTCGCCGGCGAGCTCGTGCGTGTCGTCCGAGGGGAGCCCCGAGCCCGAGGCCGGCGGTGGTGGCGCGTCGATGATCCTGGCGGGGTGCCCCCGGTGCATGATGTACGTGATGCTGTCGCGGGAGGACCCAAAGTGCCCCAAGTGCCACAGCACCGTGCTCCTCGACTTCAATGACCAGCAGCGCCACGCGGGCTTCGGCTCCGGCAAGGGAAAGCGCGGCTGAACTGACCTGCGCGCGCCTCACGCCGGCGGTCGGCTTCTTCTTTCTAGATGCCGGCCGAGTCGTCGTCCTCGTCGATCGCCTAGCTGCTAGCTGCTACTATTATCTCTTTCGTTTGCTCAATCGTTTGCTTTAGTGTTGTTGCGTCCGAGTTTGATCAAAAGGGAATTATTCCGTAGACCCGTGCTTCCATGGACTAGCTAGTCGATCGGCGTAGGGACATTTGGGGTGGCCATATGGAACGGGTCTAGGTAATAATTTCATTTCATCTGTGTGAGTTGAGGTACTGTGGTGTGTTTGTGTTTGTGTTTGTACTACGGGGCAGTACTGCCGAGGATTAAAGATTTTTTTGTCTTGGAGGTTTTATAGACGGCAGTAATGCTCTTGTCTCGCCCGTCCTTTCCCGCCCGCCCAGTCACCGCATAAATACGCTGCAGTGACTTCACTTGGGGCGCATAAATACGGACCGTCGACGTCGAGCTACACAGCTCATCGAGTTAACTCTTTGTGGTAGTACCTGGTTAATTTGCATCTCAAGTTATAGTACGGAGGACACACAAATCTCATGAGATTGATTGGAATTGAAAGTCGCAGCTGGCGGGTAGTCTATGCACACCTGTAAGATCAATCAAGAGTTGAGACAGGTTCTTAATTTTGATCTGCAAAAGAAGTTTGCATGTTGTTTGGTTCAGAGAGAGAGGGCAAGGGCAGGCATGGGGAGATGCTGGGTGGTTAGGGTCATTCAAAGGGGAGACTATTGCGGATTAACTCGCTTTTAAACCCAGAATGAATGCACGAGTAATTGGAGACAGTTGAGGACGGGCGCAATAAGAAGGCCGGGATTGTGTCAGGGCGATTGATCGATGCATCAAAACCACAGTTCATGCCAACCTTCTCGCTTCAATGCGTTGTTCCTGCTCCATGTTGCAATGGGAGGAAGGCGAATTGATGCTCCATTGTTGCTGCTCCATGAAGTGAAGCCAGCCACTAATTCCAGCCTCTCAGCTGGTACTCCTTCCACTGTGCTCTACTACTCTTTTGTGCACGCAGAATCAAGGCACGCTGCTGATAGCACGTACCCTCACCCTTGCTAGGGCGAGAGCGAGCTGTTGATGGTACAGTCGTCAGCTTAATGCCCATGGAAGAAACAGTGCTGCTGCAGCAGCGAGAAGATTTATGAAATTTACTAGCCGGATCGAGCACAGTGTACATGAAGATCAAAGCTTGCGGTACGTTGATGTTGTCTTCTCTGAAAAGTGCCTGTCCAACAGTGACCTCTGGAGAAGACACTGGTGGATATCAAGTCAGCAGTACGTTTATGGCTGCATTCAGCTGACGAGGTGTCAACTGCGATGCGTGCATGAAGATCGATCGATCATGCATGCATGGGCATGCAGCTGTGGATCGAGTAGTAAACCGCAACGATGCCCCTTCCATATATCCATCTCTGTCAAGCAAATTAAACCCATCGACCAACCACTCAGCTTTAAAACGCCCACTCCTAGCTAAAAGATCAGCTCGTAATCAACCTCATCGGAATTGAAGGCCATATAGTACTGCCTGGAGTGAAGATATACGTACGTACAGACTACTAATAACTAATAAGTGCTCATGAAGAAGAGCGGTTGCTTCTTGACCAGGGTCACAGCTCCTACTGAGCTGTTCTTCTTTCCCTACAAGGGAAGGGATACAACTTAACCATGATCCTTGTAAAATCATGATCCAGATGCTAGCTCTTAATTCAAATAAATGTCCAGATGATCAGATGTCAGTTGAGTGCTCCTTCGATGCTCCATGTGGCTATCTCGAAGCACTACTACTTAACCATGAGTGGAGATTAGAAATTACTTGTGGTAATAGAAAGCTAGGACAGGCAGTTCGACATACGAAATGAATTCACACAACATGGCATGAGGAACTAATTAAGGTTCGCGCAGAAATTAAGCAGTGGGGGCGCATGCTACCATGCACAACTCAGAAGAACTGTCGTAGTTGGTACGCTAGCGTCAACAGCTTGCTGATTTGTTGTGCAAATTGTATACCCTGCCGTGCTATTACGAGGTCAATGGTCCATATTTGGCATGCATTTGCTATAGCCAGCTACCTGTACTACAAAGTACGAACGTGGATTGATCACTCCAGGCAGATCGACCGCTTCTCACTCTTGTACTGTATTTGCTTAGTTAATTTTGTCAAACAAATGGATAGTTTATGTAATGGATAAAATCTGCAAGCTAACTACCTGATCTTGTTTTCGTAGTAGCGCCATGGTGATCCTATAGCTCAGGTGACTGTTTTCTCTTCAGGGTTTTGCCCAGTCTCTCAGTCGTTGAGATTTTTGTAGTCTTAATTGTTTCAGAAAAGAATAGTTCCAGCTTACGTTTCCAAACTGAATGTGACTTAAGAAATCTCAATCAATTGAGACATACACAGAAACAAATAACAACTTTGGGTCAACCCGCGGCCAGCACGCCTATCACCTTGTAGCGGCGGATCCACGATTTCAACTTTGGGTGTTCAAATAACAAACAACACAAAAGAGAAAGGTGAAAGTGGTCCAGGAAAACACGGTAACATGAATAAAAGCTTGGCATTCGGCCTGCTTGTTGCCCTCCTTCTTTTTTAGAAGTAGCGTAAAAAAAATCCTTTAATATACACAAACAAATCCCGCTAACTGTATGTGATGGTCTGATGGATCAAACAGGTTGTCTAGAGTAGGGGTGAGTATGTACCCACAAATTTTATTTATTAGTTGATTTTAGACATAACCGCTGTTAACTGTCCTATATGGCAAGATAACACTAGCAAGTAAGATACACAGGCAATCAAGCTACAAGTAAACTGAACATGAGTAAAGGCTAGGATCGAAATAACTAATGGTGGAGGGAGTGAGCACACAGAGATGTATCCCAAAGTTCAAATCCTCGGTGCTCGTGGCAGCGAGGAGTTCTGTCCGGCTTGTTCGAGGTTGGTTCGGCTTATGGAGTCGCTACACACCTCGGTGCTATGTGCGCTGAGCGACGCAAGGGTGGTCGGCGGGATGCTTCCCACCGATGTTGTTGGTGCCACATCTGGCAGGGGTTCATCCCCACGCAGGCATGTCTTATTGCGCTGTCACCACCGGTCATGGTCACGGGGTTAGGTCGTGGCCATGTCCAACGGCCTTCGCATGGGCTTGCAGGTCAGCATGCGATGCGTGCGGTGGTGTAGTTCGTCTCCCGGCGGTATGCAATTTGTATTTGTGTGCCACTCTAGGGTGAGCTCCGGGCCGACAATTCTGCCCGCCAAACACATATGCTCCTGCTCATCGACCGTTGTTGGTGCCATCCTCGGGACAACATGTAGATCTTTGCGAGTTTGCTTCTTCTTTGCGTTCAAGAGCGGAGGTCTAGTCTTCTTCAATCTACGCTTAGTTTCCTTTCTCCCGTGCTTGGTTGTGTGTTGTCTTGTAAGCTGTTCTAAGCACCCTTGTATCTTTCGGCCGTTTTGGTTTTATTAATTTAAAGGTGGGCACCTTGTTCTGTTATCTAAAAAATCAAATCGTTAAGGAGACTCTATTCTCCACTGGAGCTAGAGGTCGTGGAAAATCAAGCCCCGTATGATCCCTTGGATATTGCCTTTTTCTCCGTCGAGTTCATCAAAGGAGGTGTGATCTCTTCCATTAATTGTGTATCTTGCGGCAATCTTTCAACCTTCACAAATGTTTCTCGGGGAAATCCACACCTTGAATACCCTAGGTGACCCTAACCACCCGGTAGTTTCTAACAAAGCCAAGTGTAACAAGAAGAGCAATGAACTAAGGGGATGTAATTTTGCTCGGCGAAAATTATGGATATGGGTCTCCTCTTTGTTCCTCGAAGATAAGGACGATTGGTCGAGGGAAATGGGACATCTGAAACTTTTGAATGTCAACAGTGGTTTATTAGATAAAGTGTGGCAGCCTTAAGTCATTTGGATAATAGGGGCTCTTTATATAGGTCCACTTGAATTTTCTCAATTATGCATCCCATTACACTGCCCCCATTTCCCGAATCTCTGGATGGCCGGAAGTCCGGATTAACTTCGAGGTTAGTACCTTGTGTCTTTGTCTGAACCCCTATTGAGAGCTCCACCCGACTTTTGGATAGGGTTTCACGTAAACTCGCTAGCCACTAGATTCATCCGGAACCTCACCCAGACCTTAATGACAGTATCGAGGCCAACAAATAGAGCATAAGAGGGGCTACTTTTTGTGTATTCTTTTTCATACTCTGAAGTTCTTCACACATCACTAGTACAGAACAACACATCGGATAACCCTCTATGAAAACGGCATGAGTTAGGCGACAGAAAATCGTGATTTTACCGTTTCCGCTTAGACCTGACCGAACTAGGCCGCGGCTGGCCCGTCAACATTGGCTATGGAGAAATTCTTAACTCCGTCACCCATACCTTGGGCAACGGTCATAATGTTGCCTCCGTTTCCGATATTTGACACTATGGCAACAGAAACTTTTGGTGTCCGTTTGTAATGTGAACACGTTCATTTTTGATATTCGAAGCGAGCTGAGTAACTGCTATGGCGTAGTGGCACCGCCCACTACACCTTAAAAACCCCGATCTCCCGGCTATCTCAGTAAGCCAATTCACCGCAGCCATGGATACTCCTAGCTACTCCTCGGGCGCTCGCCACCGCAGTCGTTCGCCGCCGCTGCGGAGAGCCTCTCGTCTTCTGCCTAATTGGAACCGCTCATCGTCGGGCTGGCTGTCGCGCAGCGGCACTGGCATTTAGGAGGCCAGTGTCGTGGTCGAATGTTGGACTCCTCGGTGGCTAGCGCCTCAACCGGGCGTCGGTGCCTATGTCGCCGGAAGACGACACGAGATCCTTGGGCGCCCGCCACCGCAGCCGTTCGCCGACGGGGAGAGTCACTCGTCCTCTGCCGCCTGAATGGAACTACGTCATCGTCGGGCTGGCCGTCGCGGAGCGGCACTGGCTATATAGGAGGCCAGTGTCATTGTCAAATGTTGGCCTCCCCGGTGGCTGGCGCCTCAACCGCGCGTCAGTGCCTATGCCGCAAGAAAGAGTTGAGCTGCTTCAGAGCCGCCGGCTCCTCCTTTAGCTGGAGTTGCGCGACGATCCGGCCTACGATGATGACGAGATGTGGGAGGAGCGTACGGGCGGCGATGACATCGTCGGCGAGGAGCCGCGCGATGACACAGACGACTAAGCGGCTCTCCTTGCATACGAGCAGGAAAAGGCGGAGGCCGAGGAGTAGCTAGGGTTGTAGTTATTTATTTTTATGTTCTTCATTTGCCATTAGCTAGTAGCCGCATGTGCAATTTACTTTATTATTAATATGTACTCCACATGTAATCCAATTATCAATAATATTAATTTAAGTATCCAAGTGGTTCATCATTATGTAGTATCAATTCTCCATATAATAGTAGAGATTAGGAAAAATATTATTCCAGAGCGTCGGTAAGTTCTTCATCGATACTTCGTATGTAGGCCCAGTGTGTCACTGAACAAATCAAAGGATACGGTTATTTATCCCCTCCGTTTTTGATGTTGTACTTTGCTAGAAATGCATCAGTCCGGCAACCCTAACGCTCTCGCTCTCACTCTCACAGTGTGGCGGCGCATCCAAGCATCACCAGATCTAACCCTTATCTTCCCGCCGTGCATCTCCCTCTCCTCCGACCGTGGCGGCGCGTTCTCGTTCTTCGCTCCACCCGGGCACATCTCGTCGCCCGGGGTAGGAGGTTGCCCTGGCGGCGAGATAGAGGAAGGAGCCCGGCGTCGCCAGATCTGTAGGTGGAGGGCGCATGGTGTGTCGATTCGCGGTCGGTGCAGCGGCCTCGGAACATGCCATACCGGAGGACGACGAGGAAGACTACGTACTCCTGCCAGATCCAAAGGTAATATGTCGTTTTGTGACAAGTCGTTGTATCGATGAACTAGGGTTGTTGTCATTGTTTTGTTTAGGGTTTTTTTCATAGGACCAGTTAAAACATGACTCCCTCCAATCTATTTTTTGCGTCGCTCGAAAAGAACAGACGTAGCACAAATCGGTAGTGTAAGAAACTCATGGCTGACTAACTCGTTTGCAGAACAGTTGTATATTTCGATGACGCTGCATAAAAGTCGGGTCTTTTGCCAAGGTGCTTTTGTCGTCCGACATAACTGTTGGTACACAACATTTATGCTATGGCTTTGTAAGTTTGTTATTATGTCTTATGCATCCTTTATGTTGTATGTCCTTTATGCTATATGTATAGTGAGCTAACATGGAGTCATATATTCTCTCTTTCCATTTCAGTGACCACTTTATAAAAGAGGCACCTGCGGTACATCAACACTCGCTTATTGCACTATGTGCAGACCATGGGGCTGAGCCGAATATTTAGCTCATTCAAATGAGCTAAATACAAAGCAGGGGATAAAGTGGCGAGTTTATTATATTTCGGCGACACCGTCCAAGAAAAAGATTGAATTCATGAACTTGCCGAAGTTGTAAGGCAAAATGTAACAGCAAGTTATGAAGATAAATTAAGTTAGGAATGACAAGGATAAGTTTAGTGAGGCATGACATTGATAGATTTAGCTAGACATGTCAATGATAAATTTAGCGAGGCATGACAATGAAGATAAGTGCAATTGGTTATCTTGTTATGCAATGTATTGGTGACATTTTTATACGTTATGAATGAATTTGCTATCATTTTTGTGCTTGTGCTGTGAGATTTTAAGTGTCCAGTGGCATCTGTAAACGTGCTATAATAGGCTTATAAAGAAAGCTCAATGGAAACGGGTAAATTCAAAGACTCTGTTACTGATGAGCTCCACACTTAAGAAATGGAGGTCTGTGCCCAATTGTTGCCAAAAAGAGGCCTCATCGGCGTCGGTTTCTGGCCTCCATACCCCGATGAAGTCCTTCACATCAGCAGCGGGGGCGGGGACACGGAACGTTTCTCCGTTTCCGATGGGGTTGGCCCGTTTCTGACGTGTCGTTCTGTACTAATGCATGAAATATTTGTGGACAGGACTGCTGGACAAAAATGGTTCCCACATGTTTCAAACAACAGCCATTCTTAGTGTGTTTATTCCTACAAATCAAATAAATATAAGAACACGTAATTTTTATTCGCAAACTCTTCGCCTTTTCCGTTAGGGGTCTCTATTCTTGGCACTTCCTTTCCATGGGGCAAAAACCTCTTGATACACCTCATAATCATGGTTATTCCCACCAATCACTTGTGCCCAACACCATACCAGATCAGGGAAGTACGTGTCATTTTTGTTAACTGTATTAGTTAGATCGTGCGTGTGTATATTCAGTCAACAAGCACGTCCTAGACTAGCCCATGTTCCCCTCCATGATCCCCACGATCATACGCTGTAAACTGGGTATTTAAACCCCTCAAGAGATCAATGCAAATCGTGTTGAATCCTATCCCTGCTTACATGGTATCAGAGGAGGAACTGTTCAACCCTTTCTCGCAGCCCCTCTCTCACGCTTCCGCTACCCACAATCCCATGGAGACTCCGACCACCTCTCCCGACGGCACGCCGCCCGGCACGCCGGAGCGTCCTGCTGTTGTGCGCGCCCTCAATACCGCGCCACCTTCCTCTGTCCCCACGGCCTCCGTCGTCCAGACGGTTGCCATCCGCTCCCACATCCCGATCACGCTCGATCTCGCCGCCGGCAACTATGCCTAGTGGTGTCGCTTCCTCCTCACCGTCATCGGCAAGTTCGGCCTCGGCGACCACATCAACCCCAACGCCATGCGCCGCGTCGACGATCCCGAGTGGGTCATGATCGCCCACGCCGTCGTACACTAGCTCTACATCACCGTCTCGCGAGACCTGCTCAACATCGTCATGCAGCCCGAGGACACGGCAGTTGCCGTCTGGACGGCCATCGCGGGCATGTTCCGTGACAACCAACTCTCCCGCGCCGTGTACATCGACGCTGAGTACCACGCCGTCGTCCAGGGCAACATGACCATCATGCAATACTGCTCGCGCCTCAAGAGCTTCGCCCACCAGCTGCATGACCTCGGACAGCCCGTCTCGGAGACCCAGCAGGTCTTCAACCAGCTCCGTGGGCTTGGGCGCCAGTACCATGGCGCGATCCCGCACATCACCTCCCGTGTATCTCTCCCCTCGTTTCTGCAGGTGCGTTCCTTCCTCATGCTCGAGGAACACCGTGCGGAGCAGTCTGCTCGACAGCAGGCCGCGCTCGCTCTCTACGTTGGTCACGCACCGGCCATGCCCGCACCCGCCCCTGCTCCATCACCTCCACCGGCGCAGGCGTACTACGGCGCACCCTCCGGCTCCAACCAGAACAAGGGCAAAGGCAAGAAGAAGGGGAAGTGCAAGGCTACTGACGTGCCCTCTTCATCGACACTGGCGCCACCTTCCGCACGCCTGCCAGCCTACCCCGCACCTGCTCCCGGTGCAAACTCGTGGACTGGGCTGGTCCAAACCTGGCCCGTGGCGTGGCGCGCCCCCGGCGCCGGCATGCTCGGCCCTAGCCCCAACGCCCGGCCTCAACAAGCCTACATGGCCGCGCCCCAGTACATGGCCCCGCCGCCCGCGCAGCCGCTTCAGTACGGCTTCCCCGGTCAGGGTGGGCCGCTCTTCACCGGTGCTGGCTCGTCCTAGGCCCCTCCACAGCCGTGGGACATGGCTCCTCTGCAGGCAGCACTGAACAGCTCGACGGTGCCGCCGTCTTCTTCTGACACCCAGCCCGAGATGTTCCTCGACTCAGGGGCGTCTGCGCACATGTTCTCAAACTCCGGAAACTTGCGCTCTATCCGTCCCTCTTCCTCTCCATCTCAAATTGTTGTAGGAAATGGTGTTGTTCTTTCCATCACACACACTGGCACCGGTCACATCCCCAGCTCCTCCTCCCCATTACACCTTTGCCATGTTCTTCTCTCCCCCTCTCTCATTAAAAATCTCCTTTCCGTTCATCAACTAACTCGTGAAAATCATGTTTCCGTTGAATTTGACGCTTTTGGTTTCTTTGTCAAGGACATTCGTTCGAGAGCGGTGATTCTATGCAGTGATTCAGACGGCAACTTGTACCCCGTGCACACCGGCTCTCCGACAGTGCCTCGCCGCCCCTTCGCTGGCGTCGCTTCTGTCGACCTGTGGCACCAGCGACTTGGCCACCCAGGCCAGGCTGCTCTGCATAGTGTGTCTAGGACATTTGATTTCACCTGTACAAAGTCTGACCCTCACATCTGTCATGCCTGCAGGGTTGGCAAGCATGTTCGTCTTCCTTTCGAAGACTCATCTAGCTGTAGCTATTTCCCCTTTCAATTACTGCATCTTGATGTATGGACCTCCCATGTTGTCAGTGTTTCAGGCAATGCATATTACTTTGTAATCATCGATGATTTCACCCATTATGCCTGGACCTTTCCTCTCAAACAAAAATCTGAAGTCGCCTCTCACCTCACTGCATTTGTTGCATACGTGCGTAGACAATTTCAGCGACCCATTCTTGCTCTAAAGACTGACAGCGGCCGCGAGTTTGATAACTTCACAGTCCGATCTCTTCTCGCCACTCACGATGTTGTCATGTGCCTCTCCTGCCCGTACACCAGCCAGCAAAACGGCAAAGCCGAGCGCGTTCTGCGCACGCTCAACGACAGCATCCGCACGCTCTTGTTCCATGCCTCCATGCCGCCCCGGTTCTGGGCTGACGCGCTCTACACTGCAACCTACCTTCTGAATCGGCGGCTGTCGAGGGAATACCTGATGGGTTAATGTTGGAAATATGCCCTAGAGGCAATAATAAATAAATGTTATTATCATATTTCCGTGTTCATGATATATGTTTATTTCCATGCTATAATTGTATTAACCGGAAACATAATACATGTGTGGTTGCGTAAACAACATTGCGTCCCTAGTAAGCCTCTACTAGACTAGCTCGTTAATTAATGATGGTTATGGTTTCCCAACCATGAACATGAGTTGTTAATTAATTAACGGGATCATGTCATTAGAAGAATGACGTGATGGACAGACCCAACTAAGCATAACAATATTGATCGTTTCATTAAGTTTTTATTGTCATGCCTTTTATTGTCAAGTATCCTATTTCTTAGACCATGAGATCATGTTATTCCCGGGTACTGGAAGAATACTTTGGGGACATCAACCATCGCTTCGTGACAGGGTGATCATAAAGGTGTCTTACGGGTATCTCAGAAAGTGCTTGTTGAATTACATGAATCAAGACTGGGATTTGTCCCTCCGTGTTTCGGAGAGATATACTCTGGGCCCACTCGGTAGTGCACATTCGGTAAAGCTTGCAAGCACGTGACTAATGAGTTAGTCACAGAGAATGTTGTATTACGGAACGAGTAAAGAGTACTTACCAGTAACAAGATTTAACTAGGTATAGTGATACCGACGATCAAATCTTGGGTAAGTAAAATATCGCGTGACAAAGGAAATTGTATACGGATTATAGTAGTCCACGACATAGTGGTTCAACCGATAAAGATCTTCGTTGAATGTGTGGGAGTCATTATGGATATCCTGGTCCCTCTAATGGTTATTGATCGGAGAGGTGTCTCCATCATGTCTGCACGTTCTCGAACCCGTAGGGTCACACACTTAACGTTCGGTAACGCTAGAGTAGCTCTGGGATAATTTTGTTAATGGTGTCCGAATATTGTTCGGAGTCTCGGATGAGATCCTAGACATCACGAGGAGCTCCGGAAGAGTCCGGAGGTAAAGATTTATATATGGCAAGTTGATTTCAGGGTTCCGGAAAAGTTCGGGATTTTTCGGCAGAGTGTCGGAATGTTCTAGAAGGTTCCGGAGGGTCCCATAGTGGGGCCCACCTGTCCCCAACGACCAAGGGTGGCCCACTGGTCCATTTGACCAGTCCTACTTGGTCCATGCAGCCATTCAATGGGTAGCCCTTTAAAAGGGATGTTACCACTCTTGAAAGAGGGGGTTACCACCTTTTAAATGAGAAGGGGTTACCACTATTGAAAGAGGGAGTTTCTACTTTGGAAATAAAGTGGCTGCAGCCCCTTGCCTATATAAAGAAGAGGGAGAGGTGCACCAAGAGACAGAGGCTTGGCCGCATCACTGGCTTGCTGCTCCTCTACCTCCCGCGCACCGCTTGGCGAAGCCCTGCCCGCGGGAACTCTCCACCATATCCACCACCACGCCGTCGTGCTGCTGGAATCGATCCCACCTACTTCTCCCTCTAGCTTGCTGGATCAAGAAGAGGGAGACGTCATCGAGCTGTACGTGTGCAAGCCTCCGGAGGTGCTGCTCGTTTGCGGTGCTGATCGGATCGAACATCGTCAACAACTTCACCGAGCTGCGTTGAATTAAACGTTCAACGCGCGTGTTCTTCGAGGGTATGATGAACTACTCTCCCCGTTACTAGAATCTTCTAGATAGGATCTTGAGTGTTGCTTCCGCATGTGAGAGAAATTTTTTGTTTTCTATCGCGCAAACTCCTACAGTGGTATCAGAGCCGGATCTATGCGTAGATGTTTTGGTACGGGTAGAACACATATGTGTATGTGGGCGTTGATAATCTTTTTATTACTTCCTTTGTGTATTTTGAATCTTAGTGGCATAGTGGGATGAAGCGGCCCGGACTAACTTTACATGTCCACGTACATGAGACTTGTTCCACGACTGACATGCAACTTGTATTGCATAAGTGGCTTTGCGGGTGTCTGTCTCTCCCACTATAGTTAAGATTTAATCTACAACGGGTTGTTAATAATTTGTTTATCACCGTTGTGGTTTCATGTTCGTAGGTAAGAACGGTTCTTTCTTCGAAAGCCCTAAGCCACGTAAAATTTGCAAAGAATAAGGGAGAGGCGTCTAACTTGTTTTTGCAGGGGTGCTTGTGATATGGTATAGCCCAAACTGTTTCATATGATATATTTGTGATGTATGAGATGATCATGTTTTGTAATGTTTCACGACTTGCATGTCGATGAGTACGGCAACCGGCAGGAGCCATATGGTTGTCTTAATTATCAATTGTATGACCTGCGTGTCAACTTCAAACGCCATGTAATTGCATTATTTATCGCTATGAGTTAGCAATATATGGGATGCAACGTGGTGGAGACAACCAAGGCGCCACATGAACATGGCGCCATGATGGAGATCATGCCGGTGCGTTTAAGATGGAGATCAAGACGCAATAAAAGGGCTATACCATGTCACATATTTTTATGCATGTGATGTTTATCCTTTTATGCATCTTATTTTGCGTGTGCTCGACGGTAGCATTATAAGATGATCCCTCACACAATATCAAGATAAAGTGTTCTCCCTTAGTATGCACCGTCGCGAAAGTTCGTCGTTTTGAAGCATCTCGTGATGATCGGATGTGGTAAACTCTACGTTCACATACGACGGGTGTAAGCCAGTTTTACACATGCGGAAATACTTTGGTTAACTTGACGAGCCTAGCATGTACAGACATGGACTCGGAACACGACGAACCGAAAGGTTAAACACGAGTCATATGAATGATATGATCAACATTTCGATGTTCACCATTGAAACTACATCTTCTCTCGTGAAGATCGGACTTGGTGTAGTGGATTTGGATCGTGTACCACTAGACAACTATGAGGGATGTTGTTTTAAGTGGGAGTTCGTTAGTAATTTGATTAAAATGAACTCTTTATCATGAACATAGTCTAAAGATGTCTTTGCTAAAATGTTGTAGATCATGGCCCGCAACGTAGCTCAGTTCAACTTCAGCGCATTCCTTGAGAAAGAAAAACTGAAATCATCTGGTTCAAACTTCACTGACTGGCACCGCAACCTGAGGATTATCCTCACTGGGTGTAAGAAGCATTATGTGCTCGATGCTGCGCTAGGTGACCCACCTGCAGACAATGCGCCTGAAGCAGAACAAAATGTCTTTGAGACGCGCAGAGATGACCACATTATAGTTGCCTGTGCCATCCTTACATCTCTGGACACTGATCTCCAGAAACGTTTTGAACATCACGGCGCCTATGAGATGGTTGAAGAGCTGAAAACCATGTTTCAGACTCAGACCCGCGCTGAGAGATATGAGATCTCTGATAAGTTCTATACATGTAAGATGGAGGAGCACAGCTCTGTCAGTGAACATGTTGTCACCATGGGAGGCTATATCCAACGCCTAATTCAGCTGGGATGTGTGATCCCGGATGAGTTAATCACTGACAGGGTGCTGCAGTCGCTCCCTCCGAGCTACAAAGGCTTTGTGCTGAACTATAACATGCAAGGCATGAATAAGACTCTTAATGAGCTCTTTGCGATGCTGAAATCTGCAGAAGTGGACATCAAGAAAGAACATCAAGTGTTGATGGTCAATAAGACCACCAGTTTCAAGAAGGTTAAGGCCAAAAAGGGTCACTTCAAGAAGAGTGGCAAATCTGTTGCTGCTCAGGGCGGCAAACCTGTTGCCACACCTGTGAAACCCAAGGCTGGTCCTAAGCCGGACACTGTGTGTTTCTACTGCAAGGGAGACGGTCACTGGAAGCGTAACTGCGCCAAATACTTGGCGGATAAGAAGGCTGGCAACGTCAAAGGTATATTTGATATACATGTTATTGATGTGTACCTTACTAGTTCTCGTAGTAGTGCCTGGGTATTTGATACTGGTTCGGTTGCTCATATTTGCAACTCGAAACAGGAGCTGCAGAATAAACGGAGACTGGCGAGGGATGAGGTGACGATGCGCGTCGGGAATGGATCGAAGGTCGATGTCATCGCCGTCGGGACACTACCTCTTCATCTACCTTCGGGATTAGTTTTAAACCTGAATAATTGTTATTTGGTGCCTGCGTTAAGCATGAACATTATATCTGGATCTTGTTTATTGCGAGACGGTTACTCATTTAAATCAGAGAATAAAGGTTGTTCTATTTCTATGAGTAATATCTTTTATGGTCATGCACCCAACGTAAATGGTTTATTCTTGTTGGATCTCGATAGTAGTACTTCACACATCCATAACATTGATGCTAAAAGATGCAAAGCGAATAATGATAGTACCACATACTTGTGGCACTGCCGTTTAGGTCATATTGGTGTAAAGCGCATGAAGAAACTCCATTCTGATGGACTTTTTCAATCACTTGACTTTGAATCATTTGATACGTGCGAACCATGCCTCATGGGTAAGATGACTAAGACACCGTTTTCCGGTACGATGGAACGGGCGAGTGATTTGTTGGAAATCATACATACTGATGTGTGTGGACCAATGAGCATTCCAACACGTGGTGGATATCGTTACTTCCTAACTTTCACTGATGATTTGAGTAGATATGGGTATATTTACTTAATGAAACACAAGTCTGAAACATTTGAAAAGTTCAAAGAATTTCAGAGTGAAGTAGAAAATCATCGTAACAGGAAGATCAAATTTCTACGATCTGATCGTGGAGGGGAATATCTGAGTTACGAGTTTGGCATGCACTTGAAAAATTGTGGAATTGTTTCCCAACTCACGCCACCTGGAACACCACAGCGTAATGGTGTGTCTGAACGTCGTAATCGTACTTTATTAGATATGGTGCGTTCTATGATGTCTGTATCCGATCTGCCAATGTCATTTTGGGGGTATGCATTAGAGACAGCCGCATTCACTTTAAATAGGGCACCATCTAAATCCGTTGAGACGACACCATATGAGTTGTGGTTTGGTAAGAAGCCAAAATTATCGTTTCTTAAAATTTGGGGATGCGAGGCTTATGTCAAAAGATTACAACCTGATAAGCTCGAACCCAAAGCGGAAAAATGCGTCTTCATAGGATATCCAAAGGAAACCATTGGGTATACCTTCTATCACAGATCCGAAGGCAAAGTTTTTGTTGCTAAGAATGGATCCTTTCTTGAGAAGGAGTTTCTTTCGAAAGGAGTGAGTGGGAGGAAAATAGAACTAGACGAGGTTATTGAACCTTCTCCCGAATTGGAGAGCAGCGCAGCGCAGGAAGATTTGGATCTTCAGGCACCGCCTTCACCAGCTAGAGAGAAAGAAGCTGATGATAGTGATCATGCAGCTTCGGTCAAAGTTCCCGTTCGCAGGTCGACAAGGTTACGTACTGCTCCTGAATGGTACGGTAATCCTGTCTTGAACATTTTATTGTTAGACAATGATGAACCTATGAACTATGAGGAAGCGATGATGAGCCCAGACTCTGGAAAATGGCAAGACGCCATGAACTCTGAAATGGAATCCATGAAGGAAAACCAAGTGTGGACTTTGGTTGACCTTCCTGATAGCCGTAAGGCTGTTGAATGTAAATGGATTTTCAAGAAGAAAACAGACGCTGACGGTAATGTCACCGTATATAAAGCTCGACTTGTCGCAAAAGGTTTTCGACAAATTCAAGGAGTTGACTACGATGAGACCTTCTCACCCGTAGCGATGCTAAAGTCTGTTAGGGTTCTACTAGCAATTGCTGCTTATTTCGATTATGAAATTTGGCAGATGGATGTCAAAACTGCGTTCCTCAACGGAAACGTTGAAGAAGAGTTGTACATGGTACAACCTGAAGGTTTTGTCGATCCTAAGGATGCTGATAAAGTGTGCAAACTTCAGCGATCCATCTATGGACTGAAGCAAGCATCCCGGAGTTGGAATCTTCGATTTGATGAGGTGATCAAAGGTTTTGGATTTGTCCAAAATTATAAAGAAGCTTGTGTTTACAAGAAAGTGAGTGGGAGCTCGGTTGCATTCCTGGTTTTATATGTAGATGACATATTACTTATTGGGAATGATGTGGAGCTGCTTAACAGTGTGAAAGATTATTTGAATAATAGTTTTTCAATGAAAGATCTTGGTGAAGCTGCATACATATTGGGCATAAAGATCTATAGAGATAGATCAAGACGCTTAATAGCACTTAGTCAAAGTAAATACCTTGAGAAGATAGTGAAGAAATTCAATATGCAGGATGCAAAGAAAGGTTCTTTGCCCATGTTACAAGGTAAGCCATTGAGTATGACTCAGTGTCCAACTACGGCAACAGAAATAGAAAGGATGAAGAAAATCCCCTATGCCTCGGCCATAGGTTCTATTATGTATGCCATGTTGTGTACTAGACCGGATGTGTCCCATGCTCTTAGTTTGACGAGCAGGTACCAGAGTGATCCTGGAGAGGCTCACTGGACAGCAGTTAAAAATATCCTTAAGTACCTAAAAAGGACTAAGGACATGTTTCTTGTCTATGGTGGTGATGAAGAGCTCTCCGTAAAAGGTTACGTTGATGCTAGCTTCGATACTGATCCAGATGACTCGAAATCTCAAACAGGGTATGTCTTTATCTTGAATGGAGCTGCGGTTAGCTGGAGGAGTTCCAAGCAAACCGTCATTGCGGCATCTACATTAGAGGCGGAGTATATGGCCGCTTCTGAAGCAGCGAAAGAAGGGATATGGCTGAAGGAGTTCGTCACTGAACTCGGCGTTGTTCCGAGCGCACTGGATCCCATGGAGATTTTTTGTGACAACACTGGTGCCATTGCTCTAGCCAAGGAACCAAGATGTCACAAGAGTTCCAAGCATATCAAACGCCGGTTTCATCAAATTCGTGAGCATGTCAATGAAGGAGATATTACCATTAGCAAAGTACATACGAATCAAAATATCGCTGATCCGTTGACTAAAGTTCTTCCACAGACAAAACATGATCAACACCAGAAGGCCATGGGTGTTAGATTTTTACCAATGTAAACTAGATTATTGACTCTAGTGCAAGTGGGAGACTGTTGGAAATATGCCCTAGAGGCAATAATAAATAAATGTTATTATCATATTTCCGTGTTCATGATATATGTTTATTTCCATGCTATAATTGTATTAACCGGAAACATAATACATGTGTGGTTGCGTAAACAACATTGCGTCCCTAGTAAGCCTCTACTAGACTAGCTCGTTAATTAATGATGGTTATGGTTTCCCAACCATGAACATGAGTTGTTAATTAATTAACGGGATCATGTCATTAGAAGAATGACGTGATGGACAGACCCAACTAAGCATAACAATATTGATCGTTTCATTAAGTTTTTATTGTCATGCCTTTTATTGTCAAGTATCCTATTTCTTAGACCATGAGATCATGTTATTCCCGGGTACTGGAAGAATACTTTGGGGACATCAACCATCGCTTCGTGACAGGGTGATCATAAAGGTGTCTTACGGGTATCTCAGAAAGTGCTTGTTGAATTACATGAATCAAGACTGGGATTTGTCCCTCCGTGTTTCGGAGAGATATACTCTGGGCCCACTCGGTAGTGCACATTCGGTAAAGCTTGCAAGCACGTGACTAATGAGTTAGTCACAGAGAATGTTGTATTACGGAACGAGTAAAGAGTACTTACCAGTAACAAGATTTAACTAGGTATAGTGATACCGACGATCAAATCTTGGGTAAGTAAAATATCGCGTGACAAAGGAAATTGTATACGGATTATAGTAGTCCACGACATAGTGGTTCAACCGATAAAGATCTTCGTTGAATGTGTGGGAGTCATTATGGATATCCTGGTCCCTCTAATGGTTATTGATCGGAGAGGTGTCTCCATCATGTCTGCACGTTCTCGAACCCGTAGGGTCACACACTTAACGTTCGGTAACGCTAGAGTAGCTCTGGGATAATTTTGTTAATGGTGTCCGAATATTGTTCGGAGTCTCGGATGAGATCCTAGACATCACGAGGAGCTCCGGAAGAGTCCGGAGGTAAAGATTTATATATGGCAAGTTGATTTCAGGGTTCCGGAAAAGTTCGGGATTTTTCGGCAGAGTGTCGGAATGTTCTAGAAGGTTCCGGAGGGTCCCATAGTGGGGCCCACCTGTCCCCAACGACCAAGGGTGGCCCACTGGTCCATTTGACCAGTCCTACTTGGTCCATGCAGCCATTCAATGGGTAGCCCTTTAAAAGGGATGTTACCACTCTTGAAAGAGGGGGTTACCACCTTTTAAATGAGAAGGGGTTACCACTATTGAAAGAGGGAGTTTCTACTTTGGAAATAAAGTGGCTGCAGCCCCTTGCCTATATAAAGAAGAGGGAGAGGTGCACCAAGAGACAGAGGCTTGGCCGCATCACTGGCTTGCTGCTCCTCTACCTCCCGCGCACCGCTTGGCGAAGCCCTGCCCGCGGGAACTCTCCACCATATCCACCACCACGCCGTCGTGCTGCTGGAATCGATCCCACCTACTTCTCCCTCTAGCTTGCTGGATCAAGAAGAGGGAGACGTCATCGAGCTGTACGTGTGCAAGCCTCCGGAGGTGCTGCTCGTTTGCGGTGCTGATCGGATCGAACATCGTCAACAACTTCACCGAGCTGCGTTGAATTAAACGTTCAACGCGCGTGTTCTTCGAGGGTATGATGAACTACTCTCCCCGTTACTAGAATCTTCTAGATAGGATCTTGAGTGTTGCTTCCGCATGTGAGAGAAATTTTTTGTTTTCTATCGCGCAAACTCCTACAGTGGTATCAGAGCCGGATCTATGCGTAGATGTTTTGGTACGGGTAGAACACATATGTGTATGTGGGCATTGATAATCTTTTTATTACTTCCTTTGTGTATTTTGAATCTTAGTGGCATAGTGGGATGAAGCGGCCCGGACTAACTTTACATGTCCACGTATATGAGACTTGTTCCATGACTGACATGCAACTTGTATTGCATAAGTGGCTTTGCGGGTGTCTGTCTCTCCCACTATAGTTAAGATTTAATCTACAACGGGTTGTTAATAATTTGTTTATCACCGTTGTGGTTTCTTGTTCGTAGGTAAGAACGGTTCTTTCTTCGAAAGCCCTAAGCCACGTAAAATTTGCAAAGAATAAGGGAGAGACGTCTAACTTGTTTTTGCAGGGGTGCTTGTGATATGGTATAGCCCAAACTGTTTCATATGATATATTTGTGATGTATGAGATGATCATGTTTTGTAATGTTTCACGACTTGCATGTCGATGAGTACGGCAACCGGCAGGAGCCATATGGTTGTCTTAATTATCAATTGTATGACCTGCGTGTCAACTTCAAACGCCATGTAATTGCATTATTTATCGCTATGAGTTAGCAATATATGGGATGCAACGTGGTGGAGACAACCAAGGCGCCACATGAACATGGCGCCATGATGGAGATCATGCCGGTGCGTTTAAGATGGAGATCAAGACGCAATAAAAGGGCTATACCATGTCACATATTTTTATGCATGTGATGTTTATCCTTTTATGCATCTTATTTTGCGTGTGCTCGACGGTAGCATTATAAGATGATCCCTCACACAATATCAAGATAAAGTGTTCTCCCTTAGTATGCACCGTCGCGAAAGTTCGTCGTTTTGAAGCATCTCGTGATGATCGGATGTGGTAAACTCTACGTTCACATACGACAGGTGTAAGCCAGTTTTACACATGCGGAAATACTTTGGTTAACTTGACGAGCCTAGCATGTACAGACATGGACTCGGAACACGACGAACCGAAAGGTTAAACACGAGTCATATGAATGATATGATCAACATTTCGATGTACACCATTGAAACTACATCTTCTCTCGTGAAGATCGGACTTGGTGTAGTGGATTTGGATCGTGTACCACTAGACAACTATGAGGGATGTTGTTTTAAGTGGGAGTTCGTTAGTAATTTGATTAAAATGAACTCTTTATCATGAACATAGTCTAAAGATGTCTTTGCTAAAATATTGTAGATCATGGCCCGCAACGTAGCTCAGTTCAACTTCAGCGCATTCCTTGAGAAAGAAAATCCCCCTCAGTAACGTAGCTCAGTTCAACTTCCACCGCAATACCCCGAAGACCCGTATTACCAGCCCCCTGAACAAGGCAAGCGTAATCCCCCTCTGAGCATGTCTCCTCCTATGTTTCCGCAAATATTTCTCCACTATAATATTGCATCCGGTTCTAAATGTCTTTTGCTTGGATTAGAGTATCCTACTAGATGCATTAGATACCTGTTGCCATTACCTGTATCCTTCCTAATATCCATAGGATTGAAGTGTTGGCCTGAGTTAACTATATCTGCTATATATATGCTTAGCCATGCTTAGTTAAATCCTTAGTTGTCCGGTGGATGTTTCACTGTCGGAACAGTTGATGGAATGACCGGATGTGGTGGAAAATTGTGGTGACATTAATAATCTGCTTAAAGGCGGGATGAGAGGCCACGGGGATATGGTGGGTTGTCTCGTTCTCGCCGCCTAGATGCGAGTTCTTTACCTCTTGAACCAAGACTGAGCGTGCTTCCATCGGTGGGCCATATGGAACCCCTATCGACCAACTAACTTGGGCGGGGCTAGCCAGGGTCCTCTAGTTTGAGCTTCCATTTGCGCGTGCGTGAAGATGGTGGCCTGGACTGGGATGAGGATGGTGGTGTTTAGGAAAATGAGTGGCCACGGGGCAGGGTGTTGGAGGCACTAAACCTGTCCCGTCCTCACTGATGATCATGGGTTAGTCTCAAGCAAGGTAAAGGTTGTAACCGCTCCCACTCAGCCGGCTTTCCTCGGAAGAGAGCTAATGATCAGGCAATGAGCCGGACGGTACCGGTGGTTAAAAACAGTACACCCCTGCAGGGTTAAATCTTTTCAAAAAGTCGTGTCCACGGTTATGGATGACTTGGGAACGGACGATAAGACCATAGAGAAAATGAATCGAATGATTAAAACATGAGTACTAAAGGTACTACCAAGAATGCGGGGTTAGCTTCCTCGAGGGTGATTTGGGGAGGCGCCTCTGTTGATGGGTGCAGTGATTGATGGTGGTTGTTGATGAAGATGATTAAAGGAAAAGAGTTTACTTCTTACCCCCCTTTGAAAATATTCTGATTAGTCGATGCCAGATGTCTTTTATAAAGAAAACCAGCTTTATGCAAAACAGCCATAAAACCTTTGAAAGCCCCTCATTGAGCTAGTAGCTCTAGTAATCTTGCAGAGTTCGTCGAACTCAACATTGCTTTGGTTATTTTCAGTGGAGGACTTCACTGACACTGAAGGTGGGTTCTATGTGGACGTCGACGAGTAGTCTGGGGTTCCCAGGTGGCAGCTTGGGACATCCCGGAACAGCTGGCGCTGGAATGTTTTTTTATAGGCCTCTTGGGTCCTAATTTGGATCTTGTTGTTTAGAACAACTTAATTCGCTTCCGCATGATGTACTGTTGGGTCTGTGACCTCTGGTTGTAATATTTGCTATCTTTCTCTATTATAAGAGTTGAACTATAATGTTTTGAGTCGTAGAGTCTGTGATGTGCCAGTTGTTCCACAAGTCTTGATCTCTCTATTATGCATTGATAGTTGTGCCTGTGTTAGGGCATCAATCAGGGTGTTGTGTTGCCGATGATCCATTCCGAGCAACGCCTGCCAAAGGTTTTGGCCAGGGAGTGGTAAACCTGTAACCTCCGGTTGTATCGCCTAACCGGTGACACACATCATCACTGTATAGTTCTGCGGTCGGGGCGCTACAAAGGCGCTCTATGGTCTCAAACAAGCACCTCGTGCTTGGTATGAGCACCTAAGAGAGCTATTGGTAGACCGTGGTTTTGAAGTGGGCAAATCGATCCCACCCTCTTTACCAAGAGGGTTAAAGGGGTGCTCTTCATATGCCAACTTTATGTGGATGATATTATCTTTGGCTCATCTAACTTAACTTTTAATGATGAATTTTCAAAGCTTATGACCGATAGGTTTGAGATGTCCATGATGGGAGAGTTGAAGTTCTTACTTGGTTTTGAGATCAAGCAATTGAGTGGAGGGACTTTTATTTCTCAAGCCAAGTACACTCAAGACATGCTCAAGAGGTTCAAGATGCAAGATGCTAAAGAGAAGAGGTTTCCTATGGACACCAAATGTCATCTTGAATTTAATCCAAAGGGTAACGATGTTGATCAAAAACTTTATCACTCTATAATTGGTTATTTGCTTTATCTTTGTGCATCTAGACCCGATATTGTGTTGAGTGTAGGGGTGTGTGCAAGGTATCAAGCGGCTCCTAAAGATAGCCACTTGCAAGCGGTCAATAGAATCCTTCGATATTTGGTTCATACCCCAAGGTTTGGTTTGTGGTATCCGAAGGACTCCAACTTCTCTCTTGCCGGGTACACGGATTTGGATTGGGCCGGTTGTAAGGATGATAGGAAATTAACTTCTGGGGCATGCCAATTCCTTGGTAGGTCCTTGGTGAGTTGGTCTTCTAAGAAGCAAAATTGTATATCTCTCTCCACCACTGAAGCCGAGTATGTGGCAGCCGCTAGTGCTTGCACTCAATTGCTATGGATGAGGCAAACTTTAAAGGAATACGGTGTCCATTGTGACAAAGTGCCTCTTTTATGTGACAATGAAAGTGCTATTAAGATTGGTCACAACCCGGTGGAACACTCAAGAACGAAGCATATTGAGATTCGTTATCACTTTATTCGTGATCACATTACCCGGGGTGACATTGAGCTTAGCTATATTCCAACAAAGAACCAACATGCCGATATGTTCACAAAGCCACTTGATGAAGCAAGATTCACTTATTTGAGGCATGAGCTAAATATCGTGGATTCAAGGACCGTGGCTTGACTATCTTGCATACACACCTATTTCTTGACTATCTATTTGGTTTAGGTGTAGGCATGGACATCGGGGGAGTGCGGTCCTAATCCATTGGACTATCCCTCCCCCCATTATGCCGACATCAACGACTCATTTGCTTATCTATATTCGTTTCTATGAATTGTGAGCTTCAATGATGAGTAGTGGCCGTGAACCCAAGATATATCTTCGCGGTGTCACACCACACACTCATATATGGTGGCTTAGGCCACCGCCCTCTTCTTATTGAAGAGTTGGTTTTTCCGTGAGTTTTTGATGCACATTCGTTGTTTATCATCTTTTGAATCATATCCAATGTTGCTTATTTGGAGTTTTTATTTTTCCCATTGGATGTGTGAAGTTTTTTCATGTTTCGCATCTCCCCGGATCACTCAAAGGTTGCTCAATGGATATTCTTGAAGACGGATTTTTCCAGCAAGTGTTCGGAGCTTTGTTCGTCGATCGAAGTGAAGGTGGACGGAGAAGGCAGAAGAGAACCGGCCCCGGACCGGCCCTGGCCGGCCCCCAGGCCGGCAGGCTCGGGTCGTCGCCCGGCCCCCTGGCCGGCCCAGGCCGGCTCCAGGGCTGGCTCACTCGGGTCCTTGCCCGGCCTCCCGCCCGGCCGAGGCCGGCTCCTGGGCCGACGCGCCTTTTCCTTTTACCGCGTGGACGGGGAGGCCGAGTCCAACCGTCTTTTCCTCCCCTTCCTCGTGTGCTCTCCTCCATGGTCGCCCCCTTCCCCATCTCGAGCTCCTCCACCTCCCCCACCGTTTGAGCCTCTCCCCACTCCTTTCTCTCCACAGATCCGAAGGGGATACACCCGATCTACCATCCTATCCACGCAGTTTCTCACTTGGTGACGGATTTGGGGGGATCTCCTCCATTGTTGGTGTCTCTTGAAGCTCATCTCAAGGTTGAAGGATGAACAACTGGGATGATGATTGGGAAGAGGTTCCTTAGTCAAGCAGGGCAGGCAAGTGCAGCAAGACCTTCGATGGGCTGGATGACACTGTTGATGATCTCAATGTTGAATCCTCCTCCATGCCCAAGGCCAAGAAACTCAAGAAAACTGCTGGGATCAAGAGAACTTCGTCCAAGAAAGCTGCCAAGCCAAAGGGAGGTCCATAGCCTCGTGTCAATCCCGATGAACCGGTACGTGCATCTTGGGTCAAGGTGAAACCTAGTGACTTCAAGAAAGGTCGCTTGCTTTTCAACCCTTATGCATTTGGAGAGCCCACATGCCTAGATGATAGCAGATTATATTGCAAGATCCACCAGCAAATCTTTCATCAACGCATTGTAGTCCAAAAGAATGCTCATGTACCCGTGGATTATTTTAATCTTGACCAAGCTAGAGAAGTTTGGCCTGATGTGATGGAAATTATGGATTTTCATCAAATCTCTAAGCTCATGCCTGTTAGTACTGCATATTCTCCTGATTTGCTTCAGCAATTCTATGCTACTATTCATTTCTCCACTGAGCGTGGTAAGAGGACTTTGACCTGGATGAGTTCAGACACTATGTGTTCAGCGACTATGGCTGAGTTTGGGGGCACTTTTTGATCTTGAGGAATTGCCCGTTGCACCTTGTTATGTTTGTCTACATCTCGCAAAGCTTATTCCAGCTGAGACGGGGATATGCCATTGTTATCCACCAGGGATAGGGATTCGTGGGAAGATTCCTAAGACAGTTCATATGTATCCCTTCTGGAGAATTGTTCACAACATTTTGAGAAACTGTCTTGCATGCAAGTTTGGAGAAAAGGGTTTGGTCCGTGACAGGATGGTCAATTGTCTTTATCATATTGTTGAGCTTAAAGAAAGGAACAAGCAAATCGATATTCTTGATTACCTATGGCAAGAGATGCAACTGGTGGTTGTCAAGAACAAGATCCCCACTTATGGTCCGCTCCTGCAGACACTCATCAACACCAAGTTACATCATGATGTGGTCAATCAGTTTCCGCTGTTTTATCCTACCCTTGTTGGTCTCCGTGCTATGCCCGAGGGTGGTCCTGTTTGGCTGCCTCCTCGTGATGCTCCCGAGGAAGAAACTGATGAAGAAGATGATGAGGAAGAGGCTCCTCATAAGAAAGGTGGTTTAGTTCAAGCACTCAAGAGGATGAACTGCTTCTTTGCGCACAAACGTAAATCCGAGTACAAGGCATACCACAAGCAAAAGATCTTCAACCGCAATCAGCGCGCAATTATGGACAAGCTTGACATTGCATATCCAGACAGCTCAGCCGAGGTCTCAGAGAAGACCTACATGGCCCAGAACAAGTACACTTATTGGTTCGGCGATGACGCCTCATCTCTTGCTCCATATTGGCAAGGCGACCTTGGTCAGTCTAGCTCCGGTCCAGCTGCTCATGATGCGGAGGATGACGAGGAGTATGATGAGGATGAAGATGAGTGATCATGGGCTTTCACTTCACTTTCTCCCTTTTTGGTGGCTTGATGCCAAAGGGGGAGAGAGTTCTCCGGGGATTTGCATTGCATCCATTTGCGTTTTCATATTTCCCTTCTCATTTGCATCGAACTTGTTTTTAAGTGAACTCTATTTGCTATGTATTGTGGAACTTATGTCATGAATTATTGTACGGATATTATGGACCTTCATTATGTTATTGTAAGGACTTTCCCGGTTTATTTCCTATTCTTTGGAGTCCATTACAAGGTGATAATTTTCCGAGATGATTTCTATATGAAGCCCATGGTGAGAAAATTGCTCTACTCAGATAAGAACTATGGTGAGAATATCGCATATCTTTTGCTCACATAGTACCTATATCATGCTTGCCTCTTGTTCTCGTTTGAGCATATTTTACTTGTATACCTTGTTGGCCTATAAGTTTTAGGGGGAACTTCTCTCAAAAACTTTGTCATGCTTAAATGAGAAATCTTTTTGCAAATCCTTTTGTTGTCATCAAACATCAAAAAGGGGGAGATTGAAAGGACATAGTCCGTTAATCTTGTTTTGATGTTTGATCACAACACTTGGAAGTATTTAACATACCGCTAAGTGTCCACAGGAATTATGATTGTGTAAATCAAAAGGATGCTAGTGTACCTCTCTCTATGCAAAAAGGAAGAAAAGCAAGTTGTCGGATATTAGAAGGTGAAGGGAGAAGGCGCGCTGCAGGGCGGCCGGCCCCCAGGCCGGTTGCGTCGGCCACCCCGCCGGCCCCCAGGCCGGTTGCCTCTGCCGACCCGTCGGCCCCCAGGCCGGCCCTCCTTCCTGCGCGACGTCACTTACCCCTTCAATGGCCATATTTTGAAGGTGACTATAAATGCCTCTTCACCTACCTTTGCACAAGTTGCTCGTCCAAAAAGAAGAACTCCATTGTTGCAAGCTCAAGAATCACTATATCTCCCAATCCCTTCACCCAAACTCGTTGATACTTGGAGGATTGAAAGAGAAGGCCCAGAACTACATCTTCACCAAGCCGTTTTACATTTCCCCCTCATTTATTTGAGGGCCCCTTTGCTAGGGTTTCCATTGGGAAAACCTAGCTTCTTGTTGATCTCACTTATTGTCTTTGTGACAGATTATAGCTGTTCGGGAGCCCCCAATCCCGTTGTGGGTTGTGCCCCGGATCGTTGTTGTAAAGGCTCCGGACTCCGCCTTGAAGGTTTCCGATAGTTGAAGGTGAACCAAACCTTTGTGGTGCGGTTCATCGGAGAAGAAGGTGAAGCCTTTGTGGCTGTTGAACTATTGTGTTGGTTCACACCTCTCCAACGAGACGTACTCCCCTAAAAAGGAGGAACTCGGAAATACATCCGTGTCTCCGCGTGCTTTGACTTCGGTTACCTCTATCCTTGTTTACCGTCTTTACTTAGTGTACCTTGCTTAGTTGCTAGTTGGTCATCTAGGTAAATTCACCGTAGTTGCATATCTAGAGAATTTACCTTTTGTGTCAAGCCTAATTTGAAAAAGTACTAAAATTGAAGTAGCACATATTCAACCCCCCCTCTAGGCGTCATACCAATCCTTTCAAGTGGCCGCACCTCAAGTCGCGGGAAACAAGCTAAGCAAAGTACTGATGGACGGAGGCAGCAGCATCAACATACTGTACTATGAGACGTTCAAAAGGATGCACCTGCAAGAAAAACAATGGCAACCATCAAGGACAACGTTCCATGGAGTAGTACCTGGAATATCTGCACAACCCTTGGGGCGGATCAACTTGGAAGTCCCCTTTGGTACACACAGCAATTTTCGAAGCGAGTACATCTGGTTCGAAGTGGTAGATTTTCAGACCCATACCATGCATTGTTTGGCAGAGCAGCGTTTGCAAGATTCATGGCAAGACCGTGTTACGTATACCTGAAGCTTAAAATGCCAGTCCCCCATGGGGTTATCACAATTGAAGGCGACAGAAATATAGCATTGGAATGTGAGGAAGGCGACAAGGCCATGGCAAAAGTAGCCTGCATCGCAGAAGGCTTACCAGTCCACGAACCTCAACAAAGTTTAAATGACATCGTGGAAGCTAACAGACACCTGCCAGACCTGCGGCTCAAGTTAACAGCCAATCGAGAAGCAGGAAAAACAAAAGCCGTAGAACGGCAGAAAAAAAAGGAAGGGCAAACAAGTGTCCTCAAGGCAGTCATCTATAAGCCGCACTGTATCATGAGTCGTGCTACGCGACTCAAAATGAACCACTCAAGGTTCTAGCATCGTATCAGTTTCAAACCACTCAGGGTTCAAGTATCAAAAATAATGACAATCAGGTCATGCAATATCTCTTCAACGAGGAATAGAAAACTCGCGATATGTATCAAGAATCGATCGCCACCTAGGCGCGATCGTCTTACAAAAAGTTGTATCAAATATATGATTATGAAATAAAGCCGGCACCCCTGCTATGTAGAATGCTATCGTTTCGCCTCAAATAATCGATTGAGTCGATGAGTCTTTTATTTTATTTAATCATTGGTTCCTTGGGGGCTTTGAAGCTTTATGAGCTCGGCTTGTTACCTTGGAATCGCCAAACTAGTGGCATTTTTTCTTGATTATACTCAACCTTAACTCGGATGCGACTTGCTTTATGTGACCAAAGTATTGGGGGTGCGGTGTCAATCGAGTTTGATTGCCTATCATGGTCGCTCTCGACCCTGAACACGCATGTTACCCTAAGAAATATTGAGCCACGCAAGGGCCTGAGTAAGGAATAAATTGAGACAAATCTAAAGGACCCAACTATAGGTCATTACTTCGTACTAATAAGAGTACCAAACATTGATCATCGTATCAAGAACAACTTATAATTTATTACAAGCCACCCAGGGCTGAATAATTGCAACACTGGTTTTTATCATTTTTTCCAGCTTTTTGCTTGTCGGATGGAGGCACCGGCGGCTTACAAGGCTTGGCAGTAGGAGCAACATCCGAAGGTTCACTTGGAAAATCAACTGCTGCAGGCACGGCACCGGATGAGCTCGTCGCACCTGGGGGAGAACCTGCGCCTTGAGAAGTAGTTGGCCCAGCTGAAGACGTCGGAAGCTTTTCAAATTTTTTACCATCAGGATGATATTTCCCCAGATAGGTGGCCAGGTCTACTCCATCAACAAGCTGGGTACCATACCCACGCATGCTCCTCCAGTTAGCAAGATATTCATCTAGCTTAAACTCTATGCCATCTGCTTTCTTCTGCGGCCTACCTTGCGACACCTTCGCAGCATCAAAAGTGGGGTAATATGTCTTGGCTAAAGCAAGAACATGAGTCGCTCCAGCACGAGCAGAGGCCTCCTTCTAGTCAGCAACGTAATGAGCCACCTTGGACAATCTTTTCAACAAGCCGTCACCAGTGGACGACACAGGCTTGGAAGGAAGGAGCTTCGCGGCAAGTTGCTTTCGTGGCCTCGCTAGTTTTCTGCACGAACTCACGAATGTGGTTGAGTTGATCTTGCGTACGTTCATGAAGAAGAGGAGAATCTTCACCTACAAAAAGAAAATCAATATGTGATCAACATCTCTGTACAAGCCAAGGACAATAGTGAGAAGCATCAATCATTTGCGAAAGACTACCAGATAACTCTTGGGTCACGATGCAAACAAGGTCGTGCACAAGATTGGAGGAATCAGAAACCTTCTTCAGATCCTTAGTCTGCTTGGCAAGTTCCTTCTCTAGTTGATCAATTTTGACGGCTTTGAGTCGTGCGTCTTCATTAATCTCAGCAATGGCGTATTTTTGGGCACGGATTTGACGTTCTGGATCGCCGACCCTTTGCTTGGACTTCTCCTCAATATTCTTAAGCCGTAGCTCGGCTGATTTGGCTTGTTTAGCAAGATTACAGCTCTCATCAGTGAGCTCCTCAATTCTCAGATTTTTTTTCTTGATATCTTCCTCACGCTAAGAAAGGAGTCTTTCTATTTCTCAGTGAGCTCTCATCGCCGAGCCTTTCTATTTCTACAGGAGCTTGCTGAAGGTTGTGCTCCAGCGCTTTCTTTTCGCTCAGAACAGCCTACAATTCCTCCTGCAATTATTTCACAGAAACAAGTCGTATAAGTTCACTGTTGGCTTTGAAAGATAAGCCGCCATGGAACTTGAGGGGCTACAGGATGAGAAATTTATCAATTGCAAAGTGGTAGAAAAGGATGAAGAATCAAGCTTTCACATCGTACAAAGTAAAACCTCGATTCTCGGGGGCTAGAGGTACTTATGATATCATATAATCAAGATATTACCTTGTGAGCCGCAGAAAGGCGAAGCAATGTGTCGCAGAGCTCGGCAGCATTTTTATCGTTTGTTGCAAGGATGGCCAGTGCCAGCTGCTCCGAGCTGCTCTCCGCAGTTTTCCCTAAGAAGGAGGAAGGTACAGCCCCCACATGTGGTACAAGTTGCATATGGCCGCTGTTAAGGAGTAGTGACAAGCGGCTCTATTGGCGACTCCTTGAGGCTCTCAACGACCTTATCAGTAACGCCCTCAATACGCGGACGAGCTTCTTCTGTGTTTCGGACGGTAGCAATGGTAGTTCCGTCCTCCAGACCTACTTCTCGAGTGACAGCTTCAGGAGACGCGGCAGTGGGCACGTCATCAGTGGTGGCGACACCCTCTTTCGCCACAACATCAGCATCAGTAGAATTCCTGGCGGCATCAGAAGCCGCGAGTGGTGGCTCAGTTACAGTCTCGGGAACAGTTTCCAGGTTAGCTGCTTCTTCAGCGTCAACCTTGGACCTACAAGAAATATAAGTTCACATGAAGGAGTTGCATAAAAGCAGCAAAGATAGGCATAACAGGGAAAAGAGCATTAACCCTGGTGCCATCCTGATGGTGAAAGCGAGGTTGTCACTCGAAGGAGATGACAAAGATTGAAGCCCGGAATCTGTAACACAGGGAAGCCGCACATCAGTATAAAAAGAGAAGAGGCAAAAAGTGAGACGCCAAGATACACAGACTTACCAGAATGGATGCCCATGTCCTCGTCGGCAGAAGCGGTGGACCTAAACACACGCTTGGAAGCAGAAGAAGCCGCGGCCTCAAATGGCTTGCGGCATTTGATGATTTTAGGGTTCTTGACGGCCTTAAATTCTGGATCTTCTCGAGACAACCTTTTTGAGGCTCGACGAGGAGTTGGGTCAGCAGCAGATGGGCTGGCGGCCGGTACGGGGCTCTCATCTTCCTCCAGCTCAGTTGAGTCGCCATCCGAATCAGCGGTGGCAACGGAGGGGGCAACAACAGCTTCACTACCCTCCAGAGCAGGCAGCAATTTCCTTTTTGGGGCACGCTTAGCAGCAGCAGCGCCCAGGTCAGTCGCAGGAAATTGTTCACAAAGAGAAAGGCTGTAAGACAAATAAGGAGATGTGGAAGTCAGAAGAAATTACCTCAAAGGGCTTGTTATCAACATAAAAAGGTGGAAGCCCCACCTTGTCAAAGGAGACATCCTTCTCCTCGGTCACGCGGTAGATGAATTCTACCCATTCTTCTTGATCCCAATCCTTGTCAGAGATGTGATCGACATCTCCAGGAAGGCCAGAATACTCAATCATAAGCCGCTGTCGGGGGCTCACGGGCTGGATGCGCCACTTTGACCAGCAAGCAATAAGGTCGAGGCCAGTTAAGCCGCGACTGGTCAAGACACGAATTTTGTCCAACGATTCATTAATGAAGGACATAGCGGACTGCCGAGGCTTCGCATTCAGTGCGTCAGTAGGAACAAAGGCCGCATAAGACCAAGGAGGGAGACGAGTCTTGTTTGGGAAGAAGTATCCCCGCAATAGAAAAAAGATTTTCGCCAATCTCTGGCTCTGTTGGCTATTGGCAATTTTGGAAGAATGGAGTTCCTATGACGTTGAAGGGAGATGGCGCCGCATTGCACATAAGCGCCACCATTCGTTTCAAGCTGGCTATTGCAGCTAAAGGAGGCGAGCCACAGATCGATGCTGGGGTCTGCACCGAGGTAATCTTCGCATAAGACATGGAATTGCTCACCTGGAGCATGGAATTGGGTCTGATATCATGAAGGCGGAGATTCAATTGTTTCAGAAGGTTGCAGAAGAAAAGGGAGCCCGGTGGAGAGAATCCATGATCCACGTGCTCCACAAACATAGCCAACTCATCTGGTTGGGGTTTCGGCGTAACCTCATCGTCGGGCGCCCGCTAGTGGCAGTTCTCCTTCGAAGGAACGAAACCCTGAGTGGTGAGCTTCTGGAGGAACTCCTCTGTGACACACGATCTGTCCCAATTACAGGAGATCTTCCGCGAGGCCTTCTCCTCAACTGGTTCCTTCCCCACTTGCTTCCCCTTCGGCAGCATTTTTTGACTAAGAGATTGGGGAGATTGGAACTGGACTCCACGGTACGCCGACTCAACACAGTAGCACATTCAAAACAGTGACGGCACAACACAAACAAAAACCCAGACTTATCGGATAAGGAGACAGTCAATAAATAACAAAGCGAAAAAGATTGGACCAAGACGGCGATTTTCGCACGATCATCACGGTTCACTCGCCGGCTTAAGGTCGAGTCAGCAGTTCACTTTCAACCCTCTAGGTTACATTCGGTGCTATCCTACACCAACAAATACAGATAACACCGAGGCTAGATCCACGATACGCCGACTTAACGCAATAGCACATTAAGATCAGAGATATCCAGATTTGACAGCCAAGACAGATCCCGATAAAACAGAGAAAATCCAAACCAAAACGGTAAAACACACAGAAGACAATATCTAATAAAAAAAACCAAGCCTCTCAAACTATTAAAATCCGCAACAACGATACGGCAGTGACCGGCTCACTAACAGACGGCCACTTACGGGCAGTATCCGACCTACTAAAAGTCGTTCTTTCAGTAAACGAAAATAGACGCCCCCCCCCAAAGTTCGTTCTCTTGGGTCTTATCATGCCGACTTCCGCGAGTCGGCATCAGATCCCACCGTGGCAGCATCTTTAATGCACTATCCCATTCGCGTGCCGACTGGATGAGATCGTATGATTGATGCATCATACACAGCTCCTCACCTCCTATCCCTCGGGAGGAACGAAGGTTATCATGAAACCTCGGTTTCCCTTTGACGCTTAGTAAGTTGGAATTGGGGATTCGTGGAGATACAGCTCACACCCTGCCGACTTAATAGGACAGGGAGGAAAACATAGCCACAAAAATGACGTGCGAACAAACAAAGCACACAAAAAATAAAATAAACAAAGAACCAAGAACTAATAAAAAAAGACGACAAGAAAGCCAAACTAAACTCAACGAAACTGACCTTAACCAAAGGAACATCGGACCAGTGAACTGATCACCTGCAAACAAACAAAGCACCAAAAGAATCAAGCGAGTCGGCAGGACTGGCCTTCTCCGTCTCACTACACGTCAATCCTGCCGACTCCCTGGAATCGGTGTGACCTGCGTTCCTCTGCACCTGCCGTTGAACATCAACAAATTAATACGAATCCAGCAGTCGACCAGCAAAATGAACAAAGAAGGGAGAAAAAACAACTAAATAGCACAGATCCATCACACGACCAGCAAGGTAAAGAAAGAAGGAACAACAGACAAATATACACGGCAAGAGAACAAAACCTAATCTCAAAGGAGCCCAACTTAACCGGAAGACCACCCGACAAGTAAACCGACGAGCTAAAATACAGGAAAAAAGAAAAAAAATTATGTAAGAGAAAACAAAAAAAAGACAACTGCATGAACAAAAAACAAAACCAAAATAACACCCCCGCCACACAAAAGGAAACATGGAAATATATAAATCAATAAGAAAACAAACCGTGCAAAGGAAACAAAAAATATATACACAAGCATATCAACATAACTGACCTTAACCCGACGAACGGAAAACCAGTTAACCGGTGACCTACGAAAAACAGAGCAACAAACAGTCAATAAACATGAGAAACCTAAAGAACAAAGAATAACAAATCGCAGAAGTAACGAATAGCCAACGAACATGAATCCAGCACACGGTGAACGACATGAACAAAGAATGACAAAAAACTGAGAAAGCGAAGCACGGTAAGAAAATCCAACCTGATCTCAACGGGAACAAACGTAACTGGAAGAACAGCAAACGGATTCCATGGAAACACGACAGAGCTCGAGAAGAGAACAGCGGAGCAAGAACAGCGAGGAAGAAAAGAAGGGGGAAAATGAGAGCTGCAGTACCCATCCAATCCAGAACGCAACCTATATACCCCCTCCCAACAACATAGTGTACGCGGCAACCCCATTAGGTCGGTTTCGACCTTACGCACCAATGGCGAGACGCCAGCTAGGACACAGCGAAAGGGGCCCGAAAGTCTTCTGGCGGCCGCACAGTGCAACGTACCCGTCGACGAATGGAAGGACGCCAGCTCAGACGGAGAAATCGGGCCCGAATTCTCCATGACATCACGAACAGTGAACCGTACCCGACAATCGTGCAAAATACCTAGCGCGCCCCAACATACTGTTGAAAATACGCAGCGGCTACACACGCACGGGAGAGATCGGTGACGCAAACGTGCAGGGCAACCGACATGTGGACCACGGGAGGGGATGGCCCCATCGTCAGCGAGAGAAAGTGGGAATGAACCACGTACGAAGATCGGTATCCTAGAGGGGCACGCAGCAAAGAGGCGACGGTAAAACGACACTGTGCGTGGAAATCAAGAGTCCGCGCCCGCGAATCGCGACACATCGAAAACGGTCAAAATAAATGACTGTTGCCAATAGCCATTGGCAACGGACATTTTTAATATCTGTTTGTGATGTGAGCCAGTATAGCAACCGACATATAAATCGAACCGTTTGCAATATTAAGTGGACCTATAAGTCAGAACTAACTGAGTATATAAACTAGCAACCCTACCTCACTTTTCCTCTTCACCTCTAACACACAGCCGCCGAGCCTCCGTGCCTTATCCCCTCTCCATCCTCTGGCATACCTTGTCGATTCTTCCGCCTCCGGCGACGAGGCGGATCTCCCCATCTATCAATATCTGCGAGACCTAGCGAGTCCATGCGCAGCTCCCGTCCCCTTGACGCTATCTGCGTCACTCTCTCCCGCAGAGCCGCCCCTCTCTCTGACTCCTAGCCGATGGACCGTTGCAGCTAGGCAGCAGCTAGGGCAACCCCTCTACGGCGCCAATGTCGCCATGACGAGGCGCTGGTCTTGCGCGAGAAGGACAAGCTGCTGGTCTACCACGAGCAGGACAACGGCGGCAGCCAGATCCGCCCTTTCTGGACAAGGCGTCGCGTGGCTAAGCCGGTCGGTGAGCAGCCCGGCCTCAATTACCGTGCTACCGATGAGCCTCACAGCTCGCGAATTTTTCTACAGGTCAGTTCGCGTCTTCCCCTCTCGATCCACTTATTTTTGTAGATGAGCCAGACCCCGATCCCGATCTATCTTCCATGTAACCTAATTGTTTTCGTGAGCCAGATCTCGATCCAGGCGTGATACTGTCTGCCAGATCGATGGAGAGGCTTTGTTATGACCTCCCTACTCTCTCCAATCCAAGCCGTGTTGCCGCTGTTGCTGTACGGAAGATAGCAAAGAGATTCGCTGGTCATCTAGTTTGTATGTTAGGTGCATGTGCATGTCTTGGCCATGTCGTTTCCTGGAGTGATTCTAGGAGGAGGGCGTGGTCTTGATTAGTTGTTGGCCTAGTGGTGGATTAGTGGCCAGGTTAGTGCGTCGGTGGCACAAAACTAGGATAGTTGGCTGCTTTGGCAGTGTAGATATGTGCCTATTTAAGGTCTTGTAAGCATGTTTATTTGAGATGAGATAGAGAGCAGAAGACATTGGCTGTGTGAGGCAGCAGAACACCTAAACTATTTTTCTCCATTGTTGTTCGCTAGTGAGCTGTGAGAAATATCTAGACGTAGAAGAAGGGAGCTGCAAAGTGCAGCTCCAACATTAGAGACGTGGACAAATTAAGACATGACTTTACGCAACAAAATAACATATTCCAGCTGAACAATGTGTATCCCTTAAACTTGGATGCATAGGAAACCGTCTGTAGTTGCACTATGGCATGCCAGAAGCAGCACATCTTAATTGTCAAGTTGACCAGTGCTGGATCCTGAATATTGATGACAAGTTGACCAGCACATCTATATCGAGTTGGTTGGTATATTTCTAGTCGATGATTGACGTGGAGGCTGGTCCTATTTTTGCAGCTCGCTGGTCACAACGATTGCCCTTGCTGGATAAAAACAACAAATTGCAAGATTCCCCAGCTGCATGTGAGGCCAATTTGTTGATTTATCCAGCAAGGGGAGTTACTAAAACCCTACTGGGTTGTGAGCTTGTTTTTCGCTTTTGAACAACTTGAAACCGTACTGGACAGTAGTACTTCATTACTTAATTTGACCATGTGTGTTGGCTTTATTTCCTTACTCTATTAAGTAACTAGTATAAGACTAGCTAGCTAAATTTTCTGGCCCTTGTGGCGATTTATGTATCCATAGAAATCTATGTCTGTCCAAATAATCTAACACCTAGTGATTATAATTTGCTTTATCCATTGTTCAACTACCTAGTGCTTACTAGACTAAAACTGAGCTAGAATCTTATAGAAAGCACAATTTATGATTGTCTCTTCATTTGTGTAAGAGAACGATATCTTAGCTCAGGCCAATGCACATTACTAATGCTGATATATTTAAACACTATAGGTCTAAGGTGAGCTTTGCAAGACGCACAAGACTTGCAGAACATGCAAGTAAGCAAGTAATGGGTTGAGAACCACTACGGGTACATTTTGGATGATCAAGATGAAGTTTTTTATCTCATTGGTTCAAAGCATATTGTAGTCAGCCAGTGCCATGTTTAGATAATCTTTTAAAACATAAAATAGTGCAGAGGACTCCCTGATATTTTATTGGCTCTCTCATTACCATATATAGTACACATCATGTTGCTTGATTGACTTCAGTTGCTTCCGTTTTTTCGAGTGCAATTATATTGAAGAGAAACAATAGTTGTTTCACTATGGCATTTGATTATGAGATGAGGGAGACAAAGTTCTGTATAAATCTCTATCACGTAAGACCTATCGGTAGTTTTTTCACCATGGCATTTAAGGCTTTTATGTTAATAAATACTAAATGCTTTTCAGTCAGCATGGCATTTGTACCATATTGTAGTCAGCTAGAATGTAAAATACTATAGAGGATTAGGTGCTATTTATTGGTATTGTATTGTATCTTTCCCGTATATAGTACATATTATGCAGCTGGATTGTTTTAAGTTGCTTCCGTTGTTCGAGCAAATATATTGAAGAGAAACATTGATCAATTAGATTATGCAGCTGGATTTTTTAATATGTCCATTGTTTGTTGTAGAATTCCTGAACACTGGCCTTACGAAGAAGCTCGGTACTTGTTCCTGCAGAAAATGGGTATGTGGAAGCCATGGAATGCCCGAGGTGCATTCTTTGTAGTTGGTTGGATCTTATGCTTCTTCTTTGTAGTTGGTTGGAGCAGATCTAAAACACACTTGTATGCGTAGCATCTTTTAGCTGTGTAAATGTTAGTACATAGCTTTGTGGAGAGGAAATATGTAAAGTTGTATAGGGTTGTAACTTTGGTAATAAAGAAATAATATTGTTGTCAGAAGCTGGCAGAAGCCAGCAAGAAGCTGGCGAGAAGCTGTTTTTTTTTTATATGATTTTTAAACATCAGAAACGGCTGTCTTGTTTTCTCTGTTTCCATTGCTTGTTCTTATCGGAAACGGACATCCATAAAGGTCCGTATGCATTTAGGGCCACATCAGAAACAGTTATTGTGCTCCGCTGTCTTTGTGTCGTTTCACATCAGTATCGGAAGCTGTCTTTGTGTCGTTTCACATCAGTATCGGAAGCGGGGACACGGACCGTTTCTCCGTTTTCGATGGGCTTTTTGGTCCGTTTCCGATGTGTCGTTCTGTACTAGTGAGTTCCGCTAAAAACATAGAACGGTAAATGAACAAAATCAGCCAATGGGAGGAACACGGTTGGAATCTGACAACCCCGCCACACCGATTAAACGTGCAGCGTGAGGCCGACGGGTGGGCCCTCGGGCTCCACGGTGCATCGGAGAGGGCGTCAGCGAGAGTGGGTGCACGAAGGTTGGTACGGTTAGCGACTTTGCGAATCCATGTTCATGCCGACTCCAGGAACCGGCGGGGATCGGACGGTGTGGACGTGTGGAGCGGAAAGATCGGACGGCCAGAAAGATCAAATCGATGTGGTGCGCTCAATGGGTCTCACCGTTTATATCTTTAGATAAAAATGGGAGCTCTCATACAGCGCTCTCGGCAGCACGACACCCTGCGCCGCCTGAAGGAGTAGTAATTGGGCCACATATCGTGGCCCATTAACATATGTTTTTTTATAAATAATCTTATTTTATCTAAATCACAGAAACATACAAAGTTTATTTAATTTATATAAAGTCTGTTTAAAAAAATCGAATTTGGTCAACATTTTATAATCTATAACATGAAAAAAAATGAATACAATGAACTTTTTTTTAAATCGGATGAAATATTTTTCGAAGCCGGCGAACATACATTTTAATCTAGTGAAAACAATCTAGAACCCATATGAATATTATTATTTTTAAAACCATTGAACAGTTTCTTTAACCCTGCTGATTACTTTTTTGACAATGAACATTTTTACTTAGACATGGACACATTTAAAAAAACCTGGAAAAATAAAAAGAAATGAAACATATAGGAATGTAAAATAAAACGTAAAAATAAAATAGAAAATAGAAAGAAGAAAAAAGCAAAAAATATAAAAAGGAAAAAAATCAAAACATAAGAAACTGAAAAAGAAACCCCCGTTAAAATGGGCCTGCGCGATAGAGGGACCCTGCAGGCGGCGTGGCCGCGTTGGGCTGCAGTGGGCGGAAAATAAGAATCGAGCAAGAAAGTGGATCCTTTAGAAAACGGGTCAAGACCCAACGAAGAGTAGTAACCTAGGCCTAGGCCTTGTTGCAGATAGGCCCTCTTGCAACCTGTTTGTATCTATTCTGTAAGAACAGTCAGGAGAAAAACAATACCTTGGCAGGGCGCATGTCTTGCGCCCAGCCTCCCAGGAGACAGTTTACCCGCGGGATTGCCCGTACATCGGTTGTGGTCGCGGTGGTACACCCAGCCATATGAGGTTCGGGCCTCATCGGAGACGAATTTCCTGAAATTCTCACTAAGAGCACTTCTTTTATAAAAATATTTCACCAAAGGCTAATCCTGGTTGGTCTCATTTAAATCGGTACATGATCAATGCATTTGCATCATCACTCAACCTCCCACACACCCACTAGGCCAGAGGCAGCACAAATGCAAAATGTTATATACTCTTCCGATTCAAAATAAGTGTCGCATTAGTTTCAAACTGCGATACTATGTATTGGAGGTAGTAGTAAAATACCCAAGACTCAATACAACTTAAATTATAGTCTCATCTCTCAGGTCAAAGAGGTAAGGACGAACGACCATGCGCATTTCTCGTGAATATGCTACCCAAAAAGTTCTGCAAATCGTGTAGGACACTGCACTGCATATGAAGTATGGCACTGGCAGCAGTCAAACACGAGCTAGCAGAGGAAGAACACACATGATGATGATGATCCATGGCTGCATCTGCGCTGCATAGCTATCATGAGATGGATATTCAGACGAGGTAGCATCGCTTCAGGCCACAGGGGCACCGCTCCTCAGTAAACAATCATTTCCTTCATACATCTCGCACGACCCAGATGATGCAGATGCAGAGCTCTCGCTCACTCTGCAGAAAACGCTGTTCACAACAGCAGTGCTGCAAGCAACACATACATATGTACCTCCTGCTTCCATATCTTTTGGATTGCCAATGGCGACAGTGGCCGCCTAGCAAGCGATGCCTCTGCGTATGCATGTCCTGCGTGATGAGCTTGTCTGAACCCTGGCGAAACCCAGAGGTGATAGAGATACTAACAAAATTTCATGATGTAATTTTCTCTTGTGATAGTACTGTTGTTTTGTTGAAGAGACAAAGTAATCATGACTGTGAGGTCGGGTACATTGAAGAAATGTTGGAGATCTATAGCATGGTACTTGCAAAAAGCCTGGCCGGTCGCTGTTCCTCTGATGGCAATGTGCAAACGCAAGACAAGGCTGGTCTTCATGTGAACTGTGAGGATCTTTTGGGTGGATTTGCAACTCTGGCTATACATACATGTTAGAAAGGAGGTGATTCGGTTTATCAAACAGCAAGGAAATGGTCACATTTCATGATTGTTCTTGGCTGATCTCTGCGGCTGCTGCTACCACTCACTACTGTACATCATCCAGTTGCAACACCACAGACCTCAATCCAATGCCAAACTCACAAAAATGATCTTAAAAAACCCACAAAACAACAATGAATGGCTGTACACGCTCAGCGCATCTGCAAACTTTTACAAGCCTTGTTGCGAAAAGCTAGAGGCCTCTGCACTGCTCTACCACCAGGTATAGCATGAGATATTCAGGTCTTACAATGGCCGAGGCCCGGCGAGATCTGCAGCGTGCAGGCAAACACAGTGCGACGCTACAGGCGCATACGTACAACTGTTTTGCAGGCTTGCTCATCATAGTAAATAGTCCTACTTGAGCCACCACCGGACAACGGCGCCATTAGACACGTCCAAAGATGGCAGACTACGACGACCAGAGTGAATTGAAGGGTAGCTGTCCATCTTTTTCCCTTGGGGCACGGTGCTGACACCGCAGCCTCTCCATGGCTCCATCCATCGACGAAGTTTACTTCGACTCTATATTTTTAGAGTACAGTTCACATGATCTGATCTCCATCTACGTACACCATTACGACATGCAAGTTTCGCATCTTCAACGTGGTGTGAAACCGCGATGCATGAAGAGTGTTTCTATTCTTTTTCCTACCAATGCATCATAAAAATAACTCCTGGAGATATATTTGCCGCATATATAAGTGCCTAGCTCTAGGCATTGCATAATTGGAGGAAGCAAGAAAGATTTTTCTAGGTAGCAAGGAACGGAAGCGAAGTCTAGTGGCCTCTTAGTGAGTGGAGATTTTTCTGTATCGGGCTCCACCGAGAACAGTGTCCATTTCAAAACATTTCTAATGGATTACTTGGTTTGGACCGACGAAGTAATGGCAATTGATTATTATCAACCTGACTGTAATTGTTTTCTGTCTGTAAGGATTGCACTATAGCACTTTCTACTTCTAACAGACCATGAACTATAGATAGAGAAGAATCATTCTGAGCGAGTACATAATAAGCGATCCACTTTTTTTCATTGGTTCTAGGGGAAGATCAAAGATCTTATCAGAAAAACTCAAAGGAGAAAGAAGTCTCCGTAATCTCTTCATTCTCATTCCAACTTCCAAGTACCTTTTGGCCAAAGTCTGCAGTTTGAAATACTTTATATTCTCACCTACATAAAAAACGAAAAATGCATGGATCTGAGTACACACTTTCAAATCTTTAAAATATACAAGATTTTTTCATTTTTATGTAGCCCATAATATAAAGAATTTACGGTTAGATTTCTCTGTTTTAAAGATAAAAAGATGGTCGACTAAATCATCAACGCATTTCACATTGTGTTATCACTATTAGCTACTTATCAACTACAAGAAATAAGATCGCACATTCATACATGACTATTATTCACAACTTTTGAATATGTTATTTTGTTAACAAAGAGTAAACCATTAGTTGACAGACATATTTTGCGAAAAGTTACCATGCGCTTGATTATTTTAGTAACAGTACAACGTCAACTTCATAAAAAGCTTCATGTGGTCAGTTTCAAACCGAAAACCATCGAAACATATACCAACGCGGGGTCTAATTTTGAATCTCTCGTTGAAATAAATCCAACATCAAAGACATATTTATAAATAAGGTTCTGCATTTGGGATCTACAATGTTTTTAATTTCCAATTTTACAAGGATTTCCGACGAGTAAGTGATACTTTTTATAAATGCATGCTTGCGAGCATGCAACACAGCCACATGCCAACTTAACCAATGCAATGTTGACAATTTGTCAAACTTTACTTTTCAATTTGATTATTTGTCTGTTGTAAATAATCAATAATGAAAATGAAGTGTGAAAAAATAGCAAAAATCTGGTCAAGTGCAAACATGAGATCCTTGCCGCAATCGTTGAAACTTGCAAGGCAATTAAGGTCACGTCCAATCAGCTAGCACAGTGAAGAAAGACAGGAACAGAAGATGAATGCTTGCACGGCCGGGGCACAAACAACAGGACGTACGTGCACGCGAAGGAATAAAAGCTTCAGGATTTGTTGCCTACAGTATTTCTGATATTACGTGTGCTTCCGCCTCGGAGAGTAAATTCTAGGGCATGCACGGCGGCGAAGTAAACAAGTTTAAAGCGGTCGTGCGATGCAGAACCTTCAAATTTCAAACATCACAGCAACGACTCGCTAAATTCTGTTGAAGGAACACACACGCTCCGTTCAAAGACACGGAAGATTTTCCAATTTACCCTAGCATGCATCCCTTCCACACGCGCCACAGAAAAAAAAAAGGAACTACTCTACTCGGTTATACTGTAGCTTATACGGTTGTACCAACCCAAATAAAGGCCCAGTTTGAAATGCTCCCAACCATCACTACCAGTTCACTTGTCTTGTTTTGTTTGCTGCTCCCTCCTGCACTTCACAGCACCAGCGCGCCACACCCATACCAAATGGTGAGGAAGCAACCACTGAGCTCTCTCTTCTACGGCGTCAGCTCGGCCAACAAAGATACCACTCCACCCTCGTCGCCGCCCACTCCGACGGCCACCCCGCAGGCGTGGATGTGGCCATCCTGCAAGCACCCGACGACCCATTCCTTCCGCTCCGGTTCCACGGCGATGACGGCGGCCAAGAACGCCACCGCGTCCCTCTTCGTTGACTCAGCCGAGTCCTCCTCCTTGACCAACTCCTCCGCGCGCATGCACCACGACAGCCTGTCCACCGAGTCCGAGGCGCCCTCGGCCGCCGCCGCCGCGGCCGAGGACACGGCCGACGCCATCGTCCGCGGCCTCCGCTCCGACCGCCTCCGCTTCGAGCCCCGCGCCCCCTCCAGCTCCATCCTCGAGAAGAAGCAACCCGCGCGCGGCCCGGGTCGTTCGGTGGCGGCGTAGCGCTGGCGTTCGACTCGGCGGACCCGTACGGGGACTTCCGGGCGTCGATGGAGGAGATGGTGACGGCGCGCGGCGGCGTGGGCGACTGGGACTGGCTGGAGAAAATGCTGGGGTGGTACCTCCGCGCCAACGGCAAGGACACCCACGCCGCCATCGTCGCCGCGTTCGTTGATTTGGTGGTCACCACCACCGCCGCCTGCGCGTCCTCCTCCTCCGGCCACTCCTCGTTCACGCTCGCTGGGAGCGACCGGGAGGAGAGCAGTAGCGCGGCCGGCGGCAATGATGGGTCTTTCCGTCGTCTGAGGCGAACCAAATCATCCGTCTCAGGCTAGCCTTTCAGCTTCTGCTACTGCGTGCTAGGCGTGTGTGTACGTGTTGATCTCCATTGATTTTGCCATGTAAACTAGATGGCTAAATGCAGTTCCAGATTGATTAATCAACTAGCCTCTGGTTATTTGATGAGTTTGTTGATGAACGCAGACAATTTGTTATCCACGACGTGAAACTGAATCGTAACCGCTAGCTGTACCGGTTCAAGAACATGCGCGCGGGCCGGCGTAACAGCGCACGATGAGAGGGACGTGAGCAAAGTAACACAGTACAGTACACTACTCACACTCTCAGCTGTTAAATGTGATAACCGGCCGGCGAGAATAAGCGCGTCACTCGCCGGCGTAGACGCAGACGCGCAGCCGGACAAGCAAGAGATTTGGACTCATGTCCGAGGGTCGCTGTGAACTCGACGTAACAGATCGATTACAGATCTCGTCGTACCTAACCATGCATACATGTGATGTGAGACCAACCAAGGACGTACAGCGAACGTCTTATCTTCAGCGGTTCGGCCGGCCATGGTCCCCGGCGACATGCACGTGCCGCCGAGATCGATCTGTACCGCCGGCGATGGGGGCGTCGATGCGGACACAACTCCGGCGGCAATCCGTGAACGGTGAGTGTCTGTGGGGCACACGCTAAGCTAATTCCGTTCAAGTTCGGTCATAGTCTCAGGTGAAAGAAACGGTTGACTGCCGGAGCACTGTTCGATGCAATGCAACGCCCTTTTCTCGATCAGTCTCATGTGGATGGGGCAGTGGCACTCCACACCACACGGAGAGGACTAGCGCCCCACCGTGTGTGGCAGCTGTGCTGTTTTGTCCGGTGTCATTCAATAGTTTGAGACCTTCTTGTTCAATTCTGCTACCATAAAAAGAATCTTTGGCCCACGGTCCCTCCCTGGATCCATGGCCTTTCTACCCTCGCTGGTGCATTGGTCCCGCCCGTGGAACCCGCGTGTCATTGACTGAGAGGGCAAATACGACGCAATTTACGAAATATATAACCGATACAAATACTTCCTCCGTTCCATTCTAAATTAGATAACTTGCCATCTACCACATGTGAATGTATCTACATATGTAATATGTTTAAATACATCCACATATTGTGGATAGCAAGTTATCTAATTTAGAATAGAGTGAGTACATGCCAAAGCGAACTTCTCACAAAACAAAATTACCCGGTGCCAGGTTGCCCAGTAACCTCTCCTAACACTGACAGCCGCAAACCCTAAACAAAACTCTCGAAGAGAACATCTCATCAACAAACGGTAACAAGCAACTCCAAAACCATGGAACAACACAAATCGAAAGGACAAACCAAGAAATTGAAGAGCACCCATCAACCCATTGCGGACGTTCAGCTACTCCTTTTGTTTTTGCACCTATGTGACTTTTCCTTCCGGATGACTGTCTGTGAGGCTTGGTCTTTTAGATACTTCACAATGACACAACAACCGTAAGCATATATTCTCTCTGTTCACAAAAGATGTCTCAACTAACTTTAAATTTGGATGTATCTTTTAGATACTTCACAATGACACAACAACCGTAAGCATATACTCCCTCTGTTCACAAAAGATGTCTCAACTAACTTTAAGCATATAAAATGGAGGAGCACTTTTGTGTATGGTGAACCGAGTGCTCAGGACAGACCTGAATTTTGGAAATTGCTTAGGAGGATCAAGCCTAGCCGTGGGGATAACTTGTCATGGACCATGGTGGGTGCTTTTAATGAGGCCATGTGGCAGAGCGAACACTTTTCTGTTTCAAAGAGGAATGAGAGAAGAATGCAAGATTTTCGTGAGGCTTTGCAGTTTTGTGACTTACATGATCTAGGTTTCAATGGAATCCCTTGGACCTACAATAACAAGCAACAAGGTAGGAAAAATGTCAGAGTAAGGCTGGGCAGAGCTATTGCAAATCCTGCATGTAACAACTTATTTGTTGCTGCCTCGGTACAACATCTGATTTCCTCTAGGTCTGACCATCTACCTATCCTGTTATTCTTTGGTATGTTGGAGAGGACAAACCAGAGGAAAGGACAGTGGAGGTATGAGTACATGTGGGAAAGAGAAGAAACACTTCAAGGAGAAATTGCGGAAACTTGGGATGTGTGTAAAAAAGCTCAAGACCTTGCCGATATAAAAACAATCTTCTGAATACAAAGGAGGCGTTGGAGTGCTGGAGCAAAAAGAATTTTGGAAGGGTGGATAAGGAGATAAAGAAGCTAAGGAAGAAACTAGAGTGGCTGTATAAGAACAACTCACAGGGTAATTATTATGAAATTAAACATGTGTCTGCGAGATTGGATGAACTGCTATTAAGAGAGAAAATGATGTGGAAACGAAGATCACACATAACCTGGTTGAAAGAAGGTGATCAGAACACAAAATTCTTTCATAGGAAGGCTTCATGGAGGGCAAAAAAGAACAAGGTTAAAGCTTTGAAAACCCTGGATAACAAAATCTTAGAGAACCAAGAGGAAATGTTGGAGTACACAAGGACGTACTATTCCTCTCTGTTTACTAGTGATGTTCAGGTCCAGCCTAGTGAACTGATCAACATTCTACAGAATGAAGTAAACCAGGATATGAATGATACTCTGTTGGCAGATTACAGTGACAAAGAGATATCTGACGCCCTATTCCAAATTGGCCCTCTAAAAGCTCCTGGACCGGATGGTTTTCCGCTCGCTTCTTTCAGAGAAACTGGGATGTTTTAAAAATGGATGTTATCAAGGTGGTAAAGTTTTTCTTCACTGAAGGATCCATGCCGCAGGGTGTGAATGAATCTACTATTGTGCTCATTCCCAAGTCTACAGATGCCTCTGAGCTGAATGATTTCAGACCCATTTCTCTTTGTAATGTGTTGTACAAAGTGGTGGCTAAATGTATGGTAAACCGTCTAAGGCCTTTTCTTGATGGATTGATCTCAAAAACACAGAGTGCATTCATCCCAGCAGGCTGATAACATACAATGCCTGGTTGCTTTTGAATGTTTCCACTCCATTCAAAGGAATAAGAGAATTGCCAATGACTTCTGTGCTTACAAGTTGGACCTATCCAAAGCGTACGACAGAGTAGACTGGGGTTTCCTAAGAGAAGCTCTGCTGAAGCTGGGTTTTGACCAAAGGTGGGTTAAGTTGGTGATGGAGTGTGTTACTACAGTGACTTTCAAGGTGAAACTAAATGGAGAGTTGTCTGGCAGCTTCAAACCTTCTAGAGGATTAAGACAAGGAGATCCCTTCTCTCCTTATCTTTTCCTTTTTGTAGCCAACAGTATGTCAAAAATTGGAGAGAGCAGTACATAATGATGAACTCCGATCTTTGAAAATATGTAGATCAGCGCCAGGAATTTCTCATCTCCTCTTCGCTGATGACAGTCTATTGTTTTTCCAAGCTAATGCTCAGCAAGCAAACGTGATAAAGAATGCTCTTGGACTGTTTGAAAGATGCACTGGTCAGTTGATAAGTGCAGGGAAATGCTCCATTCTGTTTAGTGTTGTATGCACTGATACAACTCAAAAGGAGATCAAAAACATTCTGGGGGTGGAAAGTAGTACCTTTGAAGAAAAATATTTGGGATTCCCAACCCCCGAGGGGAGAATGAAAGCTGACAAATTCCAACCCACCAAGGAAAAAATTCTCTAAGAGGCTTGGGGCTGGAATGAGAACCACATGTCAATGGCGGCTAAAGAGACTCTAGTGAAATCTGTGGCACAAGCTTTAATCATCTATATCATGAGCATTTTTAAACTACCTGCTGGGTTCCATGAGGACTATATGAAAACTATAAGAAAGTTCTGGTGGGGAGAAGACGAAGACCACAGAAAGGTACATTGGACCGCTTGGGACAACCTAACCTTGCCTAAATGTAGTGGGGCATGGTTCAGAGATACAAAATGTTTCAACCAAGCATTGCTGGCAAGACAGGCATGGAGGTTATTGACAAAACCTGACAGCCTATGTGCCAAGTTGCTAAAAGCAAAATACTATCCAAATGGCAGAATTTTGGATACGGTTTTTCACTGCTGATGCTTCACCAGCTTGGAGAGGAATTGAGCATGGCCTTGAGCTCCTCAAGGAAGGGTTGTGTGGAGAGTAGGAGACGGAAAGAAGATCCACTTCCAAAGATTTAAGTGGATTCCTAGAAGAGCTCCCATGGCTACAAACTCCCTTCAGAATAACACAAGATGCAGGAAGGTTTGTGACCTTTTCGTGCAGGGTACCAGAGTGTGGGATGAACAAAAAATTAGACATATCTTCCAGAACCATGATGCCGAGGACATTCTGCATCTACAACCTATGAAACCAGATGAGGATTGTCCTGTGGGCATATTGAGAAGAATGGTATCTTCTCTGTCAAAAGTGCTCATAAATTAGCCTTTAATTTGTCAAGGGAAGCTCATCTTAGAAGTGGCAGTAGCATTAAAGGTGATGACTAGGGATATGTGGAGTTTGGTCTGGAAAGCACAGGTGCCAAACAAAATGCGTATTTTTGCTTGGCGTTGTGCGTCTGATAACTTAGCAACAAAGAGGAACAAGTGGCGTAGAACTTTGGAAATTGATAGTACCTGCAACATTTGTGGAACTGGGGAGGAAAATAGCTTCCATGCCACAGTTATGAGTACTAAAGCCAAAGATCTTAGAAACAGAATGAGGAAGTGTTGGAACCTGCCTTCTGAAGACAAGTTCAGTTATAATGGACCGGATTGGCTGTTAATCCTGCTCGATAATGCCAAACCTGAATCCCAACCTCTGATTATCATGCTGCTTTGGAGGGCGTGGCATTTGAGGAATGACATTATTCATGAAGATGGCAAGTGTTCGATTGAAGCCTCTGCTACTTTCCTTCAGAACTATGCTAACAATTTGCACTCGGCTGGGTATAGGATAAATTCAGTTGGGACTGAGCTGCCCGACAACTTGGACCCCTCTCACTCTCTTAAAAAGGTCTCTGTTCCAAGTGGTTGGACTGCACCTGATGAAGGCAGGCTAAAAATGAACTTTGATGCCTCTTTTATCATGGACTCTGGTCAAGCAACTGTGGGAGGGGTGGTGAGAGATCACTTGGGTCAGGTAGTCTGGAGCTTTACAGAACAACTACAGAATTGCAACCATGCAGAAGAGGCGGAGGCGAAGGCGATGCTCAGATGCCTGGAGGCTTGTGTTCATGAGGGCCTGCAGGTTTCCTTGTTGGAGACGGACTGCGCAGCTGTCTGGTCGTCTATCAATGCTGGACACCAAGACCTCTCGAGCTTGTGCTACATCTACAGAGAGATTGACAAGCTGAGGAGTGTGTTTCCATTCTGTTTAACCCTAGTTAAAAGAGATTGTAATCGTGTGGCCCATGAGTTAGCAAAACTGTGTAGGGTTGAGGGCGTTTCGGGAGTGTGGTTTAATTCGTTTCCTAGCTAGATTGGGCATACTGTTGTGAACGATTGTAAGTTGTTGATGGTGAAATGAGAAAGTTGAAAATGTCAACAAAAAAAATGGATGTCTACACACTAAATTATGTCCAGATACATCCAAATTTGGAGTTAGTTGAGACATCCTTTTGTGAACGGAGGGAGTACAACCATGGTATGTTTATCTTATAGGGGGCTTTTCGCCAACGGTATTGGAAAGGTTTCTCCGGAAATACCACCGCACTCGTGAGAAGCGGGGGAAGTGAAATTCACCACCCACTCCCCCAATTTAAGGGAAACCCTCGCCACCAAAAAAAAACACCTCTCCGCTACGCCGTTCACCCTGCCGTCGCCAGAGGAGGCCACCGGCAGACGACGGTGGTGAGGTGGCCTCCAATACAGTCGTTCTCTTGGAGTTTCTCGCCTCTTTTCTGGGCCCTAACAGTTTTTGCCGCCGCCGCCTTGTGCAATTTCTACCGAGCGGCGCCGCACTGAATCAGGAGGAGGGGTCAGGGAGTGTCCCTGACGTGCCTCCCGCAGTATTTTCCTGACACCAATCTTGTGACTCCACGATTCTGAGTGGGCTGCTTCTGCCAGGCACCCGCACTGAAATTCTCCAAGGAGGAGTTCGTGCATGTCTGGATCTACAGGCACCGATCGACGTGTGTGGTAGACAGAGCGTTGGGCTCTTTGCCTGCTCTACCGTCGCCATGGGAGCTTGGACCGGTGTGTTGCCATCGGTGATGGCGTTATGAAGATCCGTGCTTTTCTGGTTGGTGGCGATCCCCAATTCACATTGGCATTTTCATTGCCGCAACTATTAAGTTGTTGATGGGGAGTCGTGATTAATGAAGATCGGTTAGGCTCTAGAAGTTCCATTATGCATGCGCATGTCGAGTCAAGAACCGGCAAAGTTTTAAGGGAGTACTCACAGTAGTCAATTGGGAGAAAAATGTGTGTCCGACGATCGGTGTTTTGCAACATGTTCTCGACGAGTGGGGCGGTGACACTAGCAAACTTCGTTCTTGGAAGTCTCGGTTCCGGGGTGCAAATTCTAGGTCTGATCTTTGGCGGTCGTACCTCCTCGAAACAGGCTTTCGCCCCGCTTTATAAATAAAGCCCAACCGGCCGAACGATACAAAGTGGTGGGGAGATCCCCATACAAGCATGTCAAAAAGAAAAACGACATCCGAGAAATGGCAAGCCACCCACTTGAAGTCGAACATGAAAACAGGAGACGTCACATCTAGCACGAAGCAACCTAGACTACCGAACAAGAGCGGAAGCGTGTCGCCTTGGAAGACCACCGTGACCCGTTGCACCTACCACACCAAGCTATCACCGAAGAGAGCCGCCTGCTCTCTAGCTCCGGGCCGTGGAGCGCCGATCCTGTCGGTACATAGCGAGGACCGAGGACACGTGTAAAAGATAGGAGACCAACGGTTCCACTCCATCCCGACGTCGAGAAAGCTTCACGCCAAGGAAGGACTCCAACGTGCTGCACCCGAATGAGCCTAGATTCCTCGACGACGTCCTCAAGAGGGTAACGACGCAACGCACCGTCGCCGCCTAGCTCGCAGCGATGAGCAAGGGTTTTCACCCGGAACCCAGTCACGGAGATGATACCCACAACGATGCCCCCAAGAGGGTAGTGACACAAACACGTATCACCATCGCCGGCGCCGAAGCGCAGAGCTATCGCTCGAACCCTCACCCGTGTCATCTGAGATACCAAGGACAGCCCAATCCAAAGGATGGGTCGCCGTGCCAACACGAGGCCTCCAGATCTTGACCAGGGAGCCGCCGCCGAAACACCGACACCAGGACCACCCGCTGCCAAGCCCCACGCCACCCACGTGGCCAAAGGGAAGGCCACCACCGTTGCGATGCTGTCTGCCGAAGACACCCATGCAGCCCGCCACCCGGGGCCGTCACCCCGGCGTCCATGCCCCCTGAACAGCAACGATGAAACCCTAAGCAACACCGCCCCGATAGGCCCAGAATGAACCCACAGGGCGCCACCAGATCTGGGCCCGCCTGGCCCAGATCTAGCCCGCACAACCACGGCCGCACCGGCCGCCGCGCTGCACGACCAGCACCTCCGACAGGGCCTCCGCAGACCGACGCGCCGGCCATGCCCCTCTCCAAGCCGCTGCAGGCCCGCCTGGCCCGCGGCAGCCCAGATCGGGGCCTTCCTAGCAATGGCCGCTGCCCGGTCGTTTCCATTGTTGAATGCTTGTCTCGATACTAGACCTTCTCGGGGTGAAAACTCAGCATCAGATCATACTGATTAGACCGAACGACGATGGTGTATGTTCACTGTTACCTTTTCGGAGGAGTCGTTTTGAGAAATCTATTTTGAAATCTAGGTGTAGCCACTACTGGTGATGTTGCTGTTGCCTCTTAATTTGTAGTTGTGTGCATTCTTAATACCTAGATTTGCTCTAAACATTATTGTTACAGAAACTGGTGTAACTGACATTGTCTTGATGTTAATTTATTCTTTTGATCGGAAAAAAACTACCGCGCTCTTACATACATCCTGGACAAACTAGCCGGCAGGAATTCCACTCCATCCGTGGACAAGAGGCAAATCGCGGTAAGCAAGTCAATGTACACAGTACACGGCCCGCACGGCCAAGGTACGGCGTTGCCCATCGGCAAGGCACGTTAGCACTGGACGAGCAAGGCCAACATCCGTAGTGGAGCGAAGCCGAAGTCGGGCAGCCCGAGTGGCCGGCGTTCGGCGCCGTCATAACACCGGCCGGTCGCGCGCTGGAGCTAGCAGCGGAGGTGCCAGGTCTCGTGGTCCAGGCTCTGCTTCTGCGCGTTTGCGTTCTAGCCTTTAGGCACTGCTTGGATGGCGATGCAGCTTTACGCACTGTGTTGCATTAATTTGTTTGATCTTTGTTGGTTTTGCTTCATCGGCGAGCTAATCAACTTCGCGTGCATTTGCGGATGCGCCGCGTTACTCACTCCGTTCCGCAATATAAGATGTTTAAACTGTAACACATTTTGCGTAGATTCAAACTAAAGTGAGTAGATTTGTAAACTAAAACATGTCTAAATATATGTGTACAAATATGAATATGAAAACGGCTAAAACACCTTATATTGTGAAACAGAGGGAGTACACCGCATACCAGAGCTAATTCACCATACAACCACTATGCAGCACCAACTTGCACGGTTAACCCCGAAAATAACTAGGCAACTCTATTATTCCTAATTAAATAGACAGGCTAACTATTTTTAGCTCCGTGTCTGTAAAAGAACCCCGGAAATGTCAGTCACTGGTCAGTGTAACCGTACGATTTAGCGTGAATCAGCTCTGGTATACGGAGTACATTAGCTGGCTAGCCGAGGCCACAAATCACCTTGAGCGATGGATTGGTGGACCAGTGTTGATCGATTGCCCTTTGGGCTTTGGCGGTCGATCCGTGGTCGTAGCGCTGGAAAGGAATGAGACCGTATCACATCAGCCAGCATGTGTGCCCCCAATAGTTCACTGCGGAAGTTGTTTCCCCAGCTTTCCAACTCACAAACCATGCATCTTTCCTTTGGCCAGCCCGACAAAGCTACCAGTTTTCAATCACCGTGCGCGACGTAGATTGACATGGACCTTAGTCATAATATATCACCTGGGTTTCCAGCCCCTTGGCCACTATCTTTTGTTTGGAATATTCGCCTTTAGCACAGTTATGGAAAATGGAATGAGGGCCCTGAATTTATCTGCTCATTTTCTTGTAGCTTGTGAAAAAAGATCTTTGGGCTTTTGATACTTGGTAGCCCATTGCAAAAACGAAAAAAACTTCTTCCAATCGTGGGATGCCTTTTTTTTTTTACATGGAACACAACTATTCCATTAACTTGGCTCGGCATAATTGCCGGACATAGCCCTGATTGAAAGTTCGGTCGTAGAGCAGGTCAGCTTGTTTTACGTGCAACTTCTGCTAATAACCCAAAGTGGAAGATACTTTGAAATTTACGGATACCTAGTAAAGTCAAGATCTTTACTTGGAGAGCTTTACATGGGATTGTACCCTTAAAATGCATTTTGGCCAATCGCCATATTGGCGATAGTGGAGCATGTCCGATCTGTAATCAAGGTGCAGAAGATATAACACGCACCTTGGAGCGTCTCCCTTCCCCGTCTACAGTAGAAGAAGGGCGACTTTTGGAATCCGCAGCTCGCGCCACCGCCTCGCCGTCGATCCGTTCGACTCCCTGCCCTCCGGCGCCGCTCCGGCGGCGGGAGGACGGGGAATCGACGGATCCGTGTATATAGGTAGTGTAGGTGTGAGTTGTGTTGCTGCTGGTGTCGCCATGGAGGAGGAGGCGACCCCGGTGGTGCTTTTGCAGGTGGAGGTCTTCCTCTGCGGCGGCGGCGCTCCACGGAGCTCTGGCGCTGCTCTTCCGCTGCTCCCGTGCTCGCAGCTCTGCGGAGCTGCCGTGCGCGGTCTCCCCTTCGCCGGATGCCGCGGGACGACGGATCTGGCGTCGACGACTTTCGTGCAGGAGGCTGGTGAAGTCCGGTTCGACGACGGCGACGTCCGCTGGTGTAGGTCCTCTGTGGCCGGCGATCGGCGACTTCCCGTCCGCTCAGGGGTGCTCTCGATCCAAGGCGTCATGGAGAGCAGGAGCGCGGCGCGCCACCGACGGCGCCTAGGACGAAGACGAAGTCGATTTGCAGCAGGGTTTGGACTATAATTTTAATCTTTCTGAGGACCTTTCTGTAATTGTTGGATTTTCATTCAGCCCCTTGTACTCGCAAAAAAAAAGGTGCAGAAGATATATATGCTTCACTTGTTGTTGAAATGCCTAGCAGCGCATGAATTACGGATTGTCCTTGATTTGCAAATTTTAATTGAAAAAGCTTTCCATATGGACCATATCGGAGTCTACAATTATAGAGTACATACTTCGGTTACAAGGAAATTCAATGCCAGGTTTTTCGTCAATTAACCTGAAAGAAGTTGTTGTTGCAATTTGGTACCTATGGTGGTTGAGACGACGTAGGGTCCCGCCTTACACTAAATGAAAGATGTCTATCTTGGCAATAGTGGCAAATGCGGCTAAGGTGTCATACAAAAAAATGTAGGGTCGAATGCAACCTAGATCAGACCACGTCCTCGACAGGTAAAACTTAATGTCGATTCACCTTTCCACGATGATGTTCGTGCAAGAGCTACGGGGGCTGTGATACGTGATTTCTAGGGCAAATTTATAGCGACAACAACAAAATTCTTTGCAAATGTAGCGTCGGTATCAATGGGAGAGGCTTTTGTGATGAAGGAATGACTAATATTGGCGAATAGTCTCGGCTATAGTATAATACAAGCAGAATCTTATTCAGTGGAAACCATTGAAGCGTGTAAAGAAGAAGAGGTGTGGTGGAATGAATCAGCAGCGATTTTTGTGGATTGTGGTGATATAGTGATATCAATTGGCAATGTTTCGTTTAATCATTGCCCAAGTGACGCAAAAGGTGCGGCACATGAGTTAGCTAGACATGGCTTTGCTGTTAAAGATTCTTGTAGCTGGGTCGATGATCCTCCGAGTTTTCTAGTTGATAGAATTATAAACGATGTAATTGTGGTTGGTAATTAATAAGTCTGCAGCAAACCTGCTGCTTCCCTACAAAAAAGCATACACTCCAGTTACCAGTCCTTTGATCGCATATGAATATGGAGTTAAATCGGGCCGCTGAAACACCTCAGGTGTTAGAGCAGCAAGCCCAGCCCAACAGCATCGGTAAGATGGTAAAGCCCAATCTACCGAACCCATACCAAAACACATGAACAGATAAAAACAGAGTGCAGCATAAACAGGGGCGGAGACAGGGGTGCTAGCAGGGGTCCGACCCCCCCCCCCCCCCCCCCCCCTAATGATCTGGTGTACTTATTTATAAGGTTACTAATGTTTATACGTGCTAATCAACTCCAGTAATTGCCGCGTTAGTGCTCAAAGCCCACGCCACCTGTGCCTACGTACGCACCAAAGCCCAGCAAAGTTTAGGCCATCCTTGGAGCTCGATTATTTTTACCGTAAATTCCATTTAGTGTGGCGAGGCTGAGCGACCCCATCCTTACCCTAATCTCATAATCTTAGATCGATCTGCCATGACGCCTGGCCGCCTTCGACAGCTCGCAGATTAGACAGATCGCAACGCCGCCGTGCTAACTTCTACTGATCATGCCGACCGCTGTGGCACCTGCCGCACCTCAACATCATACATACAGGTCTAGAGGACGTCGACCTCCCAGTACCTGATCAAACACTCAATCTAGAGGTACGAGCTGGTTATTATACACATATTTGATCATTTGTCCTTTTTTGGTGGGGGCTTTGATCATTTTTTAGCACATGTATGTACAATTATCAAGCCTAGTAAAATCGATACCGATCAGCAGTAATTTCCCATTCAAGCCCAGCGAAACTGCTAGCAGACAACCTAATAATTTCATCTATGATCTGTATATAAAAACAAATAATGGATTTTATACTTATGAGTTAGAGTTTTTGCTGCTTATAAGAATTTGAATCTGTGAATTATCCACTATTGAGGACTGGACAAGTACATGAGGTTATAATGAGGAAAACAAAATCATATTAGCTTGGCTGAAGACCGAACAATGTTTTTGACTGGCCTGCACCTCGCCCCTCCTATACCTGAATCCTGGCTCCGCCCCTGAGCATAAATTCATATCGAATGCATTATTATTTTTGTGCTACGCATACACACACATCATTACACCGATCAGTACTAGCATCTGTCTGAGTTTTAGCTCTAGACTGCATAGTGTACCGTACAACGACAAGAACAACAACAACTAGAGACGTTCCTACGCTACGGACTAGGGACTCTACATTACTACTCACTCCAGCGTAAGCTAGATTAGGGCCACGCTAATGGAGTATAGCTAGCTAGGTGGCGCCATGACGGCGCGACGACGATGTCCGTAGCTAGCTATCTGGGGGGCCTAACCTAAGCACGGGGAGGGAGGGCAGAAGAGGCCGCCGCGCGGTGCCCAGAGGTCGGCGAAGGCGTGGAGGATGAGCGGGTGGTGGCGCGGCTCGTTGAGCTCGAGGAAGCCGTGGAGCAGCGCGTTGAGGTCCTCCCACGCGTACATCTCCTTCTCCACCACCATGGCCACCATCGACTCCCGGAAGTCCTCGTACGGCGCCGCCGACTCCACCTCCACCGCCACCGCCGCCGCCTCCTCTTCTTCCCCACGCCCCGCCATCATCATATTCATGGCCACGGCGCCCCTCCTGCCGCGGCTCCTCTGCCTCCTGTGCCTCATCGTCGCCCTTCTCCTCCGCCTCTGCCGCCTCGCCTCCACGTCGTCGTCCTCGAAGAGGGTGTTGGTGGCGTAGGTCGCCGGGCCCCACGGGTCGTCGTCCACGGACGAGACCGTCGTGGCGGTGGTGGCGGTGGCGCCCGTGGTGCTGTAGGTGAATGCGGTGGCGGTGGAGGACGACGACGCATGCGGCGACTTGGGCCTGCTGCCGGTGCTGCTGCCTCGTCCGCGGGCGCGGGACGTCAGCGATGAGTACAGCGAGCTGAGCAGCCTGGGCGTGCGGCAGTTGCAGCCCACGTCCGCCACCACCGGCGGCTGCCGCGGCAGCAGGAAGCCATCGCCGCTGCGCCGACTACAGCCACCGCGTGTGCCCGACAACAACGGCATGGTGATCGACTGATCGTGGCTTGGTTACAACGAGTGATGAGAGCTTGTTCTCGCCGAAGTAGACGCACGAGACGGTGGCGTATATATGACCGGGCTGGGCTAGCTTGCAAGAGATCGATCGAGGGGCTTAAATGGAGGAGTAATAAAGAGAGAGCGTGCACGCCATGATCGCAGCGAGCAGCTAGTGACATGAAAAGAGGCGGTAAATGGTAAAGATCGTAGGCTAGCTAGCTCCCTAGGCCCTAGCGTGCATGCGAATCATGGCGGTGCAGTAGTAAAAGTGAATCGATCGTTCGGGCAGTACTGCGTGCTGCAGGTACGTCCATGCATGCACCGTTCGATTGGATGGATGTTGCGACTTGACGGATCATCATGTTTAAATTCAGTTTTGCCGAAGGTTTAAATTCTGTTTTTACAGTGGTAAATTCTGGCAGATTTGACGTGCGGACGAGGGGGCAGCGCTAGTACGCGTACGACGGGGAAAAGCCTGCTCTGAGTTGACTAACTTCAGCACGCAAGTGAGGACAAGACGCTAGCTGAGCTATTTACTGGCCACTACTCCCGTACTAGCTGCTGGAGTACCTTCAATTCTGAGAGTCCATTTCATTTTACCACAAGAAAAATTCATAGGCACAAGCATGGCCGGGACGTGCAAGTGATGATCAAAGGGTGGATTTGCTCGCCTTTTCACGAACCATGATGATCCAATGCAGCAGCAGCAGCATCGGATTGCAAGTTAGCTTTGGTTCTTTCTCGAAGTAAGATTGTCCCAAACTTTCACCAACGATCTCTGTCTAGCTACTCCCTTTTTGTATCTGTCTCGGAACCGTCAAGATCGAAAGAGGTGGATACGGTTCACACGCGCACCGTGAGCTAATCATTGTGAAATGCGGCGACTGGTCAACAGTGCAGCTATAGCGAGCTACTCGAGCTGTGTGATATTGGCAACTAGGGTTTTGGGCGGAAAACGATACCAGGCTCGGGTATGTGTTATATAGCACAGGAAAAACCCCTAGCGTGGCGATATACAAGGAGATACGGTTACGGGTGGTGTACTACACCATGCGGGTTGCACCTAAATTGTCACACCAAAGACATGGTTTCTCTTTCAGTTTTACACCAAGTTCTTGAAGAAGAGCTTCAACCCATATCAATTCTGCAGTGGCATTTGCAAGAGATTTATATTCAGCTTCAGTACTAGAGCGTGATACCGTTGCTTATTTGCGAGCATTCCAAGAAATCAGATTCGGTCCAAGGAAAGATAGCGAACCCTCCAGTAGATCTTCTATCATCAGGACAACCAGCCCAATCTGCATCTGAAAATGCACTCAATAGTGTAGATGGCGAGCGAAGGAAAGTGATACCAATATGCAATGTGTGCTGAACATATCTCAATATCCTTTTGGCGGCTATCCAATGTGTTGTGGTTGGAGCATGAAGGTATTGGCAAACTTTGTTGACAGAGAATGACAAATCTGGACGTGTAAGAGTGAGGTACTGGAGAGCACCAACTATGCTCCGATACTGTGTAATATCTTCAGGACCAAGAAGTGTTCCTTCATGCAATGACAATGTTTCAGTGGAAGAAAGCGGTGTGGGAGCCGGCTTACAATTGTTCATACCAACACGGTTTAGCAGATCTTTGGCATATTTTTATTGTGTCAAGAGTAATCCATCTTGTGTTTTTTTACCTCAATGCCCAAGAAATAATGGAGATCACCTAAGTCCTTGATAGAAAAATGTGCATTGAGATCTCGAAGTAAGGCTTGCTTCATCTGAAGAACCTGTTACTATAATGTCATCAACATAAATCAAGACAAACATAGTAATATTGGACTTGTGATATAAGAACAAAGAGGTGTCAGCCTTTGATGGAATAAAACCGAGATCATGTAGTTTGGAACTGAGAAGGGAATACCAAGCCCATGGAGCCTGTTTTAATCCATAGAGTGCTTTATCAAGTTTGCAAATATGATGAGGAGCATCAGGATTCTCAAAACCTGGAGGTTGTCTCATGTAAACCTCTTCTTCCAGAACACCATGTAAGAACGCGTTCTTGACATCTAGCTGCCGTAAACTCCATCCTCGAGAGACTGCAACTGCCAAGACAAGTCTAATGGTTGCAGCTTTAACAACAGGACCGAATGTGTCCTCATAATCTATGCCATACCTTTGCTTGAATCATTTTGCAACAAGACGTGCTTTATACCTGTCAATAGTACCATCTACATTTTTCTTGATACGGTAAATCCACCTGAAATCAATGATGTTCTTGTTGGTATTGGAAGGGACAAGGTGCCAAGTTTTATTCTGAAGCAAAGCACCATACTCTTCCTCCATTGCTTTGCGCTAGTTGGAATCATCTAAGGCCTCAGAAAAAGAGCGAGGTTCTCCTGTAGAGGCAAGCATACCAAACTTGATAGTACCATCTGTATATTTAACTTTATTTCCATGTGTATCATACCTGACAGTGCCATCCGTAAATTTCTTTGGATTTGTAATTCCTTTTTGTAGCCGTGTGCGCACACCAGAAGATGCAGGAGGAGCTGCATGCACAGGCGGCACAGAAGATCCCACGCCTGGGCTAGAATCACCATCGGATCTACCGCTGGGAGTGTCCGCGTCGGACCGTCGTACGGACGGCGACGTGGCAGCGGGGGACTGGTGCGGGTCGGCGTCCACACGTGAAGCAGCGGAGGACCGCTCGGGGGGTCCCGCCGGCGTCATCATGGCGCATGTCGGGTGACAGCGCAGCGTCATCTTTGCGCAGGGCGCTGTCGGGTGGCGTGGCAGACGCGGATTGGCGCAGCGACGCAGGAGGGGAATCTTCTACCGCGGACGAATCAGACGCAGGCGGATCAGCACTGGGATCCGTGTGCACGTGATCCGAGGGTGGAGCACCTGAATCAGCCTCGGATTCAGTGTGACTTTCGTCTTCTTCTGAATTTGTTTCAGCATCATTTTGTGTACTGTTTTGACTCATTTCTTCAACATTTTGCACTGAATTTTCCTCTTCTTGAACATCAGCATCCTGGCCATGATTAGTGATAGGGACAACAGGTAAAGGCATATGGTCATCAAAATTTGCATCCCCTCATGTGATAATGTATTTGGAGGAAGGAGGAGAATCTATTGGCGAAGGAGTGCACCCGCATTTTTATGCAGGGAGGCAAAAGGAAAAACATTTTCATCAAAGACAACATCGCGGAAATATAGATAGGACCCGTGGATGGCTCAAGGCATTTTACTCCTTTATGGCGTGGACTATAACCCAAAAATACATATCGAGTAGAACGAAAAGCGAGTTTACGTTTGTTTTATGGACGAAGGTTAGGCCAACATGCACATCCAAAAATACGTAGGGACTCATAGTTTGGTTTGGTTTGAAGGAGGTGTTCTACAGGAGACTCAAACTTAAGAACCATGCTAGGGAGCAAGTTTATAAGAAATGTTGCTGTGAGAAAGGCTTCATCCCAAAACTTAAGAGGCATGGATGCATGAGCAAGTAAAGCAAGGCCTACTTCGACAATGTGACGATGTTTGCGTTCAGCTGAGCCATTTTGCTGATGTGCATGAGGGCAAGAGACATGATGTGTAATGCCAACCTTTTGAAAGAAACTGTTAAGTTTTTCATATTCTCCTCCCCAATCAGTTTGCATGGTAATGATTTTCTGATCAAATTTGCATTCAATAAGTTGTTGGAAATTAAGGAAAACTTGATAAACATCAGAACGCTTTTTTCAGGAAATAAATCCATGTGAACTTGCTAAAATCATCAATGAAGCTTACATAATAAGTGCGCTTGCCAACAGAGGCTGGGACAGGACCCATACATCAGAATTTTTTTGTTCCAAAGGAACAGTACAACCACTAGTCGACATAGGATATGGAAATTGGTGGCTCTTAGCTAATTGACAAGAATCACATATGTAAGGATTTATTTCTGGAGAATAAACTAGACCATGTTTCCTAAGAACTTGTTGCACGATAAACGATGAAGGATGCCCTAAACGATGATGCCATGTGGATGAAGACGGCTTTATTGTGAGAAAAGCATGCTTGGATGACCCCATAGAGAATGGCACTAAGGGGTAAAGGCCACCATGACACGGCCCCTTAAACAGAATTCTCCTTGTTGCCTCGTCCTTGATCAAAAAGAAAGAAGCATGAAATTCAATAAACACATCATTGTCAAGGGCAAGTTTATGTATAGATAGGAGATTTTTGGATGCATTTGGAGCATGTAGAACATTATCTAGGCGTAAAGAAGCATGTGGGGTTTGCAAAGTTGATTGACCAGTATGACTTATGGGCATACCTTGATCATCGGCCATGTGCACAAGGTCACGTCCTTTGTATTTGTCGGCAGTGGAGAGCTTGTTGAGGGAGCCGGTGATGTGGTGAGTTGCACCAGTGTTGGAATACCAATTGGTATCGACACCGTAAGATGCCATGTTCGCAGCCTTCACCTCGTGTTCACCGTCGCTGTTGGAGTTGTCATTCTGGTAGCGCCACAAGCAGTCAGCAGCAGGGTGGTCATGGATCTTGCAGATCTGACAGGTGACGTCCACGAATGGGTAGGTGCACGATCGCGACGGCGGTTGTCACGGCGACCATCATTGCGATGGCCACGACCACCACCACCATCACGTCTGCCACCGCCATATCCGCGGCGAGCATCATCTCGACGACCGCCATCATCGTGGCGGCCTCCATCGTGTCGGACGCCATCATCACGGCGTCGTCCGTGACCACCATCGTCATGGTAGCGTTCATCGCCGCGGTCGCCGCGGTGACCACGGTCACCACGGTCTCCACGCGCTCCATCCTGGCGTCCGTGATCACCGCCTCCAGAGAGACGCGTGTCATGGTAGTTGTTGTGGGCGTCGTTGTTACTGCGCCGGGCGATGTTGGCGGAGGAGGTGAAGGAGCCCGCGCCCTGGCCGGTTTTGGCCAGCATGGCCTGGCGGGTGTCGTGGGCGCAGATCTGCCCGAAGAGATCATCCACTGTGGTTCCTGGATTGCCGTTGGCGGAGGCAACGATGGAGTCATATGACCCATCTAACCTGTTGAGGAGATACCCAACGAGCTCATCATCTTCAACAGGTTTACCCGCGGCTGCGAGCTCCGACGCGAACCCCTTCAGCTCAGCGAAGTAGGCGGCGGCGGTCATGTCATTCTTCTTAGTGTCGTTGAGGGAGCCGCGAAGGCTATTGTTCCTGGAGCGGGAGTGAGAAGAAAACAGCTTGGTTATAACACCCCATACCTCGGCAGTGGTTTCTAGCCCGACGACATGCACCAGCATCTCGGGCGAGAACGAGTTCAGAAGGTAGGTCATGGCCGCGGCGTCGCGGGTCACCCAGGCGGCGTAGGCGGGGTTGGGGATGGAGATCTTCTTTCCCTTGTCATCTTCGGACGCCACCATCTGTGGCGGCACAGCGTCGCTGCCATCTAGCAGCCCAGTGGCTTGAGCACTGCGAAGGGCAAGAGCGACGAGAGTCTTCCAGAAGAGGAAGTTGCTTCGAGTGAGTTTTTGAGAGGGCGGCAAGCTCAACGCAGAGGCGAGGGCACACATGGTTGTCGATGTAGACCCCATTGAAGAACAGGGAGGTTTTTTTGGATCGTGGTTTTTTGGTTTGGATCGTGGTTTCTTTAGTTGTAGGCTGTAGATCGTAGGCTTGATTGTGGTCTTTGGTCGTGGCTTTGGCTTGGGGCGGCGACGGCAGAAGGGCTGCGGCGGCGGCCGAGGTTTTAGGGTTTTAGATCGTCTATGGCGGCTAGGTCGTGGAGAAGAGGGACTCTGATACCATATTGGCAACTAGGGTTTTGGACAGAAAACGATACCTCTGTTGGGAGGCTCGGGTACGTGTTATATAGCACAGGAAAAGCCCCTGGCGTGGCGATATACAAGGAGATACGGTTACCGGTGGTGTACTACACCATGCGGTATACGCGTATGATACATGTCTAACATGTGACACCGTGAGCTAATCGATTCGGTGGAAAGAAGGGTGCATCGGCTAGCCAAATCCTTAAAAACAAATTGGGCGAGTATTGCTCAAATAGCGGGAAATTTGGATAGAAAGTCCCTTCCAAGCCCATTCGACGATGCGGGGGCTATTTATCTCAACAAAAATTCAGCACATTCCAAATTTACTCCGGGAGTATATTGTTTTGGTAACGAAATATACATATATACAATGAGTAATTGGGGAGTTCATAAACCTACACCACTGACTAACATTGTTCTATACTAGTACATCATAAACCTACACAGTTGACTATATATTATCATTGTATATTAGTATCATACTGGTTTCATGTAGTATTATCGGCGCGGCCTAGATTTGAATCTTTATCATTCGAGATTCTCCACCATCATTCAGTGACTTCCACAAATATATGCTCCACTAGCTGTACATCCTCTAAATGACTATAGTTACTACCTCAAGGAAATCCTAGGGATAGCAACTCAAATTGTACCACCTATGACCAAACTGCTTGATATGGAAGACACGTTATTGCATCAGGGAAAGGTAGTGTAGGAGAATGCTGCATCTCAGAATTGCAGCACTTAAGCCTGGGTCTTTTCAGTCGGTGCAGTTGGTAGATAAAACTTGTTCTGAGAAGTGAGAACAACTTTATGGAAGGAATTGGTTCTGAGACATATTGTTTAACATTGTGCATCAACAAAAAATAACCTCATCCATACAAAACCGGTCAGTATTATATTTCAATTTTTATCAGGATTTTATTTTTTTTGGTTTGTACTTACTAATATGATAGTAGATAGGAAATGGCAGTTTCCTAGAACTAAGATTAGACATTTCTCGTGTGACTCACATAATGTTGTTACCGTTGTGCACAGGAGATTTAGTATGGTCACAACATCAGGAATGACATTTGATAATTCAGATTTTTGTTACGTGAAATTGACAGTTCATATTGTTCATTGATCATTAGCACTAGCATATACCACATTCCAAATTTACATTGCACCCCAGGAGTCATGACCAGGGGCATTTTTTAGAGTTCATCTAACAATTTCAGTTATACATCACATGTTTATATCATAGGCTCAATGTTGATGCAAGCACACACTAAAATGGGACTTAACATAGAATAACTATGTTACCTATTCTCAATTCAAGTAACGTAGAGCTTTAGATTAACCAACAATGAAAATGGGTTGAAACGACCTTTTGTTCGAAGTGATCAAACTAGTAATCCCATTACAAGATGGTTATAAGTTTGTGGACATGGATTTCTCATTTTCTGTGTTCCTGACATGGTTTTGGTTACCTGTCGGTAAATCTGGTTACCGGCTCCCGAGCATCCCCGGGAAAGGTTCTTACCGGTCAAAAATCTCGAGATTTTTTAAAATATTTGAATTTAAACACCTAAAAGTAGATAAATAGGTTGTGTTCTCATTACATAGCCAAGCCGTAAGAGGTAGCACAGTGGCAGCGATGCTCTGTTCACTCTTGGAGGTCCCTTGTTCGAGTTCCTGGTCCGCTTAATTTTTACGGTTTTGCTAATTCTCAGTCGACTGAGAATTAACTTAGTGCTCAGTCAACTCCCTAACCATTTGATCGTGCGTTGAGATTCGTGCGTCAGTTGCTTGCAACTGGGATTTGATAACGTCATGCGAGTTGCAAGTGGACTTGCAACTGCTCTGCACCATTTGATTTGCTTTATGATTCGTGCTAATCATGGGTTGCAACTTGACTTGCAACTGTGATTGCTGACGTCATTCGACTGAGAATTAGCTTAATTCTCAGTCGAATGAGCCCTAGAGAGACCCTAATTTTTAGCGTATTATTTTGTCCGTTAGATTAAATCGTACATAATTATGGAAAAAAAAGGTGGAATAGATTTTGAACCTACAACCTCTAAGCGCGTACGAGACCTACTGGGGCATGCCGCTGCGCTACACTCGAAGATGTGTTTAGATCGAGTCTAAACATCTAATAACCGGTTCCAGCGAATATTTGAATTCAAAATTTGATTTTTAAATTTATCCGGTAACCATCCGGGATTTATCGGTTACTGCGGTAACCGGGAATCCCGAGCCCCCTCGGGAAAAATATTTTTCAGGAACCAAAACCTTGGTTCCTGATATGTGTCAGACTTGATGAAGGTTGGTGATAGGAAGACTACCAAGAATACTGTTTGCAGATATCTAATTAGAGGGCAGCCCAAGTACGTCACTCTGCTAAGTAGATTTTTTCTAAATGCTCAAATGATGGGACATAGCGAGTGTATAATGGCTGGACAAAATCGCGGCCTGGGAGCGCCCCGCGCTACTGTAGCTAGCTACATAGCACTGTAGATTTCTACAGTGTTCTACAGTAAGCGGTGGGCCCCGCGCGTCAGCCTCACAGCGGGCTGCGGAATTTTGCGGGGAAGCACGCGGGCCGCCGAAATTTCCATACTCTTCTCAGAAAATTCCGCTCCAGGGACCTCTTTGCAATTACGGGAAAGTCCGGGTTGTTTTTAGTAAAATTGCCACGAAACGGCCCCCCCTCCTCTTCTCTCTCGCGAACGGCGCGGAGAACGCCGCGGACGCCGACGCGGCCCGCCGCCGCAGCACGTCTCCGCGGCCAAATCGAAGGCCACGGCGCGGTGCGCCGTCGCGCGCCCTCCATCTCCGCCGACGCACGCGTGCTGGGACGTCCGCGTCGCGTCGCAATCCTCGCCGCCGTCCGTCGGCATCCGCCGCCGTGTCCGTGCTCGCCGGCGACGCTCCGGCCACGATCTGCAGCCGCGCCGCCACCTGCGGGTCGTCCGCGTCGCGCTGCGCCCGATGCGCTTGCTCCCGACTCCTAGGTCGCTCCGACGCGGCGGCGCCGAGCTCGCCGTGGCCGCGGCAGCTCCGGCCACTGCCGACGTCAGCGTGACGTCGCAGTGGGCCTGGGCTAGCCAGACGGGCCGGCTGTTGGGCTGGGCCGCCTGTTCGGCCTCTTTTTTTTTCCCTCTTCCTTTTCTTTTTCCTTTTCTATTTTTCAAACCTGTTGAAATTTCTCAAAAAAACAAAATCAATTGAGACCAAATTCTACAAATTTGTAAAAAATATATAATAGACATTGCATTTGAAAAAAAAGTTTGGTTAGATGAATACTTCGATAAAATGCAATCTCATTTCCAAACTTCTCAACAATTCGAAATCAAATGAGACCAATTTCTACAAATTTGTAAAAAATTATAATAGACACTGCATTTTAAAAAATGTTTAATAAGACGAATATTTCAAGAAAAAAATGCGATTCCTTTCTTTTTGCTTTTCTATTTTTCAAAACTGTTGAAATTTCTCAGCAAAACAAAATCAGTTAAGACCAAATTCTACAAATTTATAAAAAATAAAATAGACACTGCATTTCAAAAAAATGTTTAATTAGATGAATACTTCAATAAAATGCAATCTCATTTCCAAACTTCTCAACAATTCGTAATCAATTCAGACCAAATTCTACAAATTTGTACAAAATTATAATAGACACTTCATTCAAAAAAAAAGTTTAATAAGACGAATATTTCGAGAAAAAATGCAAACTCATTTCTTCTAATTATGATTTGGTTTTACATTGAATCTAATAAATGCTCAAACAATATTTTTCCCTCCGATTATTGAGCTAAATTAAATATTAACACCAAGCACGGACATATCATACCAGCTTGAAATAAGTTACCGAAAATTCCATACTCTTCTCAGAAAATTCGCCGCGAGGAGCCTCTTTGCAATTTCGCGAAAGTCCGGGTTGTTTTTCGTAAAACGGCCGCAGAACACCCCCTCCCCTCTCTCTCCTCCCGCGCGTCGCTCCGGCCGCCGCCGGCGCCGCCGCTCCGCCCCGCCGTTCTGCTCCTACCCGTCCACATCCACGCACATGGCGCGCTCCGCCGTCGCCGCCCCTCCATCCTCGCCGTCTTTCGCGTGCCGGGCCACGCCACCTCGCCGCAATCGTCGCCGGCGCCCTCGGTGTCCTCCGCCGCATTTACGGGCCGCCGGCGCCGTTCCGATGAGCCAGAAGGGGCGGCGCCGCCACCATCAGGCACCCCGCGGCGTGCGCTCCCGACGCGCCCGCGCGCGCGTCCCGGCTCGCGCAGACGCGGCGCTGCCGTGGACGACGCTGCCGTGGCCACTGCCGACGTCACGTCGACGTCGCAGTGGGCCTAGACTCTTTTTTTTTAGATTTTTTCAGGAAATTCAAAAAATCTAATCAACACCCCTCTGAAAAATATGGAAAATATATTTAAAATATTCAGAAAAATAACTGCTGAAACTACGTCTAAGCCCTCCCACGTGTACGTGTCGGTTTCCCACCTCCCCCACCGCTTTCATCCCCGACCCTCTTTTCCTCCCGACCATGCGTTATCCCCGCCGCTTCCTTTCTCCTCTTCGTTTCTGCTCGACGCCGCCGTCCATCCTCTTCTTCGATGCGCCCCCCTCGACTCCGCCCTGCTTGGCTCTCTTCTTTGCCAGATGCGTCAGCGGCTTCTTCTCCGCCTGATTCTGTTGCCAGCCTTGCGGATTCTTCTGGATTGGAGGTTCCCCTCACTGCTCATTCCGTCGGCTCCGGTGGTGCCTTACTCCTTGCTGCCCCCTCTCAATCTACTGCTGCGACAAATTTGGACGCACTCCGATTCAGTAAATATTAATGCAAAACAAAATCAGATTCGCACATTCAAAATTACTAAACAGTTGACCATTCTTCACAATACTTAAACATGCTCACAACCATGTTTAAATATATCGAATTGTCCAGTATTTGAAGGTACTATAATTCAGTAAATGTTCATGAAAATCATGAACAAATTTTTCAATTTGCCAACAATTTGAATATACTGAAGACAAAAAAATCCAGCGAATTTCAGGAATTCGAATTACAACAAATCACCTCCCCCATAAAATATTACACATTTTCTACAAGTACAAAACAATTTTCGCACATGATTTGTTAGCGCCGGATCCACCCACTGGCGACGTCATGATGACGTCATGATTTTTTTTTCGTTCTTTCAGCCAGGCTGGTTCATGGGCTGGGCCGCCTGCTGTGTGCCCGGTTTTTCTTTTCGTTTTTCCATTTTCCTGTTTTATAAAAAGATTACAACTTTTAAAATATCAAAATGAAAAAAAAGCACAAATGTAAATATCGACAAATAGTACTTATCCATTTTGCACACTTCTATAGCTTTTCAAAAGAAATTACAAACATCTTTAAATATTCTAATTCAGCAAAAATGAATTAAAAAAATTCACTCCAACTATTAGGACAATTGTATAGATTTGGATTTTAAAAAAAGTATGGAATTCACCTAAATATATGTGCATATCCATTCATATAGACTTAGAAAAAGGAGACATCTTAAAACGTTCCAACTTGCTTAAAAATTGAAAGTGTTCTACACTATATGAACAAGACATTTCAATTTAACCAAAACTTCAAAAAAAACAACAACAATATATCTGCTCCAATTATGTGATCAATTATACAGAGTTGAATTTCAGAAAACGAACTTCCTAATTATGGCATTTCAGTTGAATAAATGTGCTTTCGCACTCATTATGGACTTATAAATTAGAAATATAAAAACAAATAGACACATTTTTAAACATTCCAATTTTCTTAAAAATTGGACATACTGTAAAATGTATCATATTTTTTCCTTCACAGAAATAATTTCACAAACCGTTAAATTTCTTACATGTTGGTGTGCCCTATTTAACTAAAACAGAAAAAAATTGTAAATGTAACCTTCACCTACCAAATTTCAAAATATTTAAACATAAATTACTTTTGCATTTGCACCTTCACAAATTTAAAATTTTCCTACCAAGCATTCATCAATATGACAAATATGTCAACATTCACCAAAAAAAAAAACAAAGACACCTACTATTTACAGCACTTGATCAAATTTCAAGTTTGAAAACTTCAAAATTCCAAATGCCCTTTAAATCTAAGCATTCAAAAACCACAAGAAAATAATTCACATGAGAAAAGCTTTTACCAATTTTCGAATTTTAAAAATTTGTAAATGCAAACTTCTTCTTTTTTATTCCAACACATTCAAATCGAAACGACTTTTCTATGTGCACATCTTCAAATTTGAATTTCACCCGCCAACGTATTCACAAATATGACAAATATGTCGACATTAGCACACAAAAATAGACGCTTACTACTTATGCCGTACGACTAAATTCCATGTTTGAAAACTCCAAATTTTCCAATGGCTTCCAAATTTGAGCATTTAAAAGACGGGAAAAAAATGCAAATAGCTTCCCACTTTCACCAATTTTTGAATTTCAAACAAAATAAAAAACAATATCCCTGCATATATCTGTTGGAAAATATGAATGATATATCAAAACAATCAGAAAAAATATACAAAATACTTATGCTAACATTTTTTCCTGACTATCCAAATTTTGCCATAATTTTGAGGGAACACAAATGCATTTTTCCTAATTTCAGTTAAATGTTCACGACGAAAGACACAAATTAAAATCACCTCACACCAAATTCAAATCAGGTCTTCCCAAAAAAAAAAAACTTACAAATTCCAAATAGTGATATTTAAGCAAGTTTTAATTTCGAATTAAAACTTAATCAGAACAACTATTTCTCACAAAGACACGACAGTAATTAACAACAACAAAATCATCACTCCAAAAAATAAAACCCCCAAATATTTGAAGTGTTATTTCAGCAAAAGAAATGGGATAAAAGAAATGTGAAATATGAACTAGACCAATATCTTTAAACCTAACTGTTGGGGAAAAAAATATATCAACATGACCACATAAAATATATACATTTACTATTTATGCCATATGTCCGAAATTTCAAAATTGAAAACTTCAAAATTTCCAATATCTTCTAAACCTGATAATTTGCAACAAAAAAAAGAAACATACACATATCTTCCCACTTTCATCAACTTTACAATTCAAACAAAATGTAAATGAACATCTCTAAATATATCCACTGAAAAATACAAGTACATATCAAAACAATTAGAAAAAAATATGACGAAAAATACTTACGCTGATTTTTCTCCCCAAAATATTCAAATTTTGTCACCATATAGAAATAATACATATTCATTCTTCTCCTAATTTCAATTAAATATTAACACCAACATACAAACATGTTTGAACATTTCTAACTCAGATACATTTTTTTAATTACATTTAAAAATTCATGCCAACAAAGAAACGTATTTAAATACTTCCATTTGCTATATATTTGGATATTCTCTAAACTATATAACAATGCTCATAAAAACCAACACTAACCATCTATGGCAAAACACAAAACATATTTACAGAATTCAAAATAGTCAATATTTAGATGCAATATAAATGAACTTTCCCGAATTGTGGACTCGAATTCAAAAAAAAAAATACATTACTGCTAACAATGTACTTACATTAAATATTATTTGGAAGATAGAAGTATATTTGCATATTACAACTTCCTACAATATTAAAGGTACTACAGAATATATCTACATGCTCACCAAAATAAATAATACTTATTAATGCCAAAATACGAACTTATTTACACATTTCAAAATTAAAAAAAAACACACAAGCGCAGATGGGGTCTACTTAATGATGAATATAAAATCTGTTTATATTTCATTTGAACGAATCTTTTCTTATGGTCTACAAAAAATAAAAGAAATATGAAATTTCGGAGTTTTGTTTAAACAAAAGAAATAGATAAAAAAGAAAAGACTTTTTATGCAATGTTCCAAATTCTTAAACAAATGATAATGGAATCATTTTTTTACAACACTCAAATGCTTCATGTCTCACTTAATAATGGCGTCATTTATCTAAGAACTACATGTATTGTTCAACTTTACAATAACAAAATAGAAAACATGCTCTCAAGTTGCAATTTGTCTAACATTTGAGCGAATATTCCGATATTCCGTAAAATAAAAACCAAAATGCTCATAAAAAATAACCGAAGTGCACTCAAAACAAATACCAAATTTGTTTCAACATTTCAATTTGGCTAGCAGTTCAACTCGACACGAGCAAACTTTCCCCAAATATGGAATCAAATTCAAATGGATTGTTCTGATTTTAATTAAATATTGACGTCCAAAGAAAACATGTTTGAGCATTTCAAGCCTTCTACTATTTGAATATTGTACACAACATATCACAAATGCATGCAAAAAATGCTACTTATTCATAACAAAACAAACAAATGTTCCAACACACCAATTTAGCCAACATTTTGGTTAACAAAAAAAAATATAGCACAAAAAAATACCAAGGACATGGCGTGACGGCACGCTAAAAAAAAGTGAAAATACAAATTTTGTAACATTTAGAGATGATCCACATGCCTTTTTCCTGATTCCAATTAAAAAAAATTACCAGCATTTGGAGATAGTTCATGTGCACTTCTCCTAATCTCGATTAAATGTTCACGACGAAATACAAACATGTTTGGACTTTTCAAACTACTAAACATTTGAATATTGTACAAAACATATAAAAAATGATCGTCAAAATTGCTACATACTCACACAAAAATAAAAACATGTTTGAATATTCTAATTTGGCCAAAATTTACGCGAATATTCCGACATTCATAAAATATAAAAAAAAGCTATAGAAAAACCGTTATCTACATATATCAAAAATGTAAATATAATAATTCATCAAGAATTTCTATTCAAACATACTCACAAAAAAAAAATGAAGACATACCAACATAACAACACACAAAAAATGCTAACATTACGTGCCACATTGCCGAAAATCAAATTCAAAGATTCCAAAAAAAATGCCTTACAAAAGACTCACACATTTTGTCTTCATTTCAAACAATTTAAATCTGAACATTTCTCTTTTTAAAAAAAATCCAAACCATCATCAAAATCTAACATCAAGGGCGCGGCGTGCGCCGCGCCAAATCTCTACTATATAATACGAGGAACGTTTCTTCCCCCAAAATTTTCGTCCGTTTTTTGGTACGTTAAGGTTTCGTTTCGTACGTCACGGTCGTTTCCTCCGTTTCGTTCGTAAAAAAAAAATCAATCCCGTCGCTCCTTGGTGCCCGACATGAACTCCACTTTGCCCGTTCGGCAATAGAAAAGGACCGAGTCCCAGCTTCGGCTGCGTCCACGGCGGGCAGGCCACGCGTGCGTGAGAGTCCATCGTGATGCTTGCCGATCCAATCTCGCGGTTTCTCCTCCGGCCTCCGCTGAAAAAGAAAATCCACGGCACTTGTCATCGCCGCAAGATAAACCGTCAGCACGCTGCCAATTGGCCATGGCTCTTCCTCGCCGGCATCCCATGGTCCCGTCACGCGGAGAGTGAAGGTGACGTGACTCAACGCTAGGGTGCCACCGTCGCCGGCTTGCTCACCCCAGCCACGCCCCACCCCATTGCCGGCCTGGTGCCTGTTGGCTGTCGTAGAAGGGGAAGTGGCCGGCTGAGGTTGGTTATGGCCGGCGGAGGCCATCTTGGCGAGGGCGATTTGGTGGACGGCGAGAACTACAGCGCGACTGCGCGAGGCACACAACCGAGCGGCGTGTCACATCTGATGTACAATCGAGACTGATTTGCACTCAGCGGCGACTAACGTGGAGCAAACCAAGTCGCTGCCTTAATCATCGGCATAGCTCACAACCCAGATGCAGCAGAGCTGCGGAGGACGCAGACGACTCCATGGTCCAGCTCGTGAGATCCTCCTGCATGCACGTGCATGGTTTCTCCGGGCTGGCTGACTACGAGTCCATGTGCATGTGTGTGCTTGCCGCGGCCAGGAAAGAGGCCCCAAAACGCCGCGGTGACAATCATCGTGCCGAATGCCGCGTTGTGCCGGCGAGGACAAGTGCCGGTTGACAACGTCTCTCGCCTTGGTGGTTTGGAATCAACTGCCGCCGTCGACCCAGCTGTGAGGCTCCTAGCCGACCATTATGCGGCAGCGGTTTGACGCACAGCCGGGACTCCACAGCGCTGGCGCATATAAGCTCAGGACGATGCAAGCAGCTCGGGCTATGGTCAGATGAACTACTTGAAGGCAACGTCGATGTGGACTGTAAGTTTGTAACCCTGTTTCCTGGCATGAGCAGCTGGACTATGTGCGGGCTAATGCATGCAATAAATCCAAGTTCAAGCTGCCCAGACCCCTGTGTGTCAGTGTGTGCAACTGTTGACATCTTCACAAAAAACTTTGAGCTTCCAAATTATTTCAGTGCCGCGCAAATTCAACGGTATCTTCTGCAGAGAATGATATGCATTCTCTGTAAAGTTTCCAGCCCTGTTAGGTTGTAGTGTGCCCGATGGATAGATCTGCTTTTCGTATTGTCCAATTGCTTAAAAGTCGAGTCTTATGGAGTTGCTGATTATCGACGAAGCTGCCTAGCTGAACTGAGTGTGAGATATTAATTCCCTTGTTTTATCTAAAAATATTAATTCCCTTGCAGCTGCCTGGCATTAGGCAGGCTGTTTTTATCGGAAACTAATATCAATTACCTGCACTGGTGAAAGGCAAAGTAAGCTAATAATGTTGACTATTCTTTCTTTCAAAATTTCCATGTGGAAGAGATGTATTGCCGTGTAATGTGATTCTGTAGGTATCTGCCAATGCTAACTTTGGGCAAAGTATATTTTGAGAGGTTAAGTATGCCGCGCTATGGTAAGCACCTTCTCGATGTGCAAAACAGGATGCAAGCAAAATTCCAGCTGTTACATCTTACGATGGAAAGATATCTGATAGCCCAAAAGCATAAAAAAACACTAATGTAGCCTGCAAAACAATTTTTTCTCCCTTTTTTTTTTTGTGAAACACAGTACAACGCAGACGCTCATATACACGCGCACACACTCACCCCTATGAACGCACGCACGCACACCCTACCCCTATGAGCACCTCCGAGAGACCGAGTCGGCGGGTCGAGTCTTGAGATTGACGAAGTCACCATGGGCGCCTCGCTGTCGACGGGAACGTCGCCTCCCACTGAAGAATATTTCGCCTTAAATGAGAAACACCAGCGTCAAACATGTGGTTTGAACTCTGGTGGGCTGGGGGTACAACCACCCTCCTAACCATCTTGCCACAGGCAAGTTCTCTTTCTCCCGTTGCAACGCACGGGCATTTTGCTAGTACCACTAGTATCTTTTACAGAAGCAAGTATACATGTTGCCTGTAATGGCTCAAGCGTTTCAACCAACATCTACGGTGCGCAAGCTAACCCATAACCTTGTCAGCAAAACTCCCCTAATCTCAGACCTACAGATAAAAATTTTGCCAGACATGTCGTGCACTGACCTGATCTTCTTGATGAGGATCTCGCGGAGCTTCTTGCCGAGCTCCTGGGAACGGACGCGCGCCATCAGCGCCTTGTGGGCGAGCACGCGCCTCTCCGAGTTCTTGACGTGGTGCTCCGTCCGGCGCTTGATGAGCCTCTCGATGCCGTTCGACCGCATCTTCCGCTCCATCACCTGGAGCGCGCGCTCCAGGTTGCCGTCCCTCACCTGCACCATGATCCCCCGCGTCGGCTGCACCTGCCCGTAGGACCCCCTCCCAGCCGCCGCTGCCGTCGGCGGCCAGAGCCCCCGCGCCGTCCGCGCTAGTGCCTGCATCGCTCGTTCCCTCGCGCAGTCGCTGCCCGAACCTGCCACGTATAGCACAACAAAATTCGGAGAAAGAGATAGAGGGCAGAGAGCAGAGGAATGGATGACCCGCGTGCGTGATGTGCGTCCACCGCCGGCCCCGAGTCCACAGACCAATGGCGCCCAGCCGCCAAACGCGACCCAGGCCCTAGCCGCCGCGGCCGCGCCACAGAGGAGAGGAATGGAAGTACCTGGATCCGGTCGCTCCCGTCGCCTAACTGCCGCCGCCGTGTCAGGATTGAACCAAAACCCTGTTCTTTTCTGCAAGCCCCACTTACGGCCAAGCGGCATGAGACATCCTCAGTCGCAAGATCTTGATCAAACGGCTTCTCATGTGCCAAGATCATCGATATTCAATCGTGCGGCTACAATTACCGCTTCAAACCAATGTTTACTTTCCCACAAAATTTCTTTCTGTTGTTTACGTTTACTCTATTCAGTTTTTTGTTTGGCAGTTTTTAATGCCTTGTAAGACTGCAAAGCCAAGGTCCGTAGCAAATCTTTCATATATTGAGTTAAAACCTAGCCATCAATTACCATGGACGACCTGAACTTGCCTATGTAATCGGTCAAACCTTAGCTATCGATCCTCTCAAAGTTGCTATTGTTCCGCATCTCATAGTGTGAACTTCACTTGATCTTATGAAATCCTAGCTTAATCTCATCACGTCATCACCCTTGGCCTGGTCGTCGAAGCTCAACTTAGCGGTGTCGCTCGGGAGAGGAGGCGAGATGGAGAAGGGTAACGATAGGGTTTCGGAGGTCCCAAGCACATGTCAGTAAAACGGCGATGTTTTATTTGCCAAAGTCAACAAGGTATGCCGTATTATCGAAAAAAAATGGGGAAAGGTGAGCAATGAAAGAAATGTCACACGGGTGAGACAAGCCATGCGAGGTAAAGGTGGTTGCTCTCATATGGCATTTTTTCACCGATGAGCTCAATTGCTCAGTCGACTTTTCAAGGGGATATACTCCCTCCGTTCCAAAATGTAACACTTTTTAGGCTTTCTGGTTTTATCCTGATTCGTACGTATGTAGACATGTTTTAGTGTATTGATTCACTCATTTAGTAATGAATCAGACAAAGTCAGAAAGTGTAGAAAGTCTTATATTTAGAAACAGAAAAAGTATTTGACATTTGGTTACCCTCATCCTTATCATATTTTAGACCAAATGTATGGCACCCACGGAAAAACTAACTACCAATAGCTAACCAACCAAGGGATAGACACCCAACCAAACAAATTACTAGAACCGAGTATTGTTGGATTGTTGTGACTTTCCCTTCCTATTATCGGTGCCTCGAGATTCAGGGCCTCCTGCTTTGGATATTCGTTGTCAGTCGATTTCTTACGATTGTTTTCAGTTAGACACCTCCACTGTTCTATATCCCATCCGATTACAATCATACTCATTAGTGTATGTGACCACTAGGCCTGGGCATTCGGTTTATTCGGTTTTTTTCATAAATCGGTTTTTGGGAAATAGGCACCGAAATTATATTCGGTTTTCTAATTAACCGGAAGTTCGGTTAACCACAATTCGGTTAGTTATTCGGTTTTAAACCGAACGTGGTTGCGTGTGCGGATACACCGTTGCTACAAAGAGCAAAATTATGTGCGGATACGGCCAGGCCTAACGTGCATGCGCATGGCCGTAAAAAAAGGCCTAACGTGCATGTGCATGCTCTTCCAGAAGGCTTTTTTATAGGCTGGTACGTGTAGGGCTGCACTAGTACGTACATGGGCTATTAGGCTTTGTTTTGCTGGGCTGAGAAGGTAATATATATCGATGGGATAGGAGAGTTTCGCCTCTTTGTCGCTGGTATCTCGGTTAATCGGTTCGTTCGGTTAATCAGGGGTTAAAACCGAATTTGCAAATTAAAATTCGGTTTATTACATATAAGCACCGAAATTAGTGTCGGTTAATTCGATTTCGGTGAATTCAGTTTCGGTCCTGATTAATTCGGTTCGGTGTTCGGTTTTTTATGCCCACCCCTAGTGACCATACTAGAGGATTTAGTGCAGCTTCAAGTTATATTTTGTTGAGGAGAGCACTCCTGGTTTGTTTTCTGGGGTAAAACAGCTTTTATCGTGATCTCAGGCCAGGGGGGGTTTAGGCGGGAAGCTCTATGCAGCATCAAGTGCTGAAAGCAATCTCTCTCTAAAAAAAAAGCCGAAATCAAGAAAAATGCTTGACCGTGCAGACCTTTTGCAGCACTGAAGGAAAATTTATTTCTGCTTACAGGTCTTGTCTATGTACAACATACGCCACAAAGAATGGTTGAATCAAAAGGCAAAGCCAGACCACACGCTGTTATAAAACCAAGCGAGTTTTTTAGCATCCTCAGAGCACAAGGAGCCAGCAAAACAACCAAAAATAATCCTCAAATGCTAGTACACAATACAAATACTCACGTCGACGTGCGACTCGGTTCGTCGTTCATCATCCCTTTAAAGCTTCTAGCCAACCAGATCGCCGTTTCTCTTGGAGATACCTTAAGCTTCCCAAACGGCTTGAGAACAATAGCAAGTTCCTCCAGCCTGTTGTCTTCCAGCAGGTCTGCAGAGAGCTCCAGGAGCCCCTCAAGAGCCTCGGCTCGCTGCCGAAATGATGTGACATCTAGCATCTCCTTAGCAGGGGATGTCTCTTCCTTGACACCAGTAGGTAGCCTCACTGTGTCTAAGATGGCTGGTATCTTGCAGGCAACATTGCCTTCCGAAACACCCGGTTCAGAAGCAACTGAGGGAACAACTGTAGCGGGCAGAGTGTTTGATGAGCATGAGCTTCTCCTTACATCCAGATCTTCTCGTACCACATTGAGAAGTTTGCTGACAGCCATGTTCTGAGTTTCCCCTTGAGCATGTTCTGATATTGGCTGATCATTGCTAACATTGAGATAGACGTGCCGAATATTCTGTGCGGCATCATCAGTAAGTGGATTTAGATGTGAGCCTGTTTCTTTCTTCATTAACTGAGTGGAACTGGGTCCACTCTCCAACACTGCAAAAGAATCAACATAGGATGGCGTCGATGTAAGAAGCTCTTGGACAGTAAATTTATCCTCACCACTTTGTGAGGTGACCATGTGCTGCCCATGCTTATTGGATTGCACATCATCCTTGCAAACAAAATCTTGTTCAAAGCTTGGAATGGATGGACCCAAAGCAGAGCTCGGGCTGGAATCATCATTAATAGCCACACTCTTCTGCAAACTGTCCGTGTTAGCTCCTGAACATGGTATGTCTGTAAGTTCATTGTCTTCCGAGGTAGCAGCATCAGGCACTGAGGTTGTGTGCGATGAAACCAAGCAGGCTGGTGAGTTACTTTCGGATAGCTCAGACTGGTCGATCTTTTCAACACAACCAGCTGTAGAACTTGAGAAAACACTGATGTCTTCCTTAGATGCTACAGTAAACAATTCCCGGGGACCAGGTTTTGCATGTGCATTGTCTAGCATGATGTTCAGTCCTGAAGGATTTTTAGACAGACTTACAATAGGTGGAAGATCACCAGGGGTACTATCTGGAGAATGGGCAGGTTTGAATGGACTTTTCTCACCCTCCACCATGACCTTAGTATGAGTTCCTTTTTGCACAGTGACTGGGTGGCTGGTTGTCCCTACTGCCGCTCGCCTCTGAGGGCTAGACCGTCTACTAGTAGCACTAGGTGAGGTCTTGGTTTTTGACTTCCCTGAAACTGCAGAACCATTTTCTATGACCTGTTTGGCAGGTTCAGGAGTTGATGACCGAGCAGTTATGATATTTGAACGGTGCTCAGTAATAGGTAACTGCATGACCAGTGGCACGAGAAAGGAGTTAGTAATAGAAACAAATTGGATTTTTATGATATAGGAAGTAGATTCATACCAGTTGCTTTAAGGGTGGTGATGCTTGTACTGAATTCGTGCATCCATTATTGGTATTGGCCAACCCATGAGATGAATCGTCACCAGACTTTGATCTGTATGCAGCATTGCTGTTAAACCTTGAAGTATCTGATGATTGATCTGCTTCATTCTTGTTACTGACTGCAGAACTCAGCTTTACGCCTCTAGTTCTTACAGGAGAACTGCTTTCTCTAAGCCTGCTCTCCTCTCTTAAGGTTGTCATTATCTTCTCAATGATTTTTGGTTGCTTACTCTCACCTCTGGAATGCTGATCAATGGATTTAGACGAATCTTGTCTTTTCAGTTGAGCATGTGAAATGTCTTTGTTCCCTCTGAGATCTTCTGACGTTGTACACTTTTGATCTGAGTCATCTCGATCCACATCATGAATGCCTCGAGTATCGACGACCTTGATATCAGTACTTCCAGCTCCACCTGATGTGCTTATGTCACTTGATAGTGTGCTGTCTATATCACTACTACAAATGCTACTACTTTGGCTCTCAGACATGCTTCTTTGACTGCTCCGCGAAGTGGACCATGGTTTCTGCGGTGTCCTCACGGGATTTAAAGCATCAGACAGAGCACGGCATTGATCAACATAAGGTTGCAGATATGGATTCTTCATAATCTCTGATGCCTGTTCATACGACATTACATATTATTCAGAATATGGATGGAGTGGAAGAGACAAGGCTATAGTTACAAGGTTTCCAGCTTCGTAGAAGCTTACAGTAGGTCGATGCTCTGGATTCTTCCGTAACATAATTTTGATAAGAGATTTCCTGTATTTAATAACAAAAAAGGAAACCATTTGAGTTGTCTATTCTTTAGGAAACTCTTAAATTTATGACTTAAAAAAGGGACATAAACTGCAATACACCAGTATCACTACAGATGGTACCAAATCATACTTGGTTCCAAAGCATAAGAATGAGGTTGATGACTTACAGTACAGATCATGTGATTGAAATGAGACAAATGAAAAAAAATTGCACAGCTTATTTACAATCTACTCTATGAAGAAAAGTGCACGTACATAGAAGGAGAGTAGCAGGTAGGCAAGGGACCCATGGCGGACCTGTTTATCTTACTTATTAATCCAGCCATATCCTGCAAGCATTATTAATCGGGTAAGCCCACTGATTTGTTACAAAAAAAGTGAAAAACTGCAAAGAGTAGTGTCACCGGATAACAAATAGGAAACCCCCAACATTGCAGATTTTGTATAGACAGTTTTAATAGATCATACTAACTTTATTTAATAGTTTTCTTGTAAGCAATGTTTGGATACCTAATATGTTCCAGATTTTGGTACTATATGTAATGAAATAGTTAGCTTTGAATGAATCATAAGCACCATTCAATCGTTTTTTACAAAAAGAATTATATAATTGACATTTAGTATAGAAATTACTTGAAAGGTTGCGTGAAACGCTCTAATATATGAGTAGCTATATGTGAGCCAGTACATGCCAATCATGACTGATAGATTAACTGGACTCCTTTTTTCTCAATTTAGGCAATTACCAATAGTAGTTGATTTGTTCTTGTAATTTGGCCTAAAGCACTTCTGAGCATTGCCTCCAATAGAACATAAATTTACATAGGAAATAAGTTTACATCCTTGGTTAACTTATGCTCCTTTTCGTATTTTATAGCATCTGCAAGTACGGTATTTCGAAAGAGAATATCCAGGGTAGACTATAGAATTAGCCGGGTTTTAGTCTAGTTCTACCAAAACATTACAGTTTCATTGATATATTAACTAGTAAAGCCAGTAAAACTAAAAACTGGTATGAACCCTTTTGGATAATATGTAAAAGGAAAAGGTAAATGTTCAATTCCTAATCCACACAGAAAAGCTATTGCTCGATAATGATTCTCGGGCAAAAGTAGATCAGGTAAGAACTCACAAAGGCCTTGAAAGCAGGTCGATGAGCTGCCATCTCATACATACAACATCCTATACAAGAAAGGGTTAATTCGGTTCGTAAGAAAATGTGTCATAGTCTAGGAATAGTACAGGAACATTAGCCAGTTTTATTTATTTTTACCAAGCGACCAGATGTCCGACTTGAACCCATAGGGAATATCTGTAAGCAGCTCAGGACACATGTAATTTGGCGTTCCAACGACCTAAAGAGAACACGGAATCGTCAGTATCCAGTAAGAATCTGAGCACAGAAACATGATGTGTTTTTATTTTCTCCATGTATGAGTCTATATTTTTTATGGTTAATAAGGGAAGAGGAAAACTGTAAATATATGCATAGGAAAAACAGCATGTCCATCATTGGTGATATATCATATGAGGGATTACTAGATCGGTAAATGGAATATCCTACTAGCAGTTGGAAAGGCTGTGGTAATGCGAATTTTTTACGACGAGATCAATGGGAGAAGGAGAAAGAGATCATACTGAAGAAGTTAAATCGTCTTCCTTCAAAGTCTTGGCTAGGCCAAAATCTCCTGCATTTAAATTGATGAAACAAAGGGTTAAAAATGTTGAAGTTGTACAAAATAACTATAGACTTTCAGTACTGCATTGCGTTATCAGGAACTGACCAAGGCGTATATCATGATCTTTAGTGAGAAATATGTTGGAGCACTGCAATTATGTGGAACAATTGTCAACGATACTATCATACAAATAATTGAAAATGACTAATAGCCAATGTTGCTGACCTTGAGATCACGATGCAAGACATAGTTCGAATGCAGGTAGTCAACAGCTAATACCAACTGTGCAAACCATTTCAGCAATTTCTGAGGAACAATCAGTAGTATGAGCTCAATGTTGGATGTAATTTTACCCTTTCAGTAAGATGAACAAAAGGCGTCAGTTATCTCATACCTCCTCAGGAAAGTAAGTACCATTTGATTTCTTCATCAGCTCATCCCTGTGATTAAAGGAAAAACATATAACAAAATACTAAAAACCATGAAAACGAGAAAACAAACTCCAAGGCACCAAATAACACTCACACGTCTCCCCCTTCACAGTAGCCGGTGATGATGCAGACATAGCAACCCTGCATAACTCTCCTTGTCAGTAAGTTCAAAAGTCAAAACTGAAACTTCAAACGGTGCAGGCCAAAGTAAAATAAAGTTCTCAAATTAAAACCTTCTCAACCCAAGCCTCTTTGAATTCAACTATGTAAGGATGCTGTAGTCGAGCAATCAGAGCCATCTGCAATTCATTTTCCTCTGAATCAATTCTCAAAAACAGCACCAAGTTACAGCAGAATCAACAGAGAAAGTCAAAGGATTTCACAAACCTCTTGATGAGCAGACTTTCGGCAGCGCTCCGTCTGCCTCGCAAGACGGATTTTCTTCAGCACATACCTGTAACCAGTAAAAATCATACCGCTGTCAACCGTATTTGACGGGTGAAAATAGAGCGTAGACTGCTTCGAAGGATTTAAACTGTATCGTACTTCTTCTTCTCAATTTTGTGATTCACGAGGATGGCAGCGCCAAAGGCACCGCGCCCAATCTGCTCCATGATCTCGTACTGATCCATCCGGGACTCCATCGCGCGTCCCCTGTCCGCAGCAAGATACTAATCACAGCCTCACAGCAGCGAGTCGAGTGAGGACACGGATCACAATCCTGCTGTAATGCCCATACCGCAGCTCAAACGTCTGCACATCCGCGCCACAAGGTCCTGCACAAAAGCGACGAGACAACTGCATAAGCCAAACAACTTTAACCAAAGCGTACTCGCGTCACGTGGCAGCCAATCAAATCCACAGCGTAAACTGGTACTTGAAACCTGTTCTTAGAAAGGGGACTAGGAGAGGCACTATTTGCGATTAGCACGGGAACCGATGAACTACTTGGCGAAAACCAGCGCATCACACGTAGGTACACGGGGAGAACGTCAGCTATCCAGAACAGTAGCTGAAAAAAAATCTGCGGATCACGCGGCGCGGCGCTTCCCACCAACCGCGCGCGAGCCGGCCGAGGCAGGACAGGAGGGCTTACCTCGGGGGTCTCCGGCTGCATTGGCCGGCAGGACGGCGCCTCTGGTCGGGTGGCCGCGGCGTGGGAGGCGGCGTCGCGGCGAGATCTCCCGCCTCGCTGGGCGCCGGCCCCTGCTCGCTCGCGCGCGCGTCTGCACTCTGGAGCTCGTGCAGCGTCGGGCGCCCGCTCCCTAAATGCTGGCTCTCCTCCTCGCTGGTGGTCGGGGCTCCGGGCTGTGGGAATTTCTTGTGTTATTTTTTTCTGCGGGAGCTTTGATGCGGCGTAACGGTGTTGGTTGAAGGCGAAGGAGTTTTTGCTCGGTGGCTTATATATGCAGCATGGCCGCAACAGCGAATTAAGCGAGGGAGATGAATAGTGGCTTAAAAGGGATATTCCAACTTGCAAGTGCATGCATATCCCACTAATTACTGTCCTAAGCAGGTCGCTTGATGGAGCAAAGAAGGAAGGCATTTTCTTCGGAAGAAAGAGAAAGACTTTATTTGATCAATTACGGTTTGTAGAGTTGTCTAAATTGGACAAATCAAAATGACTTCTATATATCCAACACCATGTGAGCTGGTCTATTCTAGCAAAATTTGTTAAGGAATGGCTTGCCATATTTTGAGATCGATGAATCTTCATGAGTGAGGGATGAGACGTTTTTGACACTATAGCTTTAGAGATTTTGAAAATGGTATTTGAGGATTACAAACAATCTGGAAAATGATGTACGTGTAAATATACATATGCATTCTACATGTGTGAAAACTTTATGAAAACAATACTTCTTCCATTGGGTTACACGAAAAGGAAACCTATGGATGTATTTTTTATATATATATTTTTAATAGTGAGCTATTTTTGCGCCCAAAATTTGTCGTAGTTTGTCTTTCTTGTGTAGCTTGGAGTAAAATGTACTCCGTATTTCATATTGAAATTTCACACACTTGTGGAATACGTCTACACATAAACCTTGCAATAACTTATTATAATTTTTGAAAGTAATTTTCTCCATGACGCCTGAGCTCACTTCGATAATTTTGAAATCTCCATAAGCTTTCACCCTCTTCATCGAAATGTAAAGCAAAACTTCATCTGGAGAGGTATGCCTCTTTCTTTCTTGAACAAGGCTCATTTGGTCAGGATTGATGGTGACAACATTCACAAACCTATCATAATGTCTGGCTCGAAGAGCAAGACATTTATGGTGATAAAAAAGTTTGCATCAACTCGTGAATAAGAGATAAGGGATAATATCAATTTTTTATAAGGAAACAATGACTCATGGCCTCTACATGCTCAGATGCACACAATAATAATTACTGACGGAAAATATTTATGCCAAAGGAATCAACTTACATGATAGAAAGAACAAAACCAAAGGTTATCCACTTTGGATCGATCTCATGAAAGTATCTTTTCTATCCTACCACCAAATTTCACCGTGGACCATAATCCAACAGTATCGAGCAGCATGGGAACTTACATAAAATCGCAACACTCAAAGACAATGTTTTCAAGAAAGAAAATTTTCTCCTAGGCCAATATTGTCGGTCCAACTAAAAGCTTAAAATGGGGTTGTTACCCCCAAAGCAAATGTTCGAGCCAACGCCTTGCAAGAAAATTACATATGGATGTAGCCAGAAGGCTAGATAGTTGAATTTCACTCAGGATCGCTCCCACGTAGCGACTGACAGAAGCCTACACAAATGTGTATTTGTATTTTGGCCGGGGTACACGCAACATTTTAATCATGAGTATGTGGATTGGCAACTCACTATATGCCTGGTCCTCAAGGATAAATAGTATGTGTATTAAGAGTTTAATCTTGATTATGCAAAAAGTATGGTCTTCGAGAACAAATAAGAAAGTAGTGTCATGTCCGTGAGGATTTCAATCTGGTGGCCACTGGCCCAACAAATTGTGACTGAATCGAATGTATCCACACTAAAACATGTCTAGATACATACGATTTAGCGACAACCAATATGGATCTGAGGGAGTAACATATTGAATTGTCCCTATAATCCGTGAGAAAAAAGATTCTTGTTCGTAGAACACAACAGGAGAAAAAATGATTATCGGGTTCAAACCACATTGAATGAAATTATGAGAAGTTGAGAAAACCGCCTTGAAATAGCATAATTATTTTTTCTACTAGACACACGTGTGTGTTTTTTGTATAAGATAAAAAAAAAACTAGTAGACGCTAGACACACGTGTGTCTTTTTTGCATAAGATTAAAAAACAATAGTAGACGTTAACGGGAGAGTGCAACCTCTCAACCTACAGTGCTCATACCGACACGGAAATCAACTGCTTGCCTCATCTGCGCCAAGCGGTCCAAAGACCATGTATTTTACATCTAAAGTGTTTGCTTTACGACATTTTCGAGTTGTATAGTGTCGAGTACTCCAAAGGTAACAATACTCAATAGATAAGGCCAATCTACGACAGCAGGTAGAACGTAGTAGTAGCTGAGTGATCACATCGATCATTTGATCTTTTGGTGGCTTGGTGCTAATCAAATGAAAAAAATGGTTAAGTGGACGATGTGTGAACAAGAGTTAATGTCTGTTTATGCGTCCACCTAGTAATGCATTCTGCATTCCAAGTTGCTTTTGCTCACCCTCTAAATCTTTTTGTTTGATCTGCCAATATTTTTTGGCTACGCTTTTCACGATAATTTTCATGTCTGAGCTGAGAAGTTGGCCTCTCAAATTATAGAGGCGGTTCAGTGGTCGTCGGTTCTCGAGACGCACCTGTGTTGATTTGAGCTTCTAACTCCTTTCTGAGTGTAATGTGTTGACATGATCTTCATTCTTTGTCAGGTTTATAGGTGTTGAGTGGAGGCTTCGGGTTTTTTGATGTATCATCTTTGCCAGTCCTTTATTGAATAAATTAATAAAGAAAGTTGTATGCATCTTTTTGATGTAAAGGCTAAGGGTCTCACCGTCCATTTGAAAAAAGAAAAGAAAACATACTTAGTTTTTTACCTTCGTCAACTTGCTTGACAGCTTGATGCGGCGTCGTGAATGACAGATCGGTGTACGCAGATTTGACGATATGGATCTGTTGCATCTTCCATAAAATATATGTATTCGATGCAACCATCCAATAATATGATTGATATATGTGGTTCTGGACGCATCATCTGTCGTAACCCATCATCATATATCTTGGACTATATCCTGTTTGCCAAGGGGTAGGGCCAACGAATAAATAACTGGTTAATTAATTTATCGTTCACATGTACACCTCAACTTGACTGCCATTTTATAATGCGTGGCATGTTCATTTCTTGCATTGCCCTACAAATCGTTAATTAAGGTCAATGGTATAAAAGAGGGTTTGATCAGAAGGGATTTAAGTTTCAGTGAGCAAAGGGTACGTCTTTTCTAAGTCCACCCATAGTGGCGGGAAACTCCAACATCTTTTGGTTTCCTCCTTACTGATTGATGGCGGGAGGAGACATCATATAATGCCTCATTTATTAGTTAGGAACTCTTTGATTTGAAGAACTTGCATATGAATTTTGGTAGATTTAACTTCTTTTTTTTTTTTTTTTTGCTATGGTGCTTGTTATTTGTAGGACTGAATCTCATACGAGTTTTTCTTAAGAAATTCGTTGCACTAGTTTTCATAGAAATCTAGTATCCACTCAAACCTCTTTGTTCTCCTTGGATGGAATCAAACAAGTTTTGGTGCGTACGAAACCCTGTAAACTTGGAGTGAGTTGGACATTACAATTCCACGTTTTTCCTCTTCTGGTAGATTTATTATTTCCCGGGACGCGTTATATTATTAAAAACTTATATTTCCTTATTTAATGTCATGCCACACAAACATCTAGTTGACACTGCATGAGCCATGAGGTTACATGCTAGCATGTATATTACTCCCACTTAGGGACTCTTTGCATCGCATGAATTAAGAAACATGTGAATAGGAAAAAACAATGATTGAGATGTCACACATGGTGAATTCGTATAGATTTTGAAAACATGGGAATTTTCTCAAATGTTTATTTGGATTTTTTGGACATAAAAAGATAATATATTAATACGTGGCAAGGGTTACACAGCGGCATGCAGTAGGAACCAAACTGAAAAGGAAATTACAATCCAGTCCCTAGACATTTGCAGGAAGGACCTCCAACACAGATTTAGGAACGCAATCAAGTCCTTCAGAACGCTCGAAGTCAACCTCACCATCACCGGGGACAACACCACTTGGGACGGCGAGGGCGCCATGGCATGCAGCAACGACAGACGAGCAGTAGAGCCTCCGGAACGGCAAGAAGCCTGGAGGTTGAAAACAGTGGCTTGCAACAAGCGGAGCCACAAACGGCCGCCCTTCGGCCAGAAGAGTCACCGGCACGGCAAAGACCGACCTTTCGTCGCCAACTGGTGGCGAACGGCGTTGCTTTGCGCCCAAGACCGACGAGGTTGAGCTCGAACACGGCCGCCATTCAGCCAGCAGATGGGGAGGTAGCATCCTCCCGAAATCAGCACAACAACCGCAAATCCCTCCAGATCCACGCTCCTCCGAAATTTTCCAACCCCTCCCCTCACCGCCACGGCCGGCCAGAAGGAGGAGAAACGCAGAAAAGCGGCAAAGGAGGAGGAAATCCCCTACCTTGAGTTTCTTCTTATTTAAACTGCTGCCGCCCAGATCCGACGAGGCCAGCGCCAACCACCGAGGCCAGCCACCACCGCAGCAGAAGGACGAAGCACCGGCGCCGCTCACCATCGCCGGCAACCCACAACAGCATGGCATAGCGCCAGCAGCCATAAAGGAGCAAACACCAACAGAAAAGCTAGAAACCTAGATCTACTAGCGACATGTACAGAGGAGAGAGTGAGGTGCCTCCCTCCCCCTCCTCTCCGACCAGCAGAGCCGGTGGAGGAGAGAGGCAGAGCGGCGGCGAAGGGAAAAGGTGGGCGTAGGAGCTTTGCTTTCGAGAGGGAAGAGAGAGAAAGAAAGGGGTGGTATGTTTATTTGGATGGTGCTCATGATTGAGGAGAGAGATAGATTGTAGGTGTATTATACTTTTTAAAGGAAAAAATAAATGAGGTTTAAATTCACCTTGTAATTCCTATGAAATGGAGGACATATCAATAGATTTCATAAGAATTTGGTGACCTCAAATGTTTTTCCCTATGTATTAGAATCCTCCAAAATTCCATCAAATTCCTGAAATGCAAATAAGCCTTTATTCCACAGAAAAAAAATCAATTATAGCTGATTTGATAAAACAATGGTTCTTTCAGGAAAGCACTCAATATACCAGATCTAGCCTTGATAACAGCGCGGAGCACTCCAGCATTGACCAACATCAAGCTACCGTAGCAGGATATTCTCTGTTACGGTAATCAAGAACTTGCGGCACGAGGGGTGTGTGTGCTCTGCTCTGCCCCAACCGCTGCATCACAAATTCATAACAGCATGGGAACTAAAATACCACCGTTGCTTGCGCCAATGAGAACTGGCCCCTGTGCTCACTGTAGTAAGTATGATCCATGGCCTTTTTTTTTTTTTGAACATATGGCCTAATCGACTCAAGCTGTGGGTCAAAGTTTACAAGCTCGGCCAGGAGACACGTGATGACGTTTTGTTCGCTTTCCCTCTCGCTCGTGGCGTTCGAGCAAGGCGAGCTCTCCAAGGTCTGGTACGTTGCCTTCATCACTCGCCAAATTCCAAGGGCATTGACCCGTCTGTGTGTCTGGCTGTCAGACTGCAGATCGCGGCAGGTAACCGCGTGCCGGTGATTCTTCGTGCTCCCTCCCGCTTGTATTGATCATGTACTAGTACTATAGCACAGTACGGATCATGTGTTATCCCTTGACACAATAATTTCATGGCCAGGGAACGCCAGCCAGCACCTTGAGAGTCACATTTCATCTTCAGGTTGTATTTTTTTTTTTCAGGCATTGTAAGAGAAAAGAACTTGCTCACAGTATACGTGTACTAAATAGCATTGTGATCTTATATCTAGAGCTTACAAGTTAGAAACCCACGTAATGTCGAGTAGAGATTTCTCGCACCCGACCTCCCGGTGTTTCCACTACTTCAAAAAAAAAATCAGAAAATATATATTTTTAAAAAAATCTAGAAAAAAACATGCATATTCTCGATGATGTATCCTATAGGAGTGCAAAATTGCAATGTGAAATACTTTGTATTTCGACCTACACAACAATGACAAATTTACAGATCTGGTCACAGTTAACACCGTCTAGTTCCAAATCTCCAAATTTTGTCATTTTTATGTACACTATAATATTAAGATTTTTTGCATTGAGATTTTGCATGCTTAGAGCATCTCTAGCAGTACCAGCAAAACGCGCAAACCCGCAAAATAACCGCCGGATGTGGATTCGAATCCTTATAAACACAAAGAGCAGAACCCTCAAAACTCCCCGACACGCAAAAGATTTTGAGGGGCGCCGTGAATCCGGCCCTCGAAACCGTGAAATCTAGGTTTTCCTCACCGGCCCGCATACTGATCCGCATCCTCTTCTATCGTTGGGGCGAAGGAAGATTCAACCCTCGAACCGCCGCCGCCACCGCTTTCTCTTCCCCCACTCCGGCCATCGTGCGCCATGAGCTCCTCCGACCCGTACCTGGTGATCGTCCCGGTCGGGACGACGCCATCGACAGATCCAGCTGGCCGGGCAGAGCTCGGCACCGCCGCCGCCGCTGCTGCTCCTCCATTGGCGCAGACGAAGCGGAGAAGGCTGGGGATCGCAGGCGTGGCCCAAATCTTACTTGCGGCTACCGGCGCCGCCGCCGCCGCTGCTGCCGCGGGCGTGGCCCAAATCCGAAGAAGAGGACGCCCGTGCGGAAGGTCAGGGGCAGCGCCGCCGCTGCTACAGACGAACCTACGCCCGCGGATGTCTCCGGGACCGAAAGATATGAACAAACCACCCTCCGCCGCCTATTTGTGAAATTATGCTTGCTACTACCGAATTTGTTCTTCCAAATTGCAGCACGCAAGCTTTCATGGACGCCCTTGGGTCGGTTCAGATCAACAACTCTCCGCTCGGCAATTTCGGCTACAACGAGGCCGACGGTGGCGTCGATGGTGGTGTGGGCGAAGAAGACAACGAGGCCGAGGAGGTGGAGGGGACAACACTTTCCCGGAGAGGTACGAATTACACCGTTTTGGAGGACCAAACATTGATCTGTGCTTGGGAGAGTATTTCTCTCGATGCAACTCACGGCAATGATCAAACCAAGGATCGGTATTGGCAAAGAGTGGAGGACAAGTTCTTCCAACTCATGCCACGCAATGGCCGAACGGTGCCTCGGACCTTTCGATCAGTACAAGGCCGTTGGGAAACGATCAAAACAACATGTTCCCGGTGGAGTGGATGTTTGCAACAAGTGATTAATGCTCCTCCGAGTGGTACCGTAGAGGGTGATTGGGTGAGTGAAATAACCATTGCTATTGTTCACCGTTGGTATATGTAACTATTGCTATTGTTCACCATTGGTACATGTAACCATTGTAGGAGCGCATTGCAAGAGAGAGGTTCATGGACATGCCCGCATCCAAGAAGAAACCATTTGTCCTTGATCATTTGTCGTGGTGGTGTCACGGCAGATGCCATGTGATGGCTTATGCTGGGGCCGATGGACGCTGGTGGAACCGGGGAGGGCTAGCGCGCTAAGGAGCGCACACGGAAAACACAAGCACACACACAATATACCCAGGTTCGGGGCCCTCGTGAGGAGGTAATACCCCTACTCCTGCCTGCCTCTCTCTATATGTTGGTATCTCACCAGTACAATGGTGCTCCTTGAGCTGTATCTTTGCAGCTATGGCAATGAGCTCTAAGGAAGAAGATGAAGCTAAGGGGGGAAATATCTCTCTCTCTGAGCGTCGTCCCTCACGCAGGAGGGGCTGGGGTACATTATATACTGGTACCCCGGATCACCGGATTGGCGCCGTACATTACACTGCAACCACGTGCATGCCTGCACGTCATGATTGTACCCTGCACAGTGGACAGGACGTGGCCTGCCCATACCTCGTGTCCTGTTCCCACGTACGCTCGTGGTCAGCGATGGACGTGACCCGCCATGCCTGGTACTCCTGTTCCCACGTACACTCGTGGTCAGCGATGTGCGTGACCGGTCATCTCGTACCCGCGCCATACTGCACGCCACGCTCCCGTGCCAGACGGGATGTGACATGCATTGACTTCCAATCCGACATAATGTGCCTCCTCTCTTTAATCCGGCATGGATATGCCGGATTCCCTTTCCTGAATATTCTCCCCTGCACATAAGAAAAAACACAAGATACCGACATACATATGTCGGTCATTATACCTCGGTCAGAATATGTCGGCTAGGTATGTCGACCACCGTCTCTCGACCACCGTATCTCGGTAACCACATGTCCGTTTTTACCAACATCATAACCCGGCCCCTCCTGGGCCCAGTTAAGTCGTTTTACCGTACCTCGGTCCACTCTTGAACATTGCTTATACCATATCATAACCCTACCCGGGGGTAGCCCCCCGACATTAGTCCCCGAAGCTGGTGCGGTCCTACAGCCTCGGATGAAGGGCCACACCAGGTTTATATCCAAACCAACTTGACCAAAATATCCGACATAAATATGTCGGTCCAACTCCGACACCAAGAATCACACCTGCAACTGCTTTTGAGATCTTCCCTTGCGCCGGTTTTTCCGACACAAGAAGATTCCCACGATCTCTTCAAAGATCTCTCCATGGCACGTGGCAGCCATCCTCTGCGCGGCGCCTCGGTTCCGGTGCACAGACAGACGAATCTCTGCGCGTATGCCGCGCACGTCACGCGTGCCCCACGGGCTGTCGGGTCCCACGCGCACTCAAGTGCTTTGACCGCACCGCCCGCACCTAACCACACCACTCCTCGATTTTCGCGCTAATTACTGCGCCACAAACCGCGCCGCGGGCGGTTGCCATACTGTGGCCCACGATGCGGCCGAACGTGCGGCCGTTTTTACCGCAAACCGCGCAGATCGTGCGCAGTTAATCCGCGCTGCAGTTACGGGGATCGTGCGCGGTTAATTCGCTAACCGCACACCACCCACACCCATAAATAGGGGAGCGGGCAGCCCCCTCCTCTTCTTCTTCTTCCCCGCTCTCCTTCCTCTTCTTCCTCTTCATCCCTCTGCGCAGAGCATCTCCACTGTGCCATGCTCTCCGCCACCGCCCGACGCCGGACCTTGCGAGCCACCGCCCACCGGAGTTCTTCCCGCCTCCACCGAGCCAAGCTTTTTGTCGGCATGCCCTGTGCTCTTCGCCCTGCATCGCCGCCGCAACTCCGGTGAGTTCTTCACCGCAGCATTTCCTGCGACTTGCGCCTAGCTCTTCACTAGTTCTTCCTTAGATCTTCTTTAGATCTTTTCCCTAGACTTTAGATCCTCTCCGCAGATCTTCTTGCTAGCTTCTTGTTTATAGATTCATGTTTCTCTTGTTTGTTTCTTTTCCTTCGCCGCGTAAACATCGAGAGATGCTCACCGCCGGTGAATCTTTGCCTTTTTTGCAGATCTCTGCCACCGACCTTCGTTTTCTCAGCACACCGCCGAGATGTCTTCTAGCAACATCCCGGAACCTACCGAGGATGCCATCGAAGAGGGTGAGCGCGCCGGGTGGGAAGGTTCCGACGTAACCCAGGAAGAGATCGACTGGCTGATTCGAACCCGGCGTATCCCGGAAGGGGTGATATGTTGGGCCCCTGGCACAGAGGCCGAGCCGAATTTGAAACCCGGTGAGCGTGTGGTCTTCGTCGCGCACTTCGAGCGTGGTTTTGGCCTCCCGGTGAGCTCGTTCTTCCGAGGCTTCTTAAATCGGTTCCATCTTCAACCTCATCACCTTCCAGCCAACGCCATTACCACTCTCTCGGCATATGTCTCTTTCTCCGAGGGATACCTCGGTCTTTGGCCCACCGTTGAGCTTTGGGCCAAGTATTTCCAACTCCGGAAGCAGAGTGTTCCGGATCCAGAAAACAAGAACTTCCCCAAGGAGATGACCCCGTGCGGAGCCGCTACAATTATACCTCGGAGAGGTTCCATCCTTCCTCGGATTCTAGGCCTGGAGTCATGCCGGAAGTGGCAGCACACGTTCTTCTACGTGAAGAGCCCGGATAATGCCGATCTTCTTAATTTGCTAGCATTCACTCTCTCTGCCCCCACGGAGCAGCATAACTGGAACTTCAACCCAAAGGAGATGAATTTCGAGGTCAACCAGATTCACAAATTCGTCATTCAGTTCTAGGCGGAAGGGATAACGGCCGATGACCTCCTGAGAACCTTCATAAGCCGCCGAGTTTCCCCCCTCCAAAACCGAGTTCACAAGATTTGCCACATGAGTGACCGATACGACCCTACTCGGGTCAGCACTCATGAGCTGAGCAAACCCGAGGTCCGGAGATGCGTCAAGTCCATGGCCAAGACGCGGATGACGGACGAATGGGAATGGGGTAAAGAGCCCCATGATAGAACTCGGCTTCCGGAGATCGTAAGTAACTTGCAATCTAGACCGACATATTTTGCCTTCCGAGACAACCTTTATGTCGGCACCAGATTTTGCTCCCAGAATAACCCGGTTATATTGCGTCTGCTTTGCAGAGATTTACTCGGCAGAAGACTGAAGACGGAACGGATCCCTCCGCCAAATGGGGCAAAGATCTACCTGTCCCGGCCGTTACCGAGGTTGAAGACCCGGACGATGAGGATCGTATGCCGATTCTGGCTGCTGGTGCCCCTGCCTCGGGTAAGCCTCGAGCTCGAGCCTCACTCCGAGATTGGTCAGATGATGATGACGATGATTGTGAAATTTTAGAGGTACTTGATGCTCATCCCATCGCCTTTGCTCACCCATTAACCTCGGCACCAGCTGACCCGGCCGGCCAAGCTCCGAGTACACGCCCTGCTGCTATGGGCAACCGAGGCGGATCTCGGAAACACGCAGGGACCGGTGCCTCAGATACCGAGACCTCAGGAGCCCCAGTCCCTGCAGCGAAGAAAACGAAGCTGCAGAAGAAACCGGGCATTAAGCCACGGAGCAAGAAGATGCCGCCGGTTACAGAAGGGTAAGATATCCTTTGCCGATATATGCTCATTTCCCTTTCTTCCTTTAACCGAGGTAATATTTCCCCGAGGTGACATCTTCTCCTGCTTCGATGCAGTGCCGCCCTTGAAGTTAATCAAAGTGCATCTTCTGTGCATTCACCTATTCCGCCGCCAGTGGTACCTCGGTCAACCGACACCGGAGCTACTAGCTCAGCAAGGGTGAGTCCTCCCCCGGCACACACAACTCCAGCCGACATACCGCCGCCGGCTTCTGATGCCGCACCTGGAGGACGCCAAGACGCCCCAGAAATCTCGGCCCGTGACCGAGATGATGACTCTGGTGCCCACATCATGGACTCCGAGACAGGGCGGACCGAAACTCCGGTAGCACCGGATCAACAGCAACAACCACAACAACAACAGCAGCAGCCACAGCTACAGCCGCAGCAGCAACAGCAACAAAAGCAGCAGCAAAAGCAGCCACAACAGCAACAGTCACCACCAAAGTCTCCCGCACCGGCATCTAGGAAATCAGCACCAGTGCTAAAGCCAACATAGCCATGCCGGTCGCCAGATCCGTAGCAGTGTCAACTGGTTCCCGGGAAAGTGCCAGCAAAATCGAGTAAACAATTGGTGCAGACCCCGACCCAGGCCCTAGCTGCATCCGTCTCCAGAGCCGAGACAGCTGACTGGGAGTTTCCCCGGCTGCGAACTCAAAGCGGCAACAGCCTGGGCTCAGTGGAGCATTACAATATGGACTGGAACGCTGCCGACACCACCGACGTTTCTTCCCAGAACCCGGCGCCCCGGCATCCAGCTGGCCCAAGCATGCTTGCGCAATCCATGCACACGCTGCAGGTTGCGGCCCTTAAAGCAACCAAGATAGCAGAGGTAAAAATTCCTCGGCTTAGTCCTTCTTTCTTTTATAATAGACAATAGATATATATTATCCCCAGTCCCCGAGATTCGGGTCGAGTGGTTGATGCTCGACCGAGTAAAGATCACTCGGCGTGAATCTTTATAAATTCTGACATTCAATCCCCGAGATTCATGTCGAGTTTACTCGGCATGAACCCTTATAGTAACACTAACACTTTCCTTTTTTCAGGATTGCACCAATACTCAGACCAAGGTGTTCCACAAGCTGCTCTTGGAACACAAGAAGCTCAAGACCTCCTACAAGCATTTGCAGGAGGAGCTGAAGAATAAGGGTACCTCTCTCTTTTACTGCCATAAAAGACTTGCTCAAAATTATTTCAACCTAATTTGCCCATATTTCTCTTTTGCTGTCCTAAATAGCCGAGACAGAGGCCCAAATCGCAACCGAGCACAACGCTGCGCTTCAGAAGGAAAGAGCTGAAGTGTCTCGGCTCTAGAAGGAGCTTGAACGGGTTCAGAATCAGAAGTCTGAGCTGGAGAGAGCACTGATGCAGCGGGAAGAAGATGCTTTGAAGCATAAGGAGCTCCTCGACCAGACCGAGGTCCGCGCTACCTCGGCACGACAAGAACTGGATGCCCTCAAGGCTAAATGCGACATCTGGCTGACCGAGCTCACCCGAATCAACAGTGATATGGACAGTAAGTTTCCTTTTCTTTTCTTTTTATTTCCTTTGCTTGCACCGACATTAAATATATGCCGGTATATAACTCAACTCGGTGATAACCTTTCTGTCTTCAGAACACTTCTCCCATTCCAAGGCCGCTGCAGTCAACACTACCCGCAGGGCACGAGAAAAGAGAGCGGAAACTGGCCCAATCTCGGAGGAATGGGATATTGAAGACCATCTGACTGCTCTGAATGCTCGCATATCTCCTCTGAAGTGCATTGGTACTGAGCTCCTTGATGCTGGTATCCGGGTTTACCGGACTCTATGGCCAAACTCTGCGACTCCAGCTTCCATCTCTGAGTTATCCAAGTGCCTGCTAGCTGCCGAGACAAGGCTCCGAGAGTGGAGATCTTCCTCGGCTCGCGTCGGTGCAGATCAAGCTCTGACCTTTGTGCTCTCTTGGTACGAGGCAATCGACCTTAATGCACTGAAATCCCTGCGCGCCGACTCGAAATGGACGTCGGATCCAACTCTGATCAAAAGCCGCAAGGAAGCAGCCTCCTTCATGGTCAGCTACACTCAAACCCAAGGTTTTATTCATGGTCCAGTTTACTCCGATGATGAAGGAGATGACGAGGAAGAGGGTGATGACGAGGAAGAGGAGGTTGACGAGGAGATCGAGGCCGAGCCTCCCAACACTGCCACCGACACAGCAGCCGAGACTGCCGAGCAGCCAGCCGCCGACATATCTTCGGAAGCAGCATCCGACACTACCGGCAACCCGGCAACCACCACGACGGTCGATCCTGCGACCGAGACTTCTCCTGCAACTCGTACTGCTCCAACTGACCCGAGCTCCTCCGGTGCAGCTGTTTGAACTTATCACAAGTGGAATTGTTAAATCCCCGGGATGTCGGGTGCAGATGTAAATATACTCTTACGCTTTTACCAGTGCTACTCTATTATGCTAGTTTCAACTAGACAGGCTTGATGCCGGATCACTTTCACCAAGTCCCCGAGTTTACTTTCTTGTTCTACTATACTTAGTAATCTTTGCTCTTGTCTACCATTCAGGCGTTCGACAGTCGAGTCACAAGATCAAAATAATAGCATACAATATTGTAAATTTTGAGGTAAGGTTTAGAGTCATCCGACACAAAGATAAGGAACGAAAAACCGGGTTAGTAAACAACATATACCGAATCATTTTTGGACCGAGTCCCCGAGTCTGTTTTCATGTTTACTATATTCCATAACCTCTGCTCTTGACTGCCATTTTGGCGTTCGTCAGTCGAGTCACAAGATCACAACAAGATAGCATACATTACTTGAACTTTGAGACAAGGTTTAAAACCATTCGGCATAGGACAACACAGATAAAACACATGCATATAGACAAAGGCAGTCCCCGAGTTTCTTTTCGGAGTGCCGACATTTCATTCAAAGGAAACCGAGATACATACATTGCGCCCTTAAGAGTAAAAGGGACGGAGCAGAGCTACATTCCAGGGTCGTTTGGTTTCCTCTCCGGATTTGTCCATCCTGTCCTTCATCGGTACTGTGCATCTATAAGATAGTATGCATCATTGTGCAGAGCCTTGCTCACAATGAACGGTCCCTCCCATGGAGGTGATAGCTTGTATGCCGGCAGTGTGCTGCACCAGCCTAAGCACCAAATCTCCTTCTCGGAATACCCGAGGCTTTATCTTCCGGCTATGATAGCGTCGGATATTTTGCTGATATATTGCTGACCGAGATAAGGCCAGTTCTCGTGCTTCCTCGAGCAGATCGACACCATCTTCCCGAGCTTCTTTTGCCTCGGTTTCTGTGTACAGTGTAACTCTTGGCGAGTCATACTGTATGTCGGTCGGCAAGACCGCTTCTGCTCCATAGACCAGAAAAAATGGCGTATAGCCCGTTGATCGATTCGGTGTGGTCCTGAGACCCCACAGTACTGCCGGTATCTCATCTATCCAACAACCCGGAGATCGCAGCAGTGGTTCAATCAACCGGGCTTTGATGCCGGCTAACACCAATGCATTTGCTCTTTCCACTTGCCCATTGGCCTCCGGATGCGCGACCGATGCTATGTCAAGTCGGATTCTCTTTTCAGCACAGAACCGAGCAAAGGCTCCTACAGCAAAGTTTGTGCCATTATCCGAGATAATGCTGTGTGGGTAACCATATCTCAAAATGATGTCTTTCAAGAAAGATACAGCCGTGTTGCCGTCACACTTCCTGATTGGCTTCACCTCGATCCACTTGGTGAATTTGTCCACCATCACCAGCATATGAGTCATGTTGCCTCGGGCTGGTTTGAATTCCCCACCATATCCAGACACCAAACAGCAAAAGGCCAAGTGATGGGAATGGTCTTGAGTGCTGAAGCTGGCATGTGGATCTTGTGAGCAAATCTCTGACACCCTCGCACTTCTGACGATATCTTCTGCCTGTTGCAAAGCAGTGGGCCAGTAAAACCCATGCCGGAATACCTTAGCAACCAAGGCTCTTGAGCAAGCATGATGACCACATTCTCCTTGATGAATTTCCAGGAGCATCTCTTGCCCTTCCTCCGTTCAACACAACGTTGTAGCACTGTGGTTGCGCTTCTCTTGTACAACTCTTGTTGATGATGGTGTATGCTTTGGATCTTCTTTGCACTCGCCTGGCCTCGGCTTCATTATCTGGCTTACTCCCATCTATCATATACGACATTATAGGCTGTGCCCATCCTGGCACAGGACGTACAGGAAAGACGGTTCATCCACCTCCATTGGTTCAACCGACATTGCCTCCTCCGACATCCACTAGTCAGTCCCCGGGTTCTGCCAAGCAGTCCCCGGGTTCTCCCAAATGCACCCGACATCGATGTCCATGGGAACAACATCAGATTTCGGTTTCGCCGGGATAAAGATTGACTCGGACTCGGGCGACGGTTTGATTGATGGTTTCCTCAGATGCTCCAAGGATATGCCGGGTGGTATTGGATCCCGAGATGAACCTAGCTTGGACAGTACATCGGCGGCTTCATTTTCTGTCCGAGGTACATGCTTGAACTCGCAACCTTCAAAGAACCCCGAGATCTTCTGGACATGAAACCGATATAACGCCATGTTGGCGTCTAAAGTATCCCAATTTCCCGAGACTTGCTGTACCACCAGATCCGAATCTCCGAAGCATTCTACTAGGCGAATACCAATTTCCTTGGCCACGTTGAGCCCATGAACAAGTGCCTCATACTCGGCCACATTGTTAGATGCCGCAAAATGAATCTGCAACACATATCTCAGTTGATCCTGCTTTGGCGAGGTAAGGACTACCCCGGCACCTAAACCAATCTTTGTCTTGGAGCCATCAAAGTGCATTCTCCAGTAATTGGAGTCAGGCAATGGTGGCTCATATTGCATCTCGGCCCAATCCACGAAGAAATCAGGCAGTGCCTGAGATTTGATGGCATCTCTTCTTTCATAATGTGGCGTATAAGGAGCCAGCTCAATGGCCCATTTGGCTACTCGGCCGCTTGCATCTTTGTTACCAATGATCTCCGAGATAGGAGCCGCACACACCACTGTGATTGGATGCTCTTGGAAGTAATGTTTCAACTTCTTGGCCGCCATATAGACACCATATGTCATCTTCTGGTAGTGAGGATAATTTTGCTTGGACAACGAGATCACCTCGCTCAGATAGTATACCGGCCTCTGCACGGTTTTGCCATCTTCTTCTCGCTCCACCACCACTACGGCACTCACAACTCGGTTTGTGGCTGCAATGTAGAGCAACATCGGCTCTTTGGGTAATGGTGAGGCCAATATCGGCGCAGTCACCAACATCTTTTTTAGCTCAGTGAACGCCGCATCCGCTTGCGGGGTCCACACGAAACTGTCACTTTTCTTCATTAGTTGATAAAAGGCAATGCCTTTTCTCCCAACCTACTAACAAACCGACTTAAGGATGCCAAGCAACCAGTGAACTTCTGCACATCCTTGAGACATATCGGCAACCTCATGCTCTCAATAGCACGGATCTTTGTCGGATTTGCCTCGATACCTCGGCTTGACACGAGGAAACCGAGTAACTTGCCTGCCGGCACACCAAATGTACATTTGTCCGGGTTAAGTTTCATCCGGAATCTCCTTAGATTCGCGAATGTTTCTCTGAGATCATCAATCAGAGTGGATTTCTCCTTAGTTTTGATGACGATATCATCGACATATACCTGCACATTTTTGCCTATTTGATCATGCAAGCATTTTTGCATACATCTTTGGTAAGTAGCACCAGCATTTCTCAAACCAAATGTCATGACACGATAGCAATAAGCCCCGTACGGGGTAATAAAAGCAGTTTTCATTTGATCAGCAGGGTTCAGCGGTATCTGGTGAAAACCAGAATATGCATCTACAAAGGATAACAGCTCACACCCGGCTGTGGAATCGATCACTTGATCAATCCGAGGCAGCGGGAATGGATCCTTAGGACATGCCTTGTTCAAGTTTGTGAAATCAATACACATGCGCCACACCTTGGCCACGAGAGGTTCATCCTTTTTCTTTTCCACCAGGACCGGGTTAGACAACCAGTCCGGGTGCAGCACTTCCATGATGAAACCAGCCGCAAGTAACTTGGCCAGTTCATCGCCTATCACCTTTCTTCTCTCATCCGAGAGACGTCGCATGGGTTGCTTCACGGGTTTCATATCCGGTCTGACGAACAATGAGTGCTCAGCCAACTCCCTCGGAACACCTGGCAGGTCCTGATTCGACCATGCAAAGATATCCCGATTCTCACGGAGGAAGTGACTGAGCTCGCCTTCCTATTTCTCGGTCAACCCGGCCCAATGATGACGTTGTGGTCTGGGAACGCCGGGTCGACATTGATCTTCTTTGTCTCTTTCGGCACCTGGAATGCCACACTCTGCTCCGGGTTACTCATACCCGGCATACCGAGTTGCGCGGACTAGGCCAGCGCCACCACTTCAAGGTTCTTCTTTTCCGCAGCAATGATCAATGACTCGGCCAGACAAGAGCCAGCCGAGGCACACTCCATGGAACACTTATAGTTACCCGAGATGGTGATGATGCCATTAGGACCCGGCAGTTTCATCTTGAGGTAAGCCACATGGGTAGATATCATGAACTTGGCCAGTGCTGGCCTATCGAGCAAAGCATGGTATGGACTTTCGAGGTCCACCACCTCGAACTGGATGCTCTCAGTTCTGTAGTTGTCCTTGGTGCCGAATAACACATCAACCCAAATTTTGCCCATAGGTGCACATGAAACACCAGGCACTATACCGTGGAAGGTAGTATCACTCGGCTGCAACATGTTTGCCGAGATGCCCATCTTCACCATGGTGTCTCGGTACATGATGTTGATGCTGCTCCCATTGTCAATTAGAACTCGGGTGAACCTGACATTGATAGTGGGCCCGATGAATGTCGGATCCACCACTAGAGCGTAACCTCCCGGGCTAGGCATGATCCAGGGATGGTCCTTCATGCTCCAGCAGATCTCCTGATCAGACCAGTGCATAAACATCGGCACAGCCGACATAACCACGTTTACCTCCATTGTACGCCGCTGCAGGCTCTTCTTGTCTGTTTTCTCGGTCACAAAGACCACATAGCTCTGATGAGCCTCTCTATACTCACCCTGGCGGCGGGGACCAGCATTCACTTGGTTAACATCCTCTGATCTTCCCCTGTTATCCACAGGTCTCGGAGCTGCAGGCCTCGGAGGAGGCGCATTCACGGGAACAGTGTTTGCCCCGGTGAGCGGTAGTGTTTGCCTCGGAGCTACAGGCCTCTGATGTGCACCCATCTGATTTCCTCCGGATCCGGCCCCTTCCTTCAACGTGCGCTGATACCAGCTGCACTGCCGGGTTGAATGATTAGCCGGCCTGCGGGGGTCATGCGTGTGGTAGCTGCAGGGTCCATCCAACATTGCCTCATAGGTTAACGGCTTCCTCTGGTCACTCCATGGTTTCTTCACATCCTGGTTTTGGCCCCATGCAGGACCACTGTTCTTCTGACGCTGGCTATTGCCGGCATCTGGTTGATCTTGATCAACTGCAGCAACTTGATTTGAACCGTACCAGTAATCCGGCCGGTCCTCTCTCCTCTTGTTCCCGAAATCCTAGCGATCACCTCGCCTGGATGGGCCATGTCCACTGTTGACCGGGTATTTTCTACTCGGTTCCACCGAGTTCAGCAAAGGCTGCATCGGATCACCCAGTGCATAGCTATGTGCAATCCGGATTGTCTCGGCCAAAGTGGCCGACATCTCTCTATGCAACTTCTGCCAGAGCATGGAGCCGTGTCGGCACCCTGAGCAAACCATGAAATGGCCTGCGCTTCAACAACTCCTACACAGGAATTGCGAACTGTACTCCACCGAGTCAAGTAGTCCCGGTCAGTTTCATCATTCCTCTGCTTGCACATGGCAAGCTGCTGAGGATGATTCGTCCTCTTGTACGTGCTGGAGAAATTGCTAAGAAAGGCTTCTTCAAAGTCCAGCCAGCAGTCAACATTGCCCTCTCGCAAGTTGTTCAGCCAGATCCGGGCTGGCCCTTCCAACATTTGCGGGATATATCTTACCGCCCATCGGCGGTTTCCTCCCACGATATGCACCGCCGACACATAATCTGTTAGCCAGTCTTCCGGCTTAGTACTACCGTCATATGTCTTTGAGCCCCGGTTCAACTGAAAGTGCGGCACCGGTGGCTCCCTCATAATCCGAGGTCCAAAGCATGCAGGGCCAGGTGGGCCTTGCTTTTCCAGCATCTCGGACATATAGATCATGTCCAACTTGTAGCGTGCATCATTCGGCGACAACTGGAAAGGTCCCAACCGGGATCCCAGTGCACCTTCATATCTCTGATACCCGGCTCTCTCCATAGCCGAGTAACCATCATCATAATGGTTAGCCACCTGGCCACCACCTTGTGGCTGCTGAACATGCGCGACACTTTGCTGCTGTCGGGCAGGATTTCGTGGCGGATACCGAGGTGGATAACCTCGGTCAGCCGGGTTAATGTTTTCGACATCTGGATTGCCCGGACCAGGATTGCTTTTACCCCAGCCGACACTGCCTTACCCGGCTAACTGCTTTCCGGCATACGCCGGATCATACGTTTGTATCTGCTTATTTTTACCGGAGTTTACACTCCGGGCACGATCTCCACTGACATGCGGTGATGAAGCTTGCCCCTTAGCCGAGTGAACAAGCTGGGACCCACCTGCAGCTGTGTTAGCCTTAAGATAGGCCTCATTCTGCCGCACAGCAACACCTACTAGCTCATTAACTCGGTCTTGTTGCTTACGGAGAGCTTCTCCGGATAAACCAGATAACTCGGCTCTTGCTGCCTCGGCAGCTCTAAGAGTTTTAGCAGGGGAACTATACTTCGGCTTTTCAACCGACATGCGACTAGCAGTTTTACTAGAACTTGATCTACCATCTCTAGCAATCTCGGCATTGAGGCCTCTACCCCTGTTACGCACATCTTCTATGCGACTAGGATGAGTAGCTACCGGAGTAAGACCATGAGCTTTTTTATACTCACGGAGGGTTATCCCGAACTCCCTCCTTATCTCGACCATCGCAAGAGCCTCCTGATGCAGGCTCTGGCGTTGCGACTCCAACTCGGCTTCAGCCAGGGCAGCATCTGTACCGGTAGTTACCGGCACAGCCAGCTTCTCGATCAGATCCTCGAGAGGATCCTGCCTGACCGGTACCTGGGATGTACCGGCCTGGCCCCCGAGGTTCTGCCTCCTCTCCAGCGGCAATTTCGCCGTTCTGGTGGACTTGGCGGCAGGTGCGCCGACATCTCCTTTGCCAGCACCATCCGCGGAGCCAGTCATCATGACCTCTACGCAGCTCCCGGGGCGAGGGATACGCCGGCCGCGAGCCGCACAGACAGCAGGAGGATCCTCAGCCACAAGCACCTGCGCGGGGTACCTGCAGACGAACTCGGTGGCGACGTAGACCTCGTACGCCCCAAAGGTGACGAGGCAGCCATTCCTCGACATCGGCCTGCTACCGAAGCAGCCCGCGTTGTCGCTGATGAAGTTCAGCGAGCCGAATCTGTGGACAAGGCCACTGACCACGCGCTCGCCAGAGGCGATGATGGAACCCGTCCGGATGAACACACCAGCCAGCGTCGCTGCTGGCCCCACGGTGGGCGCCAACTGTCGTGGTGGTGTCACAGCAGATGCCATGGGATGGCTTATGCTGGGGCCGATGGACGCTGGTGGAACCGGGGAGGGCTAGCGCGCTAAGGAGCGCACACGGAAAACACAAGCACACACAATATACCCAGGTTCGGGGCCCTCGTGAGGAGGTAATACTCCTACTCCTGCCTGCCTCTCTCTATGTTGGTATCTCACCAGTACAATGGTGCTCCTTGAGCTGTATCTTTGCAGCTATGGCAATGAGCTCTAAGGAAGAAGACGAAGCTAAGGGGGGAAATATCTCTCTCTCTGGGCGTCGTCCCTCACGCAGGAGGGGCTGGGGTACATTATATACTGGTACCCCGGATCACCGGATTGGCGCCGTACATTACACTGCAACCACGCTCATGCCTGCACGTCATGATTGTACCCTGCACAGTGGACATGACGTGGCCTGCTGATGACTCCCAAGTGCAGAAGATCAATTGTATTACCTTTCGAATAGAAAAGGTTGTCGAACCCACGAGGAGCTGAAGGTATTGATTATTAGAAATGATAAATAGACAATAAAAGATGCAAGTGTTTTTGGTATTTTCGATTGTATAATTGCAAGACAGTGACAATGCAGCAGGTAAATGGTAACAAGTAAAATCTCTCAAAGAGAGAGAAAGCCCAATCCTCTATGTGTAAGAGGACAAGCTCAAGTGATGTGTAACTTATATGTGGAAAACGTTACCGAGGGCGGCATGGATATTGCTAGACATATAGATCTATTATATATTAAAAGTAGATTATGGGCTAACCAAAAATTAGAGAATTACTTAGAAAATTCCACAATAATCAGAAACATCGGGCCATCGATTTAACTAATTAGTCAATGACAGCCGATAGATCTTAAAAATAAACAATTGACTTTTAAAGTTAAAAATAAACAATTGACTTTTAAAGTTAAAAATAATTACCCACCAATACCCTCCATAAGTTATTTGTTAAAACCCCTTCATTGCAACGAGCTAAAAGCAAACCTACCGTACCCCTCAGGCAGGCCGCCATCACCGCAGTGGTTGAATCAATTTGGTCGGTCAACTGACCTGATGGCTCTCGATCTGGCCGTGACCATGGTAGGGTTCGTCGGTTCGTCGGCGGCCGGAAAGCTAGCTTCCCCGATTCTTGACTTTCTCACGTCGTGGTTGTTCACTTGAGCGCTGGCTCTGATCCAATCAACAGTTCAGAGCATCTACATCTTGAATCCAATTGAAAGATTACGTGCATGGTCTTCAATCCTACATGCATCCGCATGCACCTCTATAGCCTGGCCAGTACTGCGCAGGAGCCTGTTGCCGCCATCGCACCTGGAGAGGGCATGCAAGGGCGGCATGCATGCAGATCAGGGCAGGCCCATCATTGCAATCCGATCCGGCGTGTGTGTTCCATGCACATGATCAGCCGTTTATGTTTCAGGCTGATCCAATCTGGAAAAGGTAATCACTTTAATCTTGGTGTGTACCGTCCTTCTAAGCTAGCCATATGCAGCTAGCTAGCTTCATACGTGATTGATCTGGTGCTACCACAAGCAATTCGACCGAGCGAGGCCTTATGGGTTCCTCCGATCGGAATAGGCTGCCGTTGTTTCCCACGTTTTATGGTGATTTATTTTTGGCTAGCGTCTCTTGCATCGATTTTGATTATTTCCGGTTTTCTCTCATTGCAGGTCTATGGGATCGGGATGTTTAGGGAACTGCGACCAATGCTGCATCCCCCTAGCCGCAAGGTTACTGCTTGATCTGTGATTTTCATGCCTACTATATATTTCGGTACTGTTTGCCAAGATGCGGAACTGATTGGAAAACATGCACGCACAGTTTATTTTCTAAGAAAGTCAGAAATATGGCGCAACTTTGTCCCTATGATTTATTATGCTACGAAAGATAATTTAGTTGCAGTCTATATAGCTAATTTCGACAGTATCATTATATGATTAATCACTTTGGACAGAAAGTTACTTGGATAGTTCGATATTATGTAAGCATATGAACTCAAGTAGAATGTAGAAATACACATGTCCTTTGACCTTTGGTGGTCATATGTTTATTGACACAACAACTGACTTTTGGAGGATCTATAGACTCATCTATGCAGCCACATAATACTGGTAAGGGAAAACATTGTTTGTATATTTCTGGAACTGCGTGAGGGCCAGGCGAGATTAAAGGGCTTGGTTTCCATGCTCATCTATTTTTGTTACTCTCTCCAATCTGAAAAAAGTGCCGCTGCAAATAAATTGTTCATATACAAATTTTAAATTTTATGTACAAGTCCCTTTTTAGATCGGAGTGAGTATTGAAGATGCATGACATGCTTCTAGGCTTCGTACGTACCGTCAGTTTTAAGATTTGTCTATTTATATTTATTGGAGATGACATGCTTTTAGGGTACGTACCTACCATCAGTTTCAAGATTTGTCTATTTATATTTGAAGGGGAGATGCCTGCTCAGGAGGTACTTTTAGGCTAACAATATCACATATATTTACTCCTGATGAAATGCTTCATTATCGCCCAGGTTGTCATCACAAATATTAATCAGTACAAAACATGGTACCATGAGTAAATTGAAATTAAAGCTAGAAATTATTTGCAATGCCAATTGTTTTATATTTTGGCTTATACGAGTAAATTGCTAAGCTAGAAATTATTTCAGGTGAACTGAATAGAGAAATTAAATAAGTGCATATATCACAATCATAAGAGCTCATTTGCTCAATGCGCCATCACCGAAATTCCGTTGGCCAGTAATGAAGCCCACCGGTGGCTGCTCATTGGGGCAGCTGACCTGGATCGATCGGAGCAGATCGACCGTCGAAAAAGCAGCTCGCTTGCGGAATTTCCAACCCTCCATCACCCCTTCATATGTTATCAAGCTAACACGTTTCTCTTATTCTAGCTTCTACAAAACCGAACTGCTATAATGACCTTTTCCAGTACTACCGAGGATATCTTGCTAGCTATGGGAGTAGAGAAGTAGGAAACATACTTATTTGTGCATAATTTATAGGTAAAATATTATTCTTAGCAATACTTCCTCCCGCGTCGACAACGGCACCAAACCGTCCGGACATTTGAGACGAAGTGAATTTAATTAGGACATGGAGTAATCAACTCTCTTTCCCTAAAAAAAACTCCGTTTCTTCAAGTAAACGTAGAATCTAGGTAATTAATTGATATGTGAGTATAATCGATTATGTATCTATGATTGATGACCAAATCCAACCCCTTCATAAAGCTTGTAGGTGTAGCGAGTTTTCGTTTAGACGGTGGCTTCCGGCTGATCGTTGTATCTATTTGTAAGGCTCGGTGGTCTTGTTTTCTCTTATTAATAATAAAAACGGTTGTACACCCTAGATTTCAAAAAAAATGTTGATGACCAAATGATTTATCCACATGCTAATTAGTGCACGAATATGTCTGTTTGTAATCCACTCTCCATGAAATTTAAATTTTTCTCTAATGATGTGCATCATAGATATAGTTGGCAGTAATGTACAATGTGGTTTAAACCGTTGCTTACCACATCTTCAACATGTGTTTTCGAAATAAAATTACACTGCACACCCTTTATTGTTCCTGGTGCATGCTACCCACTGTCTAGGATAATATTTCTACATTGTGGTTTAACAGTTCGTTGCCTTCAAAGTTAATAATGTTTGAGTATTTGAAGCAAAACTTGCTTATGGTGATTTGGCAACAAGATGTTTATTGGAGCATTATGCTTGGAATTTTTGTTAAATATGCTTATTAAACAAAACCATGGTTCATAGTACACAACTGCAAAACAAAACCAACTGCAAATCTAAGTTCTTAGCAGCAGAATAGTACGTAACATACTTTGGATCAACAATTATATCGTAGGATCACTGCAGCAAATATCTCATCAGACCACCATCAGAGTTGTACTTTAAACAAAACTGCCATGAACCTCTGTGAAACCATTGGTATGTGACCTATTAAGACATGCGCTCTTTGGTTTGAAAATAAACAAAAACCATCTGAAGGAGAAAATTGATGTACCCAAATAGGGGAGAAAAGGGAAAGTATGACCCCTAATTCTCAATAATACTGAAATCTTGCATGTGAGAGTCAGTTCTCGGGTAGACAATAACTAATATTAAAAATTTAGAATCTTTATATTATATGCTAATGAGGATAAATTGGCATGCTAATGCTATGACTGTACTAATCACTTAATTTCCGAAATAGCTTGGCGAGATACTAAAGCTATGGCGTAGGACGGAATGGAAAACAAAGGCTGTTTCCAGCCCATATGAGCAACGTAATGTATCGGGACTTCCATTGCAGAATAGAAAGAAAAAAATCTGGTACCAAATCCAAATCATGGCAGCGTCCTCACTGATTCAAAACAACACCATGCACCAGGCCATTTATCTTCTCCAAATAGACGTCCGGATACCGCCATCCACTGTTGGTCTGTGGCGCAAGCCTTGCACTACTGGACAAACCCAAGGTGCACGAACCTCCTCAACGCGGACATCCACCATGGTCCTCCAACAGTAGTACCTCATGCTCCATTTGTATGCTACAGTTGTAGGCAAGGGAAAACATCGGTGGTCTGATTTTGCTGGATTTCTAGGACAGGAGACAACTAGATCTAGAGACCAGCGACGGAGAAAAGTGGAGAAGTGGAATAGTGTGCAGTGGAGAAAAACTGGGATGACTGACAGAAGAGAGTAAAAAAAATGGAGTTGTTGATATTTCTTATTCCAAAATAAAGACATACCACAATTAATCCCAGAGCTGTTAGATTTGCACCGTAATTCGCAATATCTCAAGTTATACATGAGATGTATACTTATACTTAAGTACCACTTGCACATAAGGTATAACTGAGAAAAATATTCACGCAATACCAAAAAAAAGTTCACACGATACAAGAACATTGACGTGCTGGAAAAAATGGGTGACATCAGATGAATTAAATTGATTCTCATTGCACAAAAAATTAAGCTAACCCAAATAATTTACAAACACATACCATCCGGGAAATTTAAAGTCATATATACATATATATCACATTTTAAAAATAGGTCAATGGTACAAGATTAATTGAGTAGTAATTTTATGCATATAAAACGTCTTAAGTAAAGTTAAAAATTACAAATTAATCAAAAATATTAGAAAGTTATTACTTATCTTCATACACAAAATTTTATTAGATTGTCTGGAATTGTTTCCCATTTAAATATCATATGAGAAATTTTAAAAGACAATCAAGAGGTCGCCTGCGCATGTACGCGGGCCACTTTGCTAGTTTATTAAACAACACGTTGAATATCTTGTCTAGTTTTAATCTTCTTCGGACGGAGCTATTATTAGGTACAGCTAAATAAATAGACTAAACCCCTTATGATGATCATGTGGCCAATTAAATGACAGCACAAGAATTATTAAGATATAAAATCCACCATAGCATTACGCTCTAGGTCCCCGATACTAATACCCCGTAAAGTAACTTAATGATTCGGTCTCAGCTTTCGTGTCCTCCCAAGTCTCCCTCACGCCATTACACTACGGTGTTCTCCTATGAGCCCATATAGGTGAAGTGTTGTGCAGTCGACGTTCGCACAACACCATCATAGAATCACACAAAAAGATAAACACTAGACAAAATACCAACACATGTCATATATAAATCATTGCCAATTCATCCTATGCCCTCAGGAACATACGGGAACTACTCACAACGTGCAAACATGGTGATGATCAGTGGCATAAATGGTACAACACAATCTGAAAGTATAACTCCACCAACAAATAATGACAAGTACTCAATCACAAACATGAATAGGAGCACGAGACAAGTATCTAGGGTATAGCAACTCTCAAACTACGAGGGGGACGGAGTGGATCACGGAGATGATGATGGAGATGGTGCTGGTCTTGGTGATGGTGATGATGTAGAGGCCTCCTCCCACGCCAAGGAGGAGAGGTGATGATGATGACGGTGATTTCCCCCTTCTCCGGAGCTCCGGAGCAGCAGGATCTGATCCCCCTCGGAGGGAATCAGGAGTTTCGCCGCCGCCGCGACCTCGGATGGATTTGGAAAAATTAGGGCGTTACTTTTCGGGCGAGACGGAGACCTCGTTAAAAAGCCCCAGGCGAGGAAGTGCCCGAGGCTCCTTTTGGTGGGTCCCACGCGGTCAGGGAATCTGGCCGCGTGGGCCCACCTATTTTGGGCCTCGTGGCCTTCCTTGCTTGCTTCTTCTTCCCTCTGGTGTTCTCCCGAAGAAAAACCAGCTGTGCAATTTTCCTTTTATTAATTGGGCCTTCGTAGCTCCTGAAACAATAAAAACACAAAAAGGAGGTTTTCTGCCTCCCAGAAATTAAATACTAAAAATAGGGACTTTGTAGGAAAGTCCCCTAAATCATCTAAAACATGTAAAAACAATGATATAATAATGCAAATAACATCCTAATATGGTGGTATAAGTGGTATAGATGATGATATAAAATGCACGTATCAACTCCCCCAAGCTTAAACCCTTACTTGTCCTCAAGTAAGTAAGGACATAGATCATTACATGCATCAATGGACTTATGGTTGATAAATAAATACGAGCATTGTATCATCATCATATTCAATTGCAATGTAAGATTAATGAATTAAAACTCATACACATAAGGGCAGCATAAGTAGAAGCTCTAGCAATCACCCCTTACACTTTGAAAGCAAATAACCATTGTATGTTGGACAATTGAATCACACTATTTTTAACATGCTTTTGCTCTTATGGCTAGCATCATAATGTTTAATACTTTACTGAAGTTTAAAGACAAGATAAACTCTCATTGGATAACAAGTTAAAGAAGACAAATGAAAAGACAGATATAAAATTATTTGCACCCTTGCTTCACTAGTAACTAGTGCAAACTTTAGTCATGGATGTTTCAATCAAGTTCTTATGCTCAAACAACCTTTATCTCACACTTTCCATGGCTAACCGAATCCTCGGGTGCCTTCCTTTCATACACTTTACAAAGCATAAGTATTGACACATCCATGATCATTAATTTGCTCAAAAGATACTAGATTCTAACAAGAGTGTTTCATATCCTTTTCATTAACTATTCCCAACTTTTTATGCTACAAGACTATATCTCAACCTTAAACTTATTAATTCTCAAGTCATAATGACTCACTCTTTTCTTATTTATATTGAGCTAGATTCTACAATTGTCCAACATACTCAAGTTAATTAAATTCAAGGCAAGATGTGACTGAAACCTCTAAAATAAACCACGCTCATTTGCATGAGTGTTACCCATAAATCTCCAAACAAGAGAATCATGGATGACACCATACTTTAATATTCATTGATAAACCATAAGATAGGGATACATGATAATGCTCCATGAGCTCACACAAGCCTAAAAGAGATTGATAACTAAATGATAAAAGCAAAACACACCATGACTAGATAGATATGATAAACTAGTAAAGATAAAGACTAGGTGGAACTCCCCCAAGCTTGACGTTTTACGCAGCTCTTTATTTCTTCTCTTTGTCTTCATAATAATTCTCTTCAAGTTCTCCAATGATGCCATCATAAGATTGTAGGCTTGCTCAAATTTGTTTGCAGCTTTTCCCAGCTTTTCCATGAGATTCTTCTCCACCGTCTTCTTGTTAGGCTTCCACTCCGGGCTTGGTACTTTCACATTCGGGATCTTACGGTCCCATTCACCAGGATAGTTCTCTTGAGTGACACGCTTGAATTCCCTGTCAATAAGAGTAGAAGCTACGTTTCTGCTAGCAAGTGCGTGTCTAGGGGCCTTCCCTCCTGTGCTCATGCGCGCCGTCTGCCTCTTGTTTCCAAGAGACACGTTCACCTTCACAGCAGCAACAGGGATAGGGGAAGGTGGTGCTGAAGCCAGAGGCGCGATGTCGAGGCATGGCTCGATTTCTTCCTCTTCTTCTTCCACCTTCTCCTCGTCCGGCTCGTAGTCTTCATCATCTGAGTAGTCCTTCCTCTTCCTGTTCCTCCTCCACATGGAAGTGGGGCTGAGGCCCTCGAGCTCGTCATCATCTCTGTCCATGGAGGAGCATTGGAAGGAGTCTCCCGAAGACATGGCTAAAAACCTGACAGACAGAAACAGCAAAAGCAAAGAACGCTCGAAAGCTCTCGGTACGAGATTAGATTGACGAAACGGGGTATATATTGACGGTTTTTAGGCAAGACGAAGAGTCGGAGTCGAAAACGGGACGAATCGGGACTCCGAGGGGCAAAAGGAGTGGGCCCACGCGGTCAGGGAATCTGGCCGCGTGGGACCCCCTCTTTTCCTTCTCGAAGCTCCGTCACGTCCAGTTTTCTTGTCCCACACGTTAATTTCCATAAAAAATGATGTCCGTAAAATATTACGCAATTCCGAGAAACTTTCCAGAGTAAAAGTTACCTTTTATTGATTTTGGATTTCTGAAACTGCAAACTTCTTTGCAATTACCTCCTCCGGTGTCTGTAAAATGAATTCCTCCACCTTTCCAATGAAGCTTTTTCCTGCAATATAATGTTTAAGGCGTTGTCCATTAACCACATGAGGTTTACCTTTCATATCACCATGAAGACGGATAGCTCCTGAACGGTATACTTCCTGTATCACTAATGGTCCCTGCCACTTTGAAGCTAACTTACCTGCAGAAAACTTGAAACGAGAGTTGTATAATAGCACTTGATCACCTACTTTGAATTCTTTCTTTTTAATTTTCTTGTCATGCCAAATCTTAACTTTTTCTTTAAACATCCTGGCACTTTCATAAGCTTCATTTCTCCATTCATCTAGTAGGTTTAAATCAAGAATTCTCTTCTCTCCAGCAGTTTTAAAATCAAAGTTCAATTGTTTAATAGCCCATCTAGCTTTATGTTCTAATTCAACAGGTAAATGACAAGCTTTTCCATAAACCATTTTATAAGGAGACATTCCCATAGGATTTTTAAAAGCAGTTCTATAAGCCCATAATGCATCGTTAATTTTAAGTGGCCAATCAGACCTAGACTTATTCACTGTCTTTTCCAAAATGAGTTTAATTTCCCTATTACTTAATTCAACTTGTCCACTAGTTTGGGGATGATAAGGTGATGCAATTCTATGGTTAACATCATATTTTGCCAAAGTTTTCCTAAGAATACCATGTAAGAAATGAGAACCACCATCAGTAATTAAAAACCTAGGAACACCAAACCTGGGGAAAATGATGTCCTGAAGCATCTTCATTGCCGTGGCATGATCTGCACTTTTGGTTGGAATTGCTTCCACCCACTTTGTAACATAATCCACTGCAACCAAAATATGAGTATGCTTTGTCTTTGATTCGGGGAAAGGTCCCATAAAGTCAAAACCCCACACATCAAATGGTTCAAGTGGTAAGGAATAGTTCATAGGCATTTCATTTCTCCTACCAATATTTCCTACTCTTTGACATTTATCACAAGATTTAACATATTCAGCACAATCCTTAAATAAAGTAGGCCAATAAAAACCAGACTGTAATACCTTTGCACCTGTACGATCTCCTGCATGATGTCCTCCATAGGGACTGTCATGACAATCTCTTATAATAGCCTGTTGTTCATACTCAGGTACACAACGTCTAATAATACCATCCACACTCTTCTTATAAAGAAAAGGATCATCCCAGAAATAATGTCTAAGATCATAAAAGAATTTCTTTCTTTGTTGAGTAGTGAAGTGTGGAGGTAAAACTTTACCAACAATAAAATTTGCATAATTGGCAAACCATGGAGATGCAACTTTAGCACTAGAAACATTAACAATTGCAAGTTGTTCATTAACAAAGCTATCATTAATAGGAATAGGATCATCAGGTATATTTTCCATTCTAGAAAGATGATCAGCTACTTGATTATCTTCCCCTTTCCTATCAACAATGTGTAAATCAAATTCTTGCAATAGAAGTACCCATCTTATTAATCTAGGCTTAGCATCTTTCTTATGCATTAAGTATTTAATGGCAGAATGATCAGTATGCAATGTGACTTTCGAATCAGTAATATAAGGTCTAAACTTGTCACAAGCAAATAGCACTGCTAAAAATTCTTTTTCAGTTGTGGCATAATTCCTTTGAGCAGCATCAAGTGTTCTACTAGCATAATAAATGACATTCAGTTTCTTATCAACACGTTGGCCCAAAACAGCCCAACTGCATAATCACTAGCATCACACATAATTTCAAAAGGCAAATTCCAATCAGGAGGTTGAATAATAGGGCACTTATTAAAGCATTTTCAAAATATTAAAGGACTCAATACAATCATCATTAAAAGAGAAAGGAACATCCTTTTGCAAAAGATTGGTTAGGGTTTTGATATTTTAGAGAAATCTTTAATAAACCTACGGTAAAAACCTGCATGCCCAAGAAAACTTCTTATACCTTTGAGATCCCTTGGGAATGGGAGCTTTTCAATAGCTTCTATCTTTGCTGGGTCAACTTCTATTCCTTTCCAGAAATCTTATGCCCAAGAACAATACCTTCAGTAACCATGAAGTGACACTTCTCCCAGTTTAAAACTAAGTGTTGGTCTTCACAACGCTGCAAAACTTTGTTAAGGTTGAACAAGCAATTATCGAAGGAAGTACCATACACAGAAAAATCATCCATAAAGACTTCCATTATCTTTTCAATATAATCAGCAAATATAGCATTCATGCATCTTTGAAAAGTAGCAGGAGCATTGCACAAACCGAATGGCATTCTCCTATAAGCAAATGTACCAAATGGACATGTAAAAGTGGTTTTCTCTTGATCATCTTTATGAACAGGAATTTGGGAGAAACCTGAATAACCATCTAAATAGCAAAAGTGAGAGTGTTTAGATAACCTTTCTAACATTTGATCAATAAATGGCAATGGGTAATGATCTTTACGAGTTGCTTTGTTTAACTTCCTGAAATCAATACACATTCTATAACCAACAACAGTGCGTTGAGCTACAAGTTCATCCTCATCATTTGGAACAACAGTCATTCCACCCTTTTTAGGCACACAATGAACAGGACTAACCCACTTACTATCAGCTATGGGATAAATGATACCAGCTTCAATAAGTCTTATTACCTCTTTCTTACCACTTCTTCATTTTTGGATGGAGACGGCGTTGATAATCAACAACAGGTTTTGCATCTTCCTCCAAATTAATTTTATGCATACATAGAGCTGGGCTTATACCTTTAAGATCATCAAGAGAGTATCCAATGGCTGGTCGGTGAGCTTTAAGCACATCAAGTAATTTCTCTTCTCTTCAGCTGAAAGGTTAGCACTAATAATGACAGGATATATGCTCTTCTCATCTATGCATATTTAAGATTTTAGGCAAAGGTTTTAATTCAAACTAGGATCCCCTTTAGGTGGTGGTAACACTCCTAAATTATCAGGTGGGATATGCAATTGTAATTGTGGTGGCTGTTGTGAAAGTATTTGTTCTAAAGCATCTTTTTCTTCTTCATTAAATGGTTCATCTTGATTAAGCATGTATCTTTCCACCACGTCTGTTGAAGCTACAGCTACATGAGCAAGAGTTTCAATTACATCTTCAGAAAATGGCTCTTTCTTTGAATGCTTATCAGAAAATTTAGAAAAGTTGAATGCAAGTTTTTCTCCAGCACAATTAATAAACACTTTCTCTTTAAGCAAATCAATTTCAGCACCAACAGTATGTAAGAATGGTCTACCGAAAATGATAGGACAAAATGAATCTTGAGGGCAACCAAGCACAATAAAATCAGCAGGATATTTAATTTTACCTACCAATACTTCAACATCTCTAACAATTCCAAGTGGATTAATATAATCTTTATTAGCAAGTTGAATTGTCATACCTGTCTCTTCCATACTGATAGGATCAATATCAGGCTTGATTTCAAGATACAGAGAATATGGAATGACACTAATGCTTGCTCCAATATCACATAAGCCATGATAACTAGAAGTCCCAATAGTGCATGATATAACAGGCTTACCAACCTTGGCCGAATTGCCTTTAACAACTTTAGTAGCATCTTCACATAGATAAACATCAACAGGATCTTCTTCATTTAATTGTTTGATAATAGAGATTTGACTGTTGACTTCCATCTGTTCATAAGGCTGAGATCTTCTTCTTTTACTCTTGTTAGAAACAGCAATAAGTAAATTTTCCTTGACTTGGTTTGGATATGGTGGTGCCTCAACATACTCCTCAATTGTCAAGGATGACACTGGTTCTACCTGTTTAATAACTTTGGGTACAACAATAGATTGTTTAACAGGTTCAACATAAGCTTCAAACCCAGTTTTAGGAATACCAATATGATTAGCAAAAGATTTAGCTACCTCAATTATAACATAAGGATCAAGATTAAAAGTATCACTCAGATTTTTAAACAAGGTAGAAGTAGAGAAATTCTCTACACATGAATACTCATAGTCCAGATAGGGCTCATTACCTTTATCAAGATCCCAATGACCAGTATTCTCAGAAATAGTCTCCAATAAATTCCATGCTTCTTCTTCAGTATTATTTGTAAAGCTTCCACTAGATGAATTATCCAGAAATTCCTTTTGTTGCCTTGGTAGCCTCACATAAAAGTTTATCAGAATAATTTTCCTTGTAAGATCATGACAAGGATTCTTGCGGAGGAGTTCCTTTAACCTCCCCCAAGCTTGAGTAATACTTTCTCCCAGATGTGGCCAGAAATTAAATATATAGCAGCGGTTCTCATAAGCTTCTCTAGGAGTAAAATACTTAAGAAAGAAAACCTTCCTCAAAATACTCCAGTCCATAGTGACTTCTTCATCTAAAGACCTGAACCAAATACGAGCATTACCAGATAAAGACAGATATAACAGCTTCCTTTTTACCTGATCTTCAGAAATACCAGGAAGTCTAAATAAACCACATATCCCTCAATTGTTTCCATGTGTTCACGTGCAGATTTAGTTCCATCTCCTGTAAATGGATTTTTCATAACTCTTTTAACATGACCAACGGGAATTTTATATCCCACTTTAGGTATCTCAGGCACAGTAATTTCAACAGTTTTAGGAGCATAAGCACTTTCATATAGAGCAAGATGTAGCGAGGCACGATTCATAAATGCCATAGTAGCAATGAGATAAAACAGTAAATAAAATTCACCTTTCAAGTTTCCTTACCAAACTTCTTACCAATAGCGCTACGCTCCCCGGCAACGGCGCCAGAAAAGTATCTTGATGACTCCCAAGTGCAGGAGATCAATTGTAGTACCTTTCGAATAGAAAAGGTTGTCGAACCCACGAGGAGCTGAAGGTATTGGTTATTAGAAATGATAAATAGACAATAAAAGATGCAAGTGTTTTTGGTATTTTCGATTGTATAATTGCAAGACAGTGACAATGCAGCAGTAAATGGTAACAAGTAAAAGCTCTCAAAGAGAGAGAAAGCCCAATCCTCTATGTGTAAGAGGACAAGCTCAAGTGATGTGTAACTTATATGTGGAAAACGTTCCCGAGGGCGGCATGGATATTGCTAGGCATATAGATTTATTAAACAACACGTTGAATATCTTGTCTAGTTTTAATCTTCTTCGGACGGAGCTATTATTAGGTACAGCTAAATAAATAGACTAAACCCCTTATGATGGATCATGTGGCCAATTAAATGACAGCACAAGAATTATTAAGATATAAAATCCCACCATAGCATTACGCTCTAGGTCCCCGATACTAATACCCCGTAAAGTAACTTAATGATTCGGTCTCAGGCTTTCGTGTCCTCCCAAGTCTCCCTCACGCCATTACACTACGGTGTTCTCCTATGAGCCCATATAGGTGAAGTGTTGTGCAGTCGACGTTCGCACAACACCATCATAGAATCACACAAAAAGATAAACACTAGACAAAATACCAACACATGTCATATATAAATCATTGCCAATTCATCCTATGCCCTCAGGAACATACGGGAACTACTCACAACGTGCAAACATGGTGATGATCAGTGGCATAAATGGTACAACACAATCTGAAAGTATAACTCAACCAAATAATGACAAGTACTCAATCACAAACATGAATAGTAGCACAAGACAAGTATCTAGGGTATAGCAACTCTCAAACTACGAGGGGACGGAGTGGATCACGGAGATGATGATGGAGATGGTGCTGGTCTTGGTGATGGTGATGATGTAGAGGCCTCCTCCCACGCCAAGGAGGAGAGGTGATGATGATGACGGTGATTTCCCCCTTCTCCGGAGCTCCGGAGCAGCAGGATCTGATCCCCCTCGGAGGGAATCAGGAGTTTCGCCGCCGCCGCGGCCTCGGATGGACTTGGAAAAATTAGGGCGTTACTTTTCGGGCGAGACGGAGACCTCGTTAAAAAGCCCCAGGCGAGGAAGTGCCCGAGGCTCCTTTTGGTGGGTCCCACGCGGTCAGGGAATCTGGCCGCGTGGGCCCACCTATTTTGGGCCTCGTGGCCTTCCTTGCTTGCTTCTTCTTCCCTCTGGTGTTCTCCCGAAGAAAAACCAGCTGTGCAATTTTCCTTTTATTAATTGGGCCTTCGTAGCTCCTGAAACAATAAAAACACAAAAAGGAGGTTTTCTGCCTCCCAGAAATTAAATACTAAAAATAGGGACTTTGTAGGAAAGTCCCCTAAATCATCTAAAACATGTAAAAACAATGATATAATAATGCAAATAACATCCTAATATGGTTGTATAAGTGGTATAGATGATGATATAAAATGCACGTATCACCTGCCCATACCTCGTGTCCTGTTCCAACGTACGCTCGTGGTCAGCGATGGACGTGACCCGCCATGCCTGGTACTCCTGTTCCCACGTACACTCGTGGTCAGCGATATGCGTGACCGGTCATCTCGTACCCGCGCCATACTGCACGCCACGCTCCCGTGCCAGACGGGATGTGACATGCATTGACTTCCAATCCGACATAATGTGCCTCCTCTCTTTAACCCGGCATGGATATGCCGGATTCTCTTTCCTGAATATTCTCCCCTGCACATAAGAAAAACACACAAGATACCGACATACATATGTCGGTCATTATACCTCGGTCAGAATATGTCGGCTAGGTATGTCGACCACCGTCTCTCGACCACCGTATCTCGGTAACCACATGTCGGTTTTTACCAACATCATAACCCGGCCCCTCCTGGGCCCGGTTAAGTCGGTTTTACCGTACCTCGGTCCACTCTTGAACATTGCTTATACCATATCATGACCCTACCCGGGGTAGCCCCCCAACATCATTGTTGGAAAATTCTCCAACATAGCGAGAAATGGAAGTTGAGGGACCAAGAGCCAAAAAAAGGGGAAATACGTGTTGAGGATGACTCCGATGATGATCAAGGTGGGAGGAACAAGAACAAGCCCGAAGGCAACAAGAAAGCCAAGGAAAGAGTGGCGAAGCAACTTGAGGCACAAAGCTTGAGAGAGAAGCTTGACGAAATGGTGAAATCCAATGAGACCATGGTGGCCAAGACATTGGAGGCAAAACACCAGTTGGCCGAGAAGAAAGCTCAAGAGAAGAAAGAAAAGTGGGAAGTGCTTCGTGAAGAAGGGAAGCGGAAGACCGAGATTGAGGCCAAAAGAGCCTCGGCGGAGGAGAACAAGTCCGTGACCAAGCTCTTGGCCGAAGAGAACAAGATCATGATGATGAACCGAAGTGAAATGGATGAAGTCACCTTGGAGTGGCATGACATCGCAAGGAAGGAGATATTGCATCGAAGGAAACAAGCGATGCTAAAAGCCGGCGGTGGTGGAGGTGCCGGCGGTGGTGGAGGTGATGGTGGAGGTGCCGGCGGTGGTGGAGGTGCTAGCACGGTGTAGGGCCTTTCGATGATGCCCATTGTGTTTTGGAAGCAATTTTTGGTCACACGGATGGAAAACTATGTTAATTGCCGTCTTTAGATTCAAGGAACTTTATTATTTGCTATATTAATGTCGAATTTGTAAGCAATTTGGCATACTACGACATTCATGCCTAATTCATGTTTTGCATATGCAGTTTCTGAACGCGGCGCGGCGGAGCAGAAACCGCAAAGCAGAACCGCAAAACATATTCTGTTTTGCGGTTCTGCTCCGCCGCGCCTCGTTTCTAGCCAAAAAACTCGCGTTCCCCGACCCTTAAAACTCTTTTGCGGGTACTGCTAAAGATGCTCTTACAGCGTACATCATTGATAATATAGAGGGATAAGTGCAACTCGGGAGAAAAAATCTACTTTCCGCGTAATGTCAACCTTTTCTCTCCGTAGATATCCTGCCTGCAAATGAAAACACCATGCATCCGCCCGTACGTGCGTCTGAATTCTGACGAGTAGCAAGCATCCCAAGTTCCCAACTCAAAAGGTTGTACGTATTACGAAAATCGCATCTAAGCAGGTAGCTGCTCCGTTGACATCAAGGAGACTGCAGGCCAGGGCGGCAAGAAATCTCTCCCCTCAGTCGCGTTTTGATTCGAGCCTTGGTCAGATCATCATCATCCCAACCAGTCCTTAAAGAAAGCCAAGGCAAGCCGGAGAAGGACGGTGCAACCACTGAAGGAAAGCTATATACGGCAAGCGGAGTCGGCCAGCAGACAGGCGCGCGGTGGCCTAATTACTCAGGAAAGCAGGTTACCACTTGGTTTTCTCTGGGCGGCTAAAAGGTGATTAGCGAGGTAGACGGGAGCGTGCGGGGCGGGGCCTCCGCTTGTCGGAGGAGGGACGTGCAGGGTTTTTGTAAATTTGTCAAAATGAAAACGTTGGGCGGGAAGTGCCTACCCGGCCCGGGCCACAGCTAGCGAACTCGCTCGCTAGGCTTGGAGGAGAGTTGTACGTACGTCGCCGTCAGCCCATCATCATCTCCGGCTAATAATTTCCTTTGTTTAACGTTTCCCGTAGAGACGCTAGCTTTCCTAGTGCTGTGTGCCGTCACAGGGATGCGGGCGAGCTGGCGTTTCCATCGATCCAACAGTGGCAGCGGCATCCGAGTTGGGACGTGACGGTCTGTTGCGTTCCGACCGACGAGCTGGCCGGGGCATACTAGTGTAGCTGCGTACGTGGAGCGTATCACGCGGTACACGGCATGCACCTACCCTACCGACCCGGAACCACAACTCGAGCCTTGCAGCAACCGGGAATTAAATGGCGAAGCAAAAGTTTGGGGGCGTTCACGTGCCGACGCCGTTGGCCACGTACGGAGCGGATGCCGATGCCCAGGGGAGCAGCTGCACGTTGCGACCATAGATAGGCTGGATCTCCAGCTGGATCCACGAGTAACTGCCGCTGACCCATTTTCGTCTTCCCTTGACTTCCCATTTCATCACTTCTTTTTTTCCATTGACAACAACCAATTTCGTCAGGTGGTATACAGGCCCACACAGCAGTGTCCACGCACAACAACCAAAAGCGTTACTCATTTAGAGCCCAACACGATCAGGCTAGCTGGGCGGCCCAGGGATAGATTTCTTTGGAACAAGTCCATCCACGCGAGACGAGGAGTGAGTGGGTGCCTCTTGTTAGAACGAGAATCGGGAGCGAATCGAGAGAGAATAAATGAATCAATCGAACTGCTTTATTGATGGTTAGAGAATCCTTTTATACATGGGTAGGGTGATGTCGGTTCCCAGAGGCGGCGCTCCAGGAAACAACCGCCCGACGGTTGCCCACATCATGGGATTACAAAGTGGGGATTATCTCCTAATTAATAGATTTCTTTCCGGGCTTGCTGTGCATTTGGCTCTGGATTGTGGCCGCACGAAGGTCGCCGTTGTTGACATTGATGTGCACTATGGGAATGGCACCGCGGAGGGCTTCTACCGGACGGACGGCGTGTTGACGATATCTCTTCATATGAACCATGGGTCTTGGGGTCCGTCGAATCCGCAGAGTGGCTCGGTTGATGAGATTGGCGAAGGCGAGGGGCTTGGGTACAATCTCAACATACCTTTGCCTAATGGGAGTGGGGATGCGGGGTATGAATATGCGATGAATGAATTGGTTGTTCCCGCCATTGACAAGTTTCAGCCCCAGCTTTTGGTTTTTGTGATTGGACAAGATTCTAGCGCGGTAAGTTGAAGTTGTGTGATTTTTTCCTTCTACTTAGTTCATCACATGTTCTATTTATCAATCTTGCCAAATCACGTGCAGTTATAATACATTGATAAGTAAAATTGTAGTTAACACTTACCATGTTGTGTACAAAAAACTAGATTGCCTAGAACTAGGAGGAACAAGGCAACTTTTGCTTGATAGAAGAAACGGGCACCAAAATCTTACTAGTAGGGACTCCCCTACAGTTTTGAGAACGACTAGATGTATAGCACTTATATAGTTTTCTTGCAGCTAATGTTAGTTTATATGATTCTAGAATTGAAATCATATTTAGGGCGTTATGGGTGGAAAATTTAATTAAGAATTGTACCTTGATGACAAAGTGTCAAGCATGATAACCTTCCTTCTTAAACTATTCGACTCTGTTAGACTCGGACTAACTAATTATAAGTTTTGTCCGATGCAGTTTGATCCAAATGGAAGACAGTGCCTGACCATGGCTGGTTATAGGAAAATTGGACAAATAATGAGGAGCATGGCTGATTGGCATAGCCATGGGCAAATGCTGTGCTGATTGTCCAGGAAGGGGGTTACCACATGACTTACTCGGCATAGTGTCTGCATGCGACACTAGAAGGTGTTCTGAACCTTGAAGCCCCATTGCTGGATGACCCAATCGCCTATTACCCGGAGGACGAGATGTACACCATGAAAGTTGTCGACGTCATGAAGAAATGCTGGAGAGAATCCATTCCCTTCTTGAAGGACATTTAGAAACGCACACGGCTCTTCGACATAGCGACGGTGGACAACGTCGATTTGAAATCATGTCATAGTCTACACTCATTGCGGAAATGACCAACTTGATTTCAGGCGTCTTCCCTGGACCCTGATTCTCAAATTCTTGGTCACATGGTTGTTGTACATGTATGCGTATAGTTCTGTCTTGTGATGTCAATTGGTACTTACTGCTTTCAGTCTGTCAAAATCTCTTAGACCACCATTTATATGTAGCGTATATCTTTAGCGTATGAAGAAATGGCGGCTGACCTCTTCCAGCGCCCCTTGAATCGCATCGTACTCTATACGCTGCATATGCGTTTTTCCGCATCATCTCAAGCTGATTTCATAGCAATCATGTAATGCTTTCACGAGTCCGTCATCCAGCGCCAGGGTGGCCGAATTTTAGGCCGTGTGTTCGTAGTGAACTTCTGTGGAAGTGCTGCTCTCTTGGCCTTTGTACAGAGAAATACTGTAGGGAATGCTGTTGCCAAGCCCACCGTATGTGTGATGTAATCAAGTCGTAGCCAATCATACTGAATTTGGTCTCTACGCGACGTCGACGCTGTGGACGTGTGAGATGTGACTGAAACGTACAGTAGCAGCTTTGCGTCGGATCGAAGGATGCTGCGTGGATAGCTGGGCTGAAAACGAAATTCTTTACTCCTCTCCACTTCAGCTCACGAGGAGAGAAGAAACGGACGCGCTTCCGCCGCTGCTCTCCTTGCCGACAGCGCTCGTGCCACGGACCGGCCACACTGAAACGGCTGGGTTTATCTATTCGTTGACGAGGCTTCGAAATACCTTCGGCCCTAAGGCTGTGAGCGGGTGGATTTATAGACCACAGCAGAATTTCAGTGTTTCGAGTGAGTGTTACTGCATGTTTCGAATGAGCCGTTTATGTTATTAAGAGGACTCTGTTCAGATAGATGCTCGTACATATATACTTTTTTAGGGAATTTATCTCCTACAATTAACATTGAAAAGTATCAGACACCCTCGAAAAAGAAAGTTGAGTAGGGGTGGAAACTTGGTACCGGATAATTCGAATTATTCGACATTGATATTCGAGAAATTGAAAATGGATGTCGCAACACCTGAATCCGGACTAAATGATTTTTTTTTGATGAAATGAAAATTAACGTGGCAAATATCCAGATCCGTTATTACAAATAAAAATACATATTGAATTTTGATGGTAATATGGATATGAAAATGGATATATCTGTATTCAAATAAAATTAATTAGCCAATTTTAATAATCCAACCCGATATGCAAATTATCAAACATAAAATGCTAACCAAGTGGTTCAATATATTTTTCTATGATTGAACTTGAAACTATTCTGTATTATATTTATATCACCATATTTATGTTCTATAGTCGACTCATTGTGAGACATGCATCTATTATTTTTTTACATTCATTTTCGTTCTGAATTAAGAAAACATATTTTATTAACATCCGCTCCGCATTCGTATTTAACAACATCGGTATTTATATTTATATTTATTTGAAAATATGAAAACGGATATGGGAAGAGATCCGTATCAGATTCCATCGCAAAAAATGAAGCGCATACTAGCGGTAAAATTTTGTTTGGACCACTCATGATGACGCACCATTATATGCACAACAAATTTTTCCCAAGTCAGGTTTAATATAAAAACAGTCTCACAAAGGATTTCATAGGGAATACTTGAACAACTCGAGGTACCAAACCAAAACAATCCACCATAATAAGATAGATAAAGCCAGCGGTTACGCGTGCGTGAAACGGGATGAACGTCTCGTGAATCCTACGGCCATACCCGTCTACCTTTTTCCTGCTTCGGCCCCAAAGCGCAAGATACCTTTTCGCTTCCGTCCCTCTCCTTCTTCCTCCTCGTCCTCCTCTCATCTCCGGGCGTCCCTCATCTCCGCTCCGCTCCGCCGCCCCGCCACTTCCATCCACCGCCTCCATGGGTCTCCTGTCGAACAGGTAACTGCTCCAGATCTCCCCATCATCTCCGTCTCCTGCTCCGCTATTGCTTACCTAATTGGTGTAATCAATTTGGTGTCTTATGTTGGTTAATTTGTGTGTGGTTTTCTTTTTCCCATTGTGTTAGGACCGGGAAGGAGACCTGAAGGCGGGGGATCACATCTACTCTTGGAGGGCCGCGTGGGTCTACGCGCATCACGGTGCGGAACATTTCCTCTCCCTCCTCTCTGTATTTTGTTTGATTTAATCCGATTAATTTGGCTTCCGCGTAAGTTTTTTGGTTTGCGGTGGTTCATGAATCGGTCACGTTTAAATCAGTGGATTTAGGGGAAGATGAAATCGTCTGCGATGATATGTGTTTCTATTTTTTGTGCAAATCTAACACGGTCTATATGACTATATCCCAAAACAGTGCATCATTGTGCTTATAGGAGATTCAGTCGACTAACTACCATGCCCATGCGTTCACAATCTGATTTTGGTAACCTTAGTGCTTTTATTGGCTATATATGCGATTGTTCAACAGATGGTCCACATCAGCCACTCTGATTCGGATGTGTAAATATTGAAGCTAATAGGTTATTGTTCGGCACAAAATCTGTTGATGAATCACATATTAAGCATATTGAACAATTGCGTATGGAGCATACATACCCAATATAGATGCCATGAACTTGGCTTTCATGCTTCTTTTGGAGCGTATCAGTTAGCATGTTTTAACTGTATGGCGCGTGAGAATCACTTACCAAAACATTGACAAGAGCGACAATCTTAGTTCTAATCATAGAAATAATAGTAATGGCAATGTTGTGGACATTTTTTCTGAAAATAGTAGTGTATTTAGTTGGAAGTGCTATGTTTTTGTAGATTTCCGCATGTATAACCGTATTCCTTCCTCAGGAATATATGTGGGCGATGATAAGGTGATCCATTTTACTAGAGGAAGGGACCAAGAGGTCGGAACTGGGACAGTCATTGATTATCTTCTCGTGAGTTCTGGCCCTACTAGGAGCACCACGCCATGCTCGGTATGCAGCAGCAATGAAGCCACCGCCGCAACTGAGACAAATGGTGTCACGTCCTCTTGTCTCAGCTGTTTCCTGGCAGGGGGCGCTCTCTACCGTTTCGAGTATGCTGTCAACCCAGCCCTTTTCCTTGCCAAGGTGCGAGGAGGGACGTGCACGCTTGCCGCCACTGATCCTGATGAGGTGGTTGTCCACCGAGCCAAATATTTGTTGACCAATGGTTTCAGGTGCTATAGCCTGTTCAAGAATAACTGCGAGGACTTCGCGGTATACTGCAAGACTGGTCTGCTTGTGGCTGAGCAAGGTACCGTTGGGCTCGGGCAGAGTGGGCAGGTTGTCTCCATCATTGGCGGGCCGCTTGCTGCTGTGGTTTCGACCCCTTTCCGCCTAGTAACCACAAACATCTATGGAATGGCAGTGATGGCTGTCGGGGTGTACTGTGTTAGCAGGTATGCAGGTGACATTGGGAACCGTGGAGATGTGCTGAAAGTCGAAGTGGAGGACCTGACTGCCGGACTCGCAAGCGGCCTGATTCGTCCGGCGAACATCAGTCAGCTTGCAACTCCAGGACAAGTCCAAGTTCCGGCTGTGACCACACTTGTTGCTGCTTAGAATGCTGCACTGTTGTAAACTCTGGACATGTACAACAACACATCACCTTCACTACCATGTATTTCTTACCAAAATCGTTGTTCAGACCCTGCTAAAACTGTGCCAAGAGTGAACTTCCCAGTCGGCAATAGCTGTATCTGGATTCTGGAGTCTCGTATCTACTACGATCGTGTATGGATTGTGTAGTATTGTATGAAGTTATAAGAACTAGTGTGGGGTTTTACTCGAATTTGTACAAAGATATTCGGTCCTGTCTATTTCTGGCATCTAAACTTACTTCCTAAGAGATGATTGCACATTGCAGAACATATCACCTGCTAAAGTCTGTTATTGACAGCAGATTCGAATTTGTAGGATTCGTCTTCTTTTTCCTGTTTCTGAGTCTGTGGGTGGAATTCTGTTGGAACTTTGTTCGCAGATGCATCTTGTTTTGAGGTTGTTGATTGTGTTTCCATTATGAAGTATTCCTTCTGTTCTAAAACGGGCTGATTTAGAAAAAAAATAGAACATCTTATAATTTTGAGCGGATAGACAATATGCGAGGTCCTGTCTTAAAATGAGTTCATATCTACTCCCTCAGTATTTTAATATAAGATATTTTAGGTGTTACACATATTGTCTAGATACATATTAAAGTGAGTGAACATGCACACTAATACATGTCTAAATACATTTGTGTACATGTGCATGTGGACAAATGCTAAACCATCTTATATTAAAAAACAGAGGGCGTAAAAAGCAAATTTTGGGGCAAGTCAATGGGGCTCCATTGTACGACAGTATATACTACTCCCTCCGTTCGGAAAAGGATGTCAATGTGACATCCTTTTCCGAACGGACATCCTTTTCCGAATGGAGGGAGTAGTACATGTTTGTGTAGGAAGTGATTTTTCCTCTTTTTTGTTTTTTGCTTTTGGGAGGAGACAGAAATAATTGATCTATTTTTGTATTTGCTCATTTCTGGATCATGGGCCAATTTATTCTGTCGATCAGATCAAAGCCCACATGCATAGTTGCCCTGAATTGCCAGGATTGAAGATATCATCTCACTCGGCTTCAGGCCCATATACCATATATGCATGCAGGTTAGCTGATAACAAACTGATTTTGCCCCCCTCAAAAAAAAAACTGATTTTGATCCCGCTCAAAAAACAAAACAAAAACTGATTTTGGTGGTCTATAAACGAGGATTTAAGAAATTTCTGACACCATTTTACTTCGTTGAAGATGTCGTAGGGACTCTGATTCGAGTACCACTCCATAGTACTCCCTCTGTCCAACAATAAGTGTCTTAGGTTTGCACAAAAGTGGATATATTTAGACTTGAAACAAGTCTATATACATCCATTTTTTGACAAATCTAAGACACTTATTTTGGGACGGAGGGAGTACTATAATTTTGGGTAAGTTCTGCATGACAGGGCAAGAGAAGATAAATGAACTTTGTTGTCGAATCCTAGTTCTACGGACGGTGTATGTGCTGGTGATCTGTTGAAGAGGACGTACGGTGAACGCTCGAGCTGGTAGTGGCAATGATCGACCCATGCTGAAATCCTCCCACCATCTGGGCACGAACTCGGTTGGATCTCGGAGCTGCCAGTCTCTTTGTAGCAACAATAATTGAGGCGTGGAGGCATGGTAAATCCTCTATAACTAGCTAGGGCCAAATGCGGCCTTTGAAGCAACTAGTGGCAGTTGTTTCAGATAGTGAGCTACGTCCACACCACCGCCCACAGGGCATGTCGTTGGAATCCCAGTGCATCCATCCATCCATCATCCACTCACCAGCTAGCATGGCATGGCAGCATCACCATGTGTCCACGGGTCTATACGAGGAAGGACATTGATTGATCGTACTAGGAAGGAGTGAACAGATTGTTCACAACAGGAAAGCCCAGCCAGCTGTTAAATAGTAAATAAGAGTAGTATATATATCGACAAACAAAAATTTAAGAAAAAATCTTATTACATACTGTAGTATATCGATTGTTTCTATCGATCCCTGATGTATACTCCTTGGCCCTGAACCACACGCAAGTTAAGTACTTCTGAGCTTGGTAAATGAATTGACGTAGACAGATCGATCATGGCCTGTACAGGGCAGCTTCCAGTCCTTGGCACCCCAACACTTTGCTCCACACATCGTCGCCGCCGCCGGGGACGCCGGCGTCGTGGAGGCCACCCATGCCGTCGTCCTCGGGGATGACGGGGAGTGAATCGAACGGCTCGTACTTTGCCTCCTGGTCCCACGCCGACGGGAGGATCAGATCGCCGCTGTCTGCTGCCAGTCCCAGCGAGTCGTAGCAGCTCTGGACGTTCACGCTGAAGCTGAGCTCGCCGAGCGCCGCCTGCGCACGCGCGACGTCAGCGCGCTGCATCATGGCCGTTGCGCTGCCGGGCTGATCCGTGCTGCTGGCCGGCCCGCAAAGCTCGCCGAACCCGTGCTGGCTCGGGTCGGACAGGGCCGTTGGGCTCATCTCCGTGCTTGACCCGCTCGGCGTGTCGACAGGTTCCGGCACGACGGCGCACTGCTCGGCCAAAGACTGATGGCCCAAGAACTTGGAGTAGAGCAATCCCAGATCGATCGTCGATCCATCGGCGGCTTCGGTAGGCTTGTCGGACGACGCAGGCTGGTGGCCGGGCTCGGGCGGGCTGCCAGCCATGCCTTCGAGGAGCAGGTCGGGCCGGATCACCGGGCCGTGGAAACGGTGAGAGAGCCCTGCTGCGTCGTGGTTCGCCGAGGTGGCTTCTGCCACGGACCGCACCGGCTTGCCCCGCCGGTTCTTGCGGCACCCGCCGCCGACGGGCACGTTCCGGAGGGACCCGCCTTTGGTCCAGTAGCGGCGGCAGCCCTTGCAGAAGTAGCGGGGCTGGCTGAGGCTGTAGTTGTTGTAGTAGCAGAACTTGGTGTTGGGCGAGTCGCAGCGCGGGCAGTTGGGCGCCACCTCCACGTTCGGCCGGTACCGCCGCGGGTCGACCAGCGCCGCGCGCCGTCCGGCCGCGGCGGCGTAGGCCAGCATGCTCTCGCAGTGAGAAGACAGCATGGCGACGAGACGCGAATCGAGGAGGAGATCGGCGAGCAGGGGGAATGTAGGAATGCGGTGATGTGAGCCGATTTGGAAGCTTGCAGGCCTGCGAGAGGAGAGAGGAGGGAGGTGTATATATACGTGGGAGGACGGTGGGGGAGCTAGCGAAGCCAGGGCGAGATGTTTTCTTCGATCGGTTGGCCATGGTGCATGTGCATGTGATTGTGAGTTTTGAGTTGGTAGCTAATTACGTGGCCGTGGCGAGCTGTTGCTATATGGTCAGGCTCGAACGGAAGATTCATGTGAAATCTCTAATAGCAATATATTTGGAAGACATAAATTTTCACAATTTGCACGTAAACAGGTTCAATTTTCGTGGCATTTAAGGGAAGAAAATTGAAAATGCAACTCCACACCTTGTTGGAAGAAAATTCAAGTTTCAGACAGACGGACGACAGAGGCACAGAGCTAGGCCGTGGCTAATGATAAGATCCATGGTCGAAGTGTTGAAAATTTCCATATCATGACTCATGAGGTATACCATCCTCCCCAACAACCGCCGGTGTTTGTGCGGTCTCTTTAGTGGACAGTGGATTCAGTAGCGTGTGTTGATTATATCACGCACAACAGTGTTATAAAACAACCACAGTGCGATCCATTAAATGTGGGCGTAGAAAAAAATTCACGCTCAAGGGAAGCACTGAGCTGGAGGTTTAATTAGCACTAATAAGACAGGTGAGCCGGGGTCACAGTCACGAATGCTTCATATCTCGCGACTTTGGAGTGTACAACGTACGTCTCGCCGGCAGATGTCATGGCACAGAGATCGGACTTTGCACTCCGCACTACGGGAAACCGTCAAAACGCCGACGGCCGTCCTGTACGCCGACGGCGTACAGCACGGGCTAGGGCAGACGACGAACAGGCCGTCGGCGTATGAAGCGCCGTCGGCGTAGAATTACGTCCCCGACGGCTGCCGTCGGCGTTCTAAATCCCGTCGGCGTACAAAGGGCGGCATAACGGAACCGTCCAGCGTCGTTGATACGCCGACGGTACGCAATAAAAACACCGATGGCTGCCGTCGGCGTTTAGTAGTTTTATTTATTTATTTTCGTATACAATATTCATTTCTTTATTTCTCTATATAATATTTAATGTAGTTGTAATTTATATATATATTGGACCTATAATTGCCCTCCCAATTTCAGTATCCCACCCCGTAAAATAACGGTTTGAGTTTTCCGGAACCCAACCCAACAACATATACATGTAAAACAAATAAAAACTTTTTCTGGCTATCTAGAGAGAAAGTGAAGCCGGTGATGTCGATCACACCTAGGAGTAGATTCTTGCACATTTACAACACACAACACACTTGTATACATATGGTATGTCACAAGCTAGGTTTGGGTGGGGTTCCGACGCTCCGGGTCCCCGCTTCGGTGAAGCCCTGAATCCGCTGGAAAAACCCTAACGTTTCTGTCTACCCCCATAGACGTGCGTCGAAACGGTGTAGCCCAGTGGACTTTTTAGCTTGGTTGTGTTATGTTAGGCCATAGGAACATGAGAAACCAAAGTCTACCCCAAATCGACACACGATTACATCCGGTTCGCCCGAAAGTGGAGTTTTCACCTCTAAGTGCAGAAACTCACTAGAGAGAAAATGAATCCGGTGATGTCGGTCACACCCATGAGTAGATTCTTGCACATTTACAACACACAACACACTTTTATACATATGGTATGTCACAAGCTAGGTTTGGGTGTGGTTCCGATGCTCCGGGGCCCCGCTTCGGTGAAACCCTGAATCCGCTGAAAAAACGCTAACGTTTCCGTCTACCCCCATAGACGTGCGTCGAAACGGGGTAGCCCAGTGGACTTTTTTGCTTGGTTGTGTTATGTTAGGCCATAGGAACATGAGAAACTAAAGTCTACCCCAAATCGACACACGATTCCATCCGGTTCGCCCGAAAGGGGAGTTTTCACCTCTAAGTGCAGAAACTCACTAGAGAGAAAGTGAAGCCGGTGATGTCGGTCACACCTAGGAGTAGATTCTTGCACATTTACAACACACTTGTATACATATGGTATGTCACAAGCTAGGTTTGGGTGGGGTTCCGACGCTCCGGGGCCCCGCTTCGGTGAAACCCTGAATCCGCTGGAAAAACCCTAACGTTTCCGTCTACCCCATAGACGTGCGTCGAAACGGGGTTAGCCCAGTGGACTTTTTTGCTTGGTTGTGTTATGTTAGGCCATAGGAACACGAGAAACCAAAGTCTACCCCAAATCGACACACGATTCCATCCGGTTCGCCGAAAGGGGAGTTTTCACCTCTAAGTGCAGAAACTCACTAGAAAGAAAGTGAAGCCGGTGATGTCGGTCACACCTAGGAGTAGATTCTTGCACATTTACAACACACAACACACTTTTATACATATGGTATGTCACAAGCTAGGTTTGGGTGGGGTTCCGACGCTCCGGGGCCCCGCTTCGGTGAAACCCTGAATCCGGTGGAAAAACCCTAACGTTTCCGTCTACCCCATAGACGTGCGTCGAAATGGGGTAGCCCAGTGGACTTTTTTGCTTGGTTGTGTTTGTTAGGCCATAGGAACATGAGAAACCAAAGTCTACCCCAAATCGACACATGATTCCATCCGGTTCGCCCGAAAGGGGAGTTTTCACCTCTAAGTGCAGAAACTCACTAGAGAGAAAGTGAAGCCGGTGATGTCGATCACACCTAGGAGTAGATTCTTGCACATTTACAACACACAACACACTTGTATACATATGGTATGTCACAAGCTAGGTTTGGGTGGGGTTCCGACGCTCCGGGGCCCCGCTTCGGTGAAACCCTGAATCCGCTGGAAAAACCCTAACGTTTCCGTCTACCCCATAGACGTGCGTCGAAACGGGGTAGCCCAGTGGACGTTTTTGCTTGGTTGTGTTATGTTAGGCCATAGGAACATGAGAAACCAAAGTCTACCCCAAATCGACACACGATTCCATCCGGTTCGCCGAAAGGGGAGTTTTCACCTCTAAGTGCAGAAACTCACTAGAGAGAAAGTGAAGCCGGTGATGTCGGTCACACCTAGGAGTAGATTCTTGCACATTTACAACACACAACACACTTGTATACATATGGTATGTCACAAGCTAGGTTTGGGTGGGGTTCCGACGCTTCGGGGCCCCGCTTCGGTGAAACCCTGAATCCGCTGGAAAACCCTAACGTCTCCGTCTACCCCCATAGACATGCGTCGAAACGGGGTAGCCCAGTGGACTTTGTTGCTTGGTTGTGTTATGTTAGGCCATAGGAACATGAGAAACCAAAGTCTACCCCAAATCGACACACGATTCCATCCGGTTCGCCCGAAAGGGGAGTTTTCACCTCTAAGTGCAGAAACTCACTAGAGAGAAAATGAAGCCGGTGAGGTCGGTCACACCTATGAGTAGATTCTTGCACATTTACAACACACAACACACTTTTATACATATGGTATGTCACAAGCTAGGTTTGGGTGTGGTTCCGACGCTCCGGGGCCCCGCTTCGGTGAAACCCTGAATCCGCTGAAAAAACCCTAACATTTCCGTCTACCCCCATAGACGTGCGTCGAAACGGGGTAGCCCAGTGGACTTTTTTGCTTGGTTGTGTTATGTTAGGCCATAGGAACATGAGAAACCAAAGTCTACCCCAAATCGACACACGATTCCATCCGGTTCGCCCGAAAGGGGAGTTTTCACCTCTAAGTGCAGAAACTCACTAGAGAGAAAGTGAAGCCGGTGATGTCGGTCACACCTAGGAGTAGATTCTTGCACATTTACAACACACACACACTTGTATACATATGGTATGTCACAAGCTAGGTTTGGGTGGGGTTCCGACGCTCCGGGGCCCCGCTTCGGTGAAACCCCGAATCCGCTGGAAAAACCCTAACGTTTCCGCCTACCCCCATAGACGTGCGTCGAAACGGGGTAGCCTAGTGGACTTTTTTGCTTGGTTGTGTTATGTTAGGCCATAGGAACATGAGAAACCAAAGTCTACCCCAAATCGACACACGATTCCATCCGGTTCGCCCGAAAGGGGAGTTTTCACCTCTAAGTGCAGAAACTCACTAGAAAGAAAGTGAAGCCGGTGATGTCGGTCACACCTAGGAGTAGATTCTTGCACATTTACAACACACAACACACTTTTATACATATGGTATGTCACAAGCTAGGTTTGGGTGGGGTTCTGACGCTCCGGGGCCCCGCTTCGGTGAAACCCTGAATCCGGTGGAAAAACCCTAACGTTTCCGTCTACCCCCATAGACGTGCGTCGAAATGGGGTAGCCCAGTGGACTTTTTTGCTTGGTTGTGTTATGTTAGGCCATAGGAACATGAGAAACCAAAGTCTGCCCAAATCGACACACGATTCCATCCGGTTCGCCCGAAAGGGGAGTTTTCACCTCTAAGTGCAGAAACTCACTAGAGAGAAAGTGAAGCCGGTGATGTCGATCACACCTAGGAGTAGATTCTTGCACATTTACAACACACAACACACTTGTATACATATGGTATGTCACAAGCTAGGTTTGGGTGGGGTTCCGACGCTCCGGGGCCCCGCTTCGGTGAAACCCTGAATCCGCTGGAAAAACCCTAACGTTTCCGTCTACCCCCATAGACGTGCGTCGAAACGGGGTAGCCCAGTGGACTTTTTTGCTTGGTTGTGTTATGTTAGGCCATAGGAACATGAGAAACCAAAGTCTACCCCAAATCGACACACGATTCCATCCGGTTCGCCCGAAAGGGGAGTTTTCACCTCTAAGTGCATAAACTCACTAGAGAGAAAGTGAAGCCGGTGATGTCGGTCACACCTAGGAGTAGATTCTTGCACATATCGTTTTTGGCAGATTGCCAGTTTCAGGTTCAAGGAGGATTTGGCGGCTTAAAGAAGGCAACAAAGAAGGCTAAAATGGTGATCTGGGAAGCTTTCCAGGAAAAGATGGCCGGAAGAAGGCTGCCAATAATCCGGCAACCGGAACAAGGTGGAAGCTGGATTCGGGAGTGCGAAGTTGCCTGAAGACATAGCGAGCTAAGTCAAAGGAAGCAATAAAGGTGGCTGAAAAGAAGCCAACTTTGTCAACACAAGGTGGCAAAAAGGAAGTCAATGTTGTCAAGACAAGGCGGCAGAAAAGAAGTCAACATTGTCAAGACAAGACGGCATAAAGCCAACTTTGTCAAATACAAGCCGGCAAGTCAACTTTCCACCGATCAAGGCAGAAAAATAGAAGACAACTTTCAAGGTCAAGGTCAAGGCGGAAAACGAGAAGACAACTTTCTAAGATCAAGGCTGGAAAATGGGAGGCAACTTTCTAAAAGAAGCCGGACAAAAATCCGGGTCTAATACGAAGCCGATCAAGATATCTCGTCTCTAAGAAAGAAGGCAAGTTTGAAGCCAATACGGAAGGGAAAAAGGCAACTTTCCAGTAGCCAGCAAGTTGGAAGCCAGTACGGAAGGCAAAAGGCAACTTTCGAAGTAGCCAACAAGTTTGAAGCCAACGTTGCCGGCCAAAAGTTGCCTATTTTAGAGATGGATTCGACTTAGACTATGATTTGTAAGCCTTGTAGAAGTCCATTACTTGTACGGGAAGTCCAGCCGCCTCATATATATGTGAGAGGTGACGGCCGATTGAAATTAAGCAAACAATCGACAACCTATCAATACAACCTACTTTTATCTCCTCAAACCCTTGTTTATGCTTCCATTGTTCGGCGACTTCATCTAGATTTCGCCGGGTATCGAAAACCGAGCTGAGAGCGGCCAAGTCCGGCTTAGTTCAGCCAATCGTCGCCGGCTTCCTCAGACGGGGCTTCCCGAGGGGCTGGGGCGTCTGGTCTAAAAAGCGCCTGCTTGCTGTCTTGCGTATCGCGCTGGAAGCAGGCCTCCCGCGGGGCGAGTTGCGGAGTATCTCCCCGGCACCGCGGGTACACGAGGACGTGTTCGTGTGACGCGTTTCGAGCGCAACACACTTTTTGGCGACTCCGCTGGGGACGATTCGATCTGAAAATTGGACAGCAATGACCAATTCCGAGACCGACGCTGCCGGTGTCAATACTGACAACATCATCAAGCCAACTCTCGAGAAGTTGTCGGAAGAACAACGCCAAGGTCTGGAGGCGTGGAAGAAGAAGAGAGATGAGGAGTTCGAGGCGCTGCGAGCCAAGCGGGATCAAGAAGATCAAGACCTGTACTTATCCAGCTTCAAGGTAGATCGGCAAGGTATAATCTCGCCGATCAAGGAGCCGGAATTTGTACCGCTGGATGCCAACATTGACAAACCCGCTGTAAGTAGTAGCCTTTTTTCCTCTGAACAGATGCCGAAATTCAATTTCATGTTTCGCAAGGCACTGCCAATGTTTACGACCTTATGCTAGAACATGAAAAGGCTAAGAAAAACACGTCCCATGACCAACCATCGGACAAACAACCGATCGGTCAAAGTAGGGAAAACCAACTTGTGCCTACGCTGCCATGTCCAACTCCTGTCCAGAGTATGCCTAACTCGGCAAGCCAGCCGAGTCAGACAAGGCGGATTCTGGGTCATGAGTCAATGCCGAATCAAAATTTGGCTACTTGGGTGCAAGCTGGCCCTGCCGCCAATTCTTCTCTCGTGCCGGCTCAATCGGCCATTATGGACGATTCCTTAGCCGAATTCAGGAGAAGATTGGACCAGATAGCTTTTGACAAGCTCGGGGTGATGCCAAAACATAGAACTTACACTAAGCCTTACCCCGATTACTTTGATCTGCAACCTTATCCACCTGGTTATAGAGTCCCTGAATTTGCCAAATTTAATGGGGTGGATAGTAAGTCAACATGGGAACATATCAGTCAATATTTGGCTCAATTAGGCGAAGCTAACCATGATCACATTAAAGTTCGCCTGTTCTCATTGTCTTTAACCGGCATTGCGTTTTCTTGGTTTTCGGCTTTAGCTCCTAATTCTATACATACATGGTTTCATTTAGAGCAAAAGTTCCATGAACACTTCTTTGTCGGCGAAATAGAGCTAAAGTTGTCCCACCTTACATCGGTTAAGCAAAAACATGATGAATCGGTATCCGATTACGTTAAGAGGTTTAGAAACACCAGAAACCGATGTTATAGCTTGGTGATAACTGAGAGAGATATGGCTGACTTGGTTTTTAATGGATTAAGGTCCTACTTGAAAGAGAGGTTAGAAGGACATGAATTCTTGTCTGTTGGCCAAGTCCAGGAGAGAGCTCTGGCTCAAGAAAGCTGGGTAAATGAGTCAAAGGACTCGCATCGGATGAGCAGGAGCCGGCTTAACATTGTCGAAAACGATGCCGGCTCCGGTGATGAAGCCGATGTTTACGCTGAGTTTGTTTGGCCCAGCAAGGCCAAACCTTACATGTGCGATGACTTGAAGCCGATTCATAAGAATCGGGATGATGAAATAAAATGCAGTTTTGACGTAGGCAAGTGTGATAGAATATTCGATGCCTTGTTAAAGGATAAAGTGATTAGGATCAATCATGTCATACCATCGTCTGAATTAAGGCGGCGGGCTTATTGCAAGTATCACAATTCTTTCTCTCATGCTACTAATGATTGCAATGTCTTTCGTAAACAGATCCAATCGGCCCTCAACGACGGACGATTGAGCTTTGCCGGCATGGCAATTGATACACAGCTGTTTCCAGTAAACGTGCTAGATCTTGAGGGAAAGAAAGTTCTACTTCGGCCAGAGGCAGCCGAAGCCGCTAATAAATCAAATGTTGTTGTTGGTGAACCCAGGAAGGTGGCCAGCAGCAAGGCGGCAGGAAGACAAGTTATAGTGAGCCGGCAACCCGATGGAGGCGAAGTCATCAAGATTACCATCAACAACCCTACACTCGGGGGGCAAGTACCACAGCCAGACAAGTCGCCGCCTAGATTTATCAAGCCCAAGAGACCAGAAGTTGGCAGATGGAAGACAAACCAGGTTGAATATAGACCAAGGAAGACAAAGCCAACTTTTGACATGCTGCTGAACAAGTATGTACGCCAAGCCGGAGCAAGATCACGCCAATGGCAGTACGGGAAAAGACCAAGGTCACCATCTGCGGAGGGAACAGTTGGCACCAAGCCAGCTGATGAGTTCAAACGCAGAGCGATCCGGCAACCTGTGCAAGACCGGCTAGTATATCCCTGTGATTCGTCATATTGGCGGATCAGGGCACAGGGTACTAAGGCGGCTGAACCAGGCAAGTTGTCTTCAGACGGCTCTTTGATCGTCGGAACTCATGTGCTGAAGTTGAAGGAACCGGTTACTGAGCCGGCAAACAAAAGGCCGATGCATGTTATCGCGCCTAAGGCGGCAACCAATGATCATGAGGCTAGCTCTAGCCAAGTAGCAGCAGCTCAACCCCGGGATCCAAAATACACTCAGCCAAAGTGGTGCCCGCCAGGTATAACAAAAACACAAAGGCGGAAACTACAGATGGCAAGGAACCGGGAGAAGGCAGAAGAAGGAGCTGAGCAATCCAGGAACGTCAAATTCAATGCGGAGCGACCAATGTTGCCAGCTCAAATGTGGATTCCTAGGCCTGTCCTTATGACATCCTCCACTCCAATTACCTCAAGTCTTGCTGTCAACACGAAATAGAGCCGGCAGTTACGCCGGCTATTACTTATTCTTCATGGACTGACGAAGTGGAAGCAGCAGACTTGGCAATGGCAGATCCGGCAAAGGAGATGGCAAACCGAGACCCGACCACAGAGATGCCGGCAAGTGAAGACCTCGCGGTGGAAGAAAAGACAGAAGAAGAACCAGCAATGTCGGAGTCGGCAGTAGATGAGTCAGGCAATTTGACAGATGAAGATCTGCTAGATTATGAAGAATCGCCGGCTCGAATGGGCATGGATATCAACATGGTGTATTACTTGCCGGAGTTCCGCGCTGTTGAAGAAGAAGGCGAGGTCGCACAAATCAACTTTGGACCCAAAAATGTTGTCTTCGAAAAACCTGACAAGCCGGTGAAACACCTCAAGCCTCTGTACGTCAGAGGACACATTGATGGCAAGCCGGTCACCAGGATGATGGTGGATGGCGGCGCTGTGGTAAACTTGATGCCATATTCTGTCTTCAAGAAGCTACAACTAGATGATGGCGACCTGATGAAGACAAACATGGTGTTAAATGGGTTCGAAGGAGGAGAAGGAGTAGAAGCCAAAGGCGTTATCAGCTTGGAGCTCACAGTAGGAAGCAAGACTTTGGCTACCGCCTTCTTTGTTGCTGAGGTGCAGGGAAACTACAATGTGCTGCTAGGACGGGATTGGCTTCATGCTAACCAGTGTGTTCCGTCTACTATGCACCAGCAACTAGTGCAATGGGTTGACGACGAAGTTGAAGTTGTCCATGCTGACGAATCGGCATGCATTGCGTTAGCCGAGTCGATTGTTGACTGGCAACATTCTAATGTCACATGCCTTTCTGGGCGTGATTTATCCGGATTCGACTTCCTAAGTGCTACCAGGGACGGATTCGTGCCAGTATCTCTAAAGCCGATTGGTAGCAATCGGCTGCCGCTCAAGTAGATGGATCAAAATGATGAGTGGCTGCAGAAGCGTCTGGACGAGTATCGGACCGAAAGGAACGATATGTATGAAGCAATTGAAGAACCAGATGACATGGATAAGTTGGGACAAGGCTTTACATCGGCTGACTTGCTGGAAGAAGTTGACATTGGGGATGGCACTGTCCCTAGACCGACATTTGTAAAGCAAAAGTTGGCGGCCGATTATAAGTCTGAATTAATCGCGCTAGTCAAAGAGTACGTGGATTGCTTTGCATGGGAATACCACGAGATGCCTGGGTTAAGCCGAGAGTTGGTCGAACATCGGTTGCCTATCAAAGCCGGCTTCAGACCATACAAGCAGCCGGCTCGCAAATTTAATCCACTGATCTATGATCGGATAAAGGCGGAAATTGGCAGGCTTTTGAAAGCCAACTTTATTCGGCCCTGTAAGTATGCCGAATGGTTATCCAACATTGTGCCGGTCGAAAAGAAAGGATCCGACAAGATTAGGGCATGTATTGATTTCAGGGATTTGAATCGAGCCACGCCAAAGGATGAGTACCCTATGCCAATAGCCGACATGCTTATCAACGAAGCCTCAGGTCACAAAGTTATCAGCTTCTTGGATGGCAACGCAGGTTACAACCAAATATTTATGGCCGAAGAAGATTCGGCTAAGACGGCGTTTCGCTGCCCAGGCTTTGTTGGCTTGTTCGAATGGACCGTGATGACTTTTGGATTGAAGAATGCCGGAGCCACCTATCAAAGAGCGATGAACCTGATATTCCATGATCTTCTGGGAGTCGTACTGGAGGTATATATTGATGACGTGGTGGTTAAGTCGGACGGCGAGTCAAATCACTTGGCCGACTTGCGGCTGGCGTTTGAAAGAATGAGGAAGTACGGGCTCAAGATGAATCCTTTGAAGTGTGCCTTTGGCGTGTCGGCTGGGAGATTCCTTGGTTTCATCATACATGAACATGGCATAGAAGTTGATCCGGCAAAGATTGAAGCCATCCAGAAGATACAGGCGCCGGGTTGCAAAAATGACATGCAGAAGTTTCTGGGCAAGGTAAACTATTTGAGAAGATTCATTGCTAACTTGTCTGGAAAAGTTGATGCATTTACACAGATCCTTCGGCTCAAGAATGATGATGAATTCACCTGGGGGGCAAAGCAGCAAGAGGCGTTTGACAAGATAAAAACTTGCCTGTCTACTCCTCCAGTTCTCAGGAAGCCGGCTCATGGTCAACCTTTCCGGCTTTATATTGCTGCTGAGGACAAAGTGATCGGAGCTGCCTTAACTCAGGAAGCCGAAGGACAAGAGTACATCATCACTTATCTGAGTAGACGTTTGCTGGATGCCGAGTCAAGGTACAGCTTTGTAGAAAGGTTGTGTTTGTCTCTTTACTTTGCCTGCACCAAATTGCGACATTATCTGCTATCCAGTGAATGCAAAGTCTTTGGTCAGACCGATGTTCTCAAACACATGATACAAAGGCCGATTCTTAGTGGGCGAATCGGCAAGTGGGCGTACGGGTTGATTGAATATGATTTGGCTTATGAACCACTAAAATCTATGAAAGGCCAAATTGTAGCTGACTTTATTGTTGAACATCGGATTGACCTGGAGGAAGAAGCCGGCTTAAATATTGTGTCGGCTGTACCGTGGAAGCTTTATTTTGACGGCTCAGTCTGCAGCAGCGGACAAGGAGTTGGCATTGTGTACATCTCACCACACGGTACTGTTTTTGAAGCCTCTTGTCGTCTTGACTATTTATGCACTAACAATGAAGCCGAATACGAAGCACTTCTATTCGGGCTAGAAATATTGGTGGACGCAGGGGTAACTCATGTCGAGGCATATGGAGATTCGTTGCTTATTGTCCAGCAAGTGGCCAAGATTTGTCAATGCAACAGCGGGTCTCTCAACATTTATCTTGATAGATGCCTGGATATGATTTCAACGTTGGATTATTTCCACATATCTCATGTTCCTAGGCAAGACAATTGGCTTGCGAATGAGTTGGCACAACAGGCATCTGGCTATCACGTCAGTCGTGGTTTATTCTTTATCAAGGAACAGCCAACAACTCATGTTGCCAACTTGGAGGAAGCCAGTCAGGAAGCCGGCTTGTTGGAGCCGGCTAAGGAGAAAGCCAAACAGGAAGCCGGCTTGTTGGAGCCGGCTAAGGAGGAGTCAAGTGACAACTTGGCGGACGACTGGAGACAACCTTATATTGACTATTTACAAGATCCAAGTCGAAAAACAGACAGAGCAGTTCGGCGCCTAGCTCTCAAGTATACATTGGTGGATGCCGCCTTATATCGCCGAACTGCCGATGGTCTTCTTCTAAAGTGCTTGAATGAAGACGAAGCTAGAGTTGCCATGGGAGAGGTACATGATGGTTTATGTGGAACACATCAGTCGGCCCACAAGATGAAGTGGATGCTCAGGCGAGCAGGTTTTTATTGGCCGACAATGATCAATGACTGCTTCAGATATTACAGGGGATGTGAAACCTGCCAGAAGTTTGGAGATATTCAGTTGGTGCCAGCTTCACCTCTTAATCCAATTATAAAACCGTGGCCTTTCCGGGGTTGGGCGCTTGACTTTGTCGGCATGATCCATCCGCCTTCATCCAAGGGGCATCGGTTCGTATTGGTGGCTACTGATTATTTCACCAAGTGGTCTGAAGCAGTACCTCTCAGAAACATGACCCACAAGGAGGTGATCCAGTTTATTACAGAACATATCATCCATCGATTCGGCATTCCGCAGACTCTTACCACAGATCAAGGTACTTCCTTCATGGCTAAGGAGGTGAAGCAATTTGCCGAATCACTTGGAATCAAGATGCTCAGTTCATCTCCCTACTATGCACAAGCCAACGGACAAGCCGAGTCAAGCAATAAAATCTTGGTCAAATTGATCAAGAAGAAGGTACAGGATCATCCAAGGAGGTGGCACGAGGTACTGTCCGAAGCATTGTGGGCGCACAGGATCTCAAGGCATGGAGCAACCAAGGCAACTCCTTTTGAGTTGGTGTATGGACAAGAAGCCGTTTTGCCAGTAGAAGTGAATCTGGCTGCCTTGAGGCTTGCTAAGCAAGATGACTTGTCGGCTGAAGACTACTGCAGCTTGATGATGGACAATGTTGATGAAGTAGCCGACAAGCGTGTTATTGCCTTGCGAGAAATTGAGAAGGAAAAGTTGCGGGTGGCAAAAACTTACAATAAGAAGGTCCGGCTAAAAGACTTTCAAATTGGCGACTTGGTCTGGAAAGTTATATTGCCAGTTGGCTCTAGAAGCCGGAAATTTGGCAAATGGTCCCCAAACTGGGAAGGGCCGCTGCGAGTCGCGAGAATAGTACCCGGCAACTCTTATCTGGTGGAGACATTGGAAGGCAGCATGTTGCCTCGAGCTATCAATGGGAAATACTTGAAGAAATTCCACCCGAGCGTGTGGCAAACTGCATGAGTTGCACGTATGGCCGATATACATATATCGCCCTTAGCATATGGCCGATGAGCTTAAGCATCGCCCTTAGACAAAAACTTCTACATTGAATATTTTCTAGTACGCAAGCTCTACTAGAAAACAGGGGGGCATGTGTTAGCACCCGTTTTTGGCAGATTGCCAGTTTCAGGTTCAAGGAGGATTTGGCGGCTTAAAGAAGGCAACAAAGAAGGCTAAAATGGTGATCTGGGAAGCTTTCCAGGAAAAGATGGCCGGAAGAAGGCTGCCAATAATCCGGCAACCGGAACAAGGCGGAAGCTGGATTCGGGAGTGCGAAGTTGCCTGAAGACATAGCGAGCTAAGTCAAAGGAAGCAATAAAGGTGGCTGAAAAGAAGCCAACTTTGTCAACACAAGGTGGCAAAAAGGAAGTCAATGTTGTCAAGACAAGGCGGCAGAAAAGAAGTCAACATTGTCAAGACAAGACGGCATAAAGCCAACTTTGTCAAATACAAGCCGGCAAGTCAACTTTCCACCGATCAAGGCAGAAAAATAGAAGACAACTTTCAAGGTCAAGATCAAGGCGGAAAACGAGAAGACAACTTTCTAAGATCAAGGCTGGAAAATGGGAGGCAACTTTCTAAAAGAAGCCGGACAGAAATCCGGGTCTAATACGAAGCCGATCAAGATATCTCGTCTCTAAGAAAGAAGGCAAGTTTGAAGCCAATACGGAAGGGAAAAAGGCAACTTTCCAGTAGCCAGCAAGTTGGAAGCCAGTACGGAAGGCAAAAGGCAACTTTCCGAAGTAGCCAACAAGTTTGAAGCCAACGTTGCCGGCCAAAAGTTGCCTATTTTAGAGATGGATTCGACTTAGACTATGATTTGTAAGCCTTGTAGAAGTCCATTACTTGTACGGGAAGTCCAGCCGCCTCATATATATGTGAGAGGTGACGGCCGATTGAAATTAAGCAAACAATCGACAACCTATCAATACAACCTACTTTTATCTCCTCAAACCCTTGTTTATGCTTCCGTTGTTCGGCGACTTCATCTAGATTTCGCCGGGTATCGAAAACCGAGCTGAGAGCGGCCAAGTCCGGCTTAGTTCAGCCAATCGTCGCCGGCTTCCTCAGACGGGGCTTCCCGAGGGGCTGGGGCGTCTGGTCTAAAAAGCGCCTGCTTGCTGTCTTGCGTATCGCGCTGGAAGCAGGCCTCCCGCGGGGCGAGTTGCGGAGTATCTCCCCCGGCACCGCGGGTACACGAGGACGTGTTCGTGTGACGCGTTTCGAGCGCAACACATATGGTATGTCACAAGCTAGGTTTGGGTGGGGTTCCGACGCTCCGGGGCCCCGCTTCGGTGAAACCTGAATCCGCTGGAAAAACCCTAACGTTTTCGTCTACCCCCATAGACGTGCGTCGAAACGGGGTAGCCCAGTGGACTTTTTTGCTTGGTTGTGTTATGTTAGGCCATAGGAACATGAGAAACCAAAGTCTACCCCAAATCGACACACGATTCCATCCGTTTCGCCCGAAAGGGGAGTTTTCACCTCTAAGTGCAGAAACTCACTAGAGAGAAAGTGAAGCCGGTGATGTCGGTCACCCTAGGAGTAGATTCTTGCACATTTACAACACACAACACACTTGTATACATATGGTATGTCACAAGCTAGGTTTGGGTGTGGTTCCGATGCTCCGGGGCCCCGCTTCGGTGAAACCCTGAATCCGGTGGAAAAACCCTAACGTTTCCGTCTACCCCCATAGATGTGCGTCGAAACGGGGTAGCCCAGTGGACTTTTTTTTGCTTGGTTGTGTTATATTAGGCCATAGGAACATGAGAAACCAAAGTCTACCCCAAATCGACACACGATTCCATCCGGTTCGCCTGAAAGGGGAGTTTTCACCTCTAAGTGCAGAAACTCACTAGAGAGAAAGTGAAGCCGGTGATGTCGGTCACACCTAGGAGTAGATTCTTGCACATTTACAACACACAACACACTTGTATACATATGGTATGTCACAAGCTAGGTTTGGGTGGGGTTCCGACGCTCCGGGGCCCCGCTTCGGTGAAACCCTGAATCCGCTGGAAAAACCCTAACGTTTCCGTCTACCCCCATAGACGTGCGTCGAAACGGGGTAGCCCAGTGGACTTTTTTGCTTGGTTGTGTTATGTTAGGCCATAGGAACATGAGAAACCAAAGTCTACCCCAAATCGACACACGATTCCATCCGGTTCGCCCGAAAGGGGAGTTTTCACCTCTAAGTGCAGAAACTCACTAGAGAGAAAGTGAAGCCGGTGATGTCGGTCACACCTAGGAGTAGATTCTTGCACATTTACAACACACAACACACTTGTATACATATGGTATGTCACAAGCTAGGTTTGGGTGGGGTTCCGACGCTCCGGGGCCCCGCTTCGGTGAAACCCTGAATCCGCTGGAAAAACCCTAACGTTTCCGTCTACCCCCATAGACGTGCGTCGAAACGGGGTAGCCCAGTGGACTTTTTTGCTTGGTTGTGTTATGTTAGGCCATAGGAACATGAGAAACCAAAGTCTACCCCAAATCGACACACGATTCCATCCGGTTCGCCCGAAAGGGGAGTTTTCACCTCTAAGTGCAGAAACTCACTAGAGAGAAAGTGAAGCCGGTGATGTCGGTCACACCTAGGAGTAGATTCTTGCACATTTACAACACACAACACACTTGTATACATATGGTATGTCACAAGCTAGGTTTGGGTGGGGTTCCGACGCTCCGGGGCCCCGCTTCGGTGAAACCCTGAATCCGCTGGAAAAACCCTAACGTTTGCTTGGAAAAACCCTACCCCCATAGACGTGCGTCGAAACGGGGTAGCCCAGTGGAATTATTTGCTTGGTTGTGTTATGTTAGTCCATAGGAACATGAGAAACCAAAGTCTACCCCAAATCGACACACGATTCCATCCGGTTCGCCCGAAAGGGGAGTTTTCACCTCTAAGTGCAGAAACTCACTAGAGAGAAAATGAAGCCGGTGATGTCGGTCACACCAAGGAGTAGATTCTTGCACATTTACAACACACAACACACTTTTATACATATGGTATGTCACAAGCTAGGTTTGGGTGTGGTTCCGACGCTCCGGGGCCCCGCTTCGGTGAAACCCTGAATCCGCTGAAAAAACCCTAACGTTTTCGTCTACCCCCATAGACGTGCATCGAAACGGGGTAGCCCAATGGACTTTTTTGCTTGGTTGTGTTATGTTAGGCCATAGGAACTTGAGAAACCAAAGTCTACCCCAAATCGACACACGATTCCATCCGGTTCGCCCGAAAGGGGAGTTTTCACCTCTAAGTGCAGAAACTCACTAGAGAGAAAGTGAAGCCGGTGATGTCGGTCACCCCTAGGAGTAGATTCTTGCACATTTACAACACACAACACACTTGTATACATATGGTATGTCACAAGCTAGGTTTGGGTGGGGTTCCGACGCTCCGGGGCCCCGCTTCGGTGAAACCCTGAATCCGCTGGGAAAACCTTAACGTTTCCGTCTACCCCCATAGACGTGCGTCGAAACGGGGTAGCCCAGTGGACTTTTTTGCTTGGTTGTGTTATGTTAGGCCATAGGAACATGAGAAACCAAAGTCTACCCCAAATCGACACACGATTCCATCCGGTTCGCCCGAAAGGGGAGTTTTCACCTCTAAGTGCAGAAACTCACTAGAGAGAAAGTGAAGCCGGTGATGTCGGTCACACCTAGGAGTAGATTCTTGCATATTTACAACACACAACACACTTGTATACATATGGTATGTCACAAGCTAGGTTTGGGTGTGGTTCCGACGCTCCGGGGCCCCGCTTCGGTGAAACCCTGAATCCGCTGGGAAAACCTTAACGTTTCCGTCTACCCCATAGACGTGCGTCGAAAGGGGGTAGCCCAGTGGACTTTTTTGCTTGGTTGTGTTATGTTAGGCCATAGGAACATGAGAAACCAAAGTCTACCCCAAATCGACACACGATTCCATCCGGTTCGCCCGAAAGGGGAGTTTTCACCTCTAAGTGCAGAAACTCACTAGAGAGAAAGTGAAGCCGGTGATGTCGGTCACACCTAGGAGTAGATTCTTGCACATTTACAACACACAACACACTTGTATACATATGGTATGTCACAAGCTAGGTTTGGGTCGGGTTCCGACGCTCCGGGGCCCCGCTTCGGTGAAACCCTGAATCCGCTGGAAAAACCCTAACGTTTCCGTCTACCCCATAGACGTGCGTCGAAACGGGGTAGCTCAGTGGACTTTTTTGCTTGGTTGTGTTATGTTAGGCCATAGGATCATGAGAAACCAAAGTCTACCCCAAATCGACACACGATTCCATCCGGTTCGCCGAAAGGGGAGTTTTCACCTCTAAGTGCAGAAACTCACTAGAGAGAAAGTGAAGCCGGTGATGTCGGTCACACCTTGGAGTAGATTCTTGCACATTTACAACACACAACACACTTGTATACATATGGTATGTCACAAGCTAGGTTTGGGTGGGGTTCCGACGCTCCGGGGCCCCGCTTCGGTGAAACCCTGAATCCGCTGGAAAAACCCTAACGTTTCCGTCTACCCCATAGACGTGCGTCGAAACGGGGTAGCCCAGTGGAATTATTTGCTTGGTTGTGTTATGTTAGTCCATAGGAACATGAGAAACCAAAGTCTACCCCAAATCGACACACGATTCCATCCGGTTCGCCCGAAAGGGGAGTTTTCACCTCTAAGTGCAGAAACTCACTAGAGAGAAAATGAAGCCGGTGATGTCGGTCACACCAAGGAGTAGATTCTTGCACATTTACAACACACAACACACTTTTATACATATGGTATGTCACAAGCTAGGTTTGGGTGTGGTTCCGACGCTCCGGGGCCCCGCTTCGGTGAAACCCTGAATCCGCTGAAAAAACCCTAACGTTTTCGTCTACCCCCATAGACGTGCATCGAAACGGGGTAGCCCAATGGACTTTTTTGCTTGGTTGTGTTATGTTAGGCCATAGGAACATGAGAAACCAAAGTCTACCCCAAATCGACACACGATTCCATCCGGTTCGCCCGAAAGGGGAGTTTTCACCTCTAAGTGCAGAAACTCACTAGGAGAAAGTGAAGCCGGTGATGTCGGTCACCCTAGGAGTAGATTCTTGCACATTTACAACACACAACACACTTGTATACATACGGTATGTCACAAGCTAGGTTTGGGTGGGGTTCCGACGCTCCGGGGCCCCGCTTCGGTGAAACCCTGAATCCGCTGGGAAAACCTTAACGTTTCCGTCTACCCCCATAGACGTGCGTCGAAACGGGGTAGCCCAGTGGACTTTTTTGCTTGGTTGTGTTATGTTAGGCCATAGGAACATGAGAAACCAAAGTCTACCCAAATCGACACACGATTCCATCCGGTTCGCCCGAAAGGGGAGTTTTCACCTCTAAGTGCAGAAACTCACTAGAGAGAAAGTGAAGCCGGTGATGTCGGTCACACCTAGGAGTAGATTCTTGCACATTTACAACACACAACACACTTTTATACATATGGTATGTCACAAGCTAGGTTTGGGTGGGGTTCGACGCTCCGGGGCCCCGCTTCGGTGAAACCTGAATCCGCTGGAAAAACCTAACGTTTCCGTCTACCCCCATAGACGTGCGTCGAAACGGGGTAGCCCAGTGGACTTTTTTGCTTGGTTGTGTTATGTTAGGCCATAGGAACATGAGAAACCAAAGTCTACCCCAAATCGACACACGATTCCATCCGGTTCGCCCGAAAGGGGAGTTTTCACCTCTAAGTGCAGAAACTCACTAGAGAGAAAGTGAAGCCGGTGATGTCGGTCACACCTAGTAGTAGATTCTTGCACATTTACAACACACAACACACTTGTATACATATGGTATGTCACAAGCTAGGTTTGTGTGGGGTTCCGACGCTCCGGGGCCCCGCTTCGATGAAACCCTGAATCCGCTGGAAGAACCCTAACGTTTCCGTCTACCCCATAGACGTGCGTCGAAATGGGGTAGCCCAGTGGACTTTTTTGCTTGGTTGTGTTATGTTAGGCCATAGGAACATGAGAAACCAAAGTCTACCCCAAATCGACACACGATTCCATCCGGTTCGCCCGAAAAGGGAGTTTTCACCTCTAAGTGCAGGGTTTCGCCAAAGCAGGGCCCCGGAGCGTCGGAACCCCACCCAAACCTACGTTGTGCCATACCACATGTATACAAGTGTGTTGGGAGGCATTGGTGAACCGTCGTACGGAGAAATCTCGGGGTGAGTTATGCGGGGCCCATCAGACTAGGGTTTCGCTGGAAAAGGATAGCGGAGCGCAGGAATAATTTGCGCGTGGGCCTACCACATAATACAATATATTATAATAAAGGTCTAAAAAATTATAATATTATTGTATAGTACAACTTAAATAAATTAGGGAATATGGACTAAATTAGGGAATATATTGACTAAAAAAAAGGATACGCCGACGGCATTGTCTTATCCACTTACCAAACGCGCGGCCCGCGCGCGTGGTCGTCCCCAACCCACCCACCCACCCACCCACGCACACACACACACACACACACACACACACCACACACACATATACACACACACACACACACACACACACACACACACACACACACACACACACACACACACACACACACACACACACACACACACACACACACACACACACACACAGAGCACGCTCGCCGCCGCCGCCCTCGTCCCCCTGCTCGATCTCCGGCCACCGGCGGTGCCGCCCTCGTCCTCTCCTCTCCTCCAGCCCAACGTCGACCGCACCCACACCCCAGCCTCTCCTCTCCTCCACCCGTGCCGCATCCGGTCCGGTCGAGCACCACCGCGCACCCCCGCGTCGAGCAGTGCCGCCCCGGTCGAGCAGCATCTCCCACCGCGCACCCCCACGTCGAGCAGCGCCGCCCTGGTCGAGCAGCGCCGTCGCCCCATCGGCCCAGCCATCCCGCATTGCCGCCGCTCCCCTCCCCTCCGGTACACCCTATTCCTCCTCATCCCCTCCCTTCCCCTCCTCTCTCCTTGTCCTCACCACGGATTTGAGCTCACCACGGATCACCTCGACCCATCTCCCCCGATTCCGGCGATCCAAGTCGAATCCGTTCGATTCGAGGTAGCTCGAGACGGATTTGTGGTGCGGGGATTTGTGGTACCATGGATTTGTTTTCCGCATTTACTAGCAACCATGACTATAAGATTGTGTTAGTGATTGTGTCGGTGTTTAGTGCTAAAATTATAGGATTTTAGGAGTAGGATTTTAGGGATTTTAGGAGTAGAAATCACTGGAAATTATAGGATTTTAGGAGTAGGATTTTAGGAGTAGAAATTATCCACTGTAAATGTAGTATTGTCCACTGTAAATTAGATTTTGTTCATCAAAATCCATGTTGTATTTAGGTAAGTGTTGGATGGGTCTTATTATCTTAATGCGGGATGGTTTGGTGTTAGGTTTACTAAATTGTGAACATTTTCAAAGAAATAACCAGTATTGCTCCCATAATAATGATTAATAACGCAACACATGCAAAATAATGTAGCAAATAAAATGTTGTTGACAATTATTTTTCATATATTCATGTCATATATGACTAACCCTGTATCAAATGCTTTTACTTAACTAAGTATCATGTCGGAGCCGGAGCGAAAGTTTCGTGGTGTTCACCGGAGACCCACGAAGATCCCGACTTGGGCAACTCAGATCACAGTGGATCACTGGAAGATCCAGCTTGGTACTTTCAGGTGCCCGTGGCAGGCGGCCCGCGCCTACGACTGCGCGGCGGTCCAGCACTTTGGGGCGAGAGCGATCCTCAACTTTGAGGATGAGCGGAGCGTGGCGCACAAGTTAGCGCCAGATGGCATGAGGATCGCGACGAAGGCCGAGGAGAGGGAGCACGGCAAGCAGAGAGGCTACTCAGGGCGCGCCACCAGCGCGAGGAGGATGACCCTTGGTCAAGGATCTCCTCCTTGATCCCCAGGTGATGGCGGTCCAGTACCAGGTCTTCACGAGAGCCGGCAGCAGCGCGGGCAGGGCGAGGCCGGCCCTCCGGCACGCAGCAGCAGGGCGAGGACTCTAGCAGCAGCCTGTCCTCTTGTTGGGGCCGCTTGGACGACGTCACTGACACCGGCGCGAGTCGAGTTTAGGATGTCTATCATCCTACCTGTCGTACTACTAGACTTATCTTACTACCTGTTGTACTGCTAGACTTATCATACATGCTACCTATGTATTATTGTGCTACTTGTCTATATGTGTTATGTTTAGCTAATATGGTTACATCGTTCTATGGTTTATTCTGTTTGATGTTTAATTATTAGGTAAAATGGAGGGATATTTGCTTATATATTTCGATTGTTTGTACTTTTTAGATGACGTAGCTTTCCGCCAGCCAGCACCGTCGGTCTCGCACGTCATCGCGGCTTCTCCAGCTGAGGAGGGGCCGCCTCGGTGCCCTTTGTTTTGTCGCTCTCTTCCGGAGCACGTCCTCGACCTTCTCCGGCCACCGATCATGCTTCGAGGGTATAAATCTTTCGCCTCTCTTGCTGCATAGGTTTATTTTGGTCTAGATCACCAAGTCAGTCGCGTAACCCGAGTCAGATCCCATTCGGAAGGGTTACAAATTTATAAATATGCAGGATTATCCATCTTTGCATATTTATAACCGTAACACTTCCGGGTTGTCCTGTTGGACAGTCCGAGTACGTGTAGATCGGGTCGTGTTCCACGTTCTACCCCTTCCTGAGACGGAATTTCGGCAGCACCTCCCTGTTGTTCTTCGGATGCACACCCTCTCGGCTTGACAAGCTCGAGACGTGTATTCTGAAGAACAGCGGGAGGTGCTGCCAAAATTCCGTCTCGGGTCGGGGTAGAACATGGGTAGAAAAGGCCCACGATATGTGGGATATGGTGTGACGCACAACTGGACTCACGTGGCAGGCTTGACGCAACTCGAATATTACAAGGACCTCGAACTTCCCATAGCATCGATGTGATGCACACCGAAAAGAATGTTGGAGAGTCCCTCTTTCACACAATCCTGAACATTCCCCCGAAGTCGAAGGATAATGTGAGGCTAGAGTTGATGTTAAGAAGCTCTGTGATAGGGAGAGAATGCACATGAAGCCTCCTGAAGGCCGTCAAAAGAACTGGTTCAAGCCGCATGCTGACTTCTACCTTAATAGTATGCAAAGGTCTGAGGCATTCCATTGGCTCAAATTCGTGGTGATGTTCCCTGATGGCTATTGTTCGAATATAAGTAAGGAGTCAATATACAATCGGCAAAAGTCACCGGGCTCAAGAGTCACGACTATCATATATGGATTGAGCGGCTGCTACCGGTGATGGTTCGAGGGTATCTCCCCGACCGTGTCTGGCGTGCTCACGGAGTTGAGCCATTTCTTCCGCACGCTCTGTGCTAAGCAAGTATGTCCCCTGATTATTCAGAAGCTGCATGAACTAGTGCCGGAGTTGCTGTGCAAATTAGAGACGATATTTCCGCCAGGCTTCTTTACTCCGATGGCACATCTTGTTGTGCATCTTGCGAATGAGGTACTCTTGGGTGGACCGGTGCAGTTTCGTTGACAGTTTTGTATTGAGAGAGAGTTTAAGTATATTCGAACCAAAATGTGGAAACAAAAATAAGATTGAGTCATCCATAGCCGAGGCAACTATCCTTCAGGAGATGGCAGACGCCAGGCTAACGTACTACCCCGATGATGTTCCCACTATGCATAATCAGGCCTCTCGGTACAATGTCGACGAGCCCAAGCGAGACCCCAAGCTCGTCCTCTTCCAGTGTCCCGGTGGCAAGAGCGGTGGCCCAACAAGGTATAACTTGACCAATGATGAGCTGGAGTGCATAATGCTCTATGTGCTTATGAACATGAAGGAAGTGACCCACGACGAGCAGGGAGAAGAGGGCAGTTTCCTTAGGTAAAATAGGAAACAAATTACTTTGCAACTACTATCATGATTTCGTTCTAATACGTATTTTCTCCTTTTAGTCAATTTACGGATGAAATGTGGTCTGGAACATCAGATGGACCCAATGAAGCCGCGTTGGACACTCTTTTGAAAGAGCCTGCCCCGGAAAGAAAAAATTCATGGTTTGGTTCAGGGAAAAGGTAATTTCAAACCTGTCCCTTCTACCTTGCAATTCGTGTCTTATCCCTCTTACTAATGCACAAAACAATTTGTACTTGTAGGGAGCTGATGCCAACGTTGTGATGTCAGATGAGTTGAGATGTGTCTCCCAAGGTTGTAACCGTAGAGTCGAGAAGTATGAGAAGTATGATGTGAATGGGTACCGCTTCCATACAGAGCATCACCAGAACAGTCGGCCTAATGCAAAGACTATAAATACCGGGGTCTTCACCAAAGGAGCCGGTAATTATGATTACTACAGAAGGTTACAAAACATATATGAGCTGACGTTCAATAACACAAACATAGAACTCAAGCTTGTTGTGTTCAAATGCCACTGGTTCGACCCTGAGCATGGAACCAAAAGTACCCCTTCCATTGGGTTAGTTGAAGTTAAGCTTTCAACCACCTACAATGGATCCGATGTCTTTGTTGTGGCTCACCAAGCCTTTCAAGTTTATTATCTGCCCTACCCATGCAAGAAAGAGGGACTCATTGGTTGGGAAGTCGTGTTCCATGTATCGCCACGTGGTAAGCTACCCATGCCCTCCGAAGACGATTACAACAACATTGACCCTAAAACATACGAAGGGATTTTCTATCAAGAGGAACAAACCTTTGGGGACTTTGGCATACAAGGTCTTGAGGACCGCGAGGACAATGCACAAACAGGTGGTGACGTAGTGGTGAATCTAAAGGATATAGATATGCTCAACAAGTTACAAAGTGATAGTGATGACGATGATGAGCCTCCAGCATGCGAGGAGATTCCAATATACAACACTCGTGATAGTGATGTTGATAGTGATGTTGATAGTGATGATGACAACCCAGGACTTAACTATGAGAGTGATGATTAGGGGTGAGGGTCTTTTATGTTCTTTTGCGTATTATTTACTTTTCAACATGCTTAGTCTTTCAACTATTTACTTTACTACATTTTTCAACATGCTTAAAAGTTTATCCTTTCTCAGTGCAGGTGATTGACCAAGATGAGCCAAGGCAAGGAATCATCGGCCTCGGGCTCTCGGGAGGTGTAGGATGTGTTCGGGTGTAGCGTGTGTGAATTCGAACTTGTTTGGAGTTTGTATGAATGCTTGGATGAATTTGAATCATGTTTGTGTCATTTGGATATGTATGTGATGTTTTATTTGATGTTTCTGTGATGTTTTATAATTTGTGCAATTTTAATTGTATTTAAAATGCGCCAGAACCAGCAGGAAATTTTTTCAGAAACTGAAAATATGGTTAAGTATACGCCGACGGCATTGTATGCTACGGGGACGCACAGGATGGCGCCACGTCGACGCTGGATGACCATATGGTCATCCCTACGCCGACGGCAGGCTCCTCCCAGAAGCACCAGAGCAGCACACGTGGCAGCATAGGCCGACGGCACTGCCGTCGGCATATAGGTGGAACAGACGGAGACGTTCGACGGCCGTTTTGTGGGTCCCACTACGTCTTCGCCGACGGCGGCGGATACGCCGACGGCTATTTACATACGCCGATAGCGTCCTACGCCGACGCCATTACGCCGACGGCGGCCGTCGGCGTAATACTACACCGACGGCGATCGTGGCTATGCCGACGGCGGACCGCCGTCGGCGTTTTGACGGTTTCCCGTAGTGCTGCCCGGATTCATGAGGTGTGGCGCGTACGTCGTTCGTCTAGAAGGCACTGGCGACAAGATGATCGAGTATGGTGCGTGATCGCTGGCCTTTCCACGGTTAGGCATTGGGTTGCGCCGACCAGTGGTCACAGCTTGCATTGCATGGTGAAGAAGGACACTGCCCCCGAACTGAGAAACTCCTGACGGCTAAGTTCATTCAGTGACGGTCCGGCGTAGTCCGTCAGGAAAGGTAGCAGTGTTCGCGACACGGCTGCCGCGTCGACGTGATTAATCGTTATATTTTCACGGCTCAATGAACACTTGTCAGGACGTGAACCGTTAGTGCATGTGCAAGGGTTGATAAGACACTGTTTTTCTGCCACATAATTCAGATATAGCAATAAAATATGATGTATAATATGCTATTTTTAGTCGCATCTTTAGTAAACAGAGATCTCTAAATATGTGGTGACGAAGATTGTTAGTAAGAGATCATCTTTTACTTAAAAAGGAGGCAAACTTTTTTTCCTCTTCATTTTTTTTGCATTACTTAACCTCGGTGTTTATCCTACGTGCCACTCCTGAAATATCATACATGGCCTTAGACATCCAGGAGTGCTTTCCACGTCAGGAATCACCCTACCAACCGTCAGGAAAGTCTTCACGGGGCATCACTAACATGAAAACTAGGTGCGGGTCATTTTATCCGAACGTTTTGGTCCTCGCGTGTGAAAAATAGCGTCAATTTCTCTTCTTTTTGGCTTTTCGCGTGTTTGTTACGTGTCATTCCTAACGTGGACCGGACACCGCCGTGATACAGCTGGTCAAAATTTCTAAAATCCGAATCATTCTCCACCTTACCTCATTCATTTCCCTCACGAATCCACCATGGTCGAGTTCGGGGTAGTAACTAGCGATCGTTGTTACTACACTCTCATGGTCTCATATTATATATTCTCATCGTTTGAGGTCCACGTCCACGGTTCATGTTCATTGTCGTCCTCCTCATCCCTCTTGGGTATCTATGGTGCCCCACTCAGTCATGAGGGTTTTGCCACACTTCCCCATATAGTTTGTTGTTAGCGATTTTGTTGATATCTGGAAGTGTCTCGGTGCGACAACTCGCATCAGATTCAATATTGCGAGTCAAAGCGGGCCATAGGCCGGGGAAAAAGGCGGCCGCCCAGGGCTCCGAGAAAAGGAGGGCCTAAAATGGTAAAGTATATAGTAATCTCTATGCTATTGTTTAAAAAGTATGGTTGAATTCACCAACACACAAATTTGAATATATTTTCACTTATAATATTCTTAAAAAAAAAAAATAGATATGAAAAAAGTTATTCCACAAGACAAAATGCAACGATGTCATTTATAGAAATTAGTCCATACGCTTTGGTAATTAGTAGTCAAAGACGTGAATTAAAGCTGGTCAAAATCATGTGTAGTATCTTAACATAATAAAATGGTAAATATGCAGAATAAAATACATTCTTCAATCATCTTAGAAGTAACAACAAACCAATGTGACCCGTTGTACCAAGCTTAGTTACTATGCAATTCTTTTTTTTTAATGTCATGTAGGTTTTACGGAAATACTCCCTCCGTTTCTAAATATAATATGTTTTAGATGTTACACATATTGTCTTGATGCATACTAGAATGAGTGAACCTACGCATGACATGTGTCTAGATACATTTCTGTACAGATGAATGTGGACAAAGTCTAAAACATCTTATATATGGGAACGGAGGGAGTAGTAGATTTTCATGTTTAGTTCCATTTTACAAAATTTTATTGCATAAACTTACATGAGATTTGTGTACATCAGATGAGATAACATGCACATATCATAAGATCATATTAAATAATAAAATATACATACTCAAACACAATATAATCCACACTGTGTTCTTCATTAGTGATTACTCAAATGAATATTGCTTCTAAACCAAGTAGAAAGTATGTACACTTTGTTAAATTCTGAGTTGCTAGACATTTTTTACCATGAAAAAGGTGTAGTTTATATCTTACAAGTTTCGATAGATGTTTAATCTTACTCGACACTGCTATTAAAAATTTGGTATATGATACTTACCATAACTAATTATAAATTATATAGATTATACACCGTAGAAAACATAGATCTGTAACGTACTTGTCACAAGATAAAGTTCAATATCTTGAAATGAATTCATTCCGAACAAAAAAACACACCAACTAATACATAGTAATATTGCTGTTTATGTGGTTAAACTGCGCGAACAAACATAAAATTGTAATAGTATAACATGCTAAAATAAGACACATAGAAGTATAAAGGTTCAGTATAAACTAAATTCATTTTGATTCACCCCTAACACAAAGTTTTATTGTACAGTCCTGCTATTAGTATAACATAGTCGCTATCATGTGTTGTGATGACGATGTTGACAAAATTTTCATCGTTACTACGGAGATGTGATTGTCATCTCGGCGACCAATACATATGACACTCTTACCTTGGTTTTGATACCCTTAGGGATGTTGATTATCACGTACTCAAACGAGACCGATGTGTTAGATTGTTTTAAAAGATTGTCGTCTCCAGAACTGAAGATTGTTCACTGTACTGGTGCAGCTACAAGAAAATTCAATAGATCATGGGATTATACCTATTAATCAAGTTCATAAAACTACCCATGTAAATAACATGTTAGCGCATCAATTAGGTAAGCGTGAGTCAAACGATATGTTGTGCGGGTCAACCCCGACCTGCGCGATGGCCCATATGATAATGATTGTATGAACAACGTTACCTGATCAATAATGTAATATATTAAGATCGATAATCATATCAATGAATTCCTGATGAGTTAAGTTTTTCTATCCCTGGTCAACGCCAAAATACAACTTGTACCCATTTCCTCATGCATTGTTCACAATCTCAACCATGCAGGTCATTAAACTTAGGAAAATTATGTTAAGCTTGATGATTCATACGCTGCAAATTCTGCTGAACGCCTTTAATGATTTCTTGAAGAGTTTTAGTGCTTAGGCAATCCGTTAGAGATTTTATCGATCTAAAAATACCTAGATCAAGGACGTCCAGGTCTGGACTACTTGTCGGCTGTTTGCATGAGCTTGATGTTCAGTCCTGTATTGGCCACAGCTTCTGCGAATGCTGGTCATTGGGCAAAAGATGCGGCCTCGCATTATCTTGCTGGATGAAAATGGTCTTCCGCACATCTTCTTTAGGCCAAACTGCTTCTATTGCAGGCAATAGCTTCTCAATAAAATACTCCCGCATCACTTCCCTTGTTACTACCAAGTTCTTGGTTTCTAAGGTCCCCCTTTCCCTGTTTTCACTTCTTCTTTGTGCTGTACTTCTTGCACGAATGGCCACATGCCTATTTTCCCATCAAATGTCATTTTCCTCTCACTGTCATATCTAGGTCGAGCGACAGGGGTGAGGAAAATTACTTTTCCAATACAGTTTCCAGGTAGAGGCCTTATAGGATCTGGCTCATCCGGCAGCAGTAGTAGGTCTGGTTACTCTTGGTCATGTTGAACCATTTTTCATCAACATGCAAAATTCTATACATGTCGATCAAAAGTGGGTCTGCAGTTCCAATGGTAGCCTCGTCGATCATTCCTACGCAAAATTGCGCCATGTTTTTCTTATGCTTGTCTGTTGGTGGAGGCTTTAGGGGATTTGAGTGCCTTCGGATTAGCTTTAGCTGGAACTTTCTGCACAATGTCATTGGATTGACTCCCAGTTGCCAAGCAAGGGATCTAATTGTTGACCTCCTGTTAAGTGGGATAGTGGGGATTCTTGATAGATCAATGTCTATTGGCTTCCTTCCACACCTGCCCTTTTTCTTGCTTGAAACGTCTACTGGCAAACCTTCTGCAATTTGCTTCATAGCCAGCTGCCAAAGTTTCTATATCTGTCGAATATTCACCTCAAAATAATTTGCTATGTTCTTCTTATCATCTTTCTCGAATTTTCCACCTCTGCTCATACACAGTGTGTGCATAGCTACATAAGCCGCATACTTTTGAGTGTCACTAAGTGTTTTCCTTGTCTTCTTTGCTTGTTGTGCACCTACAAAAAGAAACAAAACCAAAAAAGAAATAAAAACTCGCTTGCTTCTCTGAACTACTACTGATGCTTTTAGCTAATTCTGTGCAGGTTAGGATGTCGGATGGAACTCCAACCTGGTAGACTATTTTGCTGATCATTTAATGCTGCTGTTGTTGTTGTTTTCATGCATCATGCTGCTGCTGTTGTTTTATGTCCTTAGATTCTTTGAGTGCATCTCAAGACACATTCAGTTGTGAAGTTTTAGCACTTCTTTTATTTTATCATGTTCAGTTGTGAAGTTTAGCATTTCCTCAAGACCATATTCAGTCATGTTACACTTGAAGTTGTGAAACCTGTTTTCTCTTTGTCACATCATCAATTAAACCTGTTTTTTTACACTCTAGCGTATTGGTATGGTCTAGCAACACTCCAGATTTGTTGAGTATTATGACTGTTGTGCTTTGTGTAGATTTTCAAAGAAAATGGAGAATTCAGAAGCAGAACTTGTGCTCACCGCTGCCTGCAACTTGACCCGGACCGACGCCCTCATCTTCCATGATTATATCACCTTGTTGATCGACATTTCCTCCTTCGGGTAAGCCTGTATAATAATCATGTTAATACATACTCCTGATTATATATTCATGTTAATACTGCTACTCACTTGCATGGAATTGACAGAAAATGAAGTTATTATTGCTACTGCTGCTATTGTCTTGCAATATTCTTCTGCATTGTGGTAGCAATCATAGTAACATGGAGTTATTATTGCTAGCTGCATATTGACAAAAGTTCAGGTTTAAAACATGCTTGTTTAAAACCACGGCATGATGCATGAACATTTGCTCATGTTTTCTTTTGCTCATTTTTGGTAACATTATAATGCCCTCCACTTGCTTGCAGGGACAATATTGTACCTGCATCCT